>CM051239.1:388608486-389208486 GCA_027917425.1 Gastrophryne carolinensis | reverse complement strand
TGGAGGAGGAGGAGCAGGAGCGAGAGAGGATGGGTATGACGCACAGCTGCCTTCGGCTGAGGTGCTGGAGCCTTGGCTGGCAGAAATTGGGAGCAGCGTGCCACTTGGTGAGGAAGCAGACTGGACCACCCCTTGGGAGCCTCGGTTCTCCCAGGTCGCTTTATGGTGACGCATCATATGTTGACGCAGGGCCGTGGTGCCAACATTTGGACCCTGGCCATGCTTCACCATTTACCTACATATCTTGCATGTGGCCATGTTACCCTCCTGCGGATGCTTCAGGAAAAACTGCCACACTGCCGAGTAGCTACTTTTCCCACCCTCTGGCCTCACTGATTCACTGCTGCTGTTGCCAACTCCAGGAACCCCTGCTCCACTACCTCCCGATAAGGTAGACTGCCGCACAGCAGGTGCTCTACCCCGGCCCCGGCCGGCTCCAGCCTTTGGAATTGTGCCCCCATGCTGACTGCTACCACCTTGCTGCCTCAGCTGCTGACTCCGGGGCAACCTGCGCCCCTCTTCTCCTGATGATGACGATGAAGCCCCTTCATCACCCGGCTCCCAAGAGCGATCGGCTTCATCGTCATCATCATTATCACCGAGTTGTGGCTGTACGTCACTGATGTTCATGGATTCGTCAACAGTGTCTGGCGCAGGAGCTGGAACGCTCGCAGCACCCACGACACTGTCCACATCACTATTTGTCTGCTAAGCTAGAGAAGCCACCTCCATTTCTTGGGTGGGCAGTAGCTGCTGACTGTCCTCTATCTGATCATCCTCCTCACTAAAGAGTGGAGCTGAACCCAAAGCATAGGATACGTCGCTGGGGGAGGAAACGGCGTAGGACAGAGGCAATGGGAGGACAGGGATTGCTCTCGGGGCATGCCAACTCAGGGTTGTGTCAGAGGAACCTACCGACCCTAGACTGGGGGTCTCAGATGTAAGTTGTGATGATGTTGTTGATGAGCGCGTCAACCAATCTACCACGGCAGATGCATTACTGGTGGAGACCCAACCGCTAGCAGATACTGGCAGATTAGTTCTCTCAGCGTGACTCCTGCTGCTACTGGCCCCCAGTCTGCTGCGAGCTCTGCCTGCGGAATCTTGGCCTCTGCCACTCCTCTTTTCACTTCCAGGCACTTGTCTGCCCGACATAGTCTAACTGGCGTGGTAGTAGGTGATATTTTAAGAACCCCCAGGCAGCGGTGGGTCTATATGAAACAGAATATAATGCACACCAAAAGTGAGCAGTAACACTCAGCCTCCAACAGGCCTGCTTAGTGTAAATAAGAGAGCTGCTTAGTGTAAGTAAAGAGGGGTATGGTATGTTACAGAATGGGATGCCCCAACAGCAGAGCACCTGGGAGCAGTACTACTATGCACAGCAAAAGTGTCTTTATCAGGCCTAATTTCTATTAGAATAAGTGCAAAGGGTTATAGTAGTAAATAGAGGCTTGTGTAGTCACAGAATGGGATGCCCCAACAGCCAGCAGTGTACCTGGCAGCAGTACTACTATGCACAGCAAAAGTGTCTTTATCAGGCCAAATTTCTATTAGAATAAGTGCAAAGGGTTATGGTATAAATAGAGGCTTGTGTAGTCACAGAATGTGATGCCCCAACAACCAGAGAGCACCTGGCAGCAGTACTACTATGCACAGCAAAAGTGTCTTTATCAGGCCTAATTTCTATTAGAATAAGTGCAAAGGGTTATAGTATTAAATAGAGGCAGGTGCAGTCACAGAATGGGATGCCCCAACAACCAGAGAGCACCTGGCAGCAGTACTACTATGCACAGCAAAAGTGCCTTTATCAGGCCAAATTTCTATTAGAATAAGTGCAAAGGGTTATAGTATTAAATAGAGGCTTGTGTAGTCACAGAATGGGATGCCCCAACAACCAGAGAGCACCTGGCAGCAGTACTACTATGCACAACAAAAGTGTCTTTATCAGGCCTAGTTTCTATTAGAATAAGTGCAAAGGGTTATAGTATTAAATAGAGGCAGGTGCAGTCACAGAATGGGATGCCCCAACAACCAGAGAGCACCTGGCAGCAGTACTACTATGCACAGCAAGTGTGTTTATCAGGCCAAATTTCTATTAGAATAAGTGCAAAGGGTTACAGCAGTAAATAGAGGCTGGTGTAGTCACAGAATGGGATGCCCCAACAGGAGTGCACCTGTGAGCAGTAATACTATGCACAGCAAGTGTGTTTATCAGGCCAAATTTCTATTAGAATAAGTGCAAATGGTTATGGTATTAAATAGAGGCTGGTGTAGTCACAGAATGGGATGCCCCAACAACCAGAGAGCACCTGGCAGCAGTACTACTATGCACAGCAAGTGTGTTTATCAGGCCAAATTTCTATTAGAATAAGTGCAAAGAGTTATAGTATTAAATAGAGGCTGGTGTAGTCACAGAATGGGATGCCCCAACAACCAGAGAGCACCTGGCAGCAGTACTACTATGCACAGCAAGTGTGTTTATCAGGCCACATTTCTATTAGAATAAGTGCAAATGGTTATGGTATTAAATAGAGGCTGGTGTAGTCACAGAATGGGATGCCCCAACAACCAGAGAGCACCTGGCAGCAGTACTACTATGCACAGCAAGTGTGTTTATCAGGCCAAATTTCTATTAGAATAAGTGCAAATGGTTATGGTATTAAATAGAGGCTGGTGTAGTCACAGAATGGGATGCCCCAACAACCAGAGAGCACCTGGCAGCAGTACTACTATGCACAGCAAGTGTGTTTATCAGGCCAAATTTCTATTAGAATAAGTGCAAAGGGTTACAGCATTAAATAGAGGCTGGTGTAGTCACAGAATGGGATGCCCCAACAACCAGAGAGCACCTGGCAGCAGTACTACTATGCACAGCAAGTGTGTTTATCAGGCCAAATTTCTATTAGAATAAGTGCAAATGGTTATGGTATTAAATAGAGGCTGGTGTAGTCACAGAATGGGATGCCCCAACAACCAGAGAGCACCTGGCAGCAGTACTACTATGCACAGCAAGTGTGTTTATCAGGCCAAATTTCTATTAGAATAAGTGCAAATGGTTATGGTATTAAATAGAGGCTGGTGTAGTCACAGAATGGGATGCCCCAACAACCAGAGAGCACCTGGCAGCAGTACTACTATGCACAGCAAGTGTGTTTATCAGGCCAAATTTCTATTAGAATAAGTGAAAATGGTTATGGTATTAAATAGAGGCTGGTGTAGTCACAGAATGGGATGCCCCAACAACCAGAGAGCACCTGGTAGCAGTACTACTATGCACAGCAAGTGTGTTTATCAGGCCATATTTCTATTAGAATAAATGCAAATGGTTATGGTATTAAATAGAGGCTGGTGTAGTCACAGAATGGGATGCCCCAACAACCAGAGAGCACCTGGCAGCAGTACTACTATGCACAGCAAAAGTGCCTTTATCAGGCCAAATTTCTATTAGAATAAGTGCAAAGGGTTATAGTATTAAATAGAGGCTTGTGTAGTCACAGAATGGGATGCCCCAACAACCAGAGAGCACCTGGCAGCAGTACTACTATGCACAACAAAAGTGTCTTTATCAGGCCTAGTTTCTATTAGAATAAGTGCAAAGGGTTATAGTATTAAATAGAGGCAGGTGCAGTCACAGAATGGGATGCCCCAACAACCAGAGAGCACCTGGCAGCAGTACTACTATGCACAGCAAGTGTGTTTATCAGGCCAAATTTCTATTAGAATAAGTGCAAAGGGTTACAGCAGTAAATAGAGGCTGGTGTAGTCACAGAATGGGATGCCCCAACAGGAGTGCACCTGTGAGCAGTAATACTATGCACAGCAAGTGTGTTTATCAGGCCAAATTTCTATTAGAATAAGTGCAAATGGTTATGGTATTAAATAGAGGCTGGTGTAGTCACAGAATGGGATGCCCCAACAACCAGAGAGCACCTGGCAGCAGTACTACTATGCACAGCAAGTGTGTTTATCAGGCCACATTTCTATTAGAATAAGTGCAAATGGTTATGGTATTAAATAGAGGCTGGTGTAGTCACAGAATGGGATGCCCCAACAACCAGAGAGCACCTGGCAGCAGTACTACTATGCACAACAAAAGTGTCTTTATCAGGCCTAGTTTCTATTAGAATAAGTGCAAAGGGTTATAGTATTAAATAGAGGCAGGTGCAGTCACAGAATGGGATGCCCCAACAACCAGAGAGCACCTGGCAGCAGTACTACTATGCACAGCAAGTGTGTTTATCAGGCCAAATTTCTATTAGAATAAGTGCAAAGGGTTACAGCAGTAAATAGAGGCTGGTGTAGTCACAGAATGGGATGCCCCAACAGGAGTGCACCTGTGAGCAGTAATACTATGCACAGCAAGTGTGTTTATCAGGCCAAATTTCTATTAGAATAAGTGCAAATGGTTATGGTATTAAATAGAGGCTGGTGTAGTCACAGAATGGGATGCCCCAACAACCAGAGAGCACCTGGCAGCAGTACTACTATGCACAGCAAGTGTGTTTATCAGGCCACATTTCTATTAGAATAAGTGCAAATGGTTATGGTATTAAATAGAGGCTGGTGTAGTCACAGAATGGGATGCCCCAACAACCAGAGAGCACCTGGCAGCAGTACTACTATGCACAGCAAGTGTGTTTATCAGGCCAAATTTCTATTAGAATAAGTGCAAATGGTTATGGTATTAAATAGAGGCTGGTGTAGTCACAGAATGGGATGCCCCAACAACCAGAGAGCACCTGGCAGCAGTACTACTATGCACAGCAAGTGTGTTTATCAGGCCAAATTTCTATTAGAATAAGTGCAAAGGGTTACAGCATTAAATAGAGGCTGGTGTAGTCACAGAATGGGATGCCCCAACAACCAGAGAGCACCTGGCAGCAGTACTACTATGCACAGCAAGTGTGTTTATCAGGCCAAATTTCTATTAGAATAAGTGCAAATGGTTATGGTATTAAATAGAGGCTGGTGTAGTCACAGAATGGGATGCCCCAACAACCAGAGAGCACCTGGCAGCAGTACTACTATGCACAGCAAGTGTGTTTATCAGGCCAAATTTCTATTAGAATAAGTGCGAATGGTTATGGTATTAAATAGAGGCTGGTGTAGTCACAGAATGGGATGCCCCAACAGCCAGAGAGCACCTGGCAGCAGTACTACTATGCACAGCAAGTGTGTTTATCAGGCCAAATTTCTATTAGAATAAGTGAAAATGGTTATGGTATTAAATAGAGGCTGGTGTAGTCACAGAATGGGATGCCCCAACAACCAGAGAGCACCTGGTAGCAGTACTACTATGCACAGCAAGTGTGTTTATCAGGCCATATTTCTATTAGAATAAATGCAAATGGTTATGGTATTAAATAGAGGCTGGTGTAGTCACAGAATGGGATGCCCCAACAACCAGAGAGCACCTGGCAGCAGTACTACTATGCACAGCAAAAGTGCCTTTATCAGGCCAAATTTCTATTAGAATAAGTGCAAAGGGTTACAGCAGTAAATAGAGGCTGGTGTAGTCACAGAATGGGATGCCTCACAGCAGACTTGAGATCAGTTCAGTATATATGCACAGTTAGTGTATAAGCAGCCTGAAAACGCTAACAAAGCCAGTCAGCCAGCCAGTAACACTCAGGCTGGATGAAAAAAAAAAAATCTCCCTGTGACTGCCTCCGATTTTTCCTAACTTTCCCTGCTTTTCGCTGACTTTCTGTCTGTCTCCTGCCTGTCTCCTGCCTGTCTCCAGCCTGTCTCCAGCCTGTCCCTGGCTCTCTGTCTCTCCCTCACTACAGCAGCGTCCTGTCTCTCACGAATGCAATAGAGAAATGAGGAAAAGCAAGATGTCCGCCGACTTAAATAGCGCTGTGACGTCACCGGGCTTGCTGGCTGCTGATAGGCTGCATGTGACTGCCCCAGCTTGCACTGGCGCGGGGTTGATGTCTGGACATGTCCCGTCCGCCATCTTAGAATGCCTGTAATGTAAATGAATGGATGTTAAAGGAAAACTTCGAGCGATCGAATCGCGGGGAAATTCGGATTCGATCCGAATCGAATTTTTCATGAAATTCGGATCGAATCCGGGTTCGTCCGGATCGATTCGCTCATCCCTATTTATGGGCTACTCTAGTCTTCCCCTTGGTATCCACATCTGCCGCCTTACATAGGGTGTGGGCTACGGACGATCTCCCTGTATGTTCTACTAGTTCCCCTTTATAAAACTTCTGCTCTCTACAATGTTGACACAATCCAAGGTGCCAGCACTCCCATAAAATATAACTTATTATTTAGTCCATAATAAGCAAAGTAACGTAATCACAATTAAAGCAGAGCCAAAGACATGGACTACAAGTACCAGCGTACATCTTACGCATTTCGGACATGGTTCAAAACCTTTTATTTGTGAACAATTTGAAGCAGAAATCTATAAACAACAAAAAATGCCATGGTGGTGGCCCTAGACACTGAAAAGGCCTTTGATCGAGTCTCATGGGCCTTCCTCAAAGAATGCTTAAGACATATAGGAATAGGCCCAGTTCTAATTGGCAAAATAATGTCATTGAATAAAAACCAGTAGGCTAAAATAAATATAATTGGAAACCTGACAGCTCCCATAAAATTATCCAGCGGAACAAAACAAGGCTGTCCCCTATCGCCTATACTGTTTAATATACATCTTGAGATGCTGCTCACCTTGTTAAAGCGGACCTTCACTCTGAATAAGAGTCTATCTTATATGTTTCCCACACCCTGTACATACAGATTGTTCACATTAAAAATCATCCTACATCCTATCTACTGCATTTTTATGAGCCTTTAAACATCCAAGATGGCGGCTCATGGAACATCAGGCAGCCTGCAAACAGAAAGTGCATTCTGACTGTGCTGCTCTGCATTCTGGGATTGGTGACCATTTCCTGACCCCAGCTCTGCTCTGTCTGAGCAAAGCACAGCTATAACCCGCCCCCCTGTACTTTATCCCACTCTCCTCTCCTCAGTAAGTGTGATGCTTCTCAAGATGGCGGCGCCCGTATCCTAAAGTCCTGAACAGAGTTGCAGCCCAGTGCGGGAAAGAATAACAAGATGCTGGGAATTAGTTTTTTAAGGGTTTAGGCTTTTCAATAAATCATGCTGAAGGTCCGGTTTAACCACAGACCCCTCTGTCGAAGGAATTTCGGTGGGATGCAATGAGATAAAATATCTTGCATACGCAGACGATATCCTTCTAATTCTTCCTTCAAAACCCTTCAAACTGCCATCTCTTCAAGAAATCCTTCTGAATACATGAACTACATTCCACATTTCTCACTACTACAATCAGTTAAGGAATCTATCAACTCATATCAGAACAGAATACACAAAAAAATGGGAAAACAATTTAAAAATTAATCTGGAAGAAGAAGAGTGGAGATCTATCTTTAACACAATCACCTCCTCTAAAAATGTTCTGTATCAAATATCTCACAAGATATTACTATACTTCAGATTATAATGCTAGATACCCAGCCTTTACTTGCTGGTGGTGCAAACGTGCAGAAGCCACAATAATCCATCTATGGTGGGAATGCAGATATACAAAAATTCGATGGCACATTACTACAGTGGTACTAGAGGTATTGCTAAGGGAGAAGATCCAGTTACCCCCAGCATGGGGTCTGCTGAATCTTTCCCCCATTAAGTTAATGACAGAAGTAGCATGGCTTGGATCCCTATTAATATGGGCCACAAAAAAGATAGTAGTTATGAGATGGGTCAACCCTACACCCCCAGATAAAAGACTATGGAACTGTAACAACGCAACTTAAAAATGAAGCAGCTTTGAACAGGTGTGATACCTATGCTCAACTTCTTGATCAATGTTTAATTGAAATACAGAGGTAGTAGTAATACCCCCGAAGTAGTGAGGTAGGGAGGGGGCATAAACCATAGGACCCACGTGTTTCCAATGTACACTTGAAAAATAATAATCTACATTAATCCACAATGAAGAATTCCAAGGTATCCCCAATCAGATGATGTCTGATATCAGCCATAACTGATGATGCTATGACACACTGATAAGACGGGGAGATACATGGGCCCTTATTTAAGAAGGTATAGCGTCAGGTAGCGCCTGGTTAATGAGATGTAGCGACAGATAGCGTCTGGTGAACGCCGAACACGGCACGCAATTACACATTTATCAAGCAGAATCTGTTTAGCGACTGGGATAGCGTCATGTAGCGTCTGATTCATCATTTTCACAGCCTCAGTGAACAGCGCCAGCGCTCAGCCTTGCACAGCGCCAGGTATGACCTCTCGCCACCTGGCGCTCTCCCATACATTTCAATGGACGATCCTTTTCTTCTCTTTAAACTGTTTTTTTTTTTTGTTTGTTTCAAAAAAAATCACAAATAATTCTTTGACCTCTTCTGGCATTGAAATAGCATTTTTTTCATAATTTTTTAAATATTTCCTCAAAAACGACATTACAGGTCTGGCATTAAAGTGTTCATGTTACAATGTTGTTACAATGTAATTCCATATGTTTTCGCTTTGTTACTAGTTGATAGATGCTTGAAAACAGACTTTAAACACACAGCCTCCTGCGCTCTGGGCTTCAAACAACTATTTTTCAGCGCCAGAGATTTGTGAGACTGTTTTTTTGCTGAATATGGTGTGAGTCGGTCGCTATGAGCAGTCGCTAACATACGCTCCCATACAGCGCTGTACTTGTCAAATAGCGACTCCTCACAATGTATTCAACATTACTGAACAGCGACTGAGTCGCTATAAAGTAGCGACCCACGGCCTAGCACAGTGACTACTAGCGGGCGCTCTGAAAATGCCTGCTACAGACGCTCATCTGTCGCTACCTGCCGCTAATGATGAATCAGCCTCCCCGTCTGAGTGGAAAAAAAAAAGAATTCTAATAACTGGGAGCTAAAATGTTTGCAAGGCTAGGGGACTTCCGACTTACAATCCGAATACCTTCATTAGCTGTAGACATTAAAGCTGGATCTGCTGCCAGTAAAGTATGTTTCCTAATAATGCCTGATATTGCGTTAAATTGTAGTGTGAATGGGGTACTGAAGACAACTGGCCTATGCTTATCCTCTGTTATCTTTTTATATTTCCTGCTCATACCAATCGATCATTGTTTTGATTGTGCAATATTTCTAGCCAATCTGGATAACATCTCTGTTTCAGTCTTGTCCCTTATTTCACTTTCACAATCCTCTTGTGTTGAAACAATTATGTTTAGATCTGGCCATTTCACCTACAGGGATCGATTTATGGTATACTGCCAGAGGCCAGATATTATTCCCCGCAGTCAGTTTTCTGTATGTTTTGGTAATTACAAGTTTACTACTCCTGTCAAATTGTAGTATGAGATCCAAAAAACTCTCTACAATGTTGCCTTAAGATTACCTCCGAAAACCTCCAAACCAATCCCAGCAGTTTCCTGTTGGTACCTAAATATATTTCTGTCTCCTGACTCATAAAAAAAGTCTACCCCAGGATTCTACTCCTACCCCAGGAGTCTGAATTTAATTCCTCGATTTGTAGTATTATATCCATCTAGTGTTCAAAGTGGGAACGACAAGCACATGTTTTTTATTTCAATAAAGAATTCACCATGTTCCTTACCCAAAGTTTTTAGTGGGAATGCTGCTGCTGTTCGCACATGCACCGGGTGCGCTGACTGGACGAGAGGCTGAGCATGCGCTGTAGGACTGGGGAAGGGTGAGCAAGATCAGGCGATCTGGGGGGTCTCACACAGCAGAGCATCCCCAATCGGGGGGTGCCTCGGGGACAAGAACCAAAACCCAGGATAGTCAAAATCCTGGATTTTGGTCCACTTTAATGCAGTGCTGTTTTCTACTGCCATACACATTGTAGAACATAAACATGCAAGGTCAGGACTGCACCAATATAACCACTGTGATTATGTGATTATGTGTGTATTTAGAGTTAGGCCCTTATTTAAGAAGGGATAGCGTCAGGTAGTGGCTGGTTAATGAGAGGTAGCGACAGGTAAGCGACTGGTGAACGCCGGACACGGCAAGCAATTTCACATTTATCAAGCAGAATCTGTTTAGCGACTGGGATAGCGGCATGTAGCGTCTGATTCATCATTTTCACAGCCTCAGCGAACAGCGCCGACGTTCAGCCTTGCACAGCGCCAGGTATGACCTCTCGCTACCTGTCACTCTCCCATACATTTCAATGGACGATCCTTTTCTTCTCTTTAAACAGAGTTTTTGTTTATATTTTTTTTCAAAAAATCACAAATAATTCTGTGACCTCTCCTGGCATTGAATAAGCAGTTTTTTCAAATTTTTTTCATTTTTTATATATTTCTTCAGAAATGACATTACAGGTCTGCCATTAAAGTGTTCATGTTACAATGTTGCTACAATGTAATTCCATATGTTTTCGCTTTGTTACTAGAGGATAGATGCTGAAAAACAGACTTCAAACACACCGCCTCCTGCGCTCTGGGCTTCAAACAACTATTTTTCAGCGCCAGAGATTTGTGAGGCTGTTTTCTTGCTGAATATGGTGTGGGTCGGTCGCTATGAGCAGTCGCTAACATGCGCTCCCATACAGCGCTGTACTGGTCAAATAGCGACTCCTCACAATGTATTCAACATTACTGAACAGCGACTGAGTCACAGCGACTACTAGCAGGCGCTCTGAAAATGCCTGCTACAGAAGCTCATCTGTCGCTACCTGGCGCTAGTGATGAATCAGCCTGCCCGATGTTAGTTTTTGCTACTGCAAACAGGGATCCTTTGTTGTAGTATATTGTGACTTCCAAGGAAGAGGCCTTGAATAAAAGACTAAAGAATAAAGAGAGTGAAACAAAGCAGCAAGGTAACGCTACAAAATAACTACAAGGAAAAGGCATTTTCCTGTTGGTGAATCATCAACCATTAGAGGTGTTGACTTTGGACATGAGGATGAGCTAAAGGAGGTGCCACTGTCAATAGGGATAAGAGGCAGATTGTAAATAGTGTTAAGAGCTGCAAGCAAACAGAAATTGATCCTTTGATACATCTTGGCACAAAAAAATAATAATTTTATGTATAGAGGAAATTCCAAAATTTTAGTCAAGAGTTTGGCGAAACAACAGGTTCAGTTATGTTTTCTGAGGTTTGTCTATTTGTTATAAGAAAAAAAGAAACTTTGCATGGCCAAGGTCCATATTTGGTTACGCCAGTGGTGTGAAGATAAAGACTTTGGATGTGCTGGTTATGAGGTTAGTAGGTGGTCCAACAACTTGTACAAGAGGTATAGTTTGCATCCACCAGAACAGTCAGTGTCAGCCTTTGCGGCACTCAGTCTGCGATTTAACAAACAAATATTCATTGCAGCGTCTAATTTATCACAGGCACCATGTAGTTCTTGTTTAGGCTGCACCGATTTATAGTGGTGATGCAGGTTTAGCTCCCATAGACCAAAATGGACAGAACTGAGCTGAAGAGTTTCTTGCTTAAAATGGACCGAAACCTACAGTCTGATGGACCTGGAGTCTAGGGCTGCTTGATTCCCTCCCCCCCGGGGCATCCAGAATGGGATGCTCTGCTGTGTGAAACCCCCCAGGTCGCCCAGAAACTCACCTTCTTTCCCGGTCCAAAAGTGCATGCATGAGCAGCAGCTGCATCCCCGCTATCCTTTTTGTGAATGGTCGGCGCGGGCATGCCCCCTGTTAGAGGGTAGTGGGAGATGCGTCCTCCAGCGTGCCCGAATCTGCTCGCATTAGACGAAGGGGCGAGAGCAATTCTGAGCGCGCTGATTGGAGGAGAGGCCGTGCATAGGACCGCCGTAGGACCGGGGAGACTGGGGAGAGGTGAATTCTTTTGGGCGACCTTGGGGGTTTTCACACAGCGGGCCACCCCCGATTGGGGTACCCCCCCCCCATCGGGGTGCCCGGAGGGCAAGGACCCAAACCCAGGGTAGTCAAAATCCTGGGTTTTGGTCGACTTTAATGTTCAACATAATTATTTCTACAGAACTTGCAATAACACAGTGAGTACTGGCATCCCTTGTGGTAAAGCCCACCCACACAGACACATTTGGAGATATCCTGGAACCAAAAGAACCTGCCCCCTGCCATCCTCACCAAACAGCAGGTGTATGAGGGTAACACAAGCAGATTAAATGACTTATCAGTAAGCCTGAGATGCGAGGGGTGCACAGTAGCAGTGAGGCCATTGTGGGTGTAGGCCCCATATAACTGCCTTGCACCCATTGTAGCAACCCTTGTTAAACCCTTGTTTCCCCCGGGACACCCCGATGAGGGTGCCCTGGTGTGTGAAACCCCCAAGATTGCTGAAGCCAACTTACCTCTTTCTGGTCCTACGGTGCATGTGCGGGAACAAGTGCAATCAGCGCGCTCGGAGCCGCTGACGTCACGTCGTCTAAGGCTTCGTCTTCGAGTGTGCTGGTGGCTGCATCACCCGTTTCCCTATAACAGGAAGCTTCACAAATGCCTGGCGCGGCCACGCACCCTGCTGCAGGGATAGCGGCTCACGCATGCGCCATTGGACCGGGAAAGAAGGCAAGTGTATGGGGCGACCTGGGGGGTTTCACACAGTGGGGCATCCCGATTTTGGATGCCTGGGGGGGAAGGGAATCGATCGGCTCTGGAATCTTATAGATATCTCTCTCCCTGGTGAGGCTTCCAAGCCAAGAGGGGAGCGTTACCATACAGCAACAGCACGTTTGGAATTCCTAGAGCAGGCTCACTTCCATGTTCTCAAGGAATGGGAATGCCCCAGTAAAATTTCAGGGGTCCCAGGGGACTGGGATAGGAAATACCCTTTCCCCCTGAGGTGGTTAATTGCTGGTCATCCCCCCCCCCGTGGTGGATGCCCTGATCATAGGGGTTCCTAACCACCCCTTTATTAGAGCCCCTGCTCATAATACCCTTGGGGATGCTGAGGACCGGCGCATTGTGCTGCTGGCCTCCCACGCCTTTTCTTGTGCAGGGACGGCGCTGCGCCCGGTCTGTGCCGCGGCTATTACTGCAGTGGCCGCTAGAACCCTCGTCAGAAAGATGCTTGATCATCACTCTGAAAATCTCCCCTGGGAGGTGTTTAATGCACTCTCCAACTGTGATGTGTTTGTAAAATGTATCCTATTAGCGTTGGATGACACCATTAGAATGTGTGCGAGAACTTCTTCCCTTGCGGTGGCTATACGTCGCTTGGTTTGGTTGCGACAGTGGGGTGCTGACGATGCTACTAAAAAGACTCTTACTGGGCTTCCCTTTAGAGGGCTACGCTTGTTTGGGGCCCGTCTAGACCTGTTTGGTAAAAAGGGTAAGGTACCCCTACTCCCCCCTACCATAGTGTTAAACAAGAACCAGGGGTGTCCTCCGTGGGGGCTCGCGCAGACTCCTGCCCCGGGAGCAGCAGACAACGCTCTGGCCCCTCCGGCGGGGCTAAGCCTAAATCTTCCACCAAACCCCCTCAAGCGTGATGGGGCGCCCTCGCCCGTCTGGGTGAGGGGATGGCTGCGGCACTTTTTTCTTGTCAGGAGGCTTTACGCCTCATACGGGTGGATTCAGGAGGTAGTGTCCTCCGGATGCAAGATAGAGTTTGCTGTGCAGCCTTCCCCAAGATTATCAGGTCCCGAGTACTCCTGGTTCCTGCCGCTGTTCAGGTACTGGCACAGGCCATGCAAGGCCTGCGAGGTCTGAGGGTCACTTGCAGATTGCCCTTAACAGGCAGAGGCAGGGGCCGCTACACCAACCTTTCCACAGTCCCCCCCAAAAAAGGATGGGTCAGTCTGGCCCATTCTGGATTCACAGGTCTCGGCAATTCTCCAATTACAGGCCGTCTTCTGCATGGAAACTCTGAGATGGGCCATCAGCGCCTTGCGCCCAAGGGGCTTCTTGCCGTCCGTGGAGCTCAAAGATGCTTATGTTCACATCCCTGTGTCTTCTGGACACCCAGGCTCTTCAGGTTCGTGTTGGAAGTCCAACACTGCTAATTGGGGCCTTGTTATCTGGCCTTGCTCCAGCTCCCAGAGTGCACACCATGGTGCTGACGAGGGTTATGTCTCTGATGAGACCAAGGGGCGTCTGCGCGAGACCTACCTGGACGTCCTTCTCGCTTCCCAGTCTCTGTGTCAGGCTAAGTTGTATACTCGACTGGTGGTGTCCATTGGGAGTCATTTGGATGGGTGATCAATCACCCCAAGTCCTCTGGAAGGGACCTGGAGCAGGAGGGTCCTCCAGGAAGTGTCTATGATACTAATCTGGGTGGAGGACAATGTTCCCTGCATATCAGTGGTATTCACTCCGGTGGGGGTCTCTCTACGACAGGATGTGCTATTCCCTGTATCACTATGGGGTCCAAACAGTTGTGGATCTGTTTGTGTCCCGTCACTTTCACAAGCTCTCGCCCCTTGTTTCCCTGTCACAGGATCCTCTGGCCGTGGTCAGGATGCCTTGGTAACGTTATGTCTGGACATTCTGTTCTGTATGTCCTTTCTCCATCCCCCCTGCTAGGCAGGGTTCTGCGCAAGATTGCTCTGGAAGGGGGACCAGTGACTCTGGTGGTCCCCGGGTGGCCTAGTAGAGTGTGGTTCGCAGACGTGGTACTGAGGGCAGTAGTTCTGTACGTTCTGCCAGGAGTGCCAGCCCTGCTCACTCAGGGCCCCTTTACGTCACCCCGATCTCGTCTGTTCTCGGGGAGTTGGGCGGCCTTGGCCCTGGTTATTACTTGAATGGGATGTTCCTTCTGGTCCTAGGAAAGGTTTTTTTTTTTGGCTTCTGCAAAGTCTACTGTTAGCGATTGGATTCGTCAGGCTGTTACTCAGGCCTATTCCAACAAGGGGAAGATTCTTCCTTTTTGCTTTGATTCTTATTTTACTCGTGCTTTGGTGCCTCTTGGGCTTTTCAGCACCAGGCTTCTGTTGAACTGGTTTGCTAGGCCGCTGTTTGGTCTTCTGATTCATACCTTTTTCAAAGTTTTACAAGGTTGATGTTTGGGCCTCAGCTCATGCTGTCTTGGCCACATGGTCATGCAGGTGACAGTGGTTTTAACTGTCTGCTGTTGCCTTTTTTGTTGGGGATCCCACCCTACTTTATGGACACTGCTATTGGATGTCCCAAGTGTAAGTACTATATCTGGAGCAGGACGTACTGTATACTAAGAATAATACAATTCTGTGAAATACTCACCTGTAGAATTGATATTATTTGCATACAGTACGTCCTGCTCCACCCCACCCTGTTTTTTTGCATTTTTCTGGATCCTCTGTCTGGTGATTTTTTACCATTGTTATAGTTACCAGTTTCGGTGGTTAATTCTCCCGGCTTCTTGTTCACTGCTTTTCAATGCTGGGGATTTGTGGGAGGTCCCCGGGTATTTGAGGGTCCGGGAGGAGCCTGTTTTGCATGTCTCTGCAGTGCAGCGCCATCTGGCGGAGGATAACCCAAGTGTAAGTACTGTATCTGGAGCAGGACGTACTGTATACAAATAATATCAATTCTACAGGTGAGTATTTCACAGAATTGTATTTTTTAGCCGGAGAACAGCAGAAAAGTAAAGAAATAAGACAATACTATTTGTAGGCTAACTGTGGCCCCTCCACGGGGCCAGTGGTGGGTGGGAGGAACGTGGGGGTTCTTGGACCTGAGGTGGGTGACTTTACCAAACACAATGAACTGACAGACTGTACCCTACAACTGACTGACAATGTGGCACTTTGCTAGATGCCATGGATTGGGGAAAATACACCTATATTTAGCAATGGAGGAATTGGCTCTTCAAACTGACCTGGAATTGGGCTTGCGATATAATCGGGAGTGAATCATATTATAAGTATATGTAAGTATTATAGTTGTTAGAAAATTAGCAACCAAACAACCAAAACATCAAATCATGACAATCCACAGTGGCTGGGGTGAACGCAGCTTAAATTTATTCAACAGGGAAATAAAAATTACCTGCCTTTAATCCAGTCACTGCGGTCTTGCCCCGCAAGGCGGCGGCTGCGGGAGGGGCCCCCGATAAAGCAATCTGGTGAGTTCTGGAGCACCGGACTTGCAGTGACCAGTGGCGCAGGACAAGCGTTAAAGTGGACCAAAACCCAGGATAGTCATGAAAAGGTGTTATGACGTGGAGAAGTAAGCATGGACAGGGACATTACATCTCTCTAACTGCCCACTGGGTCAAGGTAGTGGCGGCATTTCACCACTCAGGATTACTGGAAATCAGTCTTTGGCTCCTCTAGCTTCCTCCTCCTCATTCTCTGCTTCCTCCTCGTGCAGTCAGCGTTGCCCCTGCACCACAAATGTAAGCACTGCCATGGGGAAACAGCAGCATGTGGTGCTAAAACTCATCTGTCTGGGAAAAAGACCCCACACCACTCAGGAGCTGTGGACCGGTATCCAGGAGCAGACAGGTGAGTGTCTGCTGGCGTTGCACCTGAAGCCTAGCAAAGTGGTGTGCGACGATGGGCGTAACCTTGTAACAACCTTGGACCGAGCCGGTTTGATGCCTGGCTCATGTGCTCAACTTGGTGGTGCAGAGCTTCCTGGAACATTATCCAGAGATGCCGGAGCTGCTGCAAAAGTGTGTACCGCGTACACGCACTTTCGGAGTTCCCACCCTGCTGCCACTCGCCTGACTGCGCTGCAGAGGAACTTCCAACTTCCCACCCACCATCTCATATGTGACTTTCCCACCAGGTGGAATTCTACGTTGTATGTGCTGGAAAGGGTGTGTGAGCAGCAACAGACAATAGTCGAGTTTCATCTCCAAAATGCCCGGGTGAGTAGAAGTGCAGACCAACTGCACTTCACCACCAGAGCTGATGACGCCATCGTTAGCGTTACCATCCCCGTCCTTTGCCTGCTGCTGCTGCAAAAAAAAAAACCTTTAGGCCATGACAGAGGATGTGATGGTGGCCCAGGAGAAAGCAGAGGAGGAAGAGAAGCATCAGGGCAGTGCACACGTCGCTCACAAGAGGGGTTGCTGGGCCGACAGCGACCAGGACTATCCAACCAGTGGACAGTTTTGGAGGATTTAGAGGAGGAAGACATTCTCTCACAGCAGTGTAGCACTCGGCGCAGCTCACAGGCATCACTGGAACGTGGCTGGTGGCAGGAGGAAGAGAAGACACCTGACACTGAGGACAGCTTCTACTTGGGGCAGCCTGGCTTACATGAGCCACTACATGCTTGAGTGCCTGCACTATGACCACAGAGTTGCCCACATAGTCATCAGTGCCGATTATTGGGTGGCCACCCTGCCAGATCACCACTAAAGGAAAACACTACCTCCTTGATTCCAGCACTGGAGCAGGATCGAAAATGAGAGAGAACAAATGCACTACTGCTGAAGTTCCCAGCTTACTGATGGCTCAGTGGTGGCACGAGGAGGAGGAGTAAGTCGCCAATGCAGCAGGGGCACCGGGAGCATCTGACAGGGGAGAGGGTGAGCATGGGCACAATGTGGAACAACGTATTCAATTGTCTGCCACATCCACCACCATCGGATATGTCAGGAGGCAGACTTTGACTTGCATGGTGGATGACTTCCCATCCATGCATCTCCTGGTACGAAGTCATGAGTCCTCCCCGTTCAATTTCTGGTTCACAAAATTGGACGTGTGGCCAGAGCTTGCCCTCTATGCCTTGGGGGTGCTGGTCCTATCAGGACGTGTGTTCAGCACCGCAAGAGGTGTTATCACTATTGGCTGTGCCAGCAGTGAGTGAGTGGTGAAAGTGTTTACCTCCTCCTCTGCCTTTTCCACCTACACCTCCTCTGTCTCTTCCACATCCACCTCCACCACTTCCAACCCCCCCTCCCCCTAGGCCTCTAACACTTGTAAAAAATGTATATATGTATATATTTATTTATTGATGTTAATATTTATTTATGTATATATTTATTTATTGATGCTATTATTCATGTATGTATACTAATATATTTATTTATGTATTTCTTTATTTTTTTTTGTTTTCTGTTATTGTTTTGAGTACTTTCCCTTCCCCGTGTTGTGTTGAGGCTGATAGGTTGTAACAGTTACAACAATATAGACACTTTGATTAGGCAAATTAGGCATTCATTGCTGCAGATCTGCATGTTACACCTCAAAGAGGGTCAAATGAGGACTACAAAGGACAGAGGGACATAGACTCAAAAGTGTAACTAAATATGAGTGGGCCCAGGAAAAGATATTATATGAAGCTCTGGTGTAGCTCATAGTAACCATTTTCCTGTCACATCCAGGCCCTAGGATGCAAATGTGCGAATAAACAAGAAAATTAAACCCACAAACCGCTAATTCAAGTGGTATATACTTGCTGAATGCAATGCCAGGGGTGGGATTCAGTAGGTGCCCCCCTATTATGCAAAACAAGTTGTTAATGCAGAACAAAACCTGGGAATTTGACATTCCTGGGTTTTGTTCAGTTCCCCTGGAGCATCCCAAATTGGGATACCCTGCTGTGTGAAACCCACCCAGAACGCTGTGTACAACTCATCTCTTACTCGTTCCTATGGCACATGCACTGAGCCCATTGCCTTATTTACATCATTTGACAAACAGCTCTGCACTGACGGTATTTGGGATGCCTCAAACTGCCTTTTAATGGAATGCCATGTACATAGCCTATAATTGAGATGCGCGCACACTGCCTGTAATTTAGATGCCCAAACACTGCCTGTAATTGGGATGCACGCACACTGCCTGTAATTGAATGCCTGCACACTGCCTGTAATTGGGATGCCCGCACATTGCCTGTAATTGGGATGCACACACTCTGCCTGTAATTGGGATGCCTGCACACTGCCTGTAATTTGGATGCCTGCACACTGCCTGTAATTGGGATGCACGCACACTGCCTGTAATTGGGATGCACGCACACTGCCTGTCATTGGGATGCACGCACACTGCCTGTAATTGGGATGCACGCACATTGCCTGTAATTGGGATGCACGCACACTGCCTGTAATTGGGATGCCTGCACACTGCCTGTAATTGGGATGCACGCACACTGCCTGTAATTGGGATGCCTGCACACTGCCTGTAATTTGGATGCCTGCACACTGCCTGTAATTGGGATGCACGCACACTGCCTGTAATTGGGATGCCTTTACACTGCCTGTAATTGGGATGCACACACTCTGCCTGTAATTGGGATGCCTGCACACTGCCTGTAATTTGGATGCCTGCACACTGCCTGTAATTGGGATGCACACACTCTGCCTGTAATTGGGATGCCTGCACACTGCCTGTAATTTGGATGCCTGCACACTGCCTGTAATTGGGATGCACGCACACTGCCTGTAATTGGGATGCACGCACACTGCCTGTCATTGGGATGCACGCACACTGCCTGTAATTGGGATGCACGCACATTGCCTGTAATTGGGATGCACGCACACTGCCTGTAATTGGGATGCCTGCACACTGCCTGTATTTGGGATGCACGCACATTGCCTGTAATTGGGATGCACGCACACTGCCTGTAATTGGGATGCCTGCACACTGCCTCTAATTGGGATGCACGCACACTGCCTGTATTTGGGATGCACGCACACTGCCTGTAATTGGGATGCACGCACACTGCCGGGGCTGGCTTATCAGACTGCTGTTCCTCTTTACTCAACCCATAACACTTGCTTTATTTCAAAATAATGGCGCGATTCAGTAAAGGGATAAAGTTCAAGCATAATTTAAACACCAACTTTCTATGTAGAGCGACACCATATTCATATTTAATTTGCTTTTTAAAGTAAATCATAAAGTGGACCAAAATCATATATCTTTTTCCAGTCCCTATAATTCCTAGGGGGACCCCAATTTAGGATGCCCCATGGTCAGAATCACAGCTGAACCCCCCACCCAGCCCCATAATTACCAAGTGACCCAGTACTGTGTTCAAATGCTGCAGAGACCCCCCCCCCCTGCGTGTACACAGGGGGGAGGGGGTACAGCTGCATGCACTTCCTGTGGTGCATTGGAGCACTGAATTGCAGTATTGGAGAGTGCAGCTCTAGTGGAGGGGTCGGCAATTATTCTGACCGTGGGGCATCCAAAATCTACATTCCCCTTAGGAATCATTGTGTCTGGGCAAAAAGTCCAAAGCGTCTTACAGTGGCTGGATATCTCATACAGTGGCTGGATATCTCACAATGGCGGCCCCCTGAAATAATGGGCCTTTATGCCATGCCTAGCTCTGCACCCTCTTTAGTTATGCCCCTATAAAGTGGTCCAAAACCCACCCTGGAGTCTATGAGACTCCAGGGCAGGCATACTCGCTCCCCCAGGGCATCCAGATTTGGGATGCACTACTGTGTAAAACCCCCCAGGTCACCCAGTAAACTCAGCTTCTCCCCGATCCAACGGCACATGCATGAGCGGCTCCCTGCTATACCTTTAGCAGGGCGCACCCATGGCAGGCATTTGTGAATGGCCCACGCGGGCAAGCTCCCTCTTAAAGGGTAGCTCACTCGCTTTGCTCGTCAGGACTTGGCTGGAGATGATCCTTAGATGAGTGGGTGGGAGCAGATCCCAGCACTTTGATTGGACAGGAGGCCATGCATGTGCCATAGGACTGGGGAGAGGCGAGTTAGTTTGGGCGACCTGGAGGGTTTCAACCAGCAGGGCATCCCCAATCGGGTGCCCCAGGGCCAAGGACCAAAACTCAGGATAGTCAGAATCTTGGGTTTTGGTCCACTTTTAATAATGTTCCAGTCCATGGCTTGTTCCAGTGTGTCTTAGCAGTTTTTCTTCCTATTATCTGTTCATTTTCAGTGATGTGACAGGTCCTCTTGGAGTTCCCATTTTAACATGCCTTTGTACTGTGCCCAGACTAAGAAGGACTCTCCCATGACATTTGCGGGCCGTGTCCTTTGTCTGTTATCAGTGCGTGTCTGCCTTTAGCTGATCGCTTGTGACAGATGACAGTTATTTCGGAAACCCCCTGAATCTATTGAGTCTATTGTTTGGCTGGTGACAATCCCCCTCTATTGTTGTTTTAGCGAGCGGTCATTATGATGAACAGAACAAAGCACAGTGGCTATCGCATTCCACTGCAGTGTGACAGTTTGTTTCATGTTCCCGGCCATTTATAATCCTTTTGATATTTTAATGGGCACATTGAAGATTCAGTCATTTTGAGGCAGTGTCTGCCCATTTACCTTCTCTGTTATAGAGGGCCACTGCCCCCACACCCTGGGGTTCTCTTGATTTGGGATGCCATGCTATATATTAGAAAAGACACAGCTCATATTGGGCAGGGGTACTTACCTACGACTGGCTTCAATCTTGGTGGTAGCCAGCAATCAATTGAGTTTGTGTGGAGGATACTTTTGCCTCACTTTGCTCAATCTTTTTTTCTTTGTAGTGAAGGCATCTCAAATTTGGATGCCCATGGGCAGAGCCGGCCTTACCTTACCGAGTGCAACCCATGCAGAAATGCGGACTTGTGCCCCCCTCCCCCAGGATAAAACAGAGTGTGTGCCTTTAAATGGACCCTAAAATATAAATCTGGCAGAGGTGAGCAGGCAGTGCCTCCACCCCTCTTTGGACAAACACGCACTGTCTGCTTTCCAATGAACCTCTCTTACCCCCCCCCCCCCCAGGGCCGGCATCAGCATCCGGCAAGGCGGGGCAGCTGCCGGGGTCCACACCCTGGGGGGGGGGGGGGGGGCCCACTGACAGGGCTGGCCTTTGGAGTGTGCGATGGCTCTTGCCCGGCGGCAGACTGGGAGGGCACTGCCACAGCTGGTGCCCACATCTACTCGAACGGTGGGGTTCCACACAACAGGGCATCTCGATTTAGATTCCAGGGGAGGAAGTTCTGGGTTTTGTTCTGCTTTTAAGTTGCCCACCCCAGCTGATTTCCTATCCCTGGAGCATCCCAATCTGTGATACCCTACTGTGTGAAACCCCATGGAATCCCTGGCATACCCACTATGCAAGCAATCCCACCCCTGAGTTTTAGTCCGCTTTACAGGGGCATCTCAATTTGGGATACCCCTGTTTGTGAAAGAACCCCCCTGGTTTGGCTAACTCAAACTGCCCATTCCACAGTACATTCACCAGTTTGAGGAAAGTAATGAACAAGGGGGGGGGGAGGTAACACACAGGGGCATCCAAAATCATGTGAATCTAGATTCCTTTAGACTCTGAGGTCAGGTTTAATGGGGTTTGGTGTGCTTTAAAGTACACCAAAACTAGAGTTTTGGTCCAAATAGCATGGTCCTTAGGGGGCATCTAGATTTGGGACCACAGAGGGGCCCACTGAGATCATGCTGCCCAAGGGCCCCCATGAACCTGGAGCCGGTCCTGCACCCCCGCAAGCAGGTGGTACCCCTTTCCCCCCATGGAGACCAAGCGTTGTCGGTATATATACAACAAAAAAACTTGTAAAAAAAAGAAAAAAGATCTGGTGTCCATTCAGTGCCCCCAGGATGACAGTGAGCTCTGTCACTTCATCTAAAGACCCCAAAGGTTGGTCATGACCCCGAGGTGCAGAGTTCAGCTGACCTCCAGTCATTATTGAGTGGAGTTTCATTTAAAAACTGGACCACAATTCATATTTCACTATTGGTACAATTATCATGACTCCATTGGGGCATCTCAATTTGGGATCTCTATCTGCCAACTTGCGCTCTAGCAGCAAACCTACAAAGCAGTGACCAGCATTGCATTCCTGCCCAGCAGTATGTCAGGCCCCATGTAGAGCGTGTGCTGCAAAGGAGCATGGGTACCTGCTGCATGCATTTCCTGTATCGCATGGAAATACACTGATGGATCATGGCTTAGTAAGGCTTAGGCTGGAGCTTAGACTGCAATAAAAAAAATACTTTTGGTCCAGTGTTATTTCTTTTTTGGGCAACGGTCTATGGCCGCTTCTGAGTGAATATAGCATTCACTGGAGTGGAAGACAGGGTTATTCATTTACATTTGGAGAGCCCCTCCATCCATCATCTAACCATCATTTATGGGTTTACTGATTACTGACTCCGCAACTTGTAGCTCAGAGGCCATATGAGGCTCACAGTCCCCAGTTAGACCAGATCACTCTTGGAGAACTATCATTATGTCCAGGTTGGGGGGGTAGATTGCATTTTAGGTTATTTTTGTTTTTCTTAGTAGGAATCTAGCAACACTAGTGTGTTTTGCATTAATTCACGGCTTTCCATCCCAGTGTCCTGATGTTATTTCCCAGCACGGGTTCTTCAAGCTCATTTTAAGGATAAATTATGCAGTTCAGATCATCCCTACAAATGCGGTGGAGCTGTCTGGAGCTGGCGGCGGGCACCCAAGCGGAATGTGGAGCGACCCAGCGGGCACCACTTGCATTAACAAGGCATAATTCATGGGCAGAGTAGCCGCCTGCCGCCTCGGTTACTGTGTGAAATTCCAGTTGTAACTCTTTATAGGTTTGGTAATAAAACCCAACGATGTGTATAGAGACAGCAATACAATCCAAACATGCCGAGCTCCACTAACCAAGATCTGTTGACTACTAATAGATACCTTCATTTCCCCAACAGTATTTGAACATGCTAATAAAAGGTATTGTTAAATACTAAAGCATGGCTCGCCACATTCTAATGCATACACCCCATGCTTATTTCCTCCTGCCCTTGTGAGAAAAACACAGACCTTGTGAGACCTTGCCTGACAAAGGACCAAAATTCACCCTGGAGTCTATGAGACTCCAGGACAGGTGTACTTGTTCCCCACTGTGTGAAACCCCCCAGGTCACCCGAAAACTCACCTTCGTCCCGGTCCAACGATGCATGTGCGAGCAGCCGCATCCCCACTATCCCTTTAGCAGGGTGCATGCCCACGGTAGGTATTTTTGAGTGGCCCACGTGGGCACACACCTTGTTAAAGGGTAGCAGGGGATGTGGCTGCCAGCACGCTTAGGTCCGCTCACATTAGATGAGCTCCTGGACAAAGGGACTGAAGCCAATCCGAGCGTACTGATTGGACAAGGAGCCATGTATGCGCCATAGGACCGTGAAGAGGTGAGTTCATTCAGGCGACCTGGGGATTTCACACAGCGGGGCAACCCGATGGGGGAGGGGCAAGTACCAAAACCCAGGATGGTCAAAATCCTGGGTTTTGGTCCACTTTAATGACAGCATACGTGTTAGACACACACACCGGGCCAATGACAGTGTATGAGGAGCAAGGGGGGTTCTTTTGGGAACTAGAGTACCCAGTAGCACTGAGGCTACTGGGTGCCCGATCCGTTGGCACTGCATTGGGAAACGCAGTCACATCACAAAGGAAAATGCTGCCCATTATTTTCAATGGGCCTCATACATGCATTGTATTGCTCAATGCTGTTGCAAGCAGTATTTTCAATGCCCCCCAATGCTGGAACATGCCAAAAGAAGTCAATTAGAAACCGAGGTCCCATGGCTTTCCCTGACCGCCACTAACAATTCACTCCTGGACCTGGATCTAGGGCACACCACGGAGATTCAGCACAAGATCAATAAGAGTATTCCCCCCCCCCCCCCCCATCTGGGAAAGGTTCAGAAAGTTTCCCCCTCCCCGGTACCAAGGTCAAGGAGCTCCTGGGAAAGATGGGAAAGTTGATCAAAGAGGGAATGATTGTGTGTTTTTTGTGGATTATCACCACCGTAACTGTGCAGGATACTTACACTTTGCCTCGGATTGAAGAGTCTCTGGCAGCATTGGGTCAGGCCAAGTTCTTCTCCTCTGGAGCTTGCCAGTGGCTATTGGCAGGTGCCAATGGCAGAGAAGGATAAGGAGAAGACTGCTTTTGTCCCTCCTATGGGCCTCCATAATTTTAACACCTTGCCCTTTGGCCTCATGAATGCCCCAGTGACCTTCCAGAGACTCATGGAGAGATGAACATTTTGAATGTGTACTAATTTACCTGAATGAGGCACTGTGTATTCTCAGACTTTTGAACAACACCTGCGGGAAGTGTTTTAGCAATTGGCCCGATCTCAGCTTAGGTTAAAGCTGAAGAAGTGCCACCTGCTGAAACAAGAGGTGCAATACTTAGGTCACATTGTCTCTTCGGAGTGTGACCAGCCAATCCCAAAAAAGGTGGCCGCCGTTGAGGGTTGGGGAGTACCCTGGACCGTCATGGAGGTACGTGTCTTCCTGGGTTTCATATCTCGGTTTGCCCAGCCTCTTCTGTTCCTGTTGCAGGGGCAGACGCAGAAAAAGAGGAATGTGCCGGTTAAGTGGACAGCCGCCCAGCAGGCAACTTTGAGGAACTAAAGTCCCGGCTAACCTCAGCCCACATCCTAGCCCTGGCAATTTTCAGAAAACCTTTCCGGCTGTATACCAATGCCTGCTTAGTGGAGTTAGGGGCGGTGCTAACCCAGGACCAAGAGGGCAGTAAGCAGGTGATTGCCTTTGCCAGATGTAGTTGCTGAATGGGATCTCACTGTCTATAGTTCCTTTAGGTTGGAACTACTTGCCATGGTGTGGGCCATCATGGGGCGATTCAAGGAGTACCTAGGCTGGGTCCCTTTTATGATGATTACAGACAACAATCCTCTTACCTACATCTCCATGGCCAAGCTGGGGGCTCTGGAGCAGTAGTGAGCTGGCTGGCGAAAAGGTGAAAATTGGAAGGTGACCCAGCAAGATGATACAGCGTTAGCTCAGATTCAGAAGTTTATGGAAGAACAACACTGCCCAGGGAGGGAGGTCAGGAGGGCCTTAAGAAAGAGTGGGTGGTGCGGAGGAAGGTGGTTCCCAATGGGCGTAGCTTTCCCAAATCATTCTGTCCCAAGCCATGGCCTGGCAGGTGGTAGAGCAGGTCCACCAGCAAATGGGGCATTGGAGTGCTGATTGGTGCACTAACTGACCGCCTTGTTTCTCTGTAACAATTTGAGATAGGTGGGGCAGCATGTTTGTGTGAGCTGCCCCATCTGCCAACAGGTCAAAGGGTCAGAGGTTAAGACTCATCCCTTAGAATGGAAGATGTGTAGGCCCCTGGAACTGGTACAGACTTCTTGATCCTGGACACTGCCCAGGACAGGTATAGCTATGCATTGGTCATGGTGGATTACTTTTTTAAATTTGCGGTTGTTACTCCCACCCGAGACCAGACAGGTGAGACTGCAGCCAAGATGTTCTGGCAGGATTTCATTTTGCCCTATAGATGCTCCGAGGCAGTACATTCCGATCAGGTTTCTGCATTTGAGGCAGACCTCTTCAAGCATTTGTGCCACCAATTGTATGAGTTACAGAAGTCTAGGTCTTCCCCATACCATTCCCCAGGGAACGGAGCATGCAAGAGATTTAACCGCACCCTGATCCAACTGCTGAGGACTTTAGAGAGAGAGAAGCAAGAGATCTGGCCAGCCCATGTAGCAGAGATGGTATGTATGTACAATCACTCACTGCATTTACAAACTAAGCTTACCTGCAACCTATTGTTTCGGTTAGCCATTTGAAAGTAGCCATTGGTACAGCGGAGCCAGATGTGCAGTGGATCCCGGGGACCTGGGTAGGTCAGCACAAGAAGTGCTTGGAGTATGCCAACCAAGTGCTGCAGAGAGAGAAGGAGGGGGTAGAACCCCACCAGGTGGGGCTGAAGTGCCCCTGGTTCCTGGGGAAAAAGTGTTGCTGAGAGTGAAAGGTGCCCATATAAGGAGAAATTATGGGTGTACATTGTCCGGATGCGGCTCAAAACCAGTAACCCTGCCTTTGAGATTAAGCAGGCTGACCAGCGGGGTGGTCACCAGGTGGTGCATAGGTCCTTGTTGAAGAGGATGGAGAATGTCCCTACAGCATACAGAGAGGTAGGCCACTAGAGGGACTCAGGGAATAAGGATAAGTATTGGGTTCCTTTGGCCATTCCTTTCCCAGAGGCTGCTCTTGCACCTCACGCCCCAGTGGCCGAGTAGGTGCCCATGCAAGCTGTTACACCCCTCCACGGCGATCTACTCACCTAGGATTCAATCAACCTGCTCCTCGTTACCAAGACCCTGACTTTGTGTGGAATTGAATTGTCGGGAGGTATGACAATTTGGATGTGGGCAGGTGACCTCTGCTGGTTG
The DNA here is from genome assembly GCA_027917425.1 of Gastrophryne carolinensis. Lineage (NCBI taxonomy): Eukaryota > Metazoa > Chordata > Amphibia > Anura > Microhylidae > Gastrophryne > Gastrophryne carolinensis. Next base: position 389,181,463 of record CM051239.1, on the reverse strand, counting down.
GGATTCATTGGGATTCTTCAGCAGGAGGTTTGGGGTGGAGCTGCTATAAAAGGGGTGAAGCCAGGAAGCCCGGGAAGCTAGAGCCATGAGGGCAACAGACTGAGGAGGCTGCTGAAGCAGGGCCTCAGAATGTCTTGGGGCTGTGTTGAAGCCCAGGAGAGCCCCTCGACTGGTGGTTCTGCGAAGGGAAGGTGAGGTGGACACCCAGCCATTCATTTCTTGCTTTGAGCTACCCCATTTCACTCTGATGTGTATGGCACTGCCTTTTGATTCTCTAATCCATTCTGCTTTAAGTACTCTTGTACTCCTGTGTCCTGTGAATTCACCTCCATTATCACCCTGAAGTATGTGAGATTTTCTCTGAAACTTGTTACTTGTCTACTTACTACATAGTCCTGTAGTTTGTCAAGAATCCCTCTCTTGTGTTACATTAAGTATCATGAATAGTCATCTATGAAAGTCACTATGTACCTGTTGCCTCCAGGTGTAGGTTGGTTTAGGGGGCTGCATAAATCACTGTGAACCAGCTCAAGGGGTCTTGAAGCTCTTTTCTGACTGATTTTAGGAAGCGTTGCTCTTATAGCTTTGGATTTGATGCAACATTCATATTTACCAATAACCGGACAAAGCAATACTGACCTATGCCTGTGCCTCATGTGTATACAGTCATTGTGTTTATGTGTGCATACTCTCACATTTTTCTTCACTGTGTTGAGGTGATACAGATGATCATCCACCTTGCCCCTTGCAATCGTCTGCTTGCCGTTCGGGATAGAACACTGTAAAATTCCAATGTGACTTTTACAGTGAGTCCTTTGGCTGCCAGACACGTCACAGATAAGAGTCCTCCTTCTAGATCAGGAACATAAAGTACATCTTTTGCTGGTATGGCTAAATTGTGTCCCCCATTATTAGGGCATACAAGGGTTCCATGCCCATATCCCTCTGCATGTATTTTACTTTCATCTAATCTCCAAGGTAAATAGTCTCTTTGTTATTCAGATCCACTTTTGTGAAAAAGCTTCATGTCAAATCACTTGTCATGTGACTGGTTACTCCTGAGTCAATGCACCAGCCTTGACAGCCCAGCCCTGGCATTCCAGTTTCCTCCACATGTATCAGAAATTGTGGCTTTGACCTTCTGTTTAATATAAGAGGGGTGCTGTCTCATTTGTTCTGCTTGTCCCCTGACCTTACTCGAACATGAGTGCAGTAAGAGAAGTGACCTTATATGGTGCATAACATAGACAGGAAAATGAAATCATAGAGATCACCTCAATGTATAGGAAACACAACAAGACACTGGCCTGGTGGTGCCAGTATTTGTTTTTTACTAGTCATTGTTATTGCAGGTATACTTTTCCCACTCTCCATTTCCAGTAAAAAAAAACAAATACCGGCACCGCCAGGCCAGTGGCCAGTAAAGTAAAATAAATACCGGCCAGGTGGCAACCCTAGTAACAGCACCATCTACTGTCATAATTATAAACTGCATTAACCTAGCAATATAGATGCAGATCACATACAGAGACTAGCTGTAGCTGTTGCACAGTAACAACAATAAATAGGTGGATGAATAGGGTTCCCCACCAGACCCGCAATGAATATACACAGGGTGCAGTTACCCATCCCCTCAATTAATAGCCCCACTCCTGCAGGACTGAATTAATAGGTAAATGACCCAACACCCATCAGACCATAGTAGGCAGAGAGTGTGAAAAGTATGGTAAAGGGATCATGCTTAATATGGTTAAAACTGTCATTTTCCATAATGTTTAAGACCTTCCCCACTGCTCTAGCTTGCAAACAGCTATGTGCATATTTATCTCAAAGAATACAGTTCAGCATGAAAAATGTGTCGTTGAAAAGCGGAAGCGGACAAAGGTTCCTCCTGGAAATATGAAATTAGCGGCACAATGAGCTCTATAAATACACAGCTGCCTGAGCTCACGGGCTGGGCTGAAATTATAAATCTGCATTAAGTGGGAAATTGTGCTACATACATATTTATGCGAGGAGGCAATACATTATTTTCACAGTATACAAGGCTAAATTTAGTGTTGGAGATCACAGGCAACACTTTAAAGAACACCATGCAGTTATAGTCCCTAATGCTTACTGAAAGTGGATCTACAACAGACATGCACATATTGCGGCCGGGGGGGGGTTATGGCCCCCACTGCTGTTGATTGCGTCCCCTAGCACCTCTGCTTCCCTCTACCCACCCTAGCTCACTATTCTCACCTCTGTCTGCCTCACCTCTACTCATCTCACCTCTTTCCATCACGTTATCTTTTCCTGCCTCAAACCTGTCCACCTCTGTTCACCTCACCCCTGCTCACTTTTTCCTCAATATTGAATGCTTTAAAGTGGGCCAAAACCCATGGCGATCAGCCCAGGAAACGTATAGATTGATCCCCTTCCCCGGGGCATCCAAAATTGTGATGCCCTGCTGTGTGAAACCCCCAGGTCGCTCATACACTTACTTTCTTTCCCGGTCCAACAGCACATGCATGAGCCGCGGCTGCATCCCCGCTATACCTCTAGCAGGGCGCGTGACTGCGTCAGGCATTTGTGAATGGCCGGCTTGGGCACACTCCCTGTTAAAGGGTAGTGGGGGATGCGGCCGTCAGCGTGCTCGGAGCCGCTCGCCTTAGATGTAGGCTTAGACAACGTGTTGTCAGTTGATCTGAGTGTGCTAATTGGACGAGTGGCCACGCATGCACCGTAGGACCGGGAAGAGGGAAGTTGGGAGTTTTCACACAGTGGGGCACGGACCAGAACCCAGGATAGTCAAAATCTTGTGTTTTGGTCCACTTTAAGGTAGGCAGTGTGGCACTTCCTCCATCCCATCCCCATAGGCAGTGTGGCACTTCCCCCATCTCATCCCCATAGGCAGTGTGGCACTTCCCCATCTCATCCCCATAGGCAGTGTGGCACTTCCCCCATCCCATTCCCATAGGCAGTGTGGCATTCCCCCATCCTATTCCCATAGGCAGTGTGGCACTTCCCCCATCCCATTAACATAGGCAGTGTGGCACTTCCCCCATCCCATTCCCATAGGCAGAGTGGCACTTCCCCCATCCCATTCCCATAGGCAGAGTGGCACTTCCCCCATCTCATCCCCATAGGCAGTGTGGCATACCCTCCCCCCCCCATTCCCCATTGACAAAAAAAAGTGAACTCACATATCCATCGCTCCTGATGTCCCCGCTATTTGCGCAGTCCCCACAGTCGCTGCACACTGTCTCCGCCTCTTCTCTCGCATTCTCCATTCAGCAAGTGGGCGTGGTCGATGTTCGAGCATCAGCTACGCCCACCCACTGAATGGGAAAAGCTGGAAAATTGGGAGCGATGGATGTGAGTTTACTTTTTGTTTATTTATTTTTTTACAATTGCCCTATAAGGTGCACTAATATCCCCCACCACACACACACACACACACACACACACATGCACACGTACACACACACACACACGTACACACACACACACACACACACACACATGCACACGTACACACACACACACGTACACACACACACACGTACACACACACACACGTACACGTACACACACACACACACACACACACACTCTTTTAGGGAAGAATAAGTATAGGGCGATAATTATAGTAGATTTTGCTTAATCATTAAATTGAAAGTCCACTTAGAATGGCATTTTTGAAAAGGTACATTTTTTGCTGCCAAAAGGATGTCCTCAGGGTGCTGAGCTGATCTATAATTTTTTATTTATTTATTTTTAGCAAATAAGTGTTTTATAGAAGCATTTTTTCTGCAATGTGTTGCTGTTGGCAATCGTATACCAAGTCTGTAAACCAAGAAGAGAGAAGTGAACCCTGTACACACAGAAAGTTCTGTGTTTGCAGGACTCACTTCTCTCTTCTTCTAGATCTTAATGTACAAACTTAATGTATGTTGCCAATAGCAAATGACTGAAGATAGTGAAAATTGCTTCCATAAAACACACATAAAAAATTTTGACTATCCTGGGTTTGGTCCACTCCCCCCGGGGCACTGCAATCGGGGGTGCCACACTATGTGACAACCCCCAGATCTCCCGCATCAACTCACCTCACCGCGGTCCTACGGCGCATGCGCGGCCGCTCGTCCAATCAGCGTGCTCAGAGCCGCTGAGCTATGGACGTCTAAACCGATGTCTTAGCTCAGTGGCTCGGAGCACGCTGGCGGCCGCATCTCACGCTTCCCTTAACAGGGAGCGCGCCTGCACCCTGCTAGAGGGATAGCGGGGATACCGTTGGACCGACATTAAGGTAAGTGTAGCGGGCGACCTGGGGGTTTCACACAGTGGGGCATCCCGATTTTGAAATATACACTTTTAAAAATTCCATCGAAGGTGGACTTTCCCTTTAAATAAAGTCATATATACATTCCTATTTAAAGTGGACGAACACCCAGGGGTGATCTGCCCGGGAATCTATAAGATTCCCCAGCCGATCACCTCCCTCACCGCGGGGCATCTGAGATCGGAATGTCCCGCAGGGTGAAACCCCCCCCAAAAGCCCCCAAAAACCTTACCTTATCAGCGACGGATCAGCCGCCGCCGCCTCCCGCGCGCCTGCGGCGGCCGCTTGTGATTGGCCGGCGCGTGCGCGCGCCCTGTAAGAGGGACGCGCGGGAGGCGGCGGCTTGTCCGTCGCCGAAAAGGTACGTTTTTTGGGGCTTTTGGGGGGGTTTCACACAGCGGGGCATCCTGATCTTGGATGCCCCGCTGAAGAGGACCAACACCCAGGATAGTGAAAATCCTGGGTGTTGGTCCACTTTAAAGTGGCAGTAACATTGTATCTGACTTGAATTAGAAGTTAAGTAAAGCTTAATAAGATTGTTGAACACCTTCTTAGTCATGTCACTTAATCCCAGAAGTCCCCAGTTCTCAGGCCACTTCACCCTGTCACCTGAGAACCAGCAGTATTCACCCTGTGGAAACACAGTGGCCCTCAGGAGGCTAAGGGGCACATAACAGGAGGCAGTGGGGTGCATGGCAAACCTGGCTGGCTGCGGCTGGTCAACTTGGATGGACGCTGGATTGCCTGCAAGGGATCATGAAAGTGGTAAGTGCTGCCCAGTATAGGGATTGCTTGTAGGATATGCACAGTGGCTGCTCAGTGGATCATCTCTCTTTTTTGACAGGTTGCAATATGATTATCCATCTGTGCCAGGCCCTCCCATTCCACCAATATGATTATCACTGCTCCTTCTCTTATTATTCCAATGGAGGCTATAGGGTTGATTCAGCACCACATTATTTACTCACGTTCTTTTGAGAGAAAATACTTTTTCTCATGAATATTTTTCTCGGTGCAGTTCAGTATAATATGGTGCTGAATTGCCATGAGAAAAAGCAGGGCTGAATCAACCCTTATGTCGTGATTTCAGTGGTATTTATAACAGATATAACAAAGTCACTGAAATACAGCTGATAAACCACATACCTTGAATATAAACTCTGCGCAGCAGTTGTGGTGCAAAACTTGAGGAGGATGAGGTTGGACAGAGCAGGGTTGGCAACAGTATTCAGCACAGAGATTATTCTAATGATCATATCTTCAAAGTGGAGATAATTCAATTTGCAGATGACACCACAATCATAGGGCACATCAGCAATGACGATACTGTTGGGAGATTAGCAGGCTGGTACATTGGTCCAGAGAAAACAGCCTAGGACTAAACACCAAAACGGTGAAGATGATAAAGTCCCGGTCCCAGTGGATCACCAGTGGAAGTTCAAAGCACAAAATTCCTGGGAACCATCATCACAAGACTTAAAATGAGGTGCTCACATTAGCTTGACAGTTAAGAAGGCCCAGCAAAGAAAACAACAACGGCCCCAGTAAACTGCAAATGGGACAACTAGGATGGCACCAAATACCCCTCAATAATCAATCATTGAGAATATAATCAAATCAATATAATCGACTTTAATTCATTAGCATATTAAAAAGATCACAAACACATACATAATTATATACAATCACAAGATTTAAAAAACATTTACACACAGCCAGGGGCGGACTGGGGCTAGAAACCAGCCCAGGAGTTTTTGGGGCACACTGGCCCTGCTGCCCTGTTTCTGGCCCGGTATAGTATCTTAATGTCACTATATATACAACACCTTATTTTCGCTCCATAAGACACACCCAGGGTTTAAAGGACAAAAATAAGAAAGAAAATATTCTGAACCAAATGGTGTACTTAAATCCCCCCATTACAGGCAGAATCCCCTATTACAGGCAGTAATTGGTATCCCTCATTAAAGCAAGTGAGGGGCATCCCACAGAGGCACGTTGCAGCATCTTCCATTACGGGCAGTGCGGGGCATCCCTCAGTGCAGCCAGTGCGGGGCATCCCTCAGTGCAGCCAGTGCGGGGCATCCCTCTGTGCAGCCACATAGGGGCACCCCTCAGTACAGCCAATGAGCGGCATCTCCCCTCCCCCGCCGCGCCTTGTGACGCCACTCACATGCCCACACATGCTAACCTTTGGTTTCTGATAGTCGGAGGGCCTGCCTGACCCGCTGTTCCTGCCGCTGCTCTCAGACACACAAACACACATGCTTACAAGCACTTCCTGGCTGTTGCGCGCTGGTCGGTGGGCGTGCCCCATATGGCCGGCGTCTATTGCTTTTATTGGACGCCGGCCATATGGGACACGCCCACCAACCAGCGCGCAACAGCCAGGAAGTGCCGGTAAGCATGTATGTGTGTGTGTGTGAGAGCGACGACGGTAGAGGCAGCAGCAGGAACAGCAGGAAGGGAAGGCCGCAACCCAGGGGAAAAGATGCTGCCTCCAGCATCTTTTCCATGGGGTTGCGGCCTTCCCTGGCGCCGGCCTACCGGGATTTTGCCCGGTATGCCCTATGGCCAGCCCGCCCCTGCACACAGCCCCAACCCCAGCAGGGAACCCTCATTGCAAATCCATGAACTATATGTACAAATTAATAAGTCCCAAATGCATCCAATATCCCTAACTAATGTGCAAATGCTGAAAAATGAGCAATATTGCGGAAAAGAAAAGTGCTATAAGTGCTTATTGTGCAATATCCGCATATAACAAATAAACAGAGCCAGCTATCTGAGAAAACAACACAACACAGAGATAAGGAGAGTCACCCCTGCCAGACCCGGCCAATAATCTCACCCACCTACGCCACTTTCTCAAGGTGCATTTTTCACCTCAACCTGATATTATCTTATTTGGGGTAGTGTGGGACTGTTGCACATTGTGCAAAAGTTTCCTTTTTGCTAATTAAGGCCCAGTAAAGACTTTACTTCCTATGAATGCTACAGAAATGTGGCCTATCAAGGAAGATACTAGTCATGTCCTATACCTCGCTGGTTTGCTGCCGCCCAGGGGTGGGCTTATTATTTTTGAGGCCACATGCAAAGTTGTGTCTGGGGACCCTAATCAAAGACACATTTCATATAGAGAAATAAAATATTAATGCACCTTGCCGAGAATTGCCCATATGGGCAACCAATGCCCCACTGTGTGAAACCTCATTAAATTGCTGCACCCACTCACCTAACCTTGTTTCAGTGACACATGCGCAGGTCGCGGCCTCACTATACTTTTAACTAGACGCATACCCAGGGAGGCCATTTGTAACTGGCCAGCCTGGGCACGCCCCCAGCTAGAGGTGAGCGGGGATGCAACCAGTGGTCCTTTCTGCACCATTCAGCTCACAATCTGCTGGGATATCACAGCATATTCCATAACTGAATGGAGCTAAGCACGCTGATTCTGCAACTGCTGGCTCATGTAAGTGTACAGTGGCTTCCTACCTGCTGCACACTATTCATTAAACGGCAACCCTCATTCACCATAGCCCACCCGTTGAGTGTCGTTATTTATCTTTTTAACATAAAGTTGACACTGATCTGACCCTGCCTCTGGAGGCCCCCGGCAATTGGGGGCTCCATGCATTTGCACGGTATGTGTGGTGGTTAAGCACAACTATTGGTGGCACCAACAAGAAAGAGAAGATGCAATTGCTCCGGATTCGGAGAACAGCAGAAAGGGTAATTGGGTCACCTCTCACTTCCCTAGAAGATCAGTGGGTGATGATTGCACCCATCCTGGCTCCTCTGTTTTTAAGAGATTTCCATCAGGCCGTATGTTTAGTGCAATTGCAGAAAGAACAACTAGGTATAAAAATAGCTTTACCCAATGGCAATACATCTGCTGAACAGCTGAAATCATAATCACTGGACACTTAGCCCCATGCTGGTATCCTCTCTGTCATAAATATTAAACACTTAGTCTCATTACAGCAGTACTAAATTGGAGTATTTGTTATTTGTGTTTATGCATAGCTAATGAATAGGTGGAATCACCTCTAGGTGTGTTAACGTGTGAGTACAAAGCTTTTATTATTAAAGCCTTTTCTTGCTCGTTCCATGGTAAATTCCTTGTATGTATAGGCAAATATATACTTGGCGAAAATAAAGATGATTCTGATAATTCTGATTATGAGACATATGGTCCAACATGCCAATGGATGGCAAAAGGCTTGGCACAGAGATGTCAGGTCGGTAACCGGGCTTGGCACAGAAAACAGAAAAAATTAAAAAGAGCAGAACCATGGGTCAGCCAAACCAGGCAAACCACCAGCAAATCAGCTGAGATGATGGACTTTTCAGAATTTGCTTTGCCTAGCAATGGCTGAAGCCAAGGGACAAGAAGAGCCAAAGAGGACATGGCAGGCGACTTTCTACAAAACTCTGGTGAGCAATACTTCCAGGCAACTACACCACTTTCTGCTTTCCTGGGCTGGGAGACTGCGTGGGAGCAGCATCCAGGTAAGTAGTGAGCCAAGAGATTGCCAATCTACCATTATCCAACTATATGGTGATATTGTTAGTGAACCCTGGATTTGTAGCCTAAATTTCCATAACCAATACAGAAACTGCAAACCAGAAAGTCCTGTTTATCTCTTCCTTCATCCCAAGAGTGTGTGTGAATGGATTTCACATTGTACAGAAACCCTCGGGGTCCCTTAACCCACATTAGGCTGACTGACCCAGCATATGAGTATAACATTTAGGAACAAAACCTAAAAGATTCCAGGCCCTTCCCCCAGAGCATCCCGAATCAGGATGCCCCACTGTGTGAAACCTCCCAGGGACACAGGTAAACACTAACCTTTCCCGACGTGGGCTCTTGTCTGATCAGAGCGTGGGAGCGTCGGCATCCCCAGCATCTTTGAACGGTGCATGCACTCCCACCCCAGCTATTCAGATAGGCTAGGATGGAGGTGTGCACACCTGGGGCATGCAGATTCACGCTCCCCATTAAATCAATCAGAGTCCTTTGCTGAAGGATGTAAAAAAGGCAAAGGGCTCTGATTGGACAAGAGACAGTGAATGTGCCACTGGACCGAGAAGAGGTGAGTTTTACTGCGCAAACTCGGGTGTTTCACACAGCAGGGGCATCCCAATTCAGGCAAGGTTAGGCCCCTTCTGCCTCAGCACCGGGGGAGGATTGTTGAGACTAGGCTTATACATTGAAGTAAACCTGTGTTTAGAGAGGCTCATGGTGACCATTCCAGGCCGGGTGTGATGCTCTGTTAGGCTTCTATTAGAGATAAAAGCCTGCTAAAATTATTTGAAATGACTGGTGGGCGGGGCATTGGGGCATGGTTTTTTTTTTTAAGGCATGAGGGCAATGCGGATGTAAATAAAGGCCCCCTTCCTGCCGGGAATGTATGATCCGGTGTCAGAGACCCGAATTGTGCAGCTATGGTGAACACCATCCAAATGACTAGTTGTCATGACCACAGCTTCACACACAAAAATTCTCTAGGGGGGTGAAAACTATTTCCTAATTAAACCTTTAAATATTCCGGATGTTTCCAGCATTCAGCGCACCGGCCTGGAAACCTCTGGAGAATAGCTTGTGTCAATATTCAGGTCAGTGGAAGCCATTACACTAACGCATCATTGCCACAGACATGCTGCGTACACGCACTGGATAGCTAATAATGGGCTTCCAGACTGTCTTACCAAAAGGACCCCAATCATAGTGTCTGGAAAAAGTATTTTTAATGTTTGAAGACATTCAAATGGAGAGACTTATTTTTCTTTACTTTTAGAGATGTTAAGCAAATTTCCTAAAAATTTTAATCGGATGATTTCTGGGGACAATTTCCCCAGGAAATACAGGTTCATCCAAATCAAATTTTAACAAATCGCTAACAAGAATAGTGGGGGAAACATACTTGTCTATCCTATATGTTTCTCCACCCTGTACGTAGAGATTGCTCACTTTAAAAATCATCTTACATGCATCTACTGCTATTTCTGAGCTTTTAAAGTGGACCAAAACCCAGGGCGATTGACCCAGGAATCTATAAGATTCCCGGGCCGATCGATTCCCTCCCTCCCTCCCTCCGGGGCATCCAAAATCTAGCGGCTCTTCTCTGCTAGTACTTAGAATCCAACATACCAGGATGTCCAGATACAGAAATAGCCGCTTTCCATGTGGTACACAATAACTGCATTCCACAAAAGACGAGCCCACTTCTCAGGGGACGCAAACAATGTGCAGTTAGTAATACTGTATCTATGCCACTGGAGAATACGTAGATGTAAATGTATGCAAATGTAAATCTGTAGCTGCTCCCTCTTGTTCTTGTTTTTATCTGTTCCTCTAAAAATATTAGAGAGCTCATTGATCAGACGTGGCAGCAACAGGGTTGGCTAAAAGGCATGGTGAGTCAATTCAGAGCCAGGTGAGAATTCTCACTCCTTTTTTAAGAGAAAGCATTTCATACAAAAGGTAGGTCTTGGCACACAGTGTTCAGTCAAATGTGTTAATATAAAATTAGGGTGCTATAAAATCCTGAGATGTCTCTCCAAAAGTCACTAACCATAAAGTAAAAATCATGTTTGCATTTTTGTTTGCATTTAAAAGTATATTGTATATACCGTAAATCAAAAAAAGATTACAGTCAAAAAAGGATACCATGTGTAGGTTCAAACTGTAAAGTATGCCCAGTCTCCAGGATCGTAGACCACCTCAAATGAAATGAAATAATCAGTGTACTTAGTTCTATATCAAGTAGGAAAGCTAAATGAGCTATAAATAATTACCAGGATATCCTATAAGGGGTTACTAAATCGGTCCTGATGAGTGTTCCTTTAGCACAGCTGACCAGTATCAAGTCAAGGAGAACATAGTGTAAGCATACAGTTATATATACATCAAGATTCTGGTCAGAATCTATGCAATCACCGAGACATCATACCAGAAATGCGAGACAAATGGATACAGAAAGCATACAGTGCATTGAAATGCATAGAAATGGTTACCACCAGTACAGAGTGAACCCTGATCGCATAACAAGCCTACGTTTCGAGGCTCTCTGCCCCTTTGTCAAGGCTGCGATAAAGAAAAAGGTGTACAGAACCTGTTTATAAGTGTGCGGCGCCCCCCCCCAGCCAGCCAGTCAGTGTGGCATTTCCAGGAGCGCTCATCGAGCGCATCCTGGAACGTCACTTCCGGCGTTGAGGTCCCGGCCGACGGCACATCCGGAGCCGGATGGCAATCCGAAATGTTGCCATCCAGCAGAGAGTGACACCGGCGCGCGGGGCCCACATGCGCCGGACAGCTGCTAAAATCAACTTTATTGATCGTAAACTAGAAGCACAAATGTACAGTTGGCAGACGAACGCTGATACGAAGCATGGAAGGCAGCTGGGGGACATGTAATGGAGGCGCAATTCATCGAAAAGAGACAAAAACATTCAAATCAAAGTTAAAACCAATGATCATGGTTCGCTTAGATAATTCAATGTATGTAGTTTGGAAAAGCAAAGGGGAAACAGAATAAGCTATGCACAGGTAGAACAAAGATGGAAGCGGATCACAGTATCAAATGCTGGACCTAAGGTTGTGATCAAGTTACAAATCATATCCGTGTACAGGAATACGGAATGTGCTAAAGAGAAGAACGGCAGTGATCCAAGGGGTATCCTGGATGGTTAAGAGAAAGCATTGCTATTGACTTTCATAGTCTACCAGGTGTAAATCTTCACCTGGCTCTGAATCGGCCAAGGGTAGACAATAAAAGTCAACAGCAGTTTTCTCTCCTAAAAAAAAAGAGTGAACATTTTCACCCGGCTTTGATATGGTCAAATATAGGGGGGTTGGCAACAGACTTGGCACAAGACATGGCCTCACAGCCTCATTGCTTGTCCTTCTGGGAGTTGCAGGTTGGGGAGTTAACTTACCCAAGTACCTTGACATCTCCTGCAGCAAATTTATCTTTTAAAAGAATCTATATTGAAGTATCACTTCCTCATTCATTGTATGGCTACCAAACGGGTTTGCCAAGTGGGCTTACACATCAAACCCGAATGGTTACCGGTGATATGCTGCCATACAAGTGAATGAGGAAGTGATGACTAGACTATAGCTTTTATTTTCGTGGACTTTTCCACATACCTCAGACCAGCCAAGTGCCAGAGAGCACAGAGCGACCTGCTTACCACACTGCTGCTCACATGCTGCATTGTTTGTAAAGCGGCAGTGGTAAGTTTTGCCTTGTACCCCCAATCAACCGGCTGTTTCCGGCAGTACAACTGCTTTAGCTGTATTTCCAACAGCACAATCACAGATCTGGGGTCCCCTTTACACCAGCACAGCTCAACTTACACAAGTACATAACTGGGCCCTTAGCGTCCTTCATGGGTTTCTGGAGACCTAGTTTTAGTCTAGAGTTTTCCTTGTTCCTGGCTGCCGATGGTTTCACTCCTAGAACAAGCAATAAACCAGTTCTTTCTCTTCTTGCTAATACAACTGATTTGACACAGCTATAACATAGTTGTAACATTGTAATCATGCCATTCCACGTGCAGAACCTTCCAGAGCTCCAAGGAGTCATACACATTATTAAAGGGGAAACTTCATGAACATATTGGGTTAGTTAAGGTTTTTTACTGTGCTGGTAATTAAACCCATTTTCATTTATACATCTTACTGTGTGTGTGGTGGATAACTTCTCACACAATAGATTGTATGTGCAAAGTATCTGAGGAAGATATTTCTTCTTTGGGACCTTTCATTGGATGTATGAGGATAGCCTCAGCAACCATTGGTTTGTATCAGATTAGTGGCCACTGGGCTCATATGATTATTTGTACTTCACACATTATTAATCTAAATAACTGTTTTTATTCCTTTTAAACTACAGTGAGTGATTTCCATAGTCTATTACATTTCAGGCCAGCTATGGCCCTAAAGGCACTATGAGGAAACCTGTCTGTAGCAAAATATAACACACTGCCTAGACACAAACACCTCACCAGCTTATCTAGTGCTGCACTGAAAGTAGAAGAGGTCCCACTCTTCTCTTATTTGCTGTCTACATGACTGCCATTGGGAACTGAGGTTTGCTGGGAAAGTGTTTGTGGTAGTGGTCACATTGGGTGCTGGATGCAGAGCTGAGCTGACATAGAGGTATTATAATGCCATTCAGGGACCAAACAGCATACAGGGATCCCATATCAGCATGTGAGCAGTTCTATGTAATGTGCTTCGCCTGCCTGTACCCCAACGCTTCCATGGTCCCATGGAGCATCATGGGCCCACATGTCCATCAGCAGCTAGTGAGGTTCAGGAGGTGGACTTGCACAGTGTTGTGTGTCCACCCAGCAAAGTTAGAGGGTAGCGGGGGATGCGGCCGTCAGTGCGCTAGGAGCCGATCACCTTAGACAAAGGCTTAGATGAAGGGACGTCAGCGGATCCGAGGGCTCTGATTGGACGATTGCCCGCGCATGCGCTGTGGGACCGGGAAGATGTGAGTTTGTTTTGGCGATCTGGGGGGTTTCACACAGCGGGGTCGCCCCTGGGGCAAGGACCAAAACCCAGGATAGTCAACTTATGTTGATCAATGGAATGCACATTGCTACCTGTTTTTGATCATTTGCAATTTATTGTAGATATCATCAATGTATCTTCTACCAGACATGGCCACAGTGAGGGTCAGGATGCAGTGACAGGGTTATGCTCACTCACCACTCATCATTTGTAGTGCTCAGCTTATATATTCCTTCCTTAAGTCTCCAGGGCTAAGCATTAATTATCAGAACTTCATCCAGTATTCACATGTACTTTACAGATCATACATACGACTTGCTGAAATAATTACTATGAAGATGGGAGAATAATGTGTTCTTAGTTGGATCATGACTGAGTTTTGACTGCCTTTGACAGATCTTCCTTGAATGATGATGAGTATCACATAGAGACGTGTGCCTGGAATGACAGATCCACAGATGACATCTCTTTGATGGTTATAAAGACAGACGTAAAGAGGCCCATCAGCAGCCTCTGGCAGCTCCATAACCCTTCCAAGCCGTGTTTTGTTGTTGAAGACTAGTAAATATAAGGGAACATAATTCTAAATCAATAACCAGGAGGAGACGATGGAGGAAAGAGCAGCTAATTTTATCCAAAGGTAACCACAGGTTGTAACTATTTGCACAGAATGAAATATATATATATATATATATATATATATATATATATATATATATATATAGTGAAGTGTAGGAACCCTATTAAAGGACAATGGACAGCATTATTCAGAATTACAATCCAACATGTAGTGATGACAACAATTAAAATGTAGTCACTAGCCGCTGTGTTTATTTCTTCTGCAAACATTGGATGAGGAATATCCCTGACCAGGCACGGCGCATTATGGGGTGAGTCATTCTACAGGGGTCAAGCCTGTTCTCTCTCTTTGTGTTATAATGAAAACCCTGCATTTAAAAAGCACCCTCCAACTCCTCCTTACAGATCCATAACAAAATGTATTTTCTTTTTCTTACCTACAGATGCAGCAGACTTAATAGTCCTACTGACAGCGTATGTTCCAGCACTAGCAACAGATAACCTCCGAGACCACTCGTAATACTCACCTTCATTACGAGCCAGCGCCGGGAAAGGAGTCCTACGACTGGTCGCCCGGTAGTCCAGTGGCCAGCGCAGAGGACACGACTATGGCCCACAAGACCACCTGGCGGCCAATCACGGGGCTCCTTTCCCTGGGCTGGCTCGTAATGAAGGTGAGTATTACAAGTGGTCTGGGAGGGTGGGCTCCAACATTCTGAATGTCCCCCCGAGCTTGTTGCAATGAACAGACAGTGGGACCAAAACCCGTTAATGAGAAAATGGCTGTTTGTCTGGTTTAATGAAACAAGAAGGAACCCCTGACTATGAGGGCTCCTGTGGCCGAGCAGCTTCACACAGACCACACAGGCTTTTTGACTGCAACACAGAACCGCTATTTGTCCTAGCCCCAGATCCAGAATCAGAACTGGGCCAAAAAGATGCACCCCACTTAGCTTTTTCATTTCTGTAATTAACTAAGAAGAGTGTAAGAACCAGGGTTCCACCTTACTCCTAGCCTTGCAGCTCCCCTGGTTCACCTGCTGGTGGCGCTGTTTCTGTATTCCCCGCATTACTCCTTGCTACCAGACGGTGTCCCTGCTGGCCATTCCCGCTCTGCTAGCAGAGGAGGAGTCTGGGGTCATTAGCCAGCATCTGGGCTTGAGGAGCCCGGGCCTTTATTAGCTGGCCAGCCGTTATTCTGAACTGCTGGCTGAAGGCCGCCTCATGAACTTTGATGATCAGTCTGTTTCTGGACTTTGTATGGACTTTAGTAGAAAGGACTTTAATGAACACTCCCAGCTCACCAAAGCCTGCACCATGGACCCATTGCTGTTTATATCATCCTTGGAATTTGTTTAAACACCTGTACCCCTAGTAACCTCTTTATTCTGTCTTGTCCAAGCATCCCTATTCCATTCCCCCATTCTGTTCTTCTGTGTCCCAATCATTAATCATTAAACTGTTTCCTCACAATACGGGTTGGTCTTAGTTTCTTGGTATTTCAATTTCCATTTTCCCATCATGGGGATCCCAATCTGGGAATCCCTTGACACAGAGTTATTGAGACTCCTGGTTCTGATGCCTTATACAACCCCATTTTTGGATTCACCAGATGCGTGGCATCAGGCCCAATAGTTTAACCCCAGAAACAGAGTCCTGCAACCCTCCCAGCAAACGTTATGACACAAAAATGGTTCTGTCAGATTTCTGGCTGTGAGTTACGAGGGAGGGCAAAGCCCTCCTCCCAGAGGAGAGTGAGGCTAGGTACATTTGTCACTATTTGGAAGGAGGTCACGTGGACATTGTGCTGGTTGGAGCAGAAAACTGCAGGTTGACCCAAGCCTCCCTGAGGTTCCCTGCATATCATCCTTTGGCTAAGGTAAAACTGATTTTTTTTTTTGCATCTATGTTTGTGATACTTACCTGTAAGCTGTATCCCACTTCTCAGACCTGTATAGGTAATATTTAACTAAAACTCATACCTGTATTCCTACCTAGTGTGCAATTACCACATTAATATATATATTGAACTTGAGCTGTCTTTTTGCCTTAAATCGGGAGCATAACTTAAGGGGGTGTGACCGCACCAGGGCCCAGGAGGTCAGGGGGCACCATTATTGTTGACCCTCCACCTTAATTTACTTATTTGTGCAAACTTGGCATCATTTAGATAAAGGAAGCACCAGATAAAGACTTGTGGTTGAGATCCTAACTCCCAACTGAACTCATGCGAGGGTTGGGTGAAGGGATGTTTGTTGTGGCGCGCTTGAAGATGTCTCAAACAGGATCTGGTCCAGAAAGAATGTTGATGCACTGCTTACTGGGGAAGTTTCCTAATTGAGATGTCTTAATTTATGCTGTAGATCTTAAAGTGGACCAACACCCAGGATTTTGACTATCGGTGGGGCACCCCTCGCTGTGTGAAACCCCCCCGATCACCCGAAAAACTCACCTCTCCCCGCTCCCAGCGCCGACGGACAAGCGATTTGACAGCCGCGGACAAGCGGCTCCTCCGCCGCCGCCTCCCGCGCGCCATTCACAGACGGCCGGCGCGGGCGCGCGCACGTCTAGAGGGGCGCGAGGGAGGCGGCCGGCCGCCGAAGACAAGGTAAGGGGATTTGGGGTGTTTGGGGGGGTTTCACCCCGCGGGACATCCCGATCTCGGATGTCCCGCGGGGAGGGAGGTGATCGGCCCGGGAATCTTATAGATTCCCGGGCCGATCACCCCTGGGTGACGGTCCACTTTAAGGAAACCGTATAGTGAAAATGGTCTTTATTTGTGTACAGCAGAGATTGATTAATTGTAGGTATGAGCATACAATAAATCCTTTTGACTAGGTATAATATACAGGGAAAATGTGCAAAGGCACTTACCGCCTGAGCACCCTGAAGACGGTGACCTCACCGAAACACGCGTCGGATACCGGAGCGCAGCGCGAGACGCCGCTCCAGCTGATCTGCTCTACTCCACAGGATATCACCCCTTCTCCCCACAGCGGACTTCAGGGAGAAAAAGAATTTGCATACTCCAATATATTGTATTGACTCTACACACGCCAGACTTAACCCCTCTTGAACCACAGCCTCCTTTGCGAATAATGGAAAACAGACATTAAAGCTGGCCTACATTGGATCTACGATACAATAAGGAAGACTTCACAGGACATTTTCAACTTGGACCACCTCCCCCCCCTCCACCATCCCACCATCCACTTGTCCCGACCCACCCCCTATAATCTCGAATAAAATCGTGTTGCACCAAATACAGGTAGTCAGCGCCTTTTTCCACCTGGCAACCGATTCATCGCGGAATTCTACAATTGATAAAAGTATCTGGTGGAATTACATGGTGGAGCCCAAACAGAGGACATCCCTATCCAGGAAGGAGATCCCCCCAACAGAAGCGTCACACCTTCAGAGGCCCTGGGCAGGTTAAGCACCCCCGAGCCGCGGCGGTAAGTGCCTTTGCACATTTTCCCTGTATATTATACCTAGTCAAAAGGATTTATTGTATGCTCATATCTACAATTAATCAATCTCTGCTGTACACAAATAAAGACCGTTTTCACTATACGGTTTCCTTAAGATCTACAGCATAAATTAAGACATCTCAATTAGGAAACTTCCCCAGTAAGCAGTGCATCAACACTCTTTCTGGACCAGATCCTGTTTGAGACATCTTCAAGTGCGCCACAACAAACATCCCTTCACCCAACCTTCGCATGAGTTCAGTTGGGAGTTAGGATCTCAACCACAAGTACCACTACAAGACACAGGGAGTGACCCCTGATCAGTGGCAGCAGCTCAACACTATCTCCAGCGCTCTTCACTACCTCCTTTTTATACACCAGATAAAGACTGCTGTTTCAGTCTTTAGTTGTCTAGCTGCACACAATTGAGTTAAAGTGGCTCAAAACCCAGATCAATCGGCCCGGGAATCTATAAGATTCCCAGGCCGATTGATTCCCTCCCGGGCATCCAAAATTGGGATGCCCCGCCATGTGAAACCCCCCAGGTCGCCCCGTTCACTTGCCTCGTTTCCTCTTTCCCACAGCCTCTAAACGAAACGCAGCGTCCACATCCTGCTATCCCTCTAGCAGGGTGTTTGCCTGAGTCAGGCATTTGTGAATGGCCGGCGCGAGCACGCTCCCAGTTAGAGGGAAGCGGAGGACGCGGCCAGCAGGACGCCCAGAGCCACTGCTCTTAGACACAACATGAGACCGGGAAGAGGTGAGCTGGTCTCGTTGTCCTAAGGGGTTTCACGCAGCGGGGGAAAGGGCCAAAACCCAGGATAGTCAAAATCCTGGGTTTTGGTTAACTTTAATAGACAGAAAAAAAGTTTACGGTATGATCCGCAAAAGAACCCCATTCCAAGTTTTCAAGTTCCCACCAGGGCCCATCACATGTAGTTACACCAATGCATTAACTGAAATTGGTGCATCCGTGTACCTGGTTAAATAACAGGCCAGCTAGGCTTACATGATATGCTGTGCCGCACAATGGGGCTTGATGTAAGAAAAGGGGCCCTAAAATAAATATTATATATTATTATTTCACCTTTGATGAAAGGTGCTATTTCTGCACCCAGAATAGTTTGCTCCCCCCATTCCTTCCTCATTCATAATGAAATGAAACAAAGAAAAGGGTATAGTTGCTCTTTAAAGCTATAGCTATAGCTTTATTGCTGGTGGGGGATTGGCTGGATGCTGCCGGTCCTTCCCTTCCAATCAATGTGCACCCAAAGCAGTTGACAAACTGGCATCTCTCAGGCAGCGGATTGGGTGTAATCTGGCTGCTTTGTCTTCCAGATGGTTGCTGGATTACTGGATTAGAAGGCTTTATGAATGACATAGGGAGCTGGATCTTTAGCTGAGCTCCGTGGCTGGGAAAAGGAACAGCGCAGTCTATGTATCCGCTAAGAAAACAGCTCTGCCAAGGTTTTACTGTCCTGCTTGTGGGTGAGTCATTTGAGTATAAAAGTGAAATAGAACACAAATCTTGTGAGCTTTATGCACTGGAAAATGCAGCCTCATAAACCAGCACGCTAAAGATCACTCGCTCTTTATATGCATTGTGGTTAGTTAAAGTGATCCTCTACCCCGAAAGGAAAGTTTATGTAATCACCTTCTTTCCCCAGTCCAGTGCCCCAAAACAGCCTGTGTTTCTTTTTTTTTTTTTTACTAAAGTCCAATATACATAAAAACACAAACCAGATGCAGTGTGATGTTCGAATTGCGGCCATGTAGCTCCCTGGCTGTGCAGCGGCACCCCCTAGTGTTCTCCCCCGATGATTCATTCAGTTATAACTGAAACTGCCACATGGGGTGTATGTGGTGGTTTAGCTTGTAGTGTTTTTAGATGTATTGTAGTTATTATAACTGATCTTCAATGCTGAGTTGTGTGTAACTAAATGCATAACCACTGGAGAGCACTGGGGGTGCTGCTGCACAGTCAGGGAGCCATATGGGTACCACTTCACCATCAGACTGCATCCGGTTAGTCTTTTTATAAATACTGTGCAAAGGCTTTATTAAAAAAAAAAAAGAAAAAAGAAACAGGCTTTTTTGGTGCACTGGGCTGGGGATAGAAGGTGATGACATAAACTTTCTTTCTGGCTATAGGATCACTTTATATCCATTCTTCTTTTTGGCTGTTTGCCATGCCATGCGTCCCATTTCATATTCTGTCCAGGACAGATATTAATGCCAAATATCATTAATCTCCCATGAAAACTAAACCTAAAGTGCTGGAAATCGGACTCTAGATTCTAAAAGAGCTTAGGATCAGGTAACAGCTTGCCAGAGGGGCATCGAGATTTGGGATGCCCCGTTGTGTGAAACACCCAAGATCATATCCTCACCTTGGAAAATGATCCCGCGGTGCATGTGCGGTCCCTCGGCCATGCTCTAGCTGATGTAACTGTCGCCAGCATATCTGAATGGCTAATGGGGGCTGCATGCAGCAGAGGGGCTTGGATGGCAGGAGGAGTCCTGATTGGACTAGAGCCCACAGGGAGTATGAATTGAGGTGAGTAGCTGTCTTTCCTAACTTCCTAACAAACTTGAAATATTTGTTTTTCTAGACCTACCTCAGTGAACTCTTTTTGTCTCTATTGTTTTTTTCATAACTGAAAGAAGTAAAAGTGGTAGTGATACCACTATAGAAATGGTATGCCATACAAAAGGTCAGATTTTATGCTGAAAGATGTTATGGGTCAAATGTGTTGTGTTTAGTTTCAGTACTCACTATGGGGGGTCAAAGGTAGATAGGAAATAAGAAGGGCCGGGATAATTCCTGGTGGACCGCACTGCTTCGGAGACAGTTGTTGCCACATTTAATGATCTTTGTGTCTACCCCCAGTCTACTTTGAACCTGGCCCTACTGTATATGCCACTCCAACCAGTGCTGGCCTCAGATAAGTGGCCCACAGGCGATCCCAGAGGTTTCACACACAGAGGCATACCAAATTAGGCCCCTGTAATGTGGACCAAAACACAGGATTTTGACTATCCGGGGTTTTGGTCTTTGCCCCCCCCCCCCCCCGGGCACCCCGATCAAGGGTGTACCGCTGTGTGAAACCCCCCGAGGTCGTCTGTCCTACGGCGCATGTGCAGTACTCTCGTCCAATTAGCGCACTCTGATCCGCTACAGCCAGGAGTTTGTCTAATGCGAGCAGATCCAAGCGCACTGCCGCCCACAATGGCTATTTACAAATGGACCGGGAACGAAGGTGGGTTTTTGGGTGACCTGGGGGTTCGACACAGCGGGGCATCTCCCAAATCTGGATGCCCCGGGGAGAGCGAGAATGCCTGCCCTGGAGACTCCAGGATTTTGGTCCACTTTAAAGAGAATAATCAGAGTCCTTGGCATTGCGATCTGGGATTCTCCACTGTGTGGAAGCCCAAGTTTGGGCATAGGCACTTACCTTTGCCTTTCCTTACAGCTATTAAGGTTTGCAGGGCAGGCTACCTCACTGCTGTGCTTCCTTTGGCCTTGCAAACCCAGTTTATCACTGGTAGTTACATGGGGCAGTAGAATAAGACAAGGGAATGCGGACTTAGGTAAGTATCTGTGCCTGTTCTTGGGCTTCCAGCTGTGCAGGAGAACCCTCAATCATTGGTGGAGTTAGAGTGGATGTCTCCAGATACCAATTGCAATATGCAGCCCACCACAGAGATCACATAAATTAAAGCAGACCAAAGGTTTAAATATATTTTTGATCCACTTAGAATGTGTCCCGGGGGGGAGCCTGATTAGGGATGCCCCACAGTGTGGGAACCCCGCCATGCAGTATACTCACCCACTTCCAGGATTCTCAGGTGATCAAATGCAGCATCAAGCAGAGTGATCTGCAATAACCACACTGCTCCTCCAGTTCCAATCAATGGTATTATCTTAACCTTGGATTTTCCTGCTTACATCGATGGCTAACATGGTACAACAACTTACATTATTCCTACTTATTCAGGGGCAGCTGTGGCCTAGTGGTTAACGGACTAATCTTGTGACCAGCAGGTTGCAGCTTTGATTCTTGGCAGGAACCTGACTGAAGTGCTCTAGAGCAAGGTAACCAACCCAACTGCTCTCCAGGTGCTGTGCTTGTGGCCAGGGCTGGATTAAGTGTGGTGGAGGCCCCTGGGCACAAAATCTGCTGGAGGCCCCAGACACTGTATTTTTTCTTTTAAATAATTGTCCAGCCAAGTAACTGATTGGTGGTTGTCTGGCACTCGCCTACTTACTGGAACGTCAGATTGAGTCCCTTGTTCCGGGTGTGTGCTGCTCGGGAACTCCTGCTTTGCCATTCTGGGTGGGGGGTAGTGTAGTCACCCAGCTGGTCCAGCAGAAAACAGTTCCCTGCATTGAGCTGCCAGCGGCTGTGCTTGGTGGCTTATGTGCAGTGACAGCTCTGCACCCATCACTGTAGCGTTGCTGATGGCGGCTTTGCTGCTCTAGACTCTCCTCCCCACCCTGTGGTGGCTTTGGCTAAAAGATTGCAAAAACATAAAAAGACTTGCCCAGGCGCACCCCCACTGCCGCTGACAGCTTTATTGCTGGCCCCGCGGCCTATCACTCCAAAGACTGAAAAGCCTCCTGGACCAGACCATAACCCAAAGGTTGGTGGAGGCTCCCTTTGCTGGGCAAGTGGTGGAGGCCCCAGGGCTCTAACCCCTTGCATCCCCCTCATAATCCGGCCCTGCTTGTGGTAGCCCACTGCTCCAGACATGTGGTTGTGCTAGCACACGCTAGGCAAATAAACACTATTTATCATGGCCTAGTGGTTAGGGAAGCAACCGGTTCAGTTGCTGGCTGGGGCATGACTGATGTGCTCTTCTTGAGCAAGACACCTAACCCCCAACTGCTCCCTGGGCAGTGTGACTAGGGAAGGACTATCCTAGGGCAGCCCAACGCCCTGGGCATGTTATGTTCTCACTGCAAGGATGGGATAAATTTCTATGTATGCGCAATCATACAACAGCAATATAGCCATACCTCCCAAGTGTCCCTGATTTGGAGGGACTGCCCCTCTTTTGAGTCCATGTCCCCCTATAATTGTTCCTCTCTGTCCTCCTTTGAGATGTAACATGCATCTGCACCAATAAATGATTCATTTGCCTATTTAAAGTGTTTCTATTGTTTTAACTGTTACATTCTATCTCATAATCATCCCTCAATGAGGGGGCGTGGTCTAATTTAACAAATGTCCCTTTTTCCCGCCCTGAAAAGTTGGTAGGTATGCTATAGATACATTATTAATATAAGCTTGGTGGGAATCTCTTTCAGCTGCGGTGTATGAGTAGTTCTTCTACTCACTAATCCATGCATTTATGGATTTTTAATTAGGTGATTTGAAATACAGCTCCTTTAAAGTGTACCACGTCCCCATGCCAGACCTATCTGGGTGGCCAGCAGCACAGGCATGCAAAGCAAGAGGGACGTGGCTGTAGGGAAGCCTCTCCCACTATATTCAGCTTTATATGCTGCTCATCAATATGCACGAGATAGAAAGCCGATTGCAGGAGAGCCCACACATGCAACATGGGATCGCTGACGAGGTCAAAATATGTATAGTTGCAAGGGAGCGTATAAGGCTGCTTTAAAGCAGGGCAAAACCCGAGAATTTGACTTTTCTGGGTTTTGTTCTGTGCTCCCAGACAGGGCTGGCACCAGCACAGGGCAAACCTGGGCAATTGCCAGGGCCCCTTCCATCTTCAGAGACCCACTCAGGCTCACACTTGGCCATGGTATTAGTTGATCAGCAACATTGGAGAAGGAATGGAGGGCAACTGAGTGATGCTCAGAATGTGGCGAGAGCCAGGTAACTGATAACAATGAAGGAGTCTTTAGTGGCAGCGGAGCAAGCAGTAAGGGCTGGAGGGTGCTTGGTGGCAGTAGAGAATGCAACAAGAACTAGAGGATGATTGGTGGCTATAGGGAAGGCAATAAGGACTAGAGAATGAGTGGTGGCTATAGGGAAGGCAATAAGGACTAGAGGTTGATTGGTGGCTATAGGGAAGGCAATAAGGACTGGAGGATGATTGGTGGCTATAGAGAAGGCAATAAGGACAAGAGGATGATTGGTGGCTATAGGGAAGGCAATAAGGACTAGAGGATGATTGGTGGCTATAGAGAAGGCAACAAGGACTAGAGAATGAGTGGTGGATATAGGGAAGGCAATAAGGACTAGAGGATGATTGGTGGCTATAGGGAAGGCAATAAGGACTGGAGGATGATTGGTGGCTATAGGGAAAGCAACAATGACTAGAGAATGAGTGGTGGCTATAGGGAAGGCAATAAGGACTAGAGGATGATTGGTGGCTATAGGGAAGGCAATAAGGACTGGAGGATGATTGGTGGCTATAGGGAAGGCAACAAGGACTAGAGGACAATTGGTGGCTATAGGGAAGGCAATAAGGACTGGAGGGTGATTGGTGGCTATAGGGAAGGCAATAAGGACTGGAGGATGATTGGTGGCTATAGGGAAGGCAACAAGGACTAGAGGACAATTGGTGGCTATAGGGAAGGCAATAAGGACTGGAGGGTGATTGGTGGCTATAGGGAAGGCAATAAGGACTGGAGGGTGATTGGTGGCTATAGGGAAGGCAATAAGGACTGGAGGGTGATCAGCAGAAGATGACTCATTTGTGGCAGCGGAGCTGGAATGTGACATCATGTGACACACTACTTTGGGGCCCCCTAAGACTCTCCTGCCAAGGGTCCCCACAAACCTGGAGCCGGCCCTGCACCCAGGCCATTCCAAATTGATTGTGAAATTCCCCCAGTGTGCCGATATAAACTCACCTTCTCAGACTCCAACCGAGCATGCACAGGCTCTGGTCCAATGAAGGGAGTCTGCTGTGACTACTTCATTCAGCATGACGGCTCTCATTGGCTTGAATAGGGAGTGCTTGCGCACAGCTGCACGCGCTCACCATTTAAGTCAATCAGAGCCGCCTGACGAATGAAGTAGGAAAATGACAGGGAAAAGCCACCGACTGGCCCTGGAATCTTTTAGATTCCAGAATGTCCGTTGCTGGGTTTTGTTCCAATATAAAAGGTAATTCTAGGGAGGTAAAAAAAATATTAATTAGCACTACCCTAGCCGCAGGTTCGATCAATCGTCCTGCTGGTTCTGTCTCAGCTCTGATGCCAACACCATCATTCCCCCTGGATTCTTTCAGTCCCAGTGCTGAATTAATAGGACCAACCACCTATAGGGCTGGCTGTAAAAGACTCCAGGGGTGGTCAATAAAGTACCCGTTGGTTATCCCAATTCAGAATGTGAACCCCCATGAATGCATTCATGTATTCACTTACTTTTCCAGGTCTCCCACGCTGCGTACTCAGGCCGCGGCCACACCCCGGCTTCTGCGCCAGGCTATCCCGTTAGGATGTGTATGGGAGTAGGCAGCAGGGAAGTACCGCTTCTCTATGGTGGGCTCTCTTACAAAAGGCACTTTATGGGGTGCATGAATTTTCAAGGAATATATCACTGATTGAACGACAGCCTGCTCATGCGCTTTGGGAACGCCAGAAACCTAGATTTTTAGGGCGATCTGCAGGGTTCACCCAGTGAGCATCCCATATTGGGATGCCCCAAGGAAGTCCCTTTTTTTTTTCCCAAAGTGTGGGACATTCTCATAGAGCTTCACAATGCGCCCCCTGCTGCCAGGCAATTACAAGGACATCATGGGATTGAGCCCGCAGGCTGACAAGTAATTTTTTTACCTGCCTGGACAGGGACTTGGTATAAAGCAGTGGCACGGACATAATAAAAAGACGCTTCAGGTTTCAGGATATTTTCAATGAATCTAAAAGCCTTGGCCACCGCTTAGAGCGATGCTCTCGTTTCATTGTCAGAGTGCTATAGGAACCATGAAAGGATGCCGAGGCGTTTATTGGTTCGTTAGTACATCCGTTACTGGCTGCCGGGATAATGCGCATACCAATGACCTAATTCTTTCTATTTTCTTTAACGAATATATCACTGACAATGGTGAGCTGCAATAGATTCAGCCACTATAGACGGGGATGCTGCGACTATGGGCTTCAACAGGCAACTCGAGTGCTTTAATGATGCCTTGGTTGCTATGGTAACCGGGGCATCATTGCCAATCACACAGCGCAACAGGGAGGACTTTGTTCCCATCCATTAATGGTTTGTGAAAAAAATAATTTTTCAAGCCATAGTGGCGAGAAGAAGCACGTCAAGAGTGCGCGTAGCCTGCGGCAAGAAGTGATCAGGAGAATCCTCTTGTCTCATCCCCCCTCGCCTGTTCTTTTCCAATAAACTGCCTCCACTTTGCTGTGTGCCGTGTTGCCTGTTGTGTTCGTGTTG
Source organism: Gastrophryne carolinensis (assembly GCA_027917425.1). NCBI lineage: Eukaryota > Metazoa > Chordata > Amphibia > Anura > Microhylidae > Gastrophryne > Gastrophryne carolinensis. The sequence goes on along the minus strand of CM051239.1, from coordinate 389,155,189 downwards.
CCTAAAGGTTCCAACGGCAGGAAAAAAAAAATCAATATTGTACTTTTATTTATTAAATCCCTTGGTAATAACATGATATAAAGATGAAGCCCTGAGATATCTCAGCTTCAGAACACAAAAATACTGAAAAGCATTGAAGATTTAAAGTGGACCAAAACCCGCATTTTTAACTAGAATCCCTTGAATTGCTCCCCCATGAGGAGCACCTTTTGCCAATTCTCACTGTTCCTGCGTCACTCTAATCCCACATAATGGCGCCTGTTTTAGCTGTAAAGCTCGGCCTCCTCTATTCATTGCCACTGTTGTGTGTGGCGATGATGTCATTGTCACACCTATGCAATGACTGATGTCTGTCATCTTACAGAAAGAGACAGCAAGAAAACAGTGTTCCAGGGCAATTCAAAACGTGAAAATATCCATTTCTAGTTCTACACCTTAAGAGGGGAGTATCGACAGGGGTCCACTTTAAATATAGCATTGCTTACTTAAAGTGGACCAAAACCCAGGATTTTGACTATCCTGGGGTTTGGTCCTTTCCCCCGGGGCACCCCGATCGAAGGTTCCCTGCTGCGTGAAACCCCCCAGATTGCCGATGCCAACTCACCTCTTCCCAGTCCTATGGCGCATGTGCATCTGCTCATCTAATTAGCGCGCTCGGAGCCGTTGACGTCACGTTGTCTAAGGCCAGTGGCTCCGAGCACGCTGGCAGCCGCATCCCTGCTTCCCTCTAACAAGGAGCGTGCCTCCGCGGCCATTCACAAATGCCTATCACGGGCATGTGCCCTGCTAGAGGGATAGCGGGGATGCGGCCATGGCTCACACATGAAACTGGGATGACCTGGGGGGTTTCACACACCTGTGTATCCCGATTTTGGATGCCCCGGGGGGGAGGGAATCGATCGACCGGTGGGTTTTGGTCCACTTTAAAGCGGAAGTCCATTGTCCTGTAACCCCCTGTAAGATAAGAAATCTTACCTCCCCCAGGATCCAGCACCATTCTCCTGGCACTCCGAGTCCTGAGCGCCACCATCTTGTAGAGAAAACACAGAGCGGCTTCTTCCACTCTGTGCTCGCCCTGCCTATTCACTTCAATGGGCAGACGTGAGTGCGCACATTGCGGGTGATGTCGCTTCGCGCAATGTTCATGCTCCAGCTATACGTGGCTGGGAGAATGGTGAACGATCCAGGCAAGGAGGTAAGGTTTTTTGATTTGTAGTGACCTCCTCGTCTGAGGGTTACCCGAAGACTGGATTCACTTTTTAAAGTGGATCTATAACCAGGATTTTCTCTTTCCTGGTGGGGATTGGTTTGGGATGCCCTACTGTGTGGAACCCCCCCCCCCCCAGATTGCCCACTCAGCTTACCACTGTTTCCACGGCACATGTGCAGCTATCATCTAATCAGCTCTCTATGCATAAAGTGCTGGTTGGAGTGTTGGCATCTGCATCGCTGCATCAACGGTTTCTCTGTGGATTGCACTCGCTCCCCCAGCCAGCCTATATGAATGGCTGGAAATGGCAGTGTACTTCAGCTGGAGGGATGTTGGGGATGTGGTGAAAATCGATTGAGGGGCATTGCAGGGGGTTCACTTTGTACCCCCCCCCCCCAAAGGCAGTGATTGGTCCACTTTAATGTGGACCAAAACTATCCCTGGTTTTGGTCTGTCCCTATGGGACATCCCAAATTGGGATGAAACCCGCTGATCAGGTGATATACATACAGGGCCGGATTAAGAGTGGTGGAGGCCCCTAGGCACAAAATATGGTGGGGGGCCCAGATACAGTATTTTTTTTTCCCTTTAAAATAATAGTCCAGCCAAGTAACTGATTGGTGGTTGTCTGGCACCCGCCTACTTACTGTAACATTGGCTCCAGTCCCTTGTGCCACCCTTGTGTGGGTGAGTGCTGCTCGGGAACTCCTGCTTTGCCATTCTGGGTGGGGGGGGGGGGGGTAGTGTAGTCGCCCAGCTGGTCCAGCAGAAAACAGTTCCCTGCATTGAGCTGCCAGTGGCTGTGTTTAGTGGCTTATGTGCAGTGACAGCTCTGCACCCATCACTGTATAGTTGCTGACATCAGCTTTGCTGCTCTAGACCATCCGTCCTGCCCTGTGGTGGCTTTGGCTGCCCAGGCACGCCCCCACTGCCAGCCCCACGGGCCGTCAGACCAAAAACTGAAAAGCCTCCTGGACCAGACCGTAAACCAAAGTTTGGTGGAGGCCCCCTTTGCAGGGCAAGTGGTGGAGGCCCCAGGCCCGCGAGCCCCTTGCGCCCCTCTCATAATCCGGCCCTGTATACATACCTTGCCTGCCTTTCCATGACACAGACACAGCTCTGCTCCAATCAGCTTCTTTGGATTCACATATTAATGTGCTGCTGAAGAAGCTGAATGGGATTATGGCCGCAGCTTCTGTATCCCTCTATGGCTATGCACAGCCACGTGAGCCATTCACTTACAGCAGACATGGGTGTGCACAGCCAGAGGAAGAAGAGGAAGAAGCCAGGACCTAGCATCTTATAGACGCAAGGTCCAAATTTGATCCACTTTAATGTAAAAGTTACTTGTTGGGTCTCCTTAAACTGCCACCCATTTTTACTTTAACGTGTGTTGGTCCCTCTGTCTGCTGATAACAAGAGGCTTGGGGGGGCATCCAGAATACTGCAGCCCCCCTCGCACCCAACCGCATAGATCGCTCGTAAAACTCACCTTCATTGCGAGCCAGCGATTGGCGATGGGACAGTCACGTGGGGAGGTCCTGCCAGTTGGCACAGAGGATGTGACTACGGCCCGAGGGACTCTTTTCCCGGCGCTGGCTCATAATGTTTTACAAGCGTTCTGTGCGGTTAGGTGTGAGAGGGCTCCAGCGTTCTGGATGCCCCCCGAGCTTCTTATCAGCTGACAGAGGGACCAACACCCATTAAAAGTAAAAACGGGTGTTGGTCCAGTTTTACACCTTTGCATTGGGCAACGCAGTAACAATGCAAGAGAAAATGCTCCCCATTATTTATAATAGGCCAGTTCACATATATGTGCTGTATCAGGCAACACATTGGGAAAACGTTGTATGCAATATTTTAATGCAACACTAGTTCAAGCCAGAAGAATTCTATTGCAACGCAAGCGCAATGCATGTATAACGCAGTGTACCTGTTTTGTGTTTGTGTTGCCATAGACTTTCTCATTAACCTTCTTAGCACAATGGATAGCCCCACATGACAATGCCAGCTGGGAATGCTTATGTAGCGGGGGGTGGAATAGGTCCGCTGCGCACAACTTGTAAATAAGACGCAACGACAGGCTGGAAGCATTTGTACGGGGTTGTCTAGCGAGCAGCTGACATAGCAGCACAGAGGATCCCGGCTTACACTCATCACAATTACATACCCTACAGTGAGGGAAAAGTCACCGCTACATTTCTAGCTATTCATTGAGCCACTTCAAGTCCTTACTTACAGTCAAGGGCTCAAGTGACACATATGAACAGTTCATACTTTAAGTCACTCAGCAAGGAAATAAAAAAGAAAAATTACAACACTCACCATAAAGTCACTTGAAATAGTTTTTTTTATTTTTAGCTAAAAAATCCATGAGCCACTGCAAACACTGAAACCCTAACCTACAATTGCTACAATGTAGTGGCCAAGTATTGTAAGAAAAAAAAAATCTTTGGACTTTTAAAGCAGAACAAAACCCATTGCGGCCAGCCCTGTATTCTAAAAGATTCCAGGGCCAGACGCTGACTTACCCCTGGGGCATTCCAAATTGGGATGTCCTGCTGTGTAACCACCCCCCCTTCCCAGGAGGCCACAAAACTCACCTTTACCCTGGCTCCCTTGGTGCATCCCCAGCATCTCTGGGCTGAGGTGCAGTCCCGCATCCAGCCATTCAGATAGGCTAGGAGCAGGAGTGTGCCGGATCGAATGAGAAAATGGGGATGTACATGCTGCCTATTGCAAATCTTTAAATCTGTCTAAATAGAGCCATATGCTAAGCATTAATATGCATGACATACAGCGCTGATTAGATGAGAACCTGTCCATGCACTGAGGGACTGGGGAAAGGTATGTTTTTTTAGTGTTTCGAGGGGGTTTCACATAGCGGGGACAAGGAACAAAACCTGGGATACTGAAGATCCCTTTAAAGTAAAACAAAACTCACTATTGCCGGCCACTGGCCTTCCCAGGCACTGCGAAACTCCCCTGCCTCCTGGCACCCTCGGTGATGTAAACATCCGGAAGCCGCATCTGTGCCCGCCTCCCAATTGCTGAAGCTCTGCATGTAAACAGAACCATTTTCCGAGCATAACATATCTATTACAAATGGTTCTAATTGGACGAGAGCCTGCACATGGTGAGTTTGTATGGGCATTCGGGGTGGTTTCACAAAGGGGGGCATCCCAATTCGGAAACCAAACCCCAAAGTAGTCAAAATCATCAAAAAAATGTTTTCTACTTTAATATACACAATTGTATGTACAGCAAAAGCTATTTCTAACTATAGGGTCAATACAGCACCATTTGTAAAATGTCCCAAATTCATCCTCTCAGGGTTGCACTTGCTCCTCCTAAGACGTGTACCGAGAATCAGCAAGGAAAGACCCTTAGGCAAGTCTCCAAATGAACAAAAGGGGGTGGGAGCAGCTCAATCCCTCTTATTTATACGAGATTGTTCCTTCATACAAGATTATTCTTATTATATAACCCCTTATCATCCAAAATCATTATTATATATCCTCTTATCATCCAAAATTATTATTATTATATATCCTCTTATCATACAAAAATATCATTATTATAATTCAGGGCCTGGGAACTAACCCAGTTTAACCCTCTCATCATCAATCTCATCTGATTATTCAGCACCAAACATGTCTAGCTATGTGGAAAGACAGAGATTTGGTTGCATATATCTGCAGATACATGTGGAAGCCACACTGCCCCGACAAGGCAGTTGCTTGATAGTTGGATAATGCGAGGGTTAACATTGGGCGGAGTTCCCAGGCCCTGACTAATAATAAATTTGTATAAATAATAGTGATTGAGCTATTCCCACCCCCCTTTTATTCATTTTGAAATGCCATGAGCACAAGCAGGGAGTGATTCAGTTAACATGGATCTCTCCCTGTGAAGTGTTCTAAAGGGAGGCTGGCAGCTTCCCAAAAAGGTGAGTAGCTCTCAAATATTTGTCTGCATTGCATGTCCCAATTTTGGGGACTCAATTAAGAGTAGGGACCACACTGAATACAGAGTGCCTTGCCGGGGCAGTGTGGCTTCCACATGTATCTGCAGATATATGCAACTAAATCTTTGTCTTTCCACACAGCTAGACATGTTTGTTGCTTGATAGTTGGATAATGCGAGGGTTAACATTGGGCGGAGTTCCCAGGCCCTGACTAATAATAAATTTGTATAAATAATAGTGATTGAGCTATTCCCACCCCCCTTTTATTCAAGTCTCCAAATGTACATCACTGGAGCGATCAAGATATCTGCTGCAGTTAGTGTACCTATGGTCAACATAACCCTCCAGAAGCCCCCCTACTAATATATTAAACACCACTAGAAGAAGGATTTAGGTCTGTAACTTTCACTCCTATGTGGCTCTTGGCTTCAGGTAGTTCTTTCCTTGTCAAATGTGATTTAGGCCCTTATTTAACAAGGGATAGCGCCAGGTAGCGACTGGTGAGCGACCGGTAATGACGGTCACCGCCACGAGAACGCCGGCTCCCCTCCGCAATCACACATTTATCAAGCCGATCCTGCTTAGCGACTGACAGAGCGCCAGATAGCGAATCATTCATCATTATTCCAGCCTCACCCCACAGCGCCAGCGAGCGACCTTGAACAGCGACAGGTATGACCTCTCGCTACCTGGCGCTCTCCAATGCATTTCAATGGAGCATTCTTTAAATATTCTTAATTAATTGCTATTATTTTTTTTTAAATGTCAAAAATTCTGTGACCACTTCTGCAATGTTAGATATTTTTTTTTAAGGTAAAAAATAAAAAAATAATTTGTGCAGAATTAATATTACAGGTCTGATATTAATGTATTCATATTACAAAATGTTTTGAAAAACTTCTTTTTTTTTTTCCAAAAATATGGTTGTTTGGGGGTTAAAAAACTACTTTTAACCCATCGCCGCCAGCGCTCTGGGGTTTAAACAAGCATTTCACAGCGCGAGAATTTTTTGAGCGTGGTTTGTTAATGAATATGCTGGGAGCCGTTCGCTATGGCCATTCGCTGTCATGCGCTCCCATACAGCGCTGAACCTGTCAAACAGCGACTCCTAACCCCGTATTCAACATTACCGCACACCGACTGAGTCGCTGTCAACAGCCGAACAACGGCCAAGCACAGCGAATACTAGCGGGCGCTGTGAAAATACACAGGTATAAACCTGCTCGGACCTGCAGAAACTGGAGAAATTAATAAACTATAGCAGATGCAATAAATAATCCACAATAATATTATAAATCTTTTATGTGACTGAACGTATGTAGGGTGATCTGTATAAAACACTATCGGGTCATATTGACCAGAACCTTCCATAGGTAACAATCATTATTTCTTACATAAAAAAACAAAAAATAAAACGCTCATAAGAACTGCACCTACCGACCATAATTTGCAGATCCTCATAATAAATAATCTGCAGCGTCACAAACTCTATTTCTGCTCAAACAGACCTGAACAGAACGGCAGAGTTAAACCAGAACACTCACTTTGTAAAGTCAGTCAGTCAAACTTCTCTGCTCGCTGTTAGTCGGGGAGTGCCCCCCATCGCTGCCCCAGCCGCTGTCCTGGGAAAACGGAATCCCGGAAATTGGGAGTTTTCTGAGTGACGGACAGGGCTTCAGCCAAGGTGAGTGCCTATTTTTAATTTTTCTTGGGTTTTGTAACACTTTAAAGGAAAGCAATAGGTTTAATTCGGCATGCATCCATGGATCCAAGTCAATACAATTACCCACACCACCTATGCCAGGATTGTGCAGATGCACCCAGTGGCCCATAGCATGCTGAGCACTGGACCTGTGTTGTAGGGCATAAGGGCTGGTAAAGCCTAGGTCTCTGTATTTCGACCCTTGGGCCCTAGGATTACCAGCCCCTATGCTTGGATTGCCAGGTTGGTAAATATTAGAAGGGGAAGGCCACGCTTTGCTTTCCTAATTTTTTAAAATTAGGGTGGAAGAGTCTAATTTTTAAAAATATTCCTAAAAATTGAGAAAAAAAACTTTTATGCGGGTTATAAAATGGAATATTAACAGGGAATTGGCTTTGGTGCATGCTTCACACATATGCAGAATTGTGTTGCAAGTGTCCATGAATCATGCCCCCTAATATGTTGTAATACTTTCTGAGTGCTGATGAAATAATGCCCCACCTCCGCCACTGCAGGAAAAAGTATCTCAAGTTAGTGGGCAAGATTATTTTTTCACACCACGGCTCAGTTTTAATAGAAATGCTCGTCCTTTGACAATTGACAATTTATATCATCAAGGGATTTATTTAGATTAATTGGATTTAAAGTATTCTCATAACGTATTTACCAACTGAACTTTTCAGATTATTTGCCCTGCAGCATTTGCTCACATTTTATTATTATTATTTTAAAGTCTGTAATTTCTCCTTGGAGGAAACTGTCCTGTCTCCAAAGATTCAGCTCTTTTTCTCTCAATGCGACAAAGTCTTTGTCTCATTGTTTGGCAGGATAATGTTCCTCTAAACGAGTGCTGTAGGCGATGCTCCATTCAAAGGAATTTCGGAACAAACACAGGAAAACGAAGCACTTGCCAAAGTATTCCCCCGATCTCAGAGTATTTTTCGGAATTATTCCTGGCTACCTTTTGCCATAAGAATGATCCTCAGAGATGTCTCAAATGTGGACAGTTACAGAAGGGACTGTATAGGAATATTTTATAGAAAGCATTATCAAAAATGTGACTGTTGGGCATCTTAGGAAGTTAGAGGACAATTACAAATGAATTTGGGAAAAATAAATTATGCTGCATGAAGTATACCCATATGAGGTGGGGAATATGGTGGACACTGGGCAGGGTAAAGTGTGTCCAAGAGGACAGAGAAGGAAAGTGTGCGCAGGTTGGAGGTGGGACGACATGACATCTATTTGGGGGGGGAAGTATAATATGTGTAGAGTAGGAGATCCAAAGCGAAAATAAAATAATGTTTGTGTGCATTTGTGTTGGGGGGGGGGGGTGTTAACTGAAGGGGAAAAAAGTGTATGAGCGGAATCAGAAAAAATTGTGTCTGTACAGGAGGGAAATAATATGCATGTAGTGCTGGTAGCTGATAGGCTCCATCCAAACACTGTACCTTGAAAGCCCATTCACACTTTTCCACTTTTGAATGCATCAGTGAGGATGAGTTTTAGGCTACCTGCCCCTAAACATAGCTTGCAAGAGTGGGCATTAGGGGATGTTTGGCAATTTCCTGGTTTAGGTATTGGGTTACGGAAAATCGAGATGCTAATTACTCTATAGAGGCCTTAGCTATGGTTCGTACAAAATGTCCCAGGGAAAAAATTGGCTACAGCTAAGTCGCAGACCAGCAACAGAGGTGCAGAACAGGAGGGCAGACTACGGTTGAGCAAATGGAGTCTCAGTCTCGGAAACAGGTGGGCACAGCCACAGGCAGGAAAAGTCACAGACTTGGAGTAGGTTGACAGGCAATGAGACAAACCTGTCTGCACCACCAATAAGACAAGCAGCTGACTACTCAGGTCACAGGAGGGTGAGAGAAGGAGCGTTACCAACCTCTCTTCTTTAGCTAAGCCTCAGATGGTTTGGGTGCTGAGGCTCCGAGCAGTCCCCTGGTGGTCGCAGACTTGAAAAGGGGTAATAGAGTGCAGACAAGCAACAGGGCACTAACAGCACATGAATAAAGGGGGGTGGGAGCAGCTCAATCACTATTATTTATACAAAAGTATTATTATTATTCAGGGCCTGGGAACTAATTTACCGCCCAGTTTAACCCTCTCATCAACTAAATATCAAGCAACAAACATGTCTAGCTATGTGGAAAGACAGAGATTTGGTTGCATATATCTGCAGATACATGTGGAAGCCACACTGCCCCGGCAAGGCACTCTTTGTTTAGTGTGGTCCCTACTCTTAATTCTGAGTCCCCAAAGTTGGGACATGCAATGCAGACAATTATCTGAGAGCTACTCACCTGGGAAGCTGCCAGCCTCCCTTTAGAACACTTCACAGGGAGAAATCCATATTGACTGAATTTCTCCCTGCTTGTGCTCATGGCAATTCAAATGAATAAAGGGGGGTGGGAGTAGCTCAATCACTATTATTTATACAAAATTATTATTATTATTCAGGGCCTGGGAACTAATTTACCGACCAGTTTAACCCTCTCATCAACTAAATATCAAGCAACAAACATGTCTAGCTATAGGGAATTTTGTATAAATAATAGTGATTGAGCTGCTCCCATCCCCCTTTATTCATTTGAATTGCCATGAGCACAAGCAGGGAGGAATTCAGTCAATATGGATTTCTCCCTGTGAAGTGTTCTAAAGGGAGGCTGGCTGCTTCCCAGGTGAGTAGCTCTCAGATATTTGTGTGCATTGCATGTCCCAACTTTGGGGACTCAGAATTAAGAGTAGGGACCACACTAAACACAGAGTGCCTTGCCGGGGCAGTGTGGCTTCCACATGTATCTGCAGATATATGCAACCAAATCTCTGTCTTTCCACATAGCTAGACATGTTTGTTGCTTGATATTTAGTTGATGAGAGGGTTAAACTGGTCGGTAAATTAGTTCCCAGGCCCTGAATAATAATAATAATTTTGTATAAATAATAGTGATTGAGCTGCTCCCACCCCCCTTTATTCACTAACAGCACAGTAGACCGACATACAGTGAACACCAGAGGATGAGAACGCTCCAGAAAAAACAGAAGGCCTCAGCCCAACACTAAAAACAGAAGGCATAAGACCCAGTTCAGTAAGATAGAAGACCTAATGCCAACAACAGAAGAAGGAAAGCCTTTAAGTGACCCTTTGGAGAGAAAGATATGAGAGAAAGATAGGAGTTAACTGGAGGTCTGTGGGTTCAGTTTAAAAGGGTGAAGGTCCAGTTTAAGCACAGAAGCAAGAAAGGGGCTGGGGGTGCTGCCGAAAGCACATAGACAATCTGGAGTGGGAAAAAATAATCCAGCAAGGATTACAAAGAAGCTTATCGCAAGAACAGAGTAAGGGGTTATAGACACCTGCAAGAGGGCAGTGAACACCACAAGACAATCACAAAGGCCAGGCACATACACAACAGCAAGTGGTGCAACAAAGAAAGCATTGGAAGGACCATTAGGTTTATTGAACATGGTTGTGTGGAGCTCTGGAAAGACCAACTGGTTCAAGAGGCTGTGGAGCGACAGCCTCTGACGAAGCTTTGAATATAAAGGGTTGATTCAGCACAAAAAGGGCCCTCTAGGAAAGTTAACTTTTTGCACACGATGCTGACCCCCTAGGTAGAAAATATAACAGGAATGGATCATTTTAATCAACCCTTCGATTTAGCCAGGTGTATAAAGTGCCCTTCCCTCTTACATAGGCAAACTATGGGAAGTTCCATTATGGCAACTCAATTGAATACTAAAATAAATATTTGTTTCCTCTTATGTACTAAACTGGTGAAATAAGCTTCTGCTGGACATAAAAAAGGCTGGTTACAATAATCCCGATCACGCATAGAAAAACTAAATTCAGTTTAGCTATCAAAACTCCTTTTCCTGGTGGCACTGACTATTCTCTGATGCGGCCGTCAGAGCCGCTGCTCTTAGATGTGCCGTAGGACGCGATGGGTCCGTTCGTGCGTCCTGGGGGTTTTCACCCACAGTTGGGGTGCCCCCGGGGAAAGGACCAAAACCCAGGATAGTCAAAACTTTTGACTATCCTGGGTCTTGTTCCACTTTAAGGGTGTAGTCATATTTGCATATTCATGCAATTATCATGTGATTACCTATTTTGCCCTCGAACAGTCTGTATGTGAACCAATAATGGTCTTATTCAGCCATAACCATAGCCGGCCGTAGGACTATCTTTAGCCACAAACGTTAGATAACCAATTCCGGATTCCGTGTTGTGCGGCTTCCTGCACAATGCTTTCAGTTTCAGCATCCAAACACTCCCCCCTGAGAGGCAATGCTTTCCTGTTGTGGGCGCTCGGCTCATTACTCACTGACACTTAACATACCTCAGATATTATATTTAACATCCATCGTGCTCTCATTACTGACATTTACTTTCTCTGTAGATACGTGTCTGCTTTCTGGAAGACGCTTCCTATCCACCTCCCAACTATACAAGATTATGTGATCGAGAAATACCCCGAAAATCCATTTTGCACACAACACAATTAATTTCCTTTTTTTGCTCAAAATAGTTTCAACATGACTAAAGGGCTGTCTGCGGTTCTCAGGTAAAAGTCACTCTTGGATTTTTTAATAACAAGTGATCAGATCATTTTAAATAAGAAAATATTTGCTGTGTGCTCAAGCACTGGTTCTCAGCCTGTAGTACGTGTACCTCAGGGGGTACGCGGGGATGTCTGGGGTGCACCAACAACAGGGGTCTGATTGCTCAATTATATTATTTTAACAGTAAACCAATATTCCTTTCTGCTTTAAAGTGGACCAAAACCCAGGATTTTTACTATCCTGGGTTTTGGTCCTTGCCCCCCTGATCAGGGTGTCCCGCTCTGTGAACCCCCCTCCCCCCAGATCACCAAAACCAACTCAGCTTTTCCCGGTCCTACGGCGCATGCGCGGCTGCTCGTCCAATCAGCGTGCTCAGGTCCACGACGACACGTTGTCTAAGCCTTCGCCTAATGCGAGCGGCTTCCGAAAACACTGGCGGCCGCATCTCCTGCTTCCCTCTAACAGGGAGCTCGCCCATGCTGGCCATTCACAAATGCCTGGCTGGGAGGTTTCACACAGCAGGGCATCCTGATTTTGGATGCCTCGGGGGGAGGGAATCGATCAGCACGGAAATCTTATAGATTCCCAGGCCGATTGCCGAAGTGCCATGAGGCCTGTGGCTTACTTATATTGGTCATATTTATAATTGGAATTTATATGTTGGAACTCCTTGTCGCTAGAGGGTACTTGGCGTAAAAAGGTTGAGAACCATTGTTCTAGAGGAATCACTTGCCATGTTGTTGGTGGATTTTGTGACTCTTGATGTCTTTTGAGATTTGCCAAAATATTTGATGAACCTTTGACTCATGACCAGGGGGCCCCTGTTAAAGGAAAATTCCACTTTCAATGTCATTTTTTAAAGTTTCCATTATTGTGTGCCAAAACTATGTCAATATGCTGAACGTTATCTGTTTTTTTCTTTTATATTTGTTTGCAACTCTGTGTTAGAAAATAAAACAGCTTTCAACAGCAACAATATGTTACCTTAGCAATGTACAGCATTTGGTGTACAGATCAGGGACGTCCTCACTATGGCTTGCTAATCATCTGATTGGCTAAAGCAGAGATGACAGGTTTAAACCCTTCTGCTGTAATTCAAGTTATTCACATAGGAAGGAACACAATCTTGTGTTCCACTAGCTAAAGGGTTACTGGCAGCATTCTCAGCTGGAGAGGCAAAGACTTAGCCATGAGCTGGAGACTTAGCCAAACCACTCCCACTGTATTAAAGCAGAGCCCCAAAAACACCAAAAGTGTTAAAGTGGACCAAAGCCCAGGATTTTGACTATCCTGGGTTTTGGTCCACCTCGATCGGAGGTGCCCCGCTGCATGAAACCCCCCAGATCGCTGAAGTTAATGCACCTCTTCGCGAGCCTACGGCGCATGCGCAGCCGCTCGTCCAATCAGCGTGCTCTGAGCTGCGGACGTCACATTGTTTAAGCCTTCGTCTAAGGCCAGCAGCTCCAAGTGCGCTGGAGGCTGCATCCCCCACTTTCCTCTAACAGGAAGCGTGCCCGTGCTGGCCATTCACAAATGCCTGTCGCAGGCACGCGCCCTGCTAGAGAGCTAGCAGGGATCCGGCCGCGGCTCGGACCGGGAAGCAAGGTAAGTGTATGGGGCGATCTGGGGGGTTTCACACAGTGGGGCATCATGATTTTGGTGTTACCCATACAGACGTTGGTGTTACCCATGCGGACGTTGGTGTTACCCATACGGACGTTGGTGTTACCCATGCGGACGTTGGTGTTACCCATGCGGACGTTGGTGTTACCCATACGGACGTTGGTGTTACCCATACGGACGTTGGTGTTACCCATACGGATGTTGGTGTTACCCATACGGATGTTGGTGTTACCCATACAGACGTTGGTGTTACCCATGCGGACGTTGGTGTTACCCATGCTGACGTTGGTGTTACCCATACGGATGTTGGTGTTACCCATGCGGATGTTGGTGTTACCCATGCGGACGTTGGTGTTACCCATGCGGACGTTGGTGTTACCCATGCGGACGTTGGTGTTACCCATGCGGACGTTGGTGTTACCCATGCGGACGTTGGTGTTACCCATGCTGACGTTGGTGTTACCCATACGGACGTTGGTGTTACCCATACGGACGTTGGTGTTACCCATACGGACGTTGGTGTTACCCATACGGACGTTGGTGTTACCCATGCGGACGTTGGTGTTACCCATGCGGACGTTGGTGTTACCCATACGGACGTTGGTGTTACCCATACGGACGTTGGTGTTACCCATACGGACGTTGGTGTTACCCATACGGATGTTGGTGTTACCCATACGGACGTTGGTGTTACCCATGCGGACGTTGGTGTTACCCATACGGACGTTGGTGTTACCCATGCGGACGTTGGTGTTACCCATACGGACGTTGGTGTTACCCATACGGACGTTGGTGTTACCCATGCGGACGTTGGTGTTACCCATACGGACGTTGGTGTTACCCATGCGGACGTTGGTGTTACCCATGCGGACGTTGGTGTTACCCATACGGACGTTGGTGTTACCCATACGGACGTTGGTGTTACCCATGCGGACGTTGGTGTTACCCATGCGGACGTTGGTGTTACCCATACGGACGTTGGTGTTACCCATGCGGACGTTGGTGTTACCCATGCGGACGTTGGTGTTACCCATGCGGACATTGGTGTTACCCATGCGGACGTTGGTGTTACCCATGCGGACGTTGGTGTTACCCATGCGGACATGGGTGTTATCGCCTCCTTTACACTTTATGAACAGGCAACACAGTTGGGGTGGAGATGGTTATCAGATCATTTTCTCTGTGAAGTTCTTTTAGTCAGTCTGAGATCCCCGTCCTTGTCTGTCATGCAAATTAACACTTCCAGAAACCAGTAGTCCCCCCCCCCCCCTCTATGCCAAAGCTAAATCCTGTATAAGCTGGACACGACATGAGAAGCTCCATTCATCTTCACACTAAATTCTCAGCTGTGATGAATGAATGGCTGAGTCTTTGGGGGATGTCAGCCATGCCTATACATTGCTCTTGGTTCTCACAGGGTCATCTCCGCTGTGAATGGCGGCTGCCCACCAATCGCGTGTGCGCAGAAAAGCATTGTTTTTGTTTCAGTGTAACATAGCATGTAACTGTTACACCTCCATAATGATCAATAGCCCCATAAGTCAATAATCGTGCCGGCGAGGAGGGCGAGCTTATTACACAGAAGGTTTCTGTACCACCACCAGTCACTCCAGTGTCCATGTTTGGGAAGATTATTGCATGGTGGTGTAAAGGAGCTGCCCACAGAATGACTGCAGCCTCTGGCAACAATAATCACCCCCCAGTGATAGACTTAACCCAGACTTAAACCGGACCTTCAGCATCATGTGATGAAAAGCCTAAACCCTGAAAAAACTATTCCCCAGCATCTAAAATGAATATATTTTAAGTTTTTAGCTACTTACGTTTAAACCGGACCTTCAGCATGATTTAATGAAAAGCCAAAACCCTTAAAAAACTATTCCCCAGCATCTAAAATGAATATATTTTAAGTTTTTAGTCACTTACTTATTATTCTTTCCCCCACTGGGCTGCAACTCTGTTCAGGACTCCGGCTCCATCATCTTAACTCAGAAGCATCACATACTGAGGAGAGGAGAGTGGGATAAAGTATAGGGGGTGGGGTTATAGCTGTGCTTTGCACAGACAGAGCAGAGCTGGGGTCAGGGAAAGGACAGCAATTCCAGAATGCAGAGCGATGCAGTTAGCAGACACTTCCTGTTTGCAGGCAGCCTGTTGCTCCACGAGCCACCATCTTGGATGTTTAAAGGCTCATAACATGCAGTAGATGCAGGTAGGATGAATTTTAATGTGAGCAATCTGTATGTACAGGGTGTGGGAAACATATAAGATAGACTCTTATTCAGGCTGAAGGTCCGCTTTAATTCTTTCCGCCACTGGGTTGCATCTCTGTTCAGGACTCTAGGATACGGGAGCCACCATCAGAAGCATCACATACTGGGGTTATGAGTGGGGGAAAGTGCAGGGGGTGGGTTATAGCAGAGCTGGGGGTCAGAAAAAGGACAGCAAAGCCAGAATGCAGAGAGGCACAGTCAGAAAATACTTCCTGTCTGTAGGCAGCCTGAGACTCCATGGGCTGCCATCTTGGATATTTAAAGGCTCATAAAATGCAGTAGAGGCAGGTAGGATGATTTTTAATGTGGGCAATCTGAATGTACAGGGTGTGGGGAAATATACAAGATAGACTTTTATTCAGGGTGAAGGTCCACTTTAAAGAGGGACAATAACAAGGTTCATTAGTTTCTCAGGCTTTGTTTCTCTTCCAGGGGGCATCCTGATTTTCACTTCCAAACCAGGTTGACCCACAAAGAGGGGGACGCCCCAGAGTCTTACAGACTTTAGGCCATTGGTTGGTTCCCCCACAAATGCTGCGGCCCGTAGGCCACTAACCCCCCCCCCCCCCCCACTATCCTGGCTGTTTCAGAAGACACTAGGGTTGGACAGGTGGGCAAATAGTGTTGCTCTAGGGACAGGTAATTACCCAATCCCGATTTGGGATGCAGCACTGTGTGACACCCCCAGATAACTAGTAAAACATACCTGACCGCTGATCCAATGGCACGTGCACAGGCAAGCAGCCAATTATAGCGCTCAGCTTCATTTGACCCTTAGCTGATGAGACCTCTCATAGGCTTGGGGTGGAACAGAGCCGAGATTGCCAACGGCCACATCCCCTAGCTAGCCCATTCACAAATGCCTAAGTGCGTCTGGGACATCCTGTTTCGGGATGCCCCAATTGTGAACCCCCCGCATTGGCCCGTAATCACTTAACTTTCTGCTGGTCCCTCGCTGAGATCACAGGCCACATCCTCCACAAGGATGCGGCTGACCCTGCTCCCTATGCCGACACTCCATTCTAACCTACATTTTATGCTGTGCATTAGTGTGCAGATTGGAGGAGTCCACGCATTTGCTGTGGGAACGCCAGAAAGGTAAGTGATGCGGGTGGTCGGGGGGTTTCACACAGCAGAACATCATAATTCGGGATGCCCCAGAGGCATGGACCTATCAGCAGGATAGTGAAAATCCTATAGGAAAGGTCCACCTTAAAGCAGAACGGAACCCGGGAATTTGACTTCCTGGAATTTATTTTGCTCCTCGGGGGGGCATCTGGATTGGGATGCCCTGTTGTGTAAACCCTCCAGAAGGCCCCAAACAACTCACCTCTTCCACGTTCTAACAGATGCGCGGACGCTCAGCCAATCAGAGCAGTTTGCTGTGCTTTCCTTTTTTGAAAATCCTCCCTCATTGACTTGAATGGCTAGGAGGGGCGCGCACACACAAGGCCGGGGATGTGGCAGCGCACGCTCCCCAATCAAAACAATGAGAGACGTTCACGGCGGATGGCTCTCATTGGACGAGAGTCCGCGCATGTGCCGTTAGACTGGGGAAAGGTAAGAGATTACCAGCAACCAGGGGGTTTCACACAGCAGGGCATCCCAGTTCGGGATGCCTCAGAGGAAAGCCAACGGCTGGCTCTGGAATCTTTTAGATTCCAGGCCGGCCGCTGCTGGGTTTTGTTCCGTTTTAAAGACAAACTTCAGAGTCTAATAGACTCCATGGCCATCGGGAGTTTCACTGCTTGGGTCATCCCAGAATTGGGATACCCCGCTGGATCCCCAGATCCACTCACCTTATCCCGGAGCCCTCGATGCGTCTCTGCACCACAGGCGCATGCCCGCTATCTCTAGCTCTGCGTGCACCCGCGTCCAGCCTTTTCGGAATGGGCCCCGCGGGCACGCCACCGCTACAAGCTGAACAAGGGGGAAGCGACTGACAGCACACTCTTCTCTGCCTGGCTGCTTAGCCGCCCAGGCGGTTGAGCCGTAAGCAGAGCCGAGTGAAATTGAGTGCGCTGATTGGCTGAGAGGGCCGCTCAGCCAATCAACACGCTCGGGTTCGGCCGAGCCTGCACTGTGGGAACACCAGCAAGGTGAGTGGAATGGGCGAACTGGGGGAGGGCACGCGGTGGGGCATTCCAATTCGGGATGCCCCATCTGAGAGGAACAACACATGGGAAAGTTAAATTCCTGTGTTGTTTCTCTTTAAATACTGTACTTCTTTCACTTGTTAGTCTTTGCCTGGAAGCTGATTGCTGCTAAGCATCCCCCTAATGCAAACAGCGGCCATGCTGCTCTCACAAAACGCAGCCACAACGGTGAGGTGCCCCAAAACTACTAACCTGGGGTCACTACTGTTTTAGTCCTTTTAAAGGGATTGATTAGCCAAGTACAAACACACAGGGCTTCATTCATGAAGGGATAGCGCCAGGTAGTGCCTTGTAAGCGACAGGTAGCGGCAGGTGAACGCACGGCACGCAATTCCACATTTATGAAGCCGATTATGGTGAGCGACTGGAACAACGCAATGTAGCGACCGATTCTTCATTACCCAAGGCTCAGCGTAGTGCACTGGCGTTCAGGCTTGCAGAGCGTCACGTCTTACCTGTCGCTCTCCCATACATTTCAATGGACAATCACTTTCTTCACTTTAAACAGGGTTTTTTTTTTTTTTTAAATGATTATTATTAAATAATTGTGTGACCTCTCCTGGCCTATTTAAAATCATTTTTTGAAAACTTTTTTGATTTATAATATTTTTCTGCAGAATTGTCCTTACATGTCTGGTATTAAAGTGTTCATGTTACAATGTAATAACAATGTCATTCCATGCGTTTTCGCTTTGTTACTAGTGGATATGTGTTCAAAAACAAACTTTAAAGTGGACCAACACCCAGGATTTTGACTATCCTGGGTGTTGGTCCACTTCGGTGGGGCACCCCCGATCGGGGTGGCCCGCTGTGTGAAACCCCCCCAAACACCCGGAAAACTCACCTCTCCCCGCTCCCAGCGCCGACGGACAAGCGATTTGACAGCCGCTTGTCCGTGGCTCCTCCGCCGCCGCCTCCCGCGCGTCCCTCTTGACGCGTGCGCCCCCGCGCCGGGCATTCACAGACGGCCGGCGCGGGGGCGCGCACGCCTAGAGGGGCGCGAGGGAGGCCGCCGCCGAAACTAAGGTAAGGGGGTTTGGGGGTTTTGGGGGGGGTTTCACCCCGCGGGACATCCCGATCTCGGATGTCCCGCGGGGAGGGAGGTGATCGGCCCGGGAATCTTATAGATTCCCGGGCCGATCACCCGTGGGTGTTGGTCCACTTTAATCACACTCTGGGCTACAACGATCCGATTTTGAGTGCTGGTGCTGTGTAAGGCAATTTTTTTAGTTCAATATCTTTTTATTAAGGTTTTGCAGCATATAAAGAACAGTACAATATTTGTACAAAGATAGAAAAGTACAGAAACAGAGCATCCCTCCATCCCCAATGCCAATACATAGTTGCAACATACATTGAAAGTAGGTGGCTGCCAGGGCAGGGGAAGGGCTCAGAAAAGCCCAGAGGCCCGGGGCGTGAGGAGCATGAGAAAAAAGGAAGAGTACAGAAATATAAAAAGATGGGGGGTAATTAGAGATGGGGTAGGATTAGGGGTGGGGTTGGGGGCACAAGCAGGGACAGGGATGAATATGGGGCACAGGCAAAAGCCGAAGCAGGAGCGCGCAAGCCCAGCCCTCTCCACTAAACCTCCACTGGCAGGCGGGTGTCCCTAGAATCTATCCAGACAGCCCATGTCATCCAATACCTTTCCCATGTGTCATCTCCTCCATGCGGCGAATGGTTTCCACCTCTTGCGCCCACTCGACAAATGATGGCGAGGTTGTAGTTTTCCATCGCCTGGGGATAATTGTTCTCATCGCTGTCAGGAAATGCTGCAGAACCCCTGTAAGGCAATTTTTTTGATGAATATGGTGTGAGTCGGTCACACTGAGCTGGTGCAACTGTTCGCTCTCAGAGCTGTACTGGTGTTAGAGCGACTCACACAATATATTCATCAATGCCGGCCAGCGACTGAGACGTTCTGAAATAGCGAACCATGGCCGACTACTAGCGGTTGCTCTGCATTCCTCGCTACAGACGCTCATCAGTCGGTACCTGGCGCTATTAATGAATTAGCCTGAAAGTGCATTCACCTTCTATCCCACGCAGTCCCAATCAGCAACTCACCCGATCGATCGATCGATGGACCACATCCCGCTCCGGGGTCCAAACAGCAGTCGCCGGTGATTCTGTGTCCGGCTCACGGCCTTGCTATCAGTTACAGGAGTACAGGAGTGCTACCGTGCCCTGTCCATTAAAAAAGGAAAGAAAAAAACCGCACCAGCTAGTGTCAAAGTACCTAGTAGTAACTGGTGTGCCTGGTTGGCAAGAAATTACAATAATTTCCAGAGCATGGGATCTCACAAGACCCCAAAACAATGCCTAACCAAACAACTGGCACCACCACATACTCTTATAACAAAATATATTCAATTTATTATTCATCCAATACAAAAAAAAGTTTAAAAACAATTAAAAACACACATCTCATGAGGCGGAGGACTACAAGAACACATGTATGCCTAGTACATCTATATACATACAATTATTAACCCCGTGTTATCTTCAAAGACATCAGTATACAATATCAAGCAACTTATATAATGTGTCTAAACTATCCTATATACAATCCTATTTTATACAAATATACATCAGTAAAGTGCAATCCAGTGCTATCAGTATCACTCTACCCTAAAGAAGACACCGAGGGGGAAAAGACATAGAAAAACAGTGCAGTAAATCATAACATGTGCTATGTGTACTTCACCAGGCAGACATGCGCCGAGCGCCGCACCCCGTCCCAGCCAGCCAACGCGTTTCGTAACGGACCTCCCGTTACTTCATCTGGGCCACTACAATGAAGGGGGCATGCCAGTGCTCCTGTGACTTATGGCAGGGGCGCCAGTCTGACACAGATTCCTTACTGCTGTTCGGGCCCCCGGGCAGCGCAGGATGGATCCAGCGTTCAGGTGAGTTGCTGACCGCCAGAGTCGGACTGATCAGCTGCAGTGGACAAAAGGTGAGTACCATTTTTTTTTTTTACCTGGCTGGTAAATGACTTTAAAGTGGACCAACACCCTGAGGTGATCAGCCCGGGAATCTATAAGATTCCCGGGCCGATCACCTCACACACCGCGGGACATCCGAGATCGGGATGTGTAACCCCCCCAAACACCCCGAAAAACCTTACCTCTCCAGCCGCTGCTTCCGCCGCCACACTCGCGCTCCTCTAGACGTGCGCGCGCCCGCGCCGGCCGTCTCTGAATGGCCGGCGCGGGCGCGCACACGTCAAGAGTGACGCGCGGGAGGCGGCGGCGGGCAAGCTGCTTGTACGTCGGCGGGGATTGGACGGCGCGGCCACGTGGGAGCGGGGAGAGGTGAGTTTTGGGGGCTTTCTGGGGGGTTTCACACAGCGGGGCACCCCCGATCAGGAAGTGGACCAATACCCAGGATAGTCAAAATCCTGGGTGGTCCACTTTAAGAGGTAAGGGAATTCTTTCCTTTTAGCTCAGCCTGGATTCGCCCTTCAGATGCCATGGACTGGATTCTGCGCCAATCAGGTTTGCATTTGTGCCATGAATCATATCGCTGTCACTTACAATTCTATTAACAATGATCAAAAGTCAAACCAACTTGATTAATAGCGATCAATAGTCCAGGGAATCAATAAGCTGTTGCTAGGCGACAGAGCAGAATGAATAGTAATGGGCTCTCCTCCCCCATCGATCTATACATGGCCGACTCCACTCCAGGTGCGGGCCCCTGGGCAAAAGAGTCTCAACGGGCCCCTGGCGGTGTGGACTGATACTCTATACATGGCCAGAACGGTGCCTGTATGGAGAATACTGCCAAAGAGAATAAATAGAAGGAATTAAAAACTATGGAAAGAATGACACAGAGAATACAGAAATAAAGAACGCAAGGATAGAAGGAATGACAGAAATAAAGTGAAATAAGGAAAGAAAGGAATAAATGACAGAAAGAAAAAATAAAGAACGAAAGAATAGAGGGAAACACATAAAGAAAGTGAAGTAAAGAACGTAAGTATAGAATGAAAGAAACAAAGAAATAAAGAATGAAAGAATGGAAGGACTGAAAGAAAGAGAAATAAAGAACGAAAGAGAAGAAGGAATGACAGAAAGAAAGAGAAATAAAGAACACAAGAATAGAGACATCGAGAAAGTGAAATAAAGAAAAAAAGGAATGACAAAAAAGAAATAAAGAACGAAAGGATAGAATGAATGACAGAAAGAGAAATAAAGAATGGAGAAATATAACAAATGACAGAAAGAAAGAAATAAAGAACAACAGGGCAGAAATAATGACAGAAAGAAAGAAAGAGAAATAAAGAATGAAAGAGAAGAAGGAATGACAGGAAGAAAGAGAAATAAAGAACAAAAAAAAAGAAGGAATGACAGAAAGAAAGAGAAATAAATAACACAAGAATAGAGGGAATGACATCGAGAAAGTGAAATAAAGAAAAAAAAGAATAAAAGGAATGACAAAAAAGAAATAAAGAACGAAAGGATAGAATGAATGACAGAAAGAGAAATAAAGAATGGAGAAATATAACAAATGACAGAAAGAAAGAAATAAAGAACAACAGGGCAGAAATAATGACAGAAAGAAAGAAAGAGAAATAAAGAATGAAAGAGAAGAAGGAATGACAGGAAGAAAGAGAAATAAAGAACAAAAAAAAAAGAAGGAATGACAGAAAGAAAGATAAATAATGAAAGGAGTAATGACAAAATAAATATAAATAAAGAGTGAAAGATGTCATAACAGAAATAAAGAATGAAAGAATAGAAGCAATGACAGAAAGAGAAGTAAAAAAGAAAGGATGGAACGAAAGAATAGAGGGAAACACATAAAGAAAGTGAAGTAAAGAACGAAAGTATAGAATGAAAGAAACAAAGAAATAAAGAATGGAAGGACTGAAAGAAAGAGAAATAAAGAACGAAAGAGAAGAAGGAATGACAGGAAGAAAGAGAAATAAAGAACAAAAAAAAAGGAATGACAGAGAGAAAGAGAAATAAAGAACACAAGAATAGAGGGAATGACATCGAGAAAGTGAAATAAAGAAAAAAAAGAATAAAAGGAATGACAAAAAAGAAATAAAGAACGAAAGGATCGAATGAATGACAGAAAGAGAAATAAAGAATGGAGAAATATAACAAATGACAGAAAGAAATAAAGAACAACAGGGCAGAAATAATGACAGAAAGAAAGAGAAATAAAGAATGAAAGGATAGGAGGAATGACAGAAAGAAAGATAAATAATGAAAGAAGTAATGACAAAATAAATATAAACAAAGAGTGAAAGACGTCGTAACAGAAATAAAGAATGAAAGAATAGAAGCAATGACAGAAAGAGAAGTAAAAAAGAAAGGATATAGGGAATGACATAAAAAGGAAAGCAGGAAAGAAAGAGAGAGAAGGAATGACCAAAAAAAAAAGAAATAATGGAAGGATGGACGAATGGAAGGAGATATAAGAAAATAAATGCAATAAACAAAGGCATAGAATATATGACTAAAGCAAAGAAAGATAATGAATGAATGGCAGAAACAAAGAATGAATGGCAGAAAAGAAGACATGGAAGGTAAGTAAGAAAGAAAGAAGGAGTCGAATGACTGAGAGAAAAGAAAGAGAAGGAATGACAGAAAGATATGAAGGACTAATAGAAAAAAAAGAAAGAGAAGGAATGTCAGGAAAAAAAATAATAGAAGGAAATAGAAAATGAATGGCAAACCAAACTCAAATTCTATAAAAAGAATACATGTAAAGAAAGACTGACAGAAATAATAGAAGGAAAGAAGAAAGAAAAGATATGGCAGAAAGAACAGATCAAGGAAATAAAGAAATAATAGAAGGAAAGAAAGAAGGACAGGAAGACTCTCCCAATAGCCGACCTGCCCCTGGCTGACAGTCCTTAGTGCTGGTTCCTGCATAGAGGGAATGAAGTGGGCCCCCCAAGGTGCAGGGGCCCCATCATCTGCCCGCACATGCCCAGTGCTGACACCTACCCTACATATCAGCCCATGGTTATCATGCAGCCATGTCCATATCAGGCCAGACCCTCCGCCTGAGTCGAGACACTTGTAGCAATCTGGCATTTCCTGAAAAGATTGAAAAAACAAACAGGCTGATTCATCACTAACGCCAGGTAGCGACAGATGAGCGTCTGTAGCGGCATTTTCAGAGCGCCCGCTAGTAGTCGCTGTGCTCGGCCGTGGGTCGCTAGTTCTTAGCGACTCAGTCACTGTGCAGCAATGATGAATACATTGTGATGAGTCGCTATTTGACCAGTACAGCGCTGTATAGGAGCGCATGTTAGCGACTGGTCAGTGCGACGACTTACAACATATTCATCAAAAAAACAACCTCACAAAACTCCGGCGCTGAAAAATGCTTCTCTGAAGCCCAGAGCGCAGGAGGCGGCGTGTTTAAAGTCTGTTTTTCAGCATCTATCCACTAGTAACAAAGCGAAAACATATGGAATTACATTGTAACATGAACACTTTAATGGCAGACCTGTAATGTCATTTCTGCAGAAATATTTAAAACATGATTTTGAAAAAAAATGCATTTTCAATGCCAGAAGAGGTCACAACATTATTTGAGATTTTTAAAAAACAAAAAGAAAAAAACAAAAACCCAGTTAAAAGAGAAGAAAAGGATCGTCCTTTGAAATGTATGGGAGAGCGACAGGTAGCGAGAGGTAAGACGTGGCGCTCTGCAAGGCTGAACGCCGGCGCTGTTTGCTGAGGCAGGGATTATGATGAATCGGACGCTACATGGCGCTATCCCAGTCGACAGATTCTGCTTGATAAATGTGTAATTGTGTGCCGTGTCCGGCGTTCACCTGACGCTACCTGTCGCTACCTCTCATTTACAAGGCACTACCTGACGCTACCTTCATGAATAAGGCCCAAAGTAAGAAAAAATAGAATGAGAGTAAAAAGAGGAGATGGAAGGTAAGAAAACTCGAAGGACTAATAGAAAAGAAGAAAGAGAAGGAATGTCAGAAAAAAAAAATAATAGAAGGAAATAGAAAAGGAATGGCAGAACAAACAGATAACAAGAATAAATGTAAAGAAACAAAGAAAAGAAAGACTGACAGAAATAATAGAAGAATGAAAGAAAAGGTATGACAGAAAAAAAAGATGAAGGAAAGAAAGAGCCCGCACCCCGCTATCACCAGAGACCCCCACATACCCCTCATTATATCCCGGGATCGTCACTGACAAACACCCTGAGTGCACCCCGCTATCACCAGAGACCCCCACATACCCCTCATTATATCCCGGGCCCGTCACTGGCAAACATCCTGAGCGCACCCCGCTATCACCAGAGACCCCCACATACCCCTCATTATATCCCGGGCCCGTCACTGACAAACACCCTGAGCGCACCCCGCTATCACCAGAGACCCCCACATACCCCTCATTATATCCCGGGATCGTCACTGACAAACACCCTGAGCGCACCCCGCTATCACCAGAGACCCCCACATACCCCTCATTATATCCCGGGCCCGTCACTGGCAAATATCCTGAGCGCACCCCGCTATCACCAGAGACCCCCACATACCCCTCATTATATCCCGGGCCTGTCACTGGCAAATATCCTGAGCGCACCCCGCTATCACCAGAGACCCCCACATACCCCTCATTATATCCCGGGCCCGTCACTGGCAAACACCCTGAGCGCACCCCGCTATCACCAGAGACCCCCACATACCCCTCATTATATCCCGGGCCTGTCACTGGCAAATATCCTGAGCGCACCCCGCTATCACCAGAGACCCCCACATACCCCTCATTATATCCCGGGCCCGTCACTGGCAAACACCCTGAGCGCACCCCGCTATCACCAGAGACCCCCACATACCCCTCATTATATCCCGGCCGCCCGTCACTGGCAAACATCCTGAGCGCACCCCGCTATCACCAGAGACCCCCACATACCCCTCATTATATCCCGGGCCCGTCACTGGCAAACATCCTGAGCGCACTCCGCTATCACCAGAGACCCCCACATACCCCTCATTATATCCCGGGCCCGTCACTGGCAAACATCCTGAGCGCACTCCGCTATCACCAGAGACCCCCACATACCCCTCATTATATCCCGGCCGCCCGTCACTGGCAAACATCCTGAGCGCACCCCGCTATCACCAGAGACCCCCACATACCCCTCATTATATCCCCGCCGCCCGTCACTGGCAAACATCCTGAGCGCACCCCGCTATCACCAGAGACCCCCACATACCCCTCATTATATCCCGGCCGCCCGTCACTGGCTAATATCCTGAGCGCACCCCGCTATCACCAGAGACCCCCACATACCCCTCATTATATCCCGGCCGCCCGTCACTGACAAACATCCTGAGCGCACCCCGCTATCACCAGAGACCCCCACATACCCCTCATTATATCCCGGCCGCCCGTCACTGGCTAATATCCTGAGCGCACCCCGCTATCACCAGAGACCCCCACATACCCCTCATTATATCCCGGGCCCCTCACTGACAAACATCCTGAGCGCACCCCGCTATCACCAGAGACCCCCACATACCCCTCATTATATCCCGGGCCCGTCACTGGCAAACATCCTGAGCGCACCCCGCTATCACCAGAGACCCCCACATACCCCTCATTATATCCCGGGCCCGTCACTGGCAAACATCCTGAGCGCACCCCGCTATCACCAGAGACCCCCACATACCCCTCATTATATCCCGGGCCCGTCACTGGCTAATATCCTGAGCGCACCCCGCTATCACCAGAGACCCCCACATACCCCTCATTATATCCCGGCCGCCCGTCACTGGCAAACATCCTGAGTGCACCCCGCTATCACCAGAGACCCCCACATACCCCTCATTATATCCCGGGCCCGTCACTGACAAACATCCTGAGCGCACCCCGCTATCACCAGAGACCCCCACATACCCCTCATTATATCCCGGGCCCGTCACTGGCAAACATCCTGAGCGCACCCCGCTATCACCAGAGACCCCCACATACCCCTCATTATATCCCGGGCCCGTCACTGGCTAATACATACCCCCCAACTGTCCCGATTTGGGCGGGACAATCCCGCTTTGGGGCCCTTGTCCCGTTGTCCCGCAGGGCCCCAACATGTCCCGGAATCCGGCGGCGGCTGGGACACCGGGCAGGAGGTTGCAGCTCTCTGTGCGGCGTAAGAGCTGGAAGAGAAAGGGGCGGTGCCGGGGCAGCTGCAGGGGGTTGGGGGCGGAGTTAGATCGGGCAGTGAGGCTGTTTGCTGGCTCGCTGAACTGTAATGGGAGTGGGTGGGCAGGCGCACGGGGGTGGGGGGGCGGGCGGTATGCTGGTTTGGGGATACGTACCGCATGCAGGGGTGAAGGCAGCCGACATTGCTGGAGCTGGAGAGCGTGGCCGGGGCGTGACGGGGGCGTGGCCGGGGCGTGACGGGGGCGTGGCCGGGGCGTGACGGGGGTGTGGCCGGGGACATGGCTTGTCCCGCTTTCACGTTTTGAGAAGTTGGGAGGTATGTTAGTCCTGAGCGCACCCCGCTATCACCAGAGACCCCCACATACCCCTCATTATATCCCGGCCGCCCGTCACTGGCAAACATCCTGAGCGCACCCCGCTATCACCAGAGACCCAAACATACCCCTCATTATATCCCGGGCCCATCACTGACAAAACACCCTGAGCGCACCCCGCTATCACCAGAGACCCCCACATACCCCTCATTATATCCCGGGCCCGTCACTGGCAAATATCCTGAGCGCACCCCGCTATCACCAGAGACCCCCACATACCCCTCATTATATCCCGGGCCTGTCACTGGCAAATATCCTGAGCGCACCCCGCTATCACCAGAGACCCCCACATACCCCTCATTATATCCCGGGCCCGTCACTGGCAAACACCCTGAGCGCACCCCGCTATCACCAGAGACCCCCACATACCCCTCATTATATCCCGGGCCTGTCACTGGCAAATATCCTGAGCGCACCCCGCTATCACCAGAGACCCCCACATACCCCTCATTATATCCCGGGCCCGTCACTGGCAAACACCCTGAGCGCACCCCGCTATCACCAGAGACCCCCACATACCCCTCATTATATCCCGGCCGCCCGTCACTGGCAAACATCCTGAGCGCACCCCGCTATCACCAGAGACCCCCACATACCCCTCATTATATCCCGGGCCCGTCACTGGCAAACATCCTGAGCGCACCCCGCTATCACCAGAGACCCCCACATACCCCTCATTATATCCCGGGCCCCTCACTGGCAAACACCCTGAGCGCACCCCGCTATCACCAGAGACCCCCACATACCCCTCATTATATCCCGGGCCCGTCACTGGCAAACATCCTGAGCGCACCCCGCTATCGCCAGAGACCCCCACATACCCCTCATTATATCCCGGGCCCGTCACTGGCAAACATCCTGAGCGCACCCCGCTATCACCAGAGACCCCCACATACCCCTCATTATATCCCGGCCGCCCGTCACTGGCAAACATCCTGAGCGCACCCCGCTATCACCAGAGACCCCCACATACCCCTCATTATATCCCGGCCGCCCGTCACTGACAAACATCCTGAGCGCACCCCGCTATCACCAGAGACCCCCACATACCCCTCATTATATCCCGGCCGCCCGTCACTGGCTAATATCCTGAGCGCACCCCGCTATCACCAGAGACCCCCACATACCCCTCATTATATCCCGGGCCCCTCACTGACAAACATCCTGAGCGCACCCCGCTATCACCAGAGACCCCCACATACCCCTCATTATATCCCGGGCCCGTCACTGGCAAACATCCTGGGCGCACCCCGCTATCACCAGAGACCCCCACATACCCCTCATTATATCCCGGGCCCGTCACTGGCAAACATCCTGAGCGCACCCCGCTATCACCAGAGACCCCCACATACCCCTCATTATATCCCGGGCCCGTCACTGGCAAACATCCTGAGCGCACCCCGCTATCACCAGAGACCCCCACATACCCCTCATTATATCCCGGGCCCGTCACTGGCTAATATCCTGAGCGCACCCCGCTATCACCAGAGACCCCCACATACCCCTCATTATATCCCGGGCCCGTCACTGACAAACATCCTGAGCGCACCCCGCTATCACCAGAGACCCCCACATACCCCTCATTATATCCCGGCCGCCCGTCACTGGCAAACATCCTGAGCGCACCCCGCTATCACCAGAGACCCAAACATACCCCTCATTATATCCCGGGCCCATCACTGACAAAACACCCTGAGCGCACCCCGCTATCACCAGAGACCCCCACATACCCCTCATTATATCCCGGCCGCCCGTCACTGGCAAACATCCTGAGCGCACCCCGCTATCACCAGAGACCCCCACATACCCCTCATTATATCCCGGCCGCCCGTCACTGGCAAACACCCTGAGCGCACCCCGCTATCACCAGAGACCCCCACATACCCCTCATTATATCCCGGCCGCCCGTCACTGGCAAACATCCTGAGCGCACCCCGCTATCACCAGAGACCCCCACATACCCCTCATTATATCCCGGCCGCCCGTCACTGGCAAACATCCTGAGCGCACCCCGCTATCACCAGAGACCCCCACATACCCCTCATTATATCCCGGCCGCCCGTCACTGACAAACATCCTGAGCACACCCCGCTATCACCAGAGACCCCCACATACCCCTCATTATATCCCGGCCGCCCATCACTGACAAACATCCTGAGCGCACCCCGCTATCACCAGAGACCCCCACATACCCCTCATTATATCCCGGGCCCGTCACTGGCAAACATCCTGAGCGCACCCCGCTATCACCAGAGAGCCCCACATACCCCTCATTATATCCCGGGCCCGTCACTGGCAAACATCCTGAGCGCACCCCGCTATCACCAGAGACCCCCACATACCCCTCATTATATCCCGGGCCCGTCACTGACAAACATCCTGAGCGCACCCCGCTATCACCAGAGACCCCCACATACCCCTCATTATATCCCGGCCGCCCGTCACTGGCAAACATCCTGAGCGCACCCCGCTATCACCAGAGACCCAAACATACCCCTCATTATATCCCGGCCGCCCGTCACTGGCAAACATCCTGAGCGCACCCCGCTATCACCAGAGACCCCCACATACCCCTCATTATATCCCGGGCCCGTCACTGACAAACATCCTGAGCGCACCCCGCTATCACCAGAGACCCCCACATACCCCTCATTATATCCCGGCCGCCCGTCACTGACAAACATCCTGAGCGCACCCCGCTATCACCAGAGACCCCCACATACCCCTCATTATATCCCGGCCGCCCGTCACTGACAAACATCCTGAGCGCACCCCGCTATCACCAGAGACCCCCACATACCCCTCATTATATCCCGGGCCCGTCACTGGCTAATATCCTGAGCGCACCCCGCTATCACCAGAGACCCCCACATACCCCTCATTATATCCCGGCCGCCCGTCACTGACAAACATCCTGAGCGCACCCCGCTATCACCAGAGACCCCCACATACCCCTCATTATATCCCGGCCGCCCGTCACTGACAAACATCCTGAGCGCACCCCGCTATCACCAGAGACCCCCACATACCCCTCATTATATCCCGGGCCCGTCACTGGCAAACATCCTGAGCGCACCCCGCTATCACCAGAGACCCCCACATACCCCTCATTATATCCCGGGCCCATCACTGACAAACACCCTGAGCGCACCCCGCTATCACCAGAGACCCCCACATACCCCTCATTATATCCCGGGATCGTCACTGACAAACATCCTGAGCGCACCCCGCTATCACCAGAGACCCCCACATACCCCTCATTATATCCCGGGCCCGTCACTGGCAAAACATCCTGAGCGCACCCCGCTATCACCAGAGACCCCCACATACCCCTCATTATATCCCGGGCCCATCACTGACAAACACCCTGAGCGCACCCCGCTATCACCAGAGACCCCCACATACCCCTCATTATATCCCGGGATCGTCACTGACAAACATCCTGAGCGCACCCCGCTATCACCAGAGACCCCCACATACCCCTCATTATATCCCGGGCCCGTCACTGGCAAAACATCCTGAGCGCACCCCGCTATCACCAGAGACCCCCACATACCCCTCATTATATCCCGGGCCCATCACTGACAAACACCCTGAGCGCACCCCGCTATCACCAGAGACCCCCACATACCCCTCATTATATCCCGGGCCCGTCACTGGCAAATATCCTGAGCGCACCCCGCTATCACCAGAGACCCCCACATACCCCTCATTATATCCCGGGCCCGTCACTGACAAACATCCTGAGCGCACCCCGCTATCACCAGAGACCCCCACATACCCCTCATTATATCCCGGGCCCGTCACTGGCAAACATCCTGAGCGCACCCCGCTATCACCAGAGACCCCCACATACCCCTCATTATATCCCGGGCCCGTCACTGGCAAACATCCTGAGCGCACCCCGCTATCGCCAGAGACCCCCACATACCCCTCATTATATCCCGGGCCCCTCACTGACAAACATCCTGAGCGCACCCCGCTATCACCAGAGACCCCCACATACCCCTCATTATATCCCGGGCCCGTCACTGGCAAACATCCTGAGCGCACCCCGCTATCACCAGAGACCCCCACATACCCCTCATTATATCCCGGGCCCGTCACTGGCTAATATCCTGAGCGCACCCCGCTATCACCAGAGACCCCCACATACCCCTCATTATATCCCGGGCCCGTCACTGGCAAACATCCTGAGCGCACCCCGCTATCACCAGAGACCCCCACATACCCCTCATTATATCCCCGCCGCCCGTCACTGGCAAACATCCTGAGTGCACCCCGCTATCACCAGAGACCCCCACATACCCCTCATTATATCCCGGCCGCCCGTCACTGGCAAACATCCTGAGTGCACCCCGCTATCACCAGAGACCCCCACATACCCCTCATTATATCCCGGCCGCCCGTCACTGGCAAATATCCTGAGCGCACCCCGCTATCACCAGAGACCCCCACATACCCCTCATTATATCCCGGCCGCCCGTCACTGGCAAATATCCTGAGCGCACCCCGCTATCGCCAGAGACCCCCACATACCCCTCATTATATCCCGGGCCCGTCACTGGCAAACATCCTGAGCGCACCCCGCTATCACCAGAGACCCCCACATACCCCTCATTATATCCCGGGCCCGTCACTGACAAACACCCTGAGCGCACCCCGCTATCACCAGAGACCCCCACATACCCCTCATTATATCCCGGGCCCGTCACTGACAAACATCCTGAGCGCACCCCGCTATCACCAGAGACCCCCACATACCCCTCATTATATCCCGGGCCCGTCACTGGCAAATATCCTGAGCGCACCCCGCTATCACCAGAGACCCCCACATACCCCTCATTATATCCCGGGCCCGTCACTGACAAAACATCCTGAGCGCACCCCGCTATCACCAGAGACCCCCACATACCCCTCATTATATCCCGGGCCCGTCACTGACAAACACCCTGAGCGCACCCCGCTATCACCAGAGACCCCCACATACCCCTCATTATATCCCGGGATCATCACTGACAAACACCCTGAGCGCACCCCGCTATCACCAGAGACCCCCACATACCCCTCATTATATCCCGGGCCCGTCACTGGCAAATATCCTGAGCGCACCCCGCTATCACCAGAGACCCCCACATACCCCTCATTATATCCCGGGCCCGTCACTGGCAAACATCCTGAGCGCACCCCGCTATCTCCAGAGACCCCCACATACCCCTCATTATATCCCGGGCCCGTCACTGACAAACATCCTGAGCGCACCCCGCTATCACCAGAGACCCCCACATACCCCTCATTATATCCCGGGCCCGTCACTGACAAACATCCTGAGCGCACCCCGCTATCACCAGAGACCCCCACATACCCCTCATTATATCCCGGGCCCGTCACTGGCAAACACCCTGAGCGCACCCCGCTATCACCAGAGACCCCCACATACCCCTCATTATATCCCGGGCCCGTCACTGGCAAACATCCTGAGCGCACCCCGCTATCACCAGAGACCCCCACATACCCCTCATTATATCCCGGGCCCCTCACTGGCAAACATCCTGAGCGCACCCCGCTATCGCCAGAGACCCCCACATACCCCTCATTATATCCCGGGCCCGTCACTGGCAAACATCCTGAGCGCACCCCGCTATCACCAGAGACCCCCACATACCCCTCATTATATCCCGGCCGCCCGTCACTGGCAAACATCCTGAGCGCACCCCGCTATCGCCAGAGACCCCCACATACCCCTCATTATATCCCCGCCGCCCGTCACTGGCAAACATCCTGAGCGCACCCCGCTATCACCAGAGACCCCCACATACCCCTCATTATATCCCCGCCGCCCATCACTGGCAAACATCCTGAGCGCACCCCGCTATCACCAGAGACCCCCACATACCCCTCATTATATCCCGGCCGCCCGTCACTGGCAAACATCCTGAGCGCACCCCGCTATCGCCAGAGACCCCCACATACCCCTCATTATATCCCGGCCGCCCGTCACTGACAAACATCCTGAGCGCACCCCGCTATCGCCAGAGACCCCCACATACCCCTCATTATATCCCGGCCGCCCGTCACTGGCAAACATCCTGAGCGCACCCCGCTATCGCCAGAGACCCCCACATACCCCTCATTATATCCCGGGCCCGTCACTGGCAAACATCCTGAGCGCACCCCGCTATCACCAGAGACCCCCACATACCCCTCATTATATCCCGGGCCCGTCACTGACAAACATCCTGGGCGCACCCCGCTATCACCAGATACCCCCACATACCCCTCATTATATCC
This sequence comes from Gastrophryne carolinensis, assembly GCA_027917425.1. Classification (NCBI taxonomy): domain Eukaryota; kingdom Metazoa; phylum Chordata; class Amphibia; order Anura; family Microhylidae; genus Gastrophryne; species Gastrophryne carolinensis. The sequence goes on along the minus strand of CM051239.1, from coordinate 389,121,866 downwards.
CGGCCGCCCGTCACTGGCAAACATCCTGAGTGCACCCCGCTATCGCCAGAGACCCCCACATACCCCTCATTATATCCCGGCCGCCCGTCACTGACAAACATCCTGAGCGCACCCCGCTATCACCAGAGACCCCCACATTCCCCTCATTATATCCCGGGCCCGTCACTGACAAACATCCTGAGCGCACCCCGCTATCACCAGAGACCCCCACATACCCCTCATTATATCCCGGCCGCCCGTCACTGGCAAACATCCTGAGTGCACCCCGCTATCACCAGAGACCCCCACATACCCCTCATTATATCCCGGGATCGTCACTGGCAAACATCCTGAGCGCACCCCGCTATCACCAGAGACCCCCACATACCCCTCATTATATCCCGGGCCCGTCACTGGCAAACATCCTGAGTGCACCCCGCTATCACCAGAGACCCCCACATACCCCTCATTATATCCCGGCCGCCCGTCACTGACAAACACCCTGAGTGCACCCCGCTATCACCAGAGACCCCCACATACCCCTCATTATATCCCGGCCGCCCGTCACTGACAAACACCCTGAGTGCACCCCGCTATCACCAGAGACCCCCACATACCCCTCATTATATCCCGGCCGCCCGTCACTGACAAACATCCTGAGCGCACCCCGCTATCGCCAGAGACCCCCAAATACCCCTCATTATATCCCGGCCGCCCGTCACTGGCAAACATCCTGAGTGCACCCCGCTATCACCAGAGACCCCCACATACCCCTCATTATATCCCGGCCGCCCGTCACTGGCTAATATCCTGAGCGCACCCCGCTATCACCAGAGACCCAAACATACCCCTCATTATATCCCGGCCGCCCGTCACTGACAAACACCCTGAGTGCACCCCGCTATCACCAGAGACCCCCACATACTCCTCATTATATCCCGGCCGCCCGTCACTGGCAAACACCCTGAGTGCACCCCGCTATCACCAGAGACCCCCACATACCCCTCATTATATCCCGGCCGCCCGTCACTGACAAACACCCTGAGTGCACCCCGCTATCACCAGAGACCCCCACATACCCCTCATTATATCCCGGCCGCCCGTCACTGACAAACACCCTGAGTGCACCCCGCTATCGCCAGAGACCCCCACATACCCCTCATTATATCCCGGCCGCCCGTCACTGACAAACATCCTGAGCGCACCCCGCTATCACCAGAGACCCCCACATACCCCTCATTATATCCCGGCCGCCCGTCACTGGCAAACATCCTGAGTGCACCCCGCTATCGCCAGAGACCCCCACATACCCCTCATTATATCCCGGCCGCCCGTCACTGGCAAACATCCTGAGCGCACCCCGCTATCACCAGAGACCCCCACATACCCCTCATTATATCCCGGCCGCCCGTCACTGGCAAACATCCTGAGCGCACCCCGCTATCGCCAGAGACCCCCACATACCCCTCATTATATCCCGGGCCCTTTACTGACAAACATCCTGAGCGCACCCCGCTATCACCAGAGACCCCCACATACCCCTCATTATATCTGTTTGTCAGTGACGGGCGGCCGGGATATAATGAGGGGTATGTGGGGGTCTCTGGCGATAGCGGGGTGCACTCAGGATGTTTGCCAGTGACGGGCGGCCGGGATATAATGAGGGGTATGTGGGGGTATCTGGTGATAGCGGGGTGCGCCCAGGATGTTTGTCAGTGACGGGCCCGGGATATAATGAGGGGTATGTGGGGGTCTCTGGTGATAGCGGGGTGCGCTCAGGATGTTTGCCAGTGACGGGCCCGGGATATAATGAGGGGTATGTGGGGGTCTCTGGCGATAGCGGGGTGCGCTCAGGATGTTTGCCAGTGACGGGCGGCCGGGATATAATGAGGGGTATGTGGGGGTCTCTGGTGATAGCGGGGTGCGCTCAGGATATTTGCCAGTGACGGGCGGCCGGGATATAATGAGGGGTATGTGGGGGTCTCTGGTGATAGCGGGGTGCGCTCAGGATGTTTGCCAGTGACGGGCGGCCGGGATATAATGAGGGGTATGTGGGGGTCTCTGGTGATAGCGGGGTGCGCTCAGGATGTTTGCCAGTGACGGGCCCGGGATATAATGAGGGGTATGTGGGGGTCTCTGGTGATAGCGGGGTGCACTCAGGATATTTGCCAGTGACGGGCGGCCGGGATATAATGAGGGGTATGTGGGGGTCTCTGGTGATAGCGGGGTGCGCTCAGGATGTTTGTCAGTGACGGGCGGCCGGGATATAATGAGGGGTATGTGGGGGTCTCTGGTGATAGCGGGGTGCGCTCAGGATGTCGGATGAGCCCAGTAGCAATGATCGCACGGCAGCCACGGCGTTGCCAAGACAACGAGCGCTCTGCTGGCTCTGAGGCGGCCATGTGACAGCTCGGTGACGTCAGGCCTAGGCAGAGCCCGCAGATGTAGCCACACACACACACACACACACACTCACACAGAGGCCAGAGGCTGGCGAGTCTCCCGCATTCCCCTCCGCCGCACAGCTCCCCAGCCTGACACATGTGCTGCCACTTCCGCGGGTCCCGGGCTGCGAGGAGTATGGACTACTGATCCCTCACATCCATTCTGCACCGTATCAGGTAAGCGGGACACTGCCACCCCCCAATGCCCCACACCTATCATCCCTCCGCTACACGCGCGCCGCATTATGTGGGGCAACAACTAGCAAAGTTACCCCGTACAAACCCCCTCTACTGTCACGTGACCCGGGCCAAGCGCTGCCTGTGTGGAGGCGACACCCGGCGGGAGGAAGTGACCCGCAACTGCACCCACACTCATTACACACCCACTACAATACAAACACACACACTACAATACAAACACGGCTACAATACTGACACACACTACAAACCAACCTACACACTCACACACTAATACACATACATACCTACAATAGAGACAGACACACACATTACACACCCACTACAATACAAACACACACACACACACTACAATACAAACACGGCTACAATTCTGACACACACACGCACATTTACAATACAGACACACTGACACACACACACTTACATACAGACCCACTGACATACTCACTTACAATGCTGACACACACAATACAGACCCACTGACACACACACACTTACAATACAGACCCACTGACACACACACACACACACACACACACACACACACACACTTACAATACAGACACACTGACACACACACGCACTTACAATACAGACACACTGACACACACACACACTTACAATACAGACACACTGACACACAAACACACATTCACTTACAATACAGACACACTGACACACAAACTCACACGCACTTACAATACATATACACTGACACACACGCACTTACAATACATATACACTGACACACACGCACTTACAATACAGACACACTGACACACACACACACTTACGATACAGACACACTGACACACAAATACACATGCACTTACAATACAGACACACTGACACACACACACACACAAACACACACTAATACACATACCTACAATAGAGATACACACACTTACAATACAGACACATTGACACACACTTACAATATATAAATCCACAAATACACTGATACACACACCTACAATACAGACAGACACCCACTGACAAACAACATGTACAAAACTGACACACTTAGAATACAGACACATTAACAATACTTACACACTGACACGCATATACAATACTGACACACACAGTTATAATACAAACACACATTGACAGACAACTCCTACAAACTGACACACTTAGAATACAGACACACATTAACAATACTGACACAATACAAACGTACACAAATGGATACACTAACCTACAATACAGACATACATTTACAATACTTACCCACTGACACATGACACACATATACAAAGCCGACTCACAGAGTTACAATACAAACACACATACATACTGAAACACATATACAATACTGACACACACACATACATACTGAAAGACATATACAATACTGACACACACACATTCATACTGAAACACATATACAATACTGACACACACACATACATACTGAAAGACATATACAATACTGACACACACACATACATACTGAAACACATATACAATACTGACACACACACATACATACTGAAACACATATACAATACTGAAACACATATACAATACTGACACACACACATACACACACACACACACACACACACACACACACTGAAACACATATACAATACTGACACACACATGCACACTGAAACACATATACAATACTGACACACACACATACATACTGAAAGACATATACAATACTGACACACACACATTCATACTGAAACACATATACAATACTGACACACACACATACATACTGAAAGACATATACAATACTGACACACACACATACATACTGAAACACATATACAATACTGACACACACACATACATACTGAAACACATATACAATACTGAAACACATATACAATACTGACACACACACACACACACACACACACACACACACACACACACACACTGAAACACATATACAATACCGACACACACACACTGAAACACATATACAATTCCGACACACACACACACACACACATGCACACTGAAACACATATACAATACCGACACACACACACACACACACACATACACACTGAAACACATATACAATACCGACACACACACACTGAAACACATATACAATACCGCCACACACACACACTGGAGGCAGCAGACATGCAGGGCATCCCCTGCTTCCTCCAGCTGTGTGTACTTGCAGGAAGCATTCAAGGCCTGGCACTGTGTGATCATCCGATTGAGGTAAGTACTGTGTGAACCAGGGGGGACCCAAATTAGTGCTTTTACCCAGCCCTAGAGTCTTTTAGGCTCTAGACCGGGTGAATTGGATTTATTCCACTTTAGGCTACAGAAATTTAGAATTGCTACATCTGGGTATATTCATGTATACACATTCACACATACATACACATTAGGGTTGGTTCATGGTCGTGCGAGAACTAATTTGTTAACATTTTTTGGAGCGCCAAGTTGCGCTTGGGCTTCCACCTGATTCATGGTCAATCAAATGGTATTCGCATTTGTTTTTGTGCCAATATGCACACTAACATTCCCCAATGTGCCAATTTGCATCTGAAATTTTCCACTAGTGCCATTTTGGCACACCAAACGATCTCTGGCGTCTGATTTATGTTTAGAGGGCAGAAAATCGTGCGCAAATGTGGCAATTTGAAGAGTGAATTTCCTCCAGCAAATAGCGCTGAGTAACAAGCTGATTTCATTCTGAAAACACATGCCGGCAGCATTCGGCATGTTTTTGAACAATGAAAGTGTCAGCCGCAAGTTTTTTTAGGGATCGAACCCTTTTTTTAGTTTTTGTTCGTACAAAAAAAATGATAAAAAGTTGTCCAAAATCACAAAAATTAAGGTCAAAACAACAAAAATGTGGATATTGGGCCCCAAAGTTTAGCAAAACCAAAAAACAAAAGAAATGATAGTTAAAATATCAAGCATTAATATGCAAAGCAAACAGGGGAGCGAGGGTTAAAGCGAACATCTGGGACAAAACATTAGACAGAAAAAGTTAAGGGTTAACTGGAATCGGGAAACTCCCAAAAAATTAACAACATATTTTGAAATGGTAAATAGAGCTTCGCAAAAAACACAGAAGCTGGAGAGATCAAATCGCTATGGCGAAAGAGTAAAGGAAAGGGGAGAAACATGGGGGACCATCGAGAGCAGTTAAAGTGGACCAACACCCAGGATTTTGACTATCCTGGGTCTTGGTCCACTTCGGTGGGGCACCCCGATCGGGGTGCCCCGCTGTGTGAAACCCCCCCGATCACCCTAAAAACTCACCTCTCCCCGCTCCCAGCGCCCACGGACAAGCGGTTTGACCGTGGCTCCTCCGCCGCCGCCTCCCGCGCGTCCCACATCCCGATCTCGGATGTCCCGCGGGGAGGGAGGTGATCGGCCCGGGAATCTTATAGATTCCCGGGCCGATCACCCGAGGGTGATGGTCCACTTTAAGTGCTTAGCTGGGGAAACACTCATGGGGTCGGGCCCATTTGTGCTTCTGAACAGCAGATTTTCCTTGTAGAAGACGCAAATTGGTGCAAGAGACAATTTGCACTTCTCACATGCGCTTGCCATTTGGTGCATTTCGCATGTGGGCCGGCATGCGCATGCAGCCATGAATCATGCGGAATAGTTTGCGCTCCGTCTGAGCGTTTTTGCGCACCAACCATGAATCAACCCTGTTGATGCCTATCAACATACTGTGTGCGCACACATTGATACACATCAATATATTATATATATATATATATATATACACACCGGTGTATATATACTGATAATATATGTATAATCTATATACAGACAACTGTTAGGGCTCACATGCTGCCAGTGAATTCTTGTAGAGTTGCTGGAGGAAACTTTGACATTTTGCGTCCCTAACATGGGGTCTCTGGGGTCACAAGAGAAAAAGTGACAATGTTAACATTTGTATCCAGTAGTTGTATAACTGTACTATTTAACCAATAACGGTGGTACAAACGCACACATACCTACACCTACCTTGATTGGGTCACTAGTGCAATCCTCTTGCTCTCTACATACACACTATATAGACACTAAGGTGTAATTAATACACACAGACGCGTGCACGCTTCTAGTAGGTAATCAGTATGTTTTTTTTTTCTTCTCTCTCTCTGTATATACGGAGAGAGAAAAAACATACTAATGAATGTATAGTAATTACCCACCAAAGCTGTGTGTTTTTCTTCTACTGGCAATTTACAACAGCAAAAAGAAATAAAAAAGACGGCACAGCCACATCACACTAACACTTGCCTGTGCTACTAACACGAGAATACTATGTATACAGTTAAAACAAAACCATAATTTTCCCAGACCTACCTGCTGCTGTACTGTAAAATATATCCCCTATGTCTACAGAGGTGTGCCAGTAGAGACGAGGTGACGAGGGCACATGCGCCCCTGGCTACATTTTGAAGCTTGGAGTTGGTGTGCAGCACATGCTCTCTTCTTATGTACCTTCTATACACAAGCCTTTAATGTACCTTCTATACACAAGCCTTTAATGTATGTATTGTAACACTTAATTTAATATAAGTCGTGCAGCAGCTCAGGCAGTCCCCTGTGTATTGCTCACACCCCAGTGTATCGCCATGCATTTCTTGTGATCAGGTTAAAGTTAGAGTAAAAGGCAGCTAAAATCTGGGTTGGGAATTGGGGTTTGATGTGCAGAGGGAACCAGCAGGTTACCTGATAGGCTGTTGCTCTTGCAGTTGCTGTTTCTGTTCCAGTTGCAATTCAGGTGCAGAATCTGAACTGGAACAGAAATAACAACTTAAGTGTGAACCCAGTTGTGATGTGTTTATTGTGTGGTTTAAATTAAACAATTCAGGTTGCTACTGTATTTGTATTTTAGGTTGGGTATGGTGCAGCATCTGGCCAGGTTGGAGATAAGAGATAGGTAGGCAGAGTGTTCAGTATATATATAATATATATATATATATATATATATATATATATATACACACCTTTAGTGTGTATTTTATTTTTCTATATACGTTTTGAAGTCACCTGTTTAACTTCTACATTTTGGTATCTAGTCAGATTGTTCTAATAAATCATGTTTCTGATTGGGAAACCCTGCTTGTTGGTTGGGTTGCAGGTGGGGTTGAGGGTTCAGGGAAGATGAAGTGCAGGTTGGGAATTGGAGTTTGAAATGCAGAAGGCACCGACAGGCATGGTTGTTGTGTGGGTTAGGATACATTTGAGGGTGCCGTTTTATATACTGTATTTCCTTTCTCCTGGGGCCAAGTTGGAGATATGTGTTTGAAAAAGCAGAATGTTCAGCATATTTCTATATGATATATTAAAAATATATACTGTAGCCAGTTGTGCGTGTAGCCACATTTCTTCATCCCCTCAGGTACCAATTTTAAGTTGGGGAACAATGCTCGTATTTGGGTTGCATTAGGTGTACAGTGCTGTTGAAGTCCAGGTCTGTTATTTGATATGCAGTATAGAATCCTGCAGCCAGGATTGTGTTTGACTATGTTGTGGCTCAGTTCTAAAGTTTTAGTATTTAGATTGGTTGTGTGGGTTTGCTACAGGCCAGGTTTGATCTGCGGTGTGAGCAACAAACCTGCCTTGAGCTTGTAATTTATAACACAATAGCAGGCTGTAACCACGTTCTGTAGCACAGTAGTCTCCTATGAAGGGATGGTGGTCCAAAGACATGTTGTGTATTCAAATGTCAGCTCTGGGTGTAAAGAGGAGTGGCTTCAGGTAGGGTGTACCCAGTAGACTCTACTCCCTCCAGCCCCCGTAACCCATTTTCTTCCTGTTTTGTTCTTCCTTGAGGGTCATTGAGTCAAAGGCCGTATTTGTGGGATGTGATGCTGTGATCTGATGTATATCTCTTTATAATGTACCTGCCAGCTAAAGTAGTTTAACTGCTGAGCTAACCACTCTGTACATTGGCCACATTTTCAGGTGAGACAAGTTATAGTTTTTGGATTACAGTCCTAATAAATAAGCATATTGGTTCTCATAAGTGGGCAGATTGTAGGGTTCAGGTAATGTATTGTCCCAAGTGTGGTTAGATCCTGCAAAGGTTCAGTTATTTCTATGTACAAAAAGCTGAGCGAGAGAATGGCTGGTCACTGGAGTGCTCCTCTGCCTGGAGATGCTGGGGATGTACCTGCCATTGGTTACTTTGCTGTGGGAGCCAGAGGCGACTCAAGGGGTGGGGGGTTCAGGGCCTGTTGGGGTTGGTTCCACTTTAAAGTCTTTAAACCGGACCTTCAGCGTGATTTAATGAAAAGCCAAAACTCATAAAAAACGGTTCCCCAGCATCTAAAATTAATATATTTTACGTTTTTAGTCACTAACTGATTATTCTTTCCCCCACTGGGCTGCAACTCTGTTCAGGAATTAAGGATACGGGCGCCGCCATCTTGACTCAGAAGCATCACACCTACTGAGGAGAGGAGAGTGGGATAAGGTACAGGGGGCGGGTTATAGCTGTGCTTTGCTCAGACAGAGCAGAGCTGGGGTCAGGTAAAGGTCAGCAGTCCCAGAATGCAGAGCAGCACAGTCAGGAGGCACTTCCTGTTTGCAGGCTGCCTGATAAGATGGTGGCTTCCATAATCTTGGATGTTTAAAGGCTCATAACATGCAGTAGATGCAGGTAGGATGATTTTTAATGTGGACAATCTGTATGTACAGGGTGTGGGAAACATATAAGATAGACTCTTATTCAGAGTGAAGGTCCGCTTTAAATCAAGTAGAAACCCTTTCCCATGGGGTATCCCAAATCAGGTTACATGGCAGTTCTGCCCTTACATAACCCTTCTTCATGATTCCCTGATTTATATTTGCCCCTGTCTTCCCCTATATTAACTACACTAACTGACTCTGCATAGAAGCAAATTGCCCAGCATTACTTACTGCTCCCATCACTGCAAAATAACACTAATCACTACACAACTTATATCTGACCAACAAATAACTTCTCCTCCCCATTCTACATTGTGTGTGTCAGTGTGATATGGACTAGGTTTAATAGGTAAATTGAACTGGTGGCAAGTTCGGGGTGTCCCCTGTCAGTCTCCGGCAAATCAGTGCATTGTTTGATACTTTCACTTCCCCAGAGTAACTCCTTACTGTTGATCTTTACATTGCAGTGACCCGATGGAAAGGGGAAGATCTTATTCATTGGAAATGTATAATTAGAATCCATCTGTAGGAACAGTATTTTCCAATGGTGATGTGAGTGCTCTGCGATGTCATACTGACATCTAAGTCGCTTTCGATTGTTAACATTGTTATAAGGGACTTCTCACCCGAAGGTCTGCATTGTTTTGCCCCAGCGAGCTCATTCATTTTCTCTAATGTCATGTAAACGCTGTTGATCACGGTTGATGATTAGGTTACAGGGCTGTGTTTTGAGCCCTGGGCAAGTTCTATTGATTGCTTTGGATGTGATGAGGGGTCAGCCTAGGGCTTTCAGAATTACACGGACAAGATGGGTGAAGAAAATCACCAGTAATAAAGCTATAACGTTGATGTACATGATTTGGCTTTGTATTTTTTTAGATTTGGCAGACCCCTCCCCGAAGCCTGCTTATCTCATAAAAACAATCATGACCACTGTTTAAGTTTAACTGGCAGTCCAGTTGGTTTAAAATAAAATACTTATCCCCCTGCCTACAGTCTCCATCCTACAGGCTGCAGAGGTCTGATTAGGTGCTGCAGGGGAGCATCTTGTGAGCATCCAACTCTGGACCCTCATTTATATGCAAGGGCTATTTCAGGAAGGCATGGACCACTTCAGGGACTGATAGCTCGAAAGGGTAGGGGTGGCTACGGCCCGCTGGACTACAAGGTATGAATCATGAGGGCAAATAGTGTAGACCTCTTTTTTTTTTTTTTGGACCCATACTTCTCCAAACCGTTGGATGATGCCTGATCTATAGCGACATGTTCTATAGACATGTCCCTAGCTTTCTCTCTGGTCAGGCTGCCTTCTGCTAAGAGCAGATCTGGAACTGGAATCCTGCTCGCTGCCTGTATCACAATGTGGGATAAGCTCTATTCAGTGAGTGTTCAATGGCGTGCCTTCACTTGTCTGGTAACTCCAACCTCCTGCACAGCTCACTGTGAGACAGGCAGTGTGAAACTGAGTTTTTTTCTATACATAATCAAGAGGAAGAGGGTTTGGGAGGTGGGGGAGTGGGGGCAGGATCAGTAGGGTAAAGAGTTATTTGGTGAACAGTCTTAAAAAGAACTGGGCCCCCACTCCCATGCATACCTGTAGCCACCCCTTCAGTGTCAGTTGCTCTTCCGATGACCATCATGTTGAGATTCCTATTTCTAGCTTTGTTCTTGCTGGATGCATATGGTGGAGTTCGGAACCTGACCACAGGGAATTTTAGGAGCCTTGGTCTGGTTTCGTACTCTGCAAACACCCTCTTAGAGCTTGAACTGCAAGACCTGGCGTGAGACACGGTAACTTCAGAAGAGTGATAGACTCCTCTGCAACAGCGGCGAAGAAGCATGGGAGCCTTGTTTCTCAACGGGCTCCTGGTCTAGGGCAAGGGCTTTCAACCTATCTTAAAAACCAAAGTGCCACATTCAACACTGATGGCCAGAAACCATGTTCACAGTATCATACAATCCTACAAGCCACAAAGCCCTTATAAAGCAGGAACATTTTCAGAATAACAATGCCATAAAATACTCAGAAGGGAACTGTCCAGGCACAGCTGATTGGCCCTATTCCGGTAGCTTAAAACTTACCTTCACCGCAGAGACAGACTCTACCATCCCTGTTTACGTGCACTGTCCATGGTCTCCTCTCTGACTCCACAAATCAATCACAATGACTGGCCACAACTGATACATTCATTTCAACGGAGGGGGCTTGCCAAGGGCCAGGCGCGGTGACTGTTTGAACAGGGACCTTAAAGCGGAACAAACTTTCCTGTGTTTTGTTTCATGCACCTGGGGCATCCCGAATTGGGATGCCCCGCTATGTGAAACCCCCTCAGTTCACCCATAAAAGCTCACCTTGCCACGTTCCAATGGCACATGGACGGGTCCTGTCCAATAAGAGCCACCTGCTGTGACTACGTAATTTGGAAGACGGCTGTCATTGCCCTGAATGGCTAGGGCGGAAGCGCACGTAGGATGCGTGCGCTCCCCATTCAAAAAAATGACAGCCACCTGCTAAATGATGTAGTCACATCAGGAGGCTCTCATTGGATGAGAGCCTGTGCATGTGGCCTTGAAGCATGCCAAGGTGAGTTTTTATAGGGAAACGGGGGGGCGTTCACAGAGAAAAGCCAGTGGTTTTAAGGTCACTGGCTTTTCTCCAAAGTATAAATAGTTGTTGGTTAATAGAGACTTATGGGTAAAGCGTTTAGAGTAAAGAGACCTAGATAATTAAGAAGAACATTGCTGATTAGCAATAATGTAGAAAGAATGTGGTTTAAATGTACAGGATCTAGGTATATATGTTCTAGGGGGCACTCAACCACTACTTGTAAAGGTCCATATACAAACATCCAGTCCAAGGTCAAGGTCCAGATGGGGGGCTGTCGCGGGGGGGGGGGGGGGGGTGGTTAGAAATCTGCGCTATAGAGGCAGAGCTGGGCAAAGCTGGGGGGGGGGGGGGGCAGGAATGGATGGGGCAAAGCTATGGGATCGGGAATGGACAGGGTTGAGCTGGCAGAACGGAGATGGATGGGACAAAGATGGTGGGACAGGGATAGATGGGGCTGAGCTGAGGCAGAGGGACAGATTGGATGAGGCAAAGAGCCTGAGAAACAAAGTTTGTGTGTACTTTGCAATGGCACTTCCCGTCCGTGCAGTACTTCATATTGCAATGCTAGGTGCCAGGGAGCAGAGTAATGACACTGGCAGGGAGACTAAGCATTACATCGGCGATCAAGTAAAGGGGGCAGTGCTGAGCACAGCAACACAGAAGAATCCGAGTGCAGATCTGTCAGGACAGGGGTGCAGAAATCTGGAGCCGAGGTCCGGATTTGGACACCGTTTCACCAGTTGAGTTCCGCTGATCTAGGGGGTAAAGAGTAAAGTGTTTAAATTAATGGATGGTCCAGAATTTGGAACGCAAGGGAGAAGATGAGGGTGAAGAATTGTTGGTCAGCAAGATCTAACCATAAATGGTTTGGTTGGATAGAATTTTGGGGCTGTTAAGCGGGACTGAAAGCCTGAAACACTTAAAGTGTTTGGTAAGTCAGAAGTTAATAAATAAATATCAGTAGCTTAACTTTCATTGAGTGGCTCTAGCGCTATGCTTCCTCCTCTGTCTGTCTCCTTAGTGTGGAAAATCATTTCCTCACTCAGCTCTTAGCCCCCACCCCGCTGACCTGGTCCATCAATCAACCTTTGGTGGACCAAGAATGGAAACACCCCCCCCACTCCCTGCCCAGATGTCCTGATTGGCTGCCGCTCTGAAACCCCGTGCTCCTCTCAGTGCAATGTGTAGCCCGAGACAATGGGGCTTGCCTTTAGTATAACTTTAAGGTCTGGCAAGCAAGGTACCTAGGTTATTAGAATGACAGATTGTAGGGAAGAAAGCATTGCCATTGGTTTAACAAAGTCTTTCTTTGGTCAAATGGTGCCAAGATGATGAAGGGTTGTGGAAAAAAAAGTAAAGCTAAATACTTTGGTTGGATGTCTGTGGACATAAAACAGTAATTGTAGTAGAGAGCTTATGGGACCCTCGAAAGCAGTGACCTCATTGGCTGGAATTAATCAGGTGCTGTTGTTGGTATTCACAGGGTTTACATTTATAATTGTAATGAATAGAAGGAGCTGCTGAAGAGTATCTAGATGTTCCTCCATTGAGGATTCAGCTTATTAAAGTCCACTTATAGCATCTCTGTCCTTGCGATACTCACCTGCCTTTCTGCCAGCCCTTCTCCATCCCTCAGCTTCTATGTGATTAAGAGGAGTATAGTGCCTCAGGGCTACAAAGGCCAGCTGATCCCAGCTTGTTCTCAAGTGTTATGAAGATAAATGCCCCTCATCTGCAGATACAGATCAGTTGGATGAGAGATTTGTACTGATATAATGCTCCACCTTGGCTGCATGCTACACGTCACCCTTCACTTCCTGCTGAGGTCGCCTTTTTTGTGGCAGGAACGTGAGCTGGGTTTTTCACTCTTCAACTTAAGATTTGTTTTTTTACTTCCTTCTCTTCTACTTATTACTTATTTCATTTTATACAATATGTCTTGTCCAGTCAAAGCAAAGCCCAGCTCCAGGGGAAAAGGTTTTTTTGTATTTTTGGTTTGAGTGATCAATACTTCTTATTCCTAACTGTGATGTAACTAAGGCTTTATTTAAACTCTAGCCACGTTATTCTAGTATGCAGTGTAAACCATAAAATAACCAACAGGATTATTCACCTTGTCCATGCCCCTGCACCACTTTTGCCTCCCATGTGACCACCTGCGGCCAATAGGGTTTTCTGCGACATACCTGCTACCTGCGCGCACGTATATGACTTAAACAGCCTATAAAAAAAAAAGGTTCTGTATCTGTGTTTGTATATGCAAAAGAGGGGTGTTGCTAGAAACATCTTGTCTGACTGACTATTTAGGGTTAGTCTTATATTACTAAATCATTTGATAATCAGACATCATATTAGAGCTTGTCAGTTAAAGTGGACCAAAACCTGGATTTTGATTATCCTGGGTTTTGGTCCTTGCCCCTGGGGACCTCCGACCAACTTACCTCTTCCCTGTCCTATGGCGCATGCGTGGCCGCTCATCCAATCAATGTGCTTCGATCCTCTGACGTCACGTCGTCTAAGGCGATTTGCTCCGAGCGCGCTGATGGCAGCATCCCCCGCTACCAACTGACATGGAGGGATAGCGGGGATGCGGCGTTGGACCAGGAAAGACGGTAAGTGTATTGGCGACCTGGGGGTTTCACACATTCGCGTGATGCCGTGTGCGTCTGGCTATTCCATTTAGCTTCTCCAGTTGCACATTAATATGTGTGGCCGGAGAAGATGATTGGACGAGCGCCTGGGCCGCCAACCGCATCCCCAGTTTCTGTGCGGGGGTGCACGCTCCTGTGCCAGCAGTACTTTTGAGACTGGCCCGAAAAACTTGCCTCTTCCCTGGTCCTACGGCACATGGGTGGGCTCTAGTCCAATCTGAGCCGTTTGGCAAACAGGTCTATTTATTGCAACTGGGAGGGCGAGCAGACACATCCAGCGAGTGTGCTCTCTCCCTATCTGAATGGCTGGTGGCGGGATCGTGCACACAGCCCAAAGATGCTGGGGATGCGGCCATCCAATATTTACATGAAAGGAAGAAGGTGAGTTTACCGGCGCCTCACACAGCAAGGCATCCTTATTTGGGGGAAGGCCAGTCCAGCCCTGTTGTGTTTTGTTCCACTTTAACGTGGAGGTCATGTCTGTTATGGAGGCTTATAGAGTCCTATACCCATATGCTTTTTACTTCCTTATTTATTGTATGGCTACCAATCACATGACTGCCGCTGACCAGACGGGATTGCCGAGTGGGCTTGCACATCAAACCATCAAAATAGCTGCCAGTAGGCATCTGATTGGCTGCCATTCGCTTTTATACAAGTGACTTATAGTTCCTCGTTAAAATGGACTAGAGCCAGGTGAAAGCCATCCCCAGGGGCATCCTGATTTGACTCCGGTTCTTCTTTAAAACCAACGAAGACTCTTTGACCACATCTTTAGAGCCTAAAAGACTCTAGAGCCAGGTGAAAGCCATCCCCAGGGGCATCATGACTTTTCTAAGGTTCCTCTTTAAACCAACCAAGACTCTTTGACCACATCTTTAAAGCCTAAAAGACTCTAGAGCTGGGTGAAAGCCACCCCCAGGGGCATCACGATTTTTCTAAGGTTCCTCTTTAAACCAACCAAGACTCTTTGACCACATCTTTAAAGCCTAAAAGACTCTAGAGCTAGGTGAAAGCCATCCCCAGGGGCATCACGATTTTTCTAAGGTTCCTCTTTAAACCAACCAAGACTCTTTGACCACATCTTTAAAGCCTAAAAGACTCTAGAGCCAGGTGAAAGCCATCC
Source organism: Gastrophryne carolinensis (assembly GCA_027917425.1). NCBI lineage: Eukaryota > Metazoa > Chordata > Amphibia > Anura > Microhylidae > Gastrophryne > Gastrophryne carolinensis. The sequence continues at coordinate 389,106,206 of CM051239.1, read as the reverse complement.
CCAGGGGCATCACGACTTTTCTAAGGTTCCTCTTTAAACCAACCAAGACTCTTTGACCACATCTTTAAAGCCTAAAAGACTCTAGAGCTGGGTGAAAGCCACCCCCAGGAGCATCACGATTTGACTAAGGTTCCTCTTTAAAACCAACCAAGACTCTTTGACGACATTTTAGAGCCTAAAAGACTCTAGAGCCAGGTGAAAGTCACCCAAAGGGGCATCACGATTTATGATGCCCTGAAGTGTAAAACCCTCTGGTTCCCCAGGTAACTTACCTCATTATTAGACCTTTTGTGCTATCCCCTGAATCTCTCCATCCTCTGGCTGCTCTATGTAATTGTTCTTGCACAGCGCCATTGAATATGATGGCGCCATGTAAGTAACTAAGATCTTTCCCTATCCTGAACAATGTGTTACCTGATTTGCATAAAGGAGGCAGGCAATGCGTCACCCCCCCTCCCCTCAGAGGGTCGGTGGTGGGTCGGCCGCATGTACAGTGTTCTGTAATGTAGTCTAATTAATTCAGCATCAAAGCGCGCAGCAGAGGCGGCCGCCATTGTTCATTGAGCTGCTTTCATGCCATTGAATCCTCTGCATGGAGCTGGAGATATGAACATCATGGGGATGCCGGCTGCCGCTCCCAGGGGTTCACTTCTGAATATGAAGGATAATTGCTCTGCTGCTTCCTAAGAAATGCAAATCTCAAGAGCCGATCCCTTGAAAGTTTGCGATTGGCTGGAAAGAGGAGCTCACACTAGATCCGCTGAATCAATGCTATGGCTGCATATAAAGGAACATTCCAGGCAAAGGGTTAAATCATCCTGCTTTCTGCTTGCCCCGTGCTGGCTTTCAGGTGCGGCATCATTTATTCACCAGCACTTTGCTTTTCTTGATATACTCCATTGAACTTGCTGCATCCTGCTGACTGTTCTTTCTCATGCCCCTAGGTGAATTGATGATGAGGCCCATCACAAATGAGAGCATTCACTAGGGGTTATCAAGATTATCAATCTAATCAAATATTATCAAAGTTATCAATATAAACCTAATGTAACATCTTGCCTGGAAAGCGGCTCCAATCAATTAGCAATCGAGGAACAAAACTGGATCTAAAGTCTAAAGCACTATAGGCCCAGTTGAAACCCTTCCCTTAGGAAAACCCTCCACAACAGCTGTATACTCACCTGGTTAGGGGATACTGCTGTGGTCATTTGCAGCAATGAGCATCTTTAGAGCCTAAAAGACTCTAGGGCTGGGTGAAAGCCATCCCCGGGGCATTTTGATTTGACTCAGGTTCCTCTTTAAAACCAACCAAGACTCTTTGATGACCTCTTTAGAGCCTAAAATACTCTAGAGCTGGGTTAAAGCCACCCCCAGGGGCATCACAATTTGACTAATGTTCCTCTTTAAAACTAACCAAGACTCTTCGACCGCAGTGTCCCCTGCTCCCTCTGCTTGAGGTCTGTGTGCTGCTGCCACATTGGGATCCCAGAACTAGCTAAGTATACACCATGGATGGGGGAGGGGTTACACAGCAGGATACCCCAAAGCAACCCCCCCTCCCCGGGTAGGGGTTTTAAACAAAATACTCTAGGTCCAGTTTTGGTCCTCTTGAATAGCTCTGTTTCCTAGCCTATTTAATGTATTTTCTGAATTTAAAGTAGGCCAAAACCCAGGATTTTGACTATCCTGGGTTTTGGTCCTTTCCCCCTTAGACTGCGTGGCGTCAGTGGCTCCAAGCGCGCTGATTAGATTAGTGGCCGCGCATGCTCCGTAGGATCAGGAAGAGGTGAGTTAACTTTGGCTATCTGGGGGTTTCATGCAGCGGGGCATCCTGATTTTGGATGCCCCGTGGGGGGGGGGGAGTGATCGCGATGGGTTTTGATGCACTTTAAAGCAAAAAAGAAAATTTCTCCAGAGGTGTACAAAATACTCTTCCATGGAAAAAAAAAACTCTTCCATGGTCTAAAAATACTCTTCCATGGTCTAAAAATACTCTTCCATGGTCAAAAAATACTCTTCCATGGTCAAAAAATACTCTTCCATGGTCTAAAAATACTCCTCCAAGATGTTGGAAGAACTACGCATTTTGCAGTAGTTGAAATAAAAAGTGGACCAAAAGCGGCCCTGGAGTCTATGAAACTCCAGGGCTGCCTGTTTCCCTCTCCCTGGGGCATTCTGATTTGGAATGCCCCGCTGTGTGAAACCCCCTCAAGTCTTCCAGTATACTTGCCTTACGCCAATGAGCCCATGGCGTGTGTGCGGTCGGTCTCCCTGGTGTCCACAGTCTCTGCTGTCTACAGAGGGGTTGTGCCGAGTGTGACATCCAATGTCCAAATTTATGTAATGCTTCCCCCTCTGCCCCATCCCCAGCATTCCTATAAATATTCTATAACAAAATAAACTGGGTTCTTCAAAGATTTCCTGGACACCACTGATAAGGAAAGGTGGGGGGAGCAACTTGGAGTACTAAAAGGGTGACTACAAATAATTTGCTCCCAAGCTAATAAAATATCAGCCTGGCCCCAGGACCCACCCAGGGGGGGTGGCATCTATCCTCCAGCCCCCTGGAATCTAGCATAAATCCACGGGGAGAAATGGTTCTCTTGGTCACATACAGAGGGTCCAATCCATGATCGTGGTGTGTCTGACCCACTGCTGCTCCAACCCTCAGAATGCTGAAGACTTTGGCCTCGATTCAATAAAGGTAGAAAAAAAAAGAATGTCACTGTTACTGAATCACTAGATAAAAAGGCAATGAAAGTCAATGGCAGCTTTTACTACAGTGTAGAAAGGAGTAAACAGTTCTCTACTTTTCTTAGGTGTAAAAAAAGTGCCATTGACTTTCATTGTTTTCTTAGCTGGTGATTCAACAACAGTGAAATTCTCAGGCTTTTTTCTCATGAATTGAATCTTTTACTACCATGAGAATGTTTTCCCACCTTTATTAAATCGAGGCCTTTGTACCCCTTATGTACAGTCAATAAGGACATAGATTTGGGTAATGTTGCTGTCTTTCTGAAGTGAGCAGAGCCCGGTATTTCATTGCAGGTGATCGGGGAAATCCTGCGCACATCAGATGGGAGACCAAACAATGGCAGATGCAAATCTGAGGAGAGGCTTACAGTTTGCATAATGTTTGCCAAGCACAAATAACCGCTTCATGATGCAACGGATGGCGCCATTCTCTTTTCTCTGCCATAAATATATCTGGTCAGAGACGCAGCCAAATACGCAGCGTGACTGGAATGCGCAGCATGCGCCTTCTGCTCTTCAGCTTTACCCCCCAGACACTACATTGTATTTAAAAAAAGGGAAAATCCTTAAAGGATCAGTGTAGGCAAGAAATGTCTCAGCAGTGTCAGGCCCCCGGGAGGTCATGTTTTGTAGATCCTCATATAGCCGGCTCTATAGCACTGCCTGAGCGCTAACGACTTCACCTATGATTCTCTCTGGAGATCTGCAAAACCTGACCTGTTGGTGGACTTGAGACGAGGGCTCGGCACCCGACACCTGTGTGTTAAACCGGATGATTTAATGCAAAGCCCAAACCCTTAAAAACGATTCCCCAGCATCTAAAATTAATACGTTTTTAGTCACTTATTATTCTTTCACCTACTGGGCTGCAACTCTGTTCAGGACTCTAGGATACGGGCACCACCATCACATACAGAGGAGAGGAGAGCGGGGTGAAATGCATGGGGTGGGGTTATAGCTGTGCTTTGCACAGACAGAGCAAAGCTGGGGTCAGGGAAAGGATAGCAATCCCAGAATGCAGAGCGACACAGTCAGAAGACACTTCCTGTTTGCAGGCTGCCTGATGCTCCATGAGCTGCCATCTTGGATGTTTAAAGGCTCATAATATGGAGGAGATGCAGGTAGGAAGATGTTTTATGCGAACAATCTGTATGTACAGTGTGTGGGAAACATATAAGATATGCTCTTATTCAGAGTGAAGGTCCGCTTTAAGTGCTCATCTGCCCTCAAGTACTGAGCTTAGAATCGCACAAGGGTCGGCAATGCATCTAAGACTGAAAAAGATGCGTAAAAACGTGTTTTGGCTGCAGAAAAGGGTTTAGATCTCGGTTTCATTCAGCAGGCGAATCATCTGAATAGGACGCAGGTGTCAAACCAGGCCAGGTTTTGCATATATATATATATGTATAATATATATATATATATATATACAGATGCACAGGCAGAGATGCCAACCTCACCCATTCCTGCAGGGTGATTTTTCTCCATGACGGAACTTAGCACTGACCATGTTTCTGAATACACCTGGGCCCAGCCAATTAACTGGGTTAGACCGGACCTTCAGCATGATTTAATGAAAAGCCCAGACCCTTAAACTATTCCCCAGCATCGAAAGTTAATATATTTTAAGTTTTTAGTCACTTATTATTGTTTCCCCCACCCGGCTACAACTCTGTTCAGGACCCTAGGATATGGGTGCCGCCATCTTGACCCAGAAGCATTGCATACTGAGGAGAGGAAAGGGGTGAAATGTACAGGGGGTGGGGTTATAGCTGTGCTTTGCACAGACAGAGCAGAGCTGGGGTCAGGAAAAGGACAGCAATCCCAGAAGGCAGAGCGACACAGTCAGAAGACACTTCCTGTTTGCAGGCTGCCTGATGCTCCATGAGCCACCATTTTGGATGTTTTAAGGCGCATAAAATGCAGTAGATGCAGGCAGGATGATTTTTAATGTGAGCAATCTGTATGTACAGGGTGTGGGAAACATAGAAGGTAGGCTTTTATTCAGGGTGAAGGTCCGCTTTAAACAGCAGTTCTAATTATCTGAGTCCAGGTGTGTTGAGGTAAATGGTCATTGTGACGTGCTGCCCCCTGCAGGAATGGCTGAGGTTGACGTCCCTGCACAGGTGGAGCAGTTAGTCCTCATACAGGGCTATAAAGACGGCTATGTGAAGATCCACAAAACATGACCTGTTGTTGCCCCTTCAGGAGTGAGTTTCAGAACCCCTGACACAGGAGGTACAAAACCCTAGTAACCTGGCTCTAGAGTCTTAAGAGGCTAATTTAAGACTAGCGCCGCATATTGCCATGTGAGCATCTATGTAGTGGTGCTTAGAGCGTCCACAAGTGGTCTCTGCAAGCAGGTGTCTGATGCTATAACCTAGCGTAGCGGCTGGACAAGTGGCAGGGTACTATCCTGTCCAGCAGTGATAAATGTGATGTCTGTAGAGGGTGCTGTAGAAGCGCTCTCCCTGATTCACTGCAGGGCCAATCGAGAACGCTAGGTGGTGTCCTGAGGTCAAAGCGCCCAAGACTACGCTATATCCATCAAGTGCGTACGGCACTTGGCGCTGAAGCCCATATTCTAGAAAAAAACGACACACAAGCGGCATCAGCGCTCTAAAACTGGGCGCTCTAGCATCGAGCATCAGAAGCTATGTGATAAAAGTCTGTTTCTAAACACATAAATACCAGCACCAGAGCGAAAGTACATGGAATGACATGGATTTCATTTAAAGTGGACCAACACCCAGGATTTTGAATATCCTGGGTTTTGGTCCACTTCAGGGGGGCACCCCGCTGTGTAAAACCCCCCAGAAACCCCCCAAAACTCACCTCACCACGCTCCCACGTAGCCACGGACAAGCGGGTGACAGCTGCGGACAAGACAGCGCGTCCGCCGCCGCCTCCCGCGCGCACTGTCAAAGGGGCGCGCGGGAGGCGGCGGCGGAGGATCGGGAGTTTTTGGGGGCTTTTGGGGGGGGTCCCTCACCGCGGGACATCCCGATCTCGGATGTCCCGCGGTGAGGGAGGTGATCGGCCCGGGAATCTTATAGACCGGGGCCGATCACCCCTGGGTGTTGGTCCACTTTAACACTGTGACAATGACACTAAATGACACAATGACACTAAAAACAGGCCTGCAAATGGCCTAAAATACCCACTTCTGTGTTCAGTGAATTTTGACTATCCTGGGTTTTGGTCCTTTCCCCCTGTGCGACACCCCCCAGATTGCAGAGCGCAACTCACCTCTTCTTGTTCCCACGGCGCATTCGCGGCTGCTGGCCAAACAGCGTGCTCGGAGCTGCTGGCGTCACGTTGGCTAAGCCTTCGTCTAAGCCCAGCAGCTCCGGTCGCCCTGGCGGCCGCATCCCCTGCCTCCCTCTAACAGGGAACTTGCCCGTGCCGGCCATTCACAAATGCCTGGCGCGGGCAACACGCCCTGCTAGAGGGATAGCACGGATGCAGACGAGGCTCGCGCATGCGCTGTTGGGCTGGGAAGCAATGTAAGTGTACGGGGCGACCTGGGGGGTTTCACACAGCGGGGTATCTCGATTTTGGATGCACTGGGGGGAGGGAATTGATCGGCCTGGGAATCTTCCCGAGCCGATCAGCGTGGGTTTTGATATACTTTAAAAGCACATCCGGTGCGCCCCCTTTCTCCAGGGGGTAAGTGTATGTCTTATGCTAGAAGTACATGTTCATACTGTAAAGTTTCTGTGTAGCTGCGCGGTGGGTATGGCGAGCCTCTGTCGGGACACGCTGGCATCACACATGCAGAAGGGATGTTCCCGGCTGCTGCTAAGTCCTTTGTGTATAGCGTGAGCTGGAATTACCATGAATAGCTGCTCACTCATGTGCCTCCCGGGGGGATTAGGCCATGGCCGGCCGGCTCCTGTCCTTGTCATATAGTAGGGCACAGCCGGATTTGGTGTAAGGAAATCCTACAGCTGGACACTGGGTTACCGGTGGCTGAACTGTTCTTCCTCCTCTGGTGCCCACCCTGCCTGTCACTGAGCTCATTTTGACAGATATACAAAATAAAATGCAGCTCTTCCCATGAACTCTCTGTGGGTCCACCACTGCTGACCCCCTGCTAAATGCTGGGCCCCAGGGACCCACACTATACTGTACTGGGGACCAGAGCTTCTGTATATCTCCAGCCAAAAGCTTTTCCTGCCATAACATCAAAAAGGAGAGATGTTCCTCCTGTCAAGGCCATGTTAGATGATAAAAACACTTAAAGCGGACCTTCACCCTGAATAAGAGTCTATCTTATATGTTTCCCACACCCTGTACATACAGATTGCTCACATTAATCCGGACCTTCACCCTGAATAAGAGCCTATCTTATATGTTTCCCACACCCTGTACATACAGATTGCTCACATTAAAAATCATCCTACCTGCATCTACTGCATGAGTATCAGGCAGCCTGCAGACAGGAAGTGTCTTCTGACTGTCGCTCTGCATTCTGGGATTGCTGTCCTTTCCCTGACCCCAGCTCTGCTCTGTCTGTGCAAAGCACAGCTATAACCCTGCCCCCTGCACTTTGTTCTGCTCTCCTCAATATGTGATGCTTCTGAGGCAAGATGGTAGCAACCGTATCCTAGGTCTTTAACTGAGTTGAACCCCAGTGGGGGGGAAAGATTAATAAGTAAGTGACTAAAAACTTAAAATATATTAATTTTAGATGCTGGTAAATAGTTTTTTATGGGGTTGAGCTTTTCATTAAGTTATGCTGAAGGTCCGGTTTAATAAGAGCATATCTTATATTTTTCCCACACCCTGTACATACAGATTGCTCACATTAAAAATCATCCTACCTGCATCTGCTGCATATTATGAGCCTTTAAACATCCAAGATGGCGGCTCACCCCGGGGGTGGGGGGGTGTTGCGTAAACAAAGTCTGCCTTGGAAGCAGACCACTGGGTGTCCCATCATGGCGGTGCCCATTTCCAGGACTACAAACAGCTGTATCCAGCCAATGGAATTAGTTAGAAACCTACGAAAGGTCTTAAAACCATCATTGAGGCAAGGCATTACTATTGCACACTATAAATTAAATCAGTTTTTTTTTCACTGGAGGACCCCTTTAACTTTGTCGCATTGAGTGCGTCACCCAGTGCGTTGAAGAAAGCACCTAGAAATGTAATAGCAGGGTTGGTTTGAGGGGCGCCTGCAATTTAGCCATTAAGCACACAATGAAAGCATCCTTCACCCAACACTTCTAATTACAGAGACCTAAAATGTTTCCTCTGCTTAGTAATTATTACTTATCCTGAGAGTGAGAGCAGCCAAAAGGAATTCTGTATAGCCCACCACCAGAGCCGCCTCAGAACCTCTGGGTAGAAGAGGTCAGAATCCAAAGAGGAGCCACCTTTATACTCTCAATGGCTATTGCTTGTGCTTATGTGTCACTGAGAAGTCATGTCCCTCATGGATCCTTTACTTAGGGGTATCGGGGGTCCTGGTGCCGGATTCATATTTTAACATCAGCTGTGTTGACTGCCTGGAAAACTCTCCTAATAGTAGCAAAGAAGCTCAACAGGCCCAAATTTTGTTTAAAGTGGCACAAAACCCACCCTAGAGTCTCTGAGACTCCAGGGCAGGCATACTATCTCCTCCCGGGGCATCCAGATTGGGGAAGGCCCGCTGTGTGAAACCCTCCAGGTCGCCTGAAAACTCCCATTCGTTCTCGGTCCCATGGCGCATGCGCGAGCAGCAGACGCATCCCCGCTATCCCTTTAGCAGGACGCATGCCTGCACCAGGCATTTGTGAATGGCTGATGGGGGCACACTCCCTGTTAAAGGGTAGCGGGGGATGCGGCCGCTAACGCGCTCGATACGCTTGTCTTAGATGAGCTGTTGGAGGAAGGGGCGGAACGGATCCGAGCACGCTGATTGGACGAGAGGCTGTGCTTGTGTCGTAGGACTGAGGAAGGGTGAGTGAGATTGGGTGACCTGGGGGGTTTCACACAGCGGGGCATTCCCGATGGGGGTGCCCAGGGGCAAAGACCAAAACCCAGGATAGTAAAAATCCTAGGTTTTGATCCACTTTAAGGGCTGTTCGTGCGAATGTGTCAGGCTAGATGGGGGCGTTATTAAAGTCTAAGGGGAGAATTATTTGCCAGATCTTCCCCATTTTTTGGTTTATTGATGCGCTAGCGGCCACGTCTCTGGGGTAAATAAGCTTCTCTAACCAGTAGCAGAGCATCCGGCCTGGCGGAATGCCAGGGAGTAGGGGCAGGGCGGCCTATGTCCACCTGACCTTCAGGTAACAGTGGTGCCATGCCACTAGTGCTGCTCCTAGGGGGAGCCCTGGACCCATTGCTCAGGTCTGTGGGCCTGCGCAGAATGATGCAGACATGGGAAGCAAGTGCTGTTAATTTAGCTTTATTTTAGTGGATCCATAACCCTGGCAGGCCAGGCATAGAGATTGCAGGTGCGGCCAATTCCCTGTCCTGATTTGGAATGTGCCACTGTTTGAAACCCTGTGGTTCACCATTAATCTTACTTTTTGCACAATCCCATCAAGCATGTGTGGGCAGAGAAGGCATCCTCTGCTCAGGCTACCCTGTTCGTGCGTGCACCAGTTGGAGCGCATATAAACAGGGGATGCTCACTAGGGCTGGGAATCTTGCAATGGGATTGCAGACTAGGTAAAAAAATGGAACCAGAGGGGATTTCAAGCAGCAAGACATCCTAAATTGGATCCAGGATAGGTAAAATTCCAGATTTGATTCTGATTTGGGATGCCCTGCTGTGTGAATCCCCCCTGTTTGACGCAAAAACTCACCTTTCCCCAGTCCCATGCTGCATGCGCCTGCACTCCTCCAATGTACATCATAAAGCACTATTTAGGCACAGAGTGTCAGCATAAGAAAGCAGGAGCGGCATCATCCCCGGTTTCCCTGCAGTACTGTCCGGTGTGCTCCCACCCCCCCTTCTAACTGAATGCCTAGGTGCGGGAGCGCACTTCAGCTACAGGGGTGCCGGTAATACAGCCGTGGCTGGCGAGTGTGGGAGCCCTGTAAAGGGGGAATTAATGCAGGGTGATCTGGGGGCTCCAACAGCAGGCATCCTGAATCGGGATGCCCCAAGGTGGTTTGATCAGCCAGGTCTGGTGTCTTCTAAACTCCAGGGACACCCGAGTGGGTGAGTGGTCCACTTTAATTTTTTTTCAGTGTTAGTATTTTATTTAAAATGTTATACGTCCCTATCTAGGCAATGAAAACAAATAAATGGCCCTTTCTTCCCAGACCACAGGCTTAGTCCCACAAAGGCCTGCGGGCCCCCTGTCCTCCAGGTTCAGCCTCTGTTCACTTCCGTTCAGACAGTGCACATATCCCCAGCCTCATTCCATTTCCCCTGCTGCATGGTACAGGCTGCCTTGTTGAATGGCAGCAGGGGGCAGATCACAAGACTCACTGATTAGAATTCATTAGGGGACTGACTGAAGAAAAGCACATTGGGGGGGGGGGGGTAGCTTTTCTGAAATTGGAGAACAGGAGTCTGCAGGACATTATTGGATTGAGCCTGCAGGCTGGCAGGTAAGTGACATTTATTTTGTTCTGTTGTCTGCTGCGCTTCTTGTGAACTGGTAAAGGGTTTCTAGGATTCCTATGTCAGTTCAAAGAGACTTGTTGGCAATAGCAGGCGAATTGCTGATATTTCCTTGTGCAGTTAGTGACACCTCCTCCTGAGCACTGGGGTGCAGAAGAGGCCCTCAGCATGGACCCAGTATTTTGAATGAGTGCTTATAACAACACTGGTAAATCCTGTGCTGTAAGGCATAGCTGAGGGGTATCAAATTCATTTTTTACCGAGGGCCACATCAGCATTCTGTTTGCCTTTGAAGGGCCGGTTAAAGTGGATCAAAACCCAGGATTTTGACAATGGGGTGACCTGGGGGGTTTTAAACAGCAGGGCATCCCGATTTTGGATGCCCCGGGGGGGGGCATCGAGATTCCCGGGCCGATCAAGCTGGATTTTGATCCACTTTAATAACAAACAGAAAATGGCGATGCGAACACGATCATTCAAATGTATCGCTGTAGACACAGAAGCTGAATAATTTTTCCCAGGACAGATGCATACACTGACTTATTTTGCCCAGGACAGATGCATACGCTGAATTATTTTGCCCAGGACAGATGCATACACTGACTTATTTTGCCTAGGACAGATGCATAAACTGAATTATTTTGCCTAGGACAGATGCATACACTGAATTATTTTGCCCAGGACAGATGCATACACTGAATTATTTTGTCCAGGACAGATGCATACACTGAATTATTTTGCCCAGGACAGATGCATAAACTGAATTATTTTTCCCCGGACAGATGCATACACTGAATTATTTTGCCTAGGACAGATGCATACACTGAATTATTTTGCCCAGGACAGATGCATACACTGAATTATTTTGCCCAGGACAGATGCATAAACTGAATTATTTTTCCCAGGACAGATGCATACACTGAATTATTTTTCCCAGGACAGATGCATACACTGAATTATTTTGCCCAGGACAGATGCATACACTGAATTATTTTGCCTAGGACAGATGCATACACTGAATTATTTTGCCTAGGACAGATGCATAAACTGAATTATTTTTCCCCGGACAGATGCATACACTGATTTATTTTGCCCCGGACAGATGCATACACTAAATTATTTTGCCCCGGACAGATGCATACACTGAATTATTTTGCCCAGGACAGATGCATACGCTGAATTATTTTGCCCAGGACAGATGCATACGCTGAATTATTTTGCCCAGGAAAGATGCATACGCTGAATTATTTTGCCCAGGAAAGATGCATACGCTGAATTATTTTGCCCAGGAAAGATGCATACGCTGAATTATTTTGCCCAGGACAGATGCTTACGCTGAATTATTTTGCCCAGGACAGATGCATACGCTGAATTATTTTGCCCAGGACAGATGCATACACTGAATTATTTTGCCCAGGACAGATGCATAAACTGAATTATTTTTCCCCGGACAGATGCATACACTGAATTATTTTGCCCAGGACAGATGCATACACTGAATTATTTTGCCCAGGACAGATGCATACACTGAATTATTTTGCCCAGGACAGATGCATACACTGAATTATTTTGCCCAGGACAGATGCATAAACTGAATTATTTTGCCCCGGACAGATGCATACACTGAATTATTTTGCCCAGGAAAGATGCATACGCTGAATTATTTTGCCCAGGAAAGATGCATACGCTGAATTATTTTGCCCAGGAAAGATGCATACGCTGAATTATTTTGCCCAAGAAAGATGCATACGCTGAATTATTTTGCCCAGGAAAGATGCATACGCTGAATTATTTTGCCCAGGAAAGATGCATACGCTGAATTATTTTGCCCAGGACAGATGCATACGCTGAATTATTTTGCCCAGGCCAGTCCGACCATAATTTTTTCAACTCTACCTAGCTAGCTGGCACTAGCCCCTGCAGCAGATGTTAGCAGGTAGGTTAGATGAGCCCCCTTCTGTGGCGAGAGCTGGTTGCCCAGATACACAGAACTGTTTCACTTTTCCCCCAGAACTGTAAAAAGGTGCAGAATAGCTGTTATTTAGGCCCTGCACCACACACAGATGCTGATGTGCTGCCGGTGTCAGAAACCCAGGAGTGACTGGGCCAGCTAGAAGGGGTGGCATCCGGCTGCCGCCATCTGGCACCCGTCAGAGGGCCACATTAAAGATACTTTCGCCCCCAGGCCTTGAGTTTGACACATATGGCATATAGGTTAGTAAATTGTCATTCGTTCTCCATGCCCTGGGTTACCAGCCCCCATGCCTGGTACTCTGGGGAAAAAAGGGGCAAACTATCCGACCCAAATATTATTGCTGTTCAGGTTTGGGCGAATCAAACGTAGTTGTCATCTTTTGGGTCCTGTGTGACCTGATTCCGCGTCTTGGTCGGCGCAGACAACATGTTGTAGCTCACAATAGGCTTGGCATTCCCCGGTCCGGTGGCCTCCCCCTTCCCAGACAGACAATAGCTATTGATTTCTTTCTAGCAGAATCGCACGGCTCTGTCAGGATTAAGGAAGAGAGAAGGAAGATTGCCTGAGACTCATTTCATTGTGTGATTGGGGGTTACCGTGACAACCGCAGCCGTACCGGAGAATGTTCCTCCTTCAGTGAAGTAGTTAGATGAAAGACTTTGGCCTCCATGAGAAAGTAACACAGCGACCTCCATGAAGGGCCAGGACCACGGAATGACACTTTGTGTGGCAATGGAATGCGGGTTACATATATGTAAATCCTTTTACCTAATTAAAGCTGACCTTCAGGCAAAAATGCCCCCCCGGGGATTCTAATTAAGGTGCCCCTGTAGGTAAACCGGACCTTCACCCTGAATAAGAGCATATCTTATATGTTTCCCCCACCCTGTACATACAGATTGCTCACATTAAAAATCATCCTACTGGCATCTACTGCATTTTCTGAGCCTTTAAACATCCAAGATGGCGGCCCATGGAGTCTCAGGCAGCCTGCAGATAGGGAGTGTTTTCTGACTGTGCCACTCTGCATTCTGGGATTGCTGGCCTTTTCCTGGCCCCAGCTCTGCTCTGTCTGTGCAAAGCACAGCTATAACCCCGCCCACCTGCACTTTCCCCCCCTCTCATCTACTCAGTATGTGATGCTTCTGAGGCAAGATGGCGATGCCCGTATCCTAGAGTCCTGAACAGAGTTGCTGACCAGTGGGGGGAAAGAATAATAAGTAAGTAACTAAAAGCTTAAAATATATTCATTCTAGATGCTGCAGAATAGGGTTTGGGCTTTTAATTTAATGTTGCTGAAGGTCTGGCTTAAAGCAAAAGTCCAGTTGTGAATAAAGCAGAAAGGTCCCACTTTCGATGGCATTTTTAAAAATCCATTATTGTGTGCCATAGTGATGTCCTCAAGGTGCTGAGCTTATCTGTTACTTTTTCTTTTTTCATTTGTTTGCAACTCGCTACGTTAGTAACTGTACACCAAAGTGATGTGTTTGGTTTACAGAGCAGAAACTTCCTGACCCTGGCTTATTTATCGTCTGATTGGCTGAGAAGGAGACAACACTCTAATTGCCTGAGCACACAGGTTTAGCCACTCCTGCTCAAGTTCAGCCTCTTCAGATGAGAGGATCAGTCTTGTGTTCCAGTAGCTAAAGACTTACTGACAGCGGTCTCGCACTGGGGAGTCATTTCTGCTGTTTGATTTTTTTCTAAGCTCTGCTGTGTGGCGGGGCGGTTCAACCATGTCAGTGGAAGGCATTTGATATTTGTAGTAAGTAGCTGTGCTAAAAGGCTTTGCTCAAGGCCCAGAATGACGCTCCCACTTTAGCAACACCGAGACACACGTGTATAAAGAGAACTTGGAAACAGAATGCTGATAATTAAATCACAAGTATAGGGGCACAATCCTTTTTACATTCCAGAAGGTAAACAATGTTAAGTCAGAACTCCAAAAACCTGGAAAAAAGTTTTCCTTTAATTTGACCCCCCAGTTGAAAATGATTAGCGAGTCCCTGAACTAAGCAGAGGGACATCCTGAGGAGTTTCTACATGATCCATTGTTTTGACCATTGAATCATGTTTCTTGTGTCACTAGCAGACAAAAGGGCCGCTTTAAAGTGGAACAACACCCTCCCGTAATCTATAAGATTCCCGGACCGATCAGTCCCCTGACTGTGTGAAACCCCCCAGAAACCCCTAAATCCCTACCTTATCCACGATCCAGCGGCGCCCACCGCCGCCTCCCGCGCGTCCCTCTAGCAGGAGGCGCACCCGCGCCGGCCGTTTCTGAATAGCCGGCGCGGGCACGCGCCCTGTAAGAGTGACGCGTGGGAGGCAGCGGTGGGCGTGCTCTCTTGTCCGTCCCGCTTGTCCGTCGGCGGGGATTGGCAGCGGCGGTCACGTGGGAGCGAGGAGAGGTGAGTTTTTCAGGGTTTCTGGGGGGTTTCACACAGCGGGGTACCCCCGATCGGGGTGCCCCGCCGAAGTGGACCAAAACCCAGGATAGTCAAAATCCTGGGTGTTGGTCCACTTTAAGACAGCGGGTCATCCCAAGGGGTTCTACAAGCCCTCATATCTGGTACGGGCTGGTTTTGCTGGGTAAGGGGGACTTCGCACCATTTTTTCGGCAATTTTTTTTAACCCTTAAAACTCCCGAAAAAATGGGGTGTCATTTTTTTACATTTAAATATCGTATCGCAATATTCTTGCCAATTCACACCCCTAGTTGTTACTAGCATTAGGTCTCCTAGTTGAATATAAGATCGTGTTTATGTCGCCCCCCCCCCCCCATAGTTTAGGAAGAGTCTGTAGCACAAGCAAATCTATAGCAGAATGTTTTCATGGAGCGTCTATAACCATCCCTACCCTGAGTGTGGTGCGGGGGGACCGATGGAAGTGCACACAGTACATCTATGTCAGGAAATCATTGCTGTGTGGCAGCTGCCGGAAGGCAGGAGGCGAGTTTGGACAATTTAATATCCTCGGATCGGCGTATCCGTCAGTGGCTCAATATTAGCGGTAACATGAAATCTATCCATCATCTTGCCAATAACTGGTAAACCTTGTTAGCTGCAGATTTTTAGCTAGTAAAATAGATTTTGAAAACATTTCTTGGTATTAAGATGTGGTGCCTAATGACCACTCTGTTCCCTGATGGTAAATGGAAAGAAATTAACACACAACAATCCAATACAGAATAGGATCGGAAAGAATTCTAATGCTAGAGCATGCAAGGGTTAGATTTGTACTTTCTGCCACTTTGGGTCAACACTTTTCACCCACTAAAGTTCAATGTGGAAAAATGTAAAGTCATGCACTTGGGGTCTAATAACCCGAAGGCCACATATGTCCTCGGGGGAGTAAAACTGGGAGAGTCACTTGTTGAGAAGGATCTGGGGGTACTGGTAGATCACAGACTAAATAACAGCATGCAATGCCAAGCAGCTGCTTCCAAGGCCACCAAGATATTATCATGCATTAAAAGAGTCATGGAATCATGGGATAGGGATGTAATTTTGCCTCTTTACAAGGCACTGGTGCGCCCTCACCTGGAATACGCCGTCCAGTTCTGGGCACCCATTCATAGAAAGGACGCTCTGACTATGGAAAGGGTGCAAAGGAGCCACCAAACTAATAAAGGGAATGAAAGATCTTAGTTATGAGGAAAGATTACAAGAATTAAATCTGTTTAGTCTTGAGAGGAGGCGATTGCGGGGGGACATGATTAACTTGTATAAATATATAAATGGACCATACAAAAAATATGGGGGAACACTATTTCACGTAAAATCCTCTCTAAGGACAAGGGGGCACTGCCTTCGATTGGAAAAAAAAAAATTTAGTCTCCGGAGGCGACAATCGTTTTTTACCATAAGAACTATAAATCTATGGAATAGCCTCCCACAGAAGCTTGTTACAGCATCAACCGCTGACAGCTTCAAAAAAGGATTAGATGCTTATTTTGAAGAAAATAACATTAACAGTTACTACTAGTGGTTATCAATAAAAAAAAAAAAATAAAGACAAAAAATAAAATAAATAGCTTCCCCTGTGAAATAAAAAATAACTTCCCCGACCCCAACACCCTTGGTTGAACTTGATGGACATATGTCTTTTTTCAACCGTATTAACTATGTAACTATGTAAAAAAAATAGTACCCGCCTCCTGTCATATGACCTGGCCTCCTTGGCTCACCGATTAAAGCAGACCTTCAGCATGATTTAATGAAAAGCCCAAACCCTTAAAAAAAACTATTCCCCAGCGTCTAAAATTAATACATTTTATGTTTTTAGGCTGCAACTCTGTTCAGGACTCTAATGCGAGTAGATCCGAGCGCACTGGAGGCCGCATCCCCTGCTTCCCTTTTAACAGGGAGTGTGCCTCGCCAACCGTTCACAAATGCCTGGCATGGGCTTGCGCCCTGCTAGAGGCGTAGTGGGGATGCAGCCCTGTGCTGTTGGACCGGGATAGAAGGTGAGTTTCCAGGTGACCTGGAGGGGTTTCATACAGCGGGGCATTCCCCGGAGGGAGGAAATCCAGCAGCCCTGGAATCTTAAACCGAACCTTCACCATGATTTATTGAAAAGCCCAAACCCTTAAAAAATGATTCCCCAGCATCTAAAATTAATATATTTTAAGTTTTTAGTCACTTTCTTATTATTCTTTCCCCCACTGGGCTTCAACTCTGTTAAGGACTTTCGGGTACTGGTGCCGCCATCTTTCCTCAGAAGCATCACACATACTGAGGAGAGGAGAGTGGGATAAAGTACAGGGAGGCGGGTTATAGCTGTGCTTTGCTCAGACAGAGCAGAGCTGGGGTCAGTAAAAGGTCAGCAGTCCCAGAATGCAGAGCAGCACAGTCAGAAGGCACTTTCTGTTTGCAGGCTGCCTGGTGTTCCATAAGCCGCCATCTTGGATGTTTAAAGGCTCATAACATGCAGTAGATGCAGGTAGGATGATTTTTAATGTGAGCAATCTGTATGTACAGGGTGTGGGAAACATATAAGATAGGCTCTTATTCAGAGTGAAGGACCGCTTTAAGGATTTCAGGGCCAATGGGGCGTGGGCTTTGGTCCTCTTTAAGGGACACTAAAAGTCTTCCTCCATCCCCTTCTGCAAGCCTGGGAACGGATCACCCAGGTTACACTTGCATTTCCTTTAAATGGCAGCATTTCAGTGGCTGCCTGTGATAAACCAGATATGGCATAATAAGCAATCGAGTGGTGGGGCAGACTAACCTCTCCCCGGGCGTTCGCCACGATCGCTGGCAGCCACATCCCCGGCATTGCTCCAGGCTGGGCTGTGCTGGGCGCACAGGAGCACGCATTCCACAGAGGAGCCAGGGATGCATGCGCCACCGCTTCCTATGCCAACGTGCCTTTTAAAGTGGACCAAAACCCAGGTTTTTGATTAGCCTGGGTTTTGGTCCTTTCCCCCGGGGCACCCCTATGCCGTTTACATCCTTCAGCAAAGGTCTCTGATTGCGTTCAAAGGGGAGCATTCACTGTCGCATCTCCCATATCCCTGGCACGCGCCCTACTAAAGGGATAGTGGGGATGAGGCCTCGGCTTGCGCATGCGTCGTTGGACTGGGAATCAAGGTAAGTGTTTGGTGCGACCTGGGGGGCTTCACACAGGGCTGCATCCCGATTGTGGATGCCCCGGGGGAGGGAATCAATCGGACTGGGAATCTTATAGATTCCTGGGTCGATCGGTGTGGGTTTTGGTCCACTTTAAAAGGTTTTCTGCCATGCATTGGTATGTACAGCATGAAGCAGCGATTGGACGAGCATTCGCCGTGTGAACACCGCGTAAGGGGTGAGTACAGTGGGTGATCTGGGGGGGGGGGGGGGCAACACATGGAGCAGGAACCAATGACCAGGATAGTCACATTCCTGGCGATAAATGGCAAATGGAATGATGATTGGAGTCTCCAGTGCACTAAACCAATGTGCTATAAAAGTGGCCCATCCATTACTGATGAGGGAGACGGCCCCAGAGAGCATCATTTTGTGGTTACATAATTCCCTGTCACTTTGGAAGAAAATCGCTTCTGCTGCGCCACCGTTAACATCTAATATTTGTGTGGTGGGAAAAAAAACTTCAGTTTGCTGTGAATAACTCGCCAGATTGGATACCTGTCATAAAATGAATTCAATAACATTCTCGCGCTGACAAGCATATGGGTTCAGCGTGTGCTTTTGTCATTGCCGGATGAGGATTGCGGCTTTAGCAGCTTTTTTTTAGTTGCTGTGTAATACAACATAATAAGGGATTGATGGATATCCTCACCTATGGGACTGTATTTCCATCCTGTAGTGGGGGGGGGGGGGCAGGTGGGGTATGAGCCCTGGGCATAGAGGATCAGGGGGCAGAAGAAGTGCGGGCACACAAAATCCTTTGCAGCCTCTGCTGTGTTCACCCCAGCGCCTCCCCTGACACAGCACAAAAGGTAAGAAAGTAGAGAATGCGCAGGAAAAGTGGAAAGAGCTGCTGCGTAAAATAAGGGGCCAGACCTTATAGTTGGATGATCAGGGGATATGAAACCTTAAGAGACTGTGGGTACGTTTGTATCAACAGTAAAAGGGATCAAATAGGCGCGCTTGATTTGTGTCAGAGGTGTATGTGTCCGGAAATATTATGATCGCTATATCCGGGACTGGATTCCTTCTGACTAGGTTTATTATGGGCTGTGCTTATTTCATATATTAATAAACACAGCTATGGTACTTATATCTTAGGATTGACCAGCATAGGAAAAATAGCTAATGCAATATAGGTAAAAAGTATGAGCAAAAGTGACTCACCGCCGAGGCCCAGGGGTACGATGACCTACCCAGGGCCTTTGAGTTCTCACTGCTTGGCAGATGCCCCACTATGGCTGGGTGGGTAATGTGATGGTTAGTCACAAGGGCTGATTCTGGGGTGGAACTAAAGAGACTTTCAGCTGTTGCTGTCTGGTGCCTATTGGGCTGAGCATTTGGAGAGGGAAAGGAATCAAGTTATGTTTATTGGGGAAGGGAGGTCTGGAAAGAGGAGTCTTTATATGTTTAATAGAGCAAGCTGGGGATAGTTGTGAAGGGGACCAATTACAGGATGACTCCAGGGCTGGCCAACTAGGTGCCCCAACCACTTATAGTTAGAAATCAGTACACAGGTAGAGGGACTATAGATTCCCCACGCAAAAAAAGGCCGCTGCCCCCCTCCACCCCAAAAATCCTATTGGGCACTGGGAAAAAACGGGAGCTTTTTTATTTCTTTCTTTTTTTGGATGGGGTAAAGAGACAGAGAAACAAAGAGGCCGATTCATTAATAGCGCCAGGTAGCGACAGTAGCGGCATTTTCAGAGCGCCCGCTAGTAGTCGCTGTGCTTGGCCGTTGTTCTGTAGTTGATAGCGACTCAGTCAGTTTGCCGTAATGTTGAATATTGGGTGAGGAGTCGCTATTTGCCAGGTTCCGCGCTGTATGGGAGCGCATGACAGCGAATGGCCATAGCGAACGGCTCCCAGCATATTCATTAACAAATCACGCTCAAAAAATTCTCGCGCAGTGAAATGCTTGTTTAAACCCCGGAGCGCTGGCGGCGATGGGTTAAAAGTAGTTTTTTAACCCCCAAACAACCATATTTTTGGATTAAAAAAAAACAAGTTTTTCAAAACATTTAGTAATATGAATACATTAATATCAGACCTGTAATATCAATTCTGCACAATTTTTTTTTTTTACCTTAAATAAAATATCTAACATTGCAGAAGTGGTCACAGAATTTTTGCCATTTAAAAAAAAAAAAAAAACATTAATAGCAATTAATTAAGAATATTTAAAGATTGCTCCATTGAAATGCATTGGAGAGCGCCAGGTAGCGAGAGGTCATACCTGTCGCTGTTCAAGGTCGCTCGCTGGCGCTGTGGGGTGAGGCTGGAATAATGATGAATGATTCGCTATCTGGCGCTCTGTCAGTCGCTAAGCAGGATCGGCTTGATAAATGTGTGATTGCGGAGGGGAGCCGGCATTCTCCTGGCGGTGAGCGTCATTACCGTTCGCTCACCATTCGCTACCTGGCGCTATACCTTGTTAAATAAGGGCCAAAGTTTGTGTGTACCTTGCAATGCCACATCCCGGCCATGCAGTAGTTCATATTGCAATGCTAGGTACCAGGCAGCCATGACACTGGCAGGGAGCCCAAGCACTACATCACCGATAAAGGGGGCAGCTCTGAGCATGGCAACACCGAAGTAACTGAGTGCAGGGCTGTCAGGGCAGGGGTCCGGAAATCTGGTGCCAAGGTCCACATTTGGACCCCAGTCTGCCAGTTGAGTATAACTGCCCTAAGGTATTCCGATTCATGATGTCCCACTGTGTGAACCCCCCCCCCCACATCACGGGCAATCACCTTACTTATGTCTGCCCCTCACGATGATCACGGACCGCTACCCCATCCCCAGAATCCCTGAAGCTGTGCGATCTCCTGCGCCCAGCCATTGGGGCAGGCCAAGTGCTGGGGAGCACGCATTCGCCAGGGAACCCGGGATGCTGCCACCACTGCTCCCTATTCCGACGCTCAGTCAAAGCAACGGCTCTATGTCTTGCCTTTTGTCTGTGGACATGAGCAAGTCATAGCTAGAAATGATATCTATATTTTCCTTACAAAATGCCATCATAGTCCATAGCACTGTACAAGGTAGAAATTACAGGTGCTTAAGGCAAGTGAAATACAATGACAGCAATGCATATAATACTATAACAGTTTTATGAGTCATATGTAACAGAAGAGTAACTAAACACATAGATGCGGGAATAAATTAGGAGAGAGGTTTCTGCCCCTGCTGGATTACAATCTAAAGGATAGGGGGTGGAGATAAGAGGTCGGTTTAAAGTGGACCAACACCCAGGGGGGGATCGACCCGGAAATCTATAAGATTCCCGGACCGATCAGATCCCTCCCTGCGGGGCATCCGAAATCGGGATGTCCCGCGGGGAGGAACCCCCCAGGAGGCCCACAAACCTTACCTCAGCCCCATTCCATCGGCGCATGCGCGAGCCGCGGCCGCGTCTTGCGCTTCCCTCTAGCAGGGCGCACACCTGCGCCGGCCGTTTGTGAATGGCCGGCGCAGGCGCGCTCCCTGTTAGAGGGAAGCGCGAGACGCGGCCTCCAGCACTTACCCCCGATCGGGGTGCCCCACCGAAGTGGACCAAAACCCAGGATAGTCAAAATCCTGGGTGTTGGTCCACTTTAAAGTGAGCTGTATAGGTTAATGGGAAATCACAATCTTGCCATTGCACCACAGACAGCTTTACTATGTCTATGGAGAAGCAAATGTCGTTAGCGCTGCTTGATGATTTGTCTTTGATCTTTTGATATCTGACTGACCCAACTTTGAACAAGGCAAATCTAATAGGCCTCACTCGATTGGACAGTGTGATCCTGTGACTGCACAGTTATGGAGATTCATCAATTAAATTGGAAACGCCACAAATCACATGCAAAGAAAACCTAGGGAGCATTTCAGGAATCAGACCAATAACTGTTATGAGCATGTGTTTCCCTGATTGCACACAAAGTAGAGATTGGGCCCTTTATGATTTCAACATCACATTTTTGTGAGGATAAATGAGGTACTTATCTGTTAATCCGTGGGGCTGGATTTCTTTTCAATGTGAACAGGCAGATATAAAGAATCTCCTCATTTCCTCTTTATTTTACAGAATAAATACAGACAGAGCAACATGTTTAGGTTGTTAAAGTGGACCAACACCCAGGATTTTGACTATCCTGGGTTTTGGTCCACTTCGGCTGTGTGAAACCCCCCAGAAAGCCCCAAAATCTTACCTGTCCCCGCTCCCACGTGACTGGACGGTCCAATCCCCGCCAACGTCCAGGCGGGGATCAGGAACGTCCAAGCGGCTGCCGCCGCCGCCGCCTCCCTCGCGTCACTTTCGGCGCGCGCGCGCCCCCGCCGGCCATTCGCAGACGGCCGGCGCGGGCGCGAGCACGCCTACAGGGGCGCGAGGGAGATCAGGTAAGCGATTTGGGGTGTCTGGGGGGGTTTCACCCCGCGGGACATCCCGATCTCGGATGTCCCGCGGGGTGGGAGGTGATCGGCCCGGGAATCTTATAGATTTCCGGGCCGATCACCTCTCGGTGTTGGTCCACTTTAAAGGTGTCCCAAAACCAATAGCCCATCTCTCCTTCCTTCTCCCACCCGTCTCACAATTAAAATCATTGTCCAGGCACACTTGAAAGTATTCACATTGTGTTAGGTGACACATGCCAGTTTTCAAATTTTTTACCCCTTTCAAAGCAAAACATAACCTGCCCTGGTCGGCCCTGAAATCTTCCAGGACTGACCACTGGCCTTGCCCGGGGGCATCCCGGATTGGAATTCCCCACTGCATAAACACTCACCTTTCCCCGCTCCAATGGTGCATGGACGGCCTCTTGTCCTATGCGAAACGTCTGCCGTGACTGTTATTTGGCAAGTGGCTCATTGCTGTGAATGGGAAACACACGCTGTTGCATCTCCGGTGGCGTTCATGTGCTCCTGCCCCAGCTATTCTGATACGCATGCCCCCGCGGATGTGGCAGCACATGCTCCCTATTATAATCAATGAGAGCCGTTTGCTGAATGCCATAGTCACGAAAGATGGCGCTTATTGGACTAGAGCCCGCTTATGCGCCATTGGAACCAGGAAGAGGGGAGTGACGAGCAGCATACTGCTGGGTTTCCCAAGGGATGAAACGGAACCCGGGTCAAATTCAGTTTTTTTTTTTTTGCTTTAATAAAAAAAGCTATATTGCCAGAGTAATTATAAATTAAAGTTTCACCTCCATGCTGTTCTCTGTGATGGGAGCGGCAGGGCTGAGATGTACAATAAGTACAATAGGCTTGATTCAGAGCCAGATGAGAAAACTCACTCCTTTTTCAGGAGAGGAAATTGCCATTCACTTTTCTTGTCTATTTTGAGACTGATTCAGAGCCAGGTGAAAATGTGCATCTGGTTGCCGAATCACCCCCAAGGTAGACAATGTGAATAGTAGTTTTCTCTTCAAAGAAAGGAGTGAGTTTTCTCACCTGGTCCTGAATCAAGCCTTGCATTGCATTGGATTGAGCTGAGATTGATTCTAGCCTATCACTACCGGGGGGGGGGGGGGGTGTTAGTGATCAGGACTGTATTGGCGGTCACACTTAGGGGGGGCAGGTGCTATATGAAGAGGAAAAATAAACTCCCTTCCTTTCTGTGACCAGAACAAACAGCGTGGGGCTGTCGCTGCATCAGGCAAGCTGCCGGGTAATTGATTTTAAAGTTGCACTGGTCAAAGCCTTTAAAGAGGAACAGGGGGGTTAAACTTTTAACTAAAACTGGACTTTCACTTTAAGTTTAGGAAACCTTTAGTGTAGTTTTAGAATGTTCTAAAAGCTCTTTCTTTCCCTTTGTTCTCATGTCACCTATGCACACGAGCCAGCGCTATGAACTGTAACCATCAGATCATGTATTATATTGTGGTAACTTGTCACCCTCGTGTTGAATTGGCATTTTCTTTCGCTGTGCGCTCTGCATTCTGTCTCCTTCATGCTTTGTGCTTCGGTGCGCCAACACAACCCCAGCACTTAAGGGATTGAACCAAGGCCAATTATTCATTCATAGAGACATTTAGCAAGTGAAATTGCTTTTGGATGGCATGCAAAGGGGAATATTACTAAGGAAGACTCTGGAGCAAAAAAGCGCCATTGCATGGAACGTTTACTGTCCAGCTGAACAGATTATTAAGCCAATAATGTCTGTTGGGTTTTCCCCAGAATGTTAAAGGGACTGTACATCCACTCAGAAAAATGAGGACTTACCTTCTGTCCTCCCCCCGCAGCAGCTCCCAGTGGGTTCCTTCCGGGTTTCGGGAACTGAGCACCCGCTTCTCATGTCAGCCACAGTGACTCTGTACACTCCCCCCCCCATCCATTGCAATGCAGGGAGTGTGCCAAAGCAGTGACTGGTACACCCCCTTCATTGCATTGAATGGGGGACACTTTAACTGGCACGGAGCGGTGGAGCCACAACCGACAGCGAGTTTGTCATGGCTCAAGGAATTCTGGAACCTATGCCCGCAGCACCTCTTGTCCTCAGAAACCACCTCTGCGTGGTGGACCGGTGGGGATCTGCTATTAACACCACGTGTCAAGTGAATTCACATACAAACAAACAAAACAAATTTACAAGGCTAATCCTAATCAGAGCTGTGAAGTCCGATTCGGAGATAGTTTAGGTCGGTTGGTCGAAATGCCAAAAACTTTGGCATAAAAAAGAAAATCTCTTCCTAATCTTGTAAAATTAATGTCACTTTCATATGAAGTTTAGGAACATTTATGTTCTTTCAATCTTAGGCCTTGTTCATAACAATGAGTAATAAGCAGCAGGGTCTTCCAGTGGTGATAGATAATAAGTTCTCCAATCTCCCTTGTTGGTTACTCTGTATATTCATGCTGCCCCAAGGCCCTTAGTTACAATGCCTAAAACTTACACAAATCTAAAGGGATTGTCCAGGCAGAAACAAAAACGTCTATACCCACATTTTCTTCCCCACAGCTCCTTTGTGCAAACCCAACGTTTCCTGCATAACTCCTCTTCATACTTACTGTTAGGAATATGATGAAAGAATATGATATTCAAATTTCTGATACACCCAGGTCATGCCTTTTATAACATACACCCCAGAACTAAAAGCCTGGCCCTCAGGAAGAGGAAGCCCATACGTGACCAAGGTAAAATGATCACTTGACCAGGAGAGATCCATAAACACAGGCAGTCTCCATTTGAAAGACCTGCCGCCAAGCCATCTCTGCTGAACTGCTGCCTGCAGTAAAATCTGGCAAGGTGTCACCGCCTGTGCGACAGCCTGCGCAGGGGAACATTAAAACTTAGGCTCAGACGCACCAGAGCTAATCGTTTGTGAGGAACTGCAAGGTTCCATTGTGCCTGCCTCATATAATTCAGTAACTTATTAACAATCATAACACATCTGTACATAGATGCTTTGGCGCTCAGGACCTGAGATATGGGAAACTGTGGTCCAGATCCATACCAGTCTAGTGTATCTGGATCCATAGAATGCCCAACAACTGACCTCCGGATCTTTTAACGTGGGAGCCAAGGTATTACGACCTTCCTACTTAAAGTTGGAATTCATAAATACATTTAACCGTTTTCCGTCTAGGAGGGAGGAAACAGTCCTCCTTCCGGAGGGAGAGGTCGTAAACATCTCAGCATAAAAAGGTCTCCCATTTGGACCCTCGGCATCTTTCTTTGCGGGAGTCACGTGTATATATGAAAGAGGTCCCAGGCTACTCACAGGCACTACCCGTTCTGCATCACTAGCCATCACCCAATGGTGCTAAGGTACTGATTTCTTATCTTCTCATTTTGTTTGTAATTAGCACTTGTAATCTGCTCTTGAGACCTGTATATATATCATCTATTACTTGTATGTGTTTACAGCATTCAAATACCGTATATATCTTAACTTGAGCTGCTCTTTTTGCCTTCATCCAAGCTCACAAGTCCTTGTTTTTTGGTTAAATTACACACTACTGGGCTGCTCCGAGCTGGTGGCAGTTATTGCCACTGGCTATATCCCGTCCACTTGAGGTAGTGAAAGGGATCCCTACAGTCTGGTTAGGGTTATTATTAGGAAAAATGTATTGCGTGATTCCGGAGGCTGTGATGTCGGCTGAGCTCACATGATACGGATTCCCTCACACTTACCAATGGCGGGGAGTTGGCAGTTCCATCTTTTAGCGCCAGAGGCCTTTCATGGTGGAGTCCATGGAGCCCCACCCACCATCTCCAGTCATTGCAATGGAGCAGACATGTCTTTTGGCAGGCTTTGCCTTAGCATAATAAGTGGGCATAAGAGACATATTGATGGACACTGTCTTATCAGCCCATCGATGGAGGATGGAATTGCTCAATCCTCCCTCATCAGTAAGTATGAAGCTGCCAGCTCTGCACAGAGGAGCTGTAGGGGAAAAATGGCGAGTATAGACTTTATGTTCTTGTCTGGACATGAAATTCAGGTTACTTTTTCAGAAATTGGATTTAAAAAAATATGCTTTGTGTAGCCTGCCTATATAATGGTGAGAAAAAGCCCAGTGATATCATTTTACTACAGTAACTGTGTTACTAATTATTGGCTTTGGCTTACCAACTCTACAGCCCTGCTCTTAATATGGGTCATCCTGAAATAGATGTCATTCTTTCTTTCAGCCCTGTCTGATGGCTAGAATGACATGCAAGTAAAGGTCTGTAGGACCACTTTTTTGTATTGGTCCTGGACGAATGGAATTGAAAGAAGGGAAAACTTTGGAGCCCTTCTACAGCTTCTACCCTGTGCTGCAGGAAATGGAGGAGAGACCCATGGGACAGGCATCAGGTGAGCTGCTTGCTTTGCTCTGCAGTTTCCCAAACAAAAGAGAAGCCATGTTCATCTCCAGCAGCTCTTGGGACTTGTTTGGTGTTTCATACTAGCGTGGGATTTGGCTTCAGACCCCTCACTGACACGTTAGCCCGAGGCTATTCTTGATTTTGCGCCGTTGTCTATGTAGCATATTGTATGCATCAACAGGTACCTCCAAGTCACAGGGTTTGACTCAAGTTCATTAACCCTTTAACTGCCAGGCTACCTAGAGATTTTGTCACCATCTGTTGTCAGTCTATTATCAACTATTTTGCACTATATATGTTTAACTGTGATTTTTTTTTTTATTTCCAGAAACATATATTTTTGTTTGTAATTTTTAGCAAGCAGTCTCTGCCAGATACACCAAACTCACTAGTTCATGTAGGTTGCTAAGAGTTGCAAAATAAAAATAGAAAAGAAAAAAAATAACATAAGCTCAGCACCTCAAGGATATCATTTTGGCACACAGCAATGGAAACTTACCACTGTAAGTGGATTTTCTTTTAAAGTGGACCAAAACCCAGGAGGGGGAGCACCCTGTGTGAAACCCCCCAGGACAACGAGACCAGCTCACCTCTTCCCGGTCCCACGGCGCGTCTAAGAGCAGCGGCTCTGAGCGCCCTGACGGCCACATCCGCCACTTCCCTCTAACAGGGAGTGTGCCCATGCCGGCCATTCACAAATGCCTGATGCGGGCAAACGCCTTGCTAGAGGGATAGCGGGATACGGCCGCTGCTCTTAGATGCGCCATGGGAACAGGAAACGAGGTAAGTGAACGGGGAACCCTGGGGGGTTTCGCACATCCCGATTCTGGATGCCCCTGGGCGCGGGGCGGGGGGGGGTGTCTGATCGAGTGGCAGTCGATCGGCCCGGGAATCTTATAGATTTCCGGGACGATCGGTGTAGATTTTGGTTCACTTTTAAGTTTCACCCTCCAATAGAGAGCATATGTGAGAATATGTTTGGCCACACACACGATAATGTAATATAGCAATAACACCTTTCACTTCAGGGAATAATATATTGATCTAATTGTAGCAATGTGTTTTATATTGGGTAAAACCTAAAAAAAAAAATATAGGAATCAATCAATCCTTTATCGGTATAATCTGCATACAGTCACACAAGGGAATATCCCCAGAGCCCTGGGGAGAGATTATTCTACTGTATGCCACGTTCCGCTTGACTGGTCTGATGCGGCACATGAGCTCCCAGCATGCTCTGAGCTGGGGCACTAATGGAATAAGTTCACATTCCAATGCATAGTTAATGTGCGGCTGGATGGTGGCAAGGTACCGCGACATCCGCTGATTTCATTTCTGGGGCCGTCGCTGCTGGAATATGCAAGAAAATTCCATCTACTGCCTTTTATTATTCTAAAACCTTACAGTGGATTTAGTAGCAGATTCTAAAAACTGCACTTTAGAGTTAAAAGTGCATTTTAGGTGGAAAATGGAATAGAAATACTTTTTTTACTTGCTGCTGAATCACACGTTACCTAGACAATAGGGTTATGCTAAGCATTTGCCGATGCAAGGTTTAACTTTAGGTGTGCGTTTGTGTATAAACTAAAACCTAAATCTAATTGAGCTTTTTTTTTTACTTTAAAGAGGACCAAAACCCACACCGATCATCTATAAGATTCGCAGGCTGATCGATTCCCTCCCCCCGGGGCATCCAAAATCGGATGAAACCCCCCCAGGTTGCCCCATACACTCACCTTGTTTCCCGGTCTAGCGGCGCATGCGTGAGCTGCGTCTGGACCCCGGATCCCGTTAGCAAGGGTGTGCCCTCGCCAGGCATATGTGAATAGCCGGGGCGGGCATGCTCCCTGATAGAGGGTAGCAGGGGATGTGGCCACCAGTGTGCTCGGATCTGTTCACCTTAGATGAAGGCTTAGATGACGTGACACCAGAGGCTCTGAGCACGCTGATCGGAAGAGCGGCCGCACATGCTCCGTAGGACCGGGAAGAGGTGAGTTGGCATTGGCGATCTGGGGGGTTTCACACAGCGGGACATCCCCGATCGGGGTGCACCGGGGGAAAGGACCAAAACCCAGTATAGTCAAAATCCTGTAACACACACAAAGTGCAAAAATCTTTGAGCTATAATTTTATCCTAAAATCACCTGTGGACCCGGAGCTAGTTTTGGCTGGAGTTGGAATCTGAAAAAAATGTACCAACATTGTATAGGAAGTAACATTAATCATAAATACATTTTATGTTCTCTAAGGCCCTATTTCTAACACACATTTCTCTAGTCTCCCCTGTATGTTATACTCAGGATCTTCATGCTGCCCAAAGGCCCTTAGTTACAATGCCTGAAACTTACAGGAATTTAAAGGGATTGTCCAGACAAACAGAAAAGTCTATACTCCCCTGCAGGTCCAGTGTTCCACCGCAGCTCCTCCATGCAGTGCCGGAATCTTTATACCTACCAATAGCAGGGAGCCAGCGATTCCATCCTCCAGCATTGGCGGCGTCCATGGAGCCTGGTTTACGAACCCACAGGCCTACTCTATTCATTGCAATGAAGCGGGTTCTGCACACCTAGCCTTAGCACACCCCCTCCATTGCAATAAATAAGGTAGGAGCGTTGGGGTGAGGTAAAGCCATACTGATGGACGCCACCATGTCTGCCCAGCGATGGAGGATGGAATTGTGGGGGACAAAATGTGAGTATAGACTTTTTTATGTTGTTGCCTGGACAGGAAATGTAAAGGGACATTCCAGACAAAGGGTTAGGGGTTAGTCTGTTTTTTGCTCTCTCCTTGCTGAATGTGAGGGGCTGCATTTTTATTTAGCCTGCTTTATATTTCTTTATAAGACCTAGTGAACTCACACTCTTCTGCTGGGCCCTCCTAATAGCTGCTCTGCTGCACTAATTGTCTGACTATGGAGTCTGGTGGGACGGCATCTTCCA
This sequence comes from Gastrophryne carolinensis, assembly GCA_027917425.1. Classification (NCBI taxonomy): domain Eukaryota; kingdom Metazoa; phylum Chordata; class Amphibia; order Anura; family Microhylidae; genus Gastrophryne; species Gastrophryne carolinensis. The sequence continues at coordinate 389,076,544 of CM051239.1, read as the reverse complement.
ACATGAATGCTCTGATCGTGGTGGGGGCAGCTGGCTGTGAACAAAGCCGGCTTAGCGCATTGGGGCAGAAGGGGGGATCATTTTTTGGCGGTAGTCCAGAGTGAACTGCTGCTTTGATATCTATATTTCATACAAACTACAAGTATCTAAATGAATGTTATCCTCCTGATATCAGTAGGGTCAAATCTACAGGGTCAGGTGACTGTTGTTTCCCCAACCTCCCAACTCTTATGACTACATTGGTTAAAGATGATTTCCCTCAAAATAAATTTCTACCCTCTAGTGGCTGCCTGACCCCAGTGAGTGATCGAGATCTTTAGGTGTGCACCCGCCTTGCCCTTGCACAAACAAATGCTTTCAGGGCCACCGACTGAAGCTAGCAAACCTTTGGGAGCTGCAATGATACACAATGCACCGTCCCTATGTTTCCACTTTGTCACAGATCTCACTTGTCCTGGTGGCATCCAACATCCACCAGCATCTCCAATAATCATGTTGGTATTTCTAACCAAGAGGCCAATTTAGGCAGGACCTAAAGCACCTACATTTGATTTCGCCTGACATTTTTATCGCTAGATTTGTGCCTGCATAACGGACAGTTGGTCTAAAATGGGTGAATTCAGTTCTGCACTGCCTGCCTCTACTGCTAAGATCTGATCAGTTTGCTGCTTGTTTCCTGTCATCGCACTGTAATACAATGCTTGTCATACTACAGTGTGCAAATTACAGGTTTCAATCAGCATCTCGGTATAGATGATGCGTTCCTTAATATTTCAGTCAAATGTTTCAAGTCACAATAACAAATTCTCTCTGTTGGCGCTGTTGAGATTCACTATCGCTATGGCCATTCTATACAATTCCCTTCTATACAAGCACATTTAAAGCAGACCTCCAATCTAAAAATAAATGTTTCTAACCCCCCCCCCCTCACTAGTGGCGTAAGCTATTTGAGAGGGTTTATCTATATGCAGATGTTGTGGAAAGCAGGCAGATTCTATGCTACTGAACTGCATGGGAGCAGCCACCTTTCCACAATTGTGACAGCCCTGTTTCTAAAAAACCCAGTCCCACTTTCAGGCGAGTGCCCATAAATTGCTGTATTCAGCATATGAAGGGCGTCAGCGCTTGTGCTCTCCACTTACATGGAGTGGAATCGCTAGCGCTGCTCTCTTCAGACGCCCAACGTACGTGAAAGCACCCATAGATTACTGACTCGAAATCGCGAACACAGGCAGCTGCACTGGTGTGAAATCAGCCTGTGAGTGTGTATAACTCCTCATTCAGACCTATCAGGTACCTCATGCAATTTTGGCAGTTGCTGCAGTACTGCAAAATAAATCCAAAGATGGCAGGACAGAAGAAAACGTGGTCGCAAAAAGTCCTGCCTGCTTCACTCAGGGCCGCAAAACTCCCCCTATTAAAGTATATAAAGTAGATTTTCATATCTCATGCGATACTGCATGATTTTGCGACACCATAGATTTTAATTGGATTCAGTAGACAGGAAGTCAGGGCATAGAACTCGAAACAGGATTTTTTAATTTTTCTAATACAGACGCAAACACAAACAAAATGAGCCAAAAAGCGCAAAAGCAAATTGCAATGCCTGCCAAAAACACACCTGGACAGGTGAATGTAGCCTAAGATGACAGAAATGCTGATGCCTTTTTTTTTCAAATGCTTAAGCGCCACACAGCCTGTCCTGTGTAGAGAAATAATATCACTCAGGCACACTGCAGCCATGCTGAACTTTACATGAATGCAGCCAGCTAGAGAAGGATTTTTATCATCTAATATTCTGTGCGGCTTCTTGGGCTGATGGAATCTCACAGTACAGCTGCGGGGTCTGTGTACTGGCAAAGACTCGCCCCCATTCCCCACAGATTCTCATTCGTAAGCAGGGCTCTTAGGTGTTATCCAAGATGGCCGCTCCTATGTAATTCTAGGAGTGCAGCTATTCCATAGCATCTGCGTTGGCTTAAGCCCTCTCAAACTGCATACGCCGCTGATCATCAAAGGGAGGAGGGTGGGGTTTAGGGGAGAAAATTACTAAACATTCTTTTCTTGACTTGAACAGAAATGCACAAAATCAACTAAATTTTTACCAATATAGAATTGTAAGAATGATAACAAATTAGGTTGGCTTGAAGGGGGTTATCCAGATGATTTGGGGGAGGATCTGAAGTAATGTAGAAAGTGGCTACCAAGCTAAAGCGGGGCTTACAACTAGCACAGTGTATTATAGAAATTGCTGCTGAATTCCCACTAAATACAGGGTTATGATATATGACCAAACTAACCATGAGCAGATTCTGGTCTGGTCTTGAGAAAGTGGGTCTCCCACGGAACGCGTGGGTAAAGGTTACCAGGGACGGCGGGGACACCACTCAGCCTTCACAGAGGTGAAATTGTTTCATGTTGATACTCATTTGTGCATGTTGTGGTTTCTCTTTCTGTATTGTCTAGTGCACTTACACTTATTTGCACTATTTGGGACACTTTAGGGTAATATTGGTCTTCTACATATTTATTGTTGTGAAACTAGATCATTATATTGAATTTATTTGTGAGATGGATTATATGATCAGATACTGCATGGCTTTGGCTGTGATGTCCCTGCTGTACATGTGATTTTAGGTACATGTTGTATGTCTTTTTTCATTGAATAAATTCATGCTAAATATATGATTAGTTGATTATGTGACTTATTGGGGTAGTTGGTGCTGACTCTAATTCTTCTTAATCTGTGGTTGCTGGGGCCACAAGTTTGTTTGAGAACAGAATCTGTACGGCAGTGTTAATCTAATCTGTTATCTGTATTTATGTACAAATAAAGAGGCGGAAAGTAAGGGCATGTAACAGAGAAAGTCTCCAAACCCAGACGTACGAGTAGGCTCTCACTGTGATACCGTCCTGTGACCTCCATCTATAATTTAATGAGTTCTACACGTTCCTTTCCTCCATGATGAAAGACAAGTCTGGAGAGTGGCAGCGAGTAGACGGCCTGTGACATTGGGGACGCTGAGACATGATATTGGCAGCGGCCTCTCTGGAGTCTTCTTGCAATGCGTCGCCCTGTGATAGAATAACAGAAGGCGCATAGCAGTCAGTCCCCACATGGTGTGAAATGCCGGAAAATTAAGTGGGTGTTGTGAGTAATATAGGATCCCAAGGAAAGTATTCTTGCATGCCTTTCAGTCATCTGTCTTGCTAAGTCCTTCAGCAGTTATCACATAGAAGGGACTAGACTGATGGCGATTTACTAAATGTATTCTGTAGGGTAGCGACTAAGCCCTTGTGAGATCCTACATATATCTGTTACCAGGGCCTGACGGACAGATTGGTTTATTTTATAATGGACAGCTTGGTGCCAACAAAAGAGGGGCATCACATGTTAAGCCTGTGTATTTACAGAATAAGGTGCATCATCCCATCTGCCTTCAGAAGCAACAATTGACTGGTCTACAGCTGCTTAGAGAATATGCACTGAGCACTTATCCAGTGACGTTGGACAGCACTTGCCCTGCAGTTGAACTACACACACTGACTACAATGTAAAAGTCTTTTCCTATTGCACGGCACAGCCTGCTTCCAGAAGTCCTTACGTATGGGTTATTCCGCCACAAGGTGGCGCAGTGTACTGCAGAAGAGTTGTGGCTCCTCCCGGTACCATATAAAAACAGAATCACCATAGACTTATCCAGTTTTTTCTCTGCAGTGATTCTGCGAAGATAGAAGATGGCTCTCTATATTGTGCTGGTGAGCGGGCAACCAAGCCTGCGGCCCTGCATGGCTATTTCCACCCATTTTCGGACCCTCTGTGCCTCCCAGCCTCGGCTGACGGATCGGGTGAAGGTAGAGGAGCATTAGGGTCAAATGCTCAAGGAGCGCTGCTCCAAGCCGCAGACCCTGTACCACAAAGGGTAGCCGGCCATAGGCTTTATGGTGAGCCTGCTAGGGATGCAGAGTTCCTGTCCTAGCTTCTGAGGGGGTGAGTGTTTTTTGGGGACTGTTTACTTGTTCTGGCGTTTTGGCGTCCTCCCAATCCCCCCCCCCCCCCCCCACCATCCCTGGCCTGGGCTCTCGCCGCTGCTCGCTCGCCTTCCTCTCTCCCTCCCCGTCGTGTGCTTGGGGGAGGGGGGGGCGGGTGGTAGCGGCGAGGGTGTTTTTTGCTGTTTTTTACTGTGTATTTAACTGTTTTTCGCCGCCTTGTACTATGCTCCGCAGCGGGCAGCGCTATATCTGTGAGGGTTTTTGTTCTACTGTGTGATGACGCTGGCGAGGTCACGTGAGCACTATTTCGTGCTCTTCGGGGGGCGGGGCCGGAGGATGATGCGTATCTGGTGTTGTCTGCTCTGCAGGGTCCTCCCTTTGAGCCTATCCGTCGGGCTGCTTTGCCCATTCTGACTCTTAAGGTGGCCTTTTTGGTGGCCATTACTTCTGTCAGGCGAGTTTCTGAGCTGGCTGCACTTTCCATCAAACCCCCTTATTTTGAAAGGAATCAAGATAAGGTGGTGTTTCGGCTTAAGCTGGATTTCTTGCCTAAGGTTGTGTCTGCTTTTCATCTCAATTAGGACATTGTTTTGCCTTCTCTGTGTCCTAACCCTGTTAATTCCAAGGAGCGGACCCTTCTCTCTTTGGATGTTGTCAGGGCTCTGAAGTTTTATTTGGTTGCTACTGAGTCTTTCAGGAAGTCTGAGACTCTTTTTGTTCTTCCTGCTGGACCTAGGAAGGGTTTGCCTCCTGTTAAATCCACTATCAGCAAGTGGATCCGTCAGGCGGTGGAGCAGCCTATTCTGCCAGAGGAAAGGTTCCTCCTTTTAGGGTTACTGCTCATTCCACTCGTGCTATTGGTGCGTCTTGGGCTTTTCAGCACCAAGCTTCTGTTGAACAAGTTTGTAAGGCCACAACTTGGTCTTCTGTTCATACTTTTTCCAAGTTTTACAAGGTTGATGTTAAGGCCTCAGCTGATGCTGCTTTTGGCCGCAAGGTACTTCAGGCGGTAGTGGTTTAAACTGCCTGTTGTTACTCTCTTGGGATCCCACCCTACCTTACGGACACTGCTATTGGACGTCCCATACGTAAGGACTTCTGGAAGCAAGCCGTGCCATGCAATAGGAAAAAGACAATTCTGTGAGTACTCAACCTGAAGAATTGATTTTACTATGCATGGCACGGCCTGCTTCACCCCACCCTTGTTATCGTTATTTTTAGTTGCCTATACGGTACCGGGAGGAGCCACAACTCTTCTGCAGAACACTGCGCCACCTTGTGGCGGAATAACCCATACGTAAGGACTTCTGGAAGCAGGCTGTGCCATGCATAGTAAAAGCAATTCTACAGGTGAGTACTCACAAAATTGTCTTTTTCACTGCATAGTTACATAGTTAAACTGGAACAACATTGTTCACAAAATGGGTGTTGGGTCTGGCATAGGGGGGGCATCCCAATTCCTACCACAGAATGCAGTGGCGAAGGTCGGCCGCTGCTCGCCGCTATCATGTTGAGGGCCAGGGCGGCCGTAGGATGTGTCCATGAGCTCCCGTCCATCCATTGTTTATGTTGCCCCCTCGTCCTGCTTCAGCGCTAGGGTAGGGTGGCAGGGTGGGAATCCTGGGCTGGAGTGGCCCCTTAAGTAAATACAACGAAGATCCATCATTCCCCTTCAGTTTGGTGGCTCTCCTCTGCACCGATCCATATTCCTCCTTTCTATGAACTGGTGCGCAGAACTGGGCAGATGAGATCCAGATGAGGGCGCACCAATGCTTTTTAAAGAGGCAATATTACATGCCCATCTTTTGAATCCATGCCTCTCTTAAAGTGGACCAATCACCCCCTGTGGCCGGCCTGGAATTTAAAAGATTCCAAGGCCAGTAGCTAGCCTTCCTCCTGTGTGCACGCTCCCTGCGCCCAGCCATTCAGATATGCCAAGTACGCAGGCATGCATACTCCACAGGGGAGCCAAGGATGCGACCATTAGTATGCGCCACAACAAAACGCTGATTGGACGGGCACTCGTGTATGCCGTGGGAATGGCAGAAATGTGAGTGAGCAAATGGGCAATCTGGGGGTTTTCACACGGGGCATCCTACATTGGGATGCCCTGTGTCAGGGATCAATCACCAGTATAGTTAATATCCTGGTGATTGCTCCACTTTAATACACGATAATATCTTGGTGGCCTTGGAAGCAGCTGCTTGGCATTGCATGCTGTTGTTTAGCCTGTGATCTACCAGTACCCCCAGATCCTTCTCAAGTGATTCTCCCAGTTTTACTCCCCTGAAGACATATGTGGCCTTCAGGTTATTAGTCTACAAGTGCATGACTTTACATTTCTCCAAATTGAACAAGTGGATGCCCAGACACTCAAAAGTGTCCAAGTCAGCCTGAAGCTTGTGAACATCTTCAATAGACTGCACTGTGCTACATATATTAGTGGCAGCTGCAAACATTCATTGCCATTAATTATGTCTTCTATATAATTATAAACAAGTTGAATAATAGTGGACTCAGCACTGAATCCTGGGGTACACCACTCAGAACCGATTTACCAGAGTAAATATCATTAACCACAACTCTCTGCACATGCTCATTTAGTCAGTTTGTAATACATTTACTGTACTAACCCTAGAACTCAATTTTCCCAATAGTATGAATAAACGGAGCATATTAGTTGCTTCCAGTTGAATAGGTCATGTCCATTGAGTGCCAAACTTAGCAGTTATGGCCTAGACTAGAGGAAGGGGGCAGGTTCGATTCCCAACCATGGGACATGACTGAAGTGCCCTTTAGCAAGGCACCTAACCCCCAATTGCTGAGTTTAGGGCAGCCCACCGCTCCAGGCACATGTGCACTTCACCGCCCCTTAGTTTGTAATTCACTTGTGTATAGTCACCCACATGGTGTTTATTCACTGGTGTGTACATGGAGTTGTGTTGGTCACAGTGCACGGATAGGTAAAATGCAGAGAAAGAATTCCCTGTGTGCGTTGGCACCCAATGGCCACTATTGCACTAATTATTATGAATTATTATAACTGTGGAAGATGTCCACGTTGGGCCCCCCAGATTGCCATGAGGGTGCTCGGTTCCCCGTTCTCATTTCTTATGGTTAAAAATCTCTTCTTGATCTTGTAAATAGGCGACAACTTGTCAGAATTGCCCTCTCCTTCGCTATGATGTTGCAGGCCAGTCATAGTTTGGGGTCTTGCCTGTTCAATTTAATTAAGCTGTAACAGTATTGTTTGGCAGCTGATATAAATGTTATGCCGCTGTCGGAATAATGGACACCTTTTAGTGGCAGATATTTGGAAATGATCTCAATAAAGCGTGATTGTTTAACCTATATGACAGCAATTCTCATCAATCACTCTTATATGCACAGCAATAGTGTGGACGGGGACAATTCAATTAGCCGGTTATAAAAGCTTAATGTACTTCATAATTCTCTCTGCCTGTGGGTCATCTTTATGTTAGATTGCACAGGGGAAATTACATTATAGGGTGGGGAGGCTCCTGCGAAGGACAAGATTGGATTATTGTTGCAGTTCTGAGCATATTGCTCTATTGCTGGGAGTGGTTGGACAATGAAGACGTAAATTCATTGTGACAAATTGCTCAGTTATCAGTAAAAGGCATTGGGTTATTTTATACTGTCTTTTCCAAACGCCACTCCATTCAGGTGTAACCCCTACTGGGATGGCCCATAGTGTGGCCTTGGGGCAGCAGGATGATACCTAGTAAAATTACAGGGAAAATTGGAGAAGTCGCTATCAAATACCACTAGAACACCCTGATGCTGTCTATCCCGACTGGACTACTGTAACACCCTCCTCTGTGGTTTGCCAACAAACAGACTGGCACTCCCCAGGCTCTCTCCTCCAAACACCCGAGCAGACTGTCAGCTGTCATCGGAGATCGCCGAGGGACACAGGATCGGAGGTGAGTAAAGTTAAAAAAAAAAAAGAAAAAAAAAATGTATCTGTGTCTTTTTTTTTTTTTTTTTTTTACATTTAACCCCTTGTGAACTGGTAAGGGGGTCCATGTGACCCCTATACCAGTTCACAAGGTTGGGGGATGGCAAGTCATCTGCGGCTAGTGGGTGACTTGCCATTAACCCCCGGCACCCCCATTACCTTCCTCCCCAAAGCCCAGGGGGGGGGGGCAGCTGGCCCCTGCACCCTGTTCCTATAAGCCCTGCATAGCTGGTCCCGGGCTGGTTACTTCGAGTAAGGGGGACCCCATGTCATTTTTTTTTTGAATTTAAGGGTTTTTAACCCTTAAAATGCCCCCCCCCCCCCCCCCCCCCCCCCGGGAGGGGGGACTCTGTCATTTTTTTTCTCGATTTAACCCTTTGTAGTGTGGATGGTAGTTGTATTTTATTTGTAAATGTTATAAAGTACTTGTTTCAGTTTGGGGGGTCTCCTGGGCAGGAACGGGGGGCTACCGATAAATATGTGGTACTTCTAATCGGTAGAAATGGGGCTTTGACATGCAATATGGTTTTCTTTAATAAAATACATTTTTTATTTAAAATAAAAGGAGACAATTTTCTAAAAAGAATTGTATTTATTTATTTTTTTATAATAATATTGTAAAAAACAGAATAAAATTTCCAAACAAGACATTTCATGTTAAACCCTAAACTCTGCTGCAAAAAAAATATATATCATTTTCCTGAAAATTCCAGCAAAAATGGCGCAAAAATTACGCAAAATGGGGGAAAATGACCTGTCAACAGAGGGTGACAAAATCTCAAGTAGGCTGGCAATTAAAAGGGTTAAAAGTAGCTATGCATGTTGGGTATTCTGTTCGGGGGACCTTGCGCTTTCAGACTTAGCTTGTTTTTTCTTGTTTGCATATTTATATTTTAAGAAATGGTGTTTTTTATTCAGCTTTTTTATACATTTTTTAGGGAAACCTTGCGCAACCAAAAAATTATTTGAGGGATTAATTCCAGAAAGATGAGCCCACTACAACAAGTTGGGTACGCTTAGAAAGCTTAACATGTGTACTTTCAGGGAATATATGGTTTATGGGGGATATTCCAAATGTCAAGGGTTGTTTTGGTTGAAAAATCGCAAGGTTCGCACTTTGCAGAGCTGAAATTTTCAAGTAAAATTGCCGTTACGCACATGCTTTTCTTTGGGGTGTTTGGCAACTCTTCCCTTGACAGAACCTATGCATGTTGGATATCGTTCTGTTCGGGGGACCTTGCTTTTTGAGATTAAACTTGTTTTTTCTTGTTTGTATATAGTTTTTTTAGGAAAATGTGGCTTTGATTCTGCTTTTTTATCCTTTTTTTAGGGAAACTCTTTGCAACCAAAGATTACATTGAGGGATTACTTCCAGAAAACTGTGGCCACATCAACAAGCCTGGTACACCTAGAAAGCTTGCGGTGTGTACTTCCAGAGAATATATAGTTTGTTGGGGGTATTTCAAATGTAAAGGGTTGTTTTTCTGAAAAAAACTGCAAGGTGCGCATAGCGTGGTTGTATTTTATCTGAAAATCCCCTAAAGCGCTGTTTCAGGTTTGGGGGAGTCTCCTGGGCAGGAAAGGGTGTCTACCTATACATATGTGGTACCGCTGTAACCGGGAGAAATTTGGGTTTCACACGCAATAAGATTTTTTTGACAAACTTACATTTTTTATTACAAAAAAACACTACAAATTGTAAAAAATAGATTTTTAAATTTTTTTTTCACATATTTCACCCAAAAATATTGAGAATACACCTAAACAATGACAAACAAGACATTTTATGTTAAAGCCCAGACTCTGCTGAAAAAAACAATATATCTTTTCCTGGGAAATTCCTGGAAATCCCTTCAAAAATCACATTTGAACATGGGCAGCGCAAAATAGTGCAAAATGGTCTGGCACCAAAGGGTGACAAAAACTCCAGGTAGGCTGGCAGCGAAAGGGTTAAAAGTGCCTCAAAACTCACTTCTTCAGACAAGCATATAACCTGGCTTAAAGTGGACCAACACCCAGGATTTTGACTATCCTGGGTGTTGGTCCATTTAGGTGGGGCACCCCGATCGGGGGTGCCCCGCTGTGTGAAACCCCCCCGATCGCCGCAAAAACTCACCTCTCCCCGCTCCCACGTGACCTCGTCCGGCCAATGACAGCGCTCAGAGCCGCTCTGGTATGCGCGTCCAAAGCCGCTTGGACGCACATACCAGAGCGCTGTCATTGGCTGTGTCTCTCACTTCCCTCTAACAGGGAGCGCGCCTGCGCCGGCCATTCACAAAACGGCCGGCGCGGGAGCGCGCCCTGCTAGAGGGAAGCGAGAGACGCGGCCGCGTCTCGCGCATGCGCCATTGGATTGCCGGTAAGGTAAGGATTGTGGGCCTCCTGGGGGGTTCCTCCCCGCGGGACATCCCGATTTCGGATGCCCCGCGGGGAGGGATCTGATCGGTCCGGGAATCTTATAGATTCCCGGGCCGATCCCCCCTGGGTGTTGGTCCACTTTAAAGTGAACCAAAACTTTTGACTATCCTGGGTTCTGGTCCTTGACCAAACCCGCTGTGTGAAACCCCAGGTCGCTGAAACCAACTCACCTCTTCCTGATCCTACGGCGCATGTGTGGACACTCGTCAGTGAAACGGCTGCATCCCCTGCTACCCTCTAACAGGGAGTGTCTGTGCCAGCTATTCACAAATGCCTGGCGTGGGCACGTGCCTTGCTAGAGGGATAGCAGGGATGCGGCTCGCGCATGCGCCATTGGACCGGGAAAGAAGGTAAGTGTATGGGGAGACCTGGGGGTTTCACACAGCATGGTATCCCAATTTTGGATGCCCCCGGGGGGAGGGAATCGATCGGCCTGGCCCTTGCCGATCGCTGTGGGTTTTGGTCCACTTTAGGCAACTCCTATAACCTTAACAAATGGCACATGCAGCCCAACTCAAGCTCTACCACTTACCCTAACTTTTTGTCTCCACCCCCATCATTTATACTGTAAGCTCACAAGGGCAGGGCTCTCCTTTCTATTGTCTCCTGTGCTCACAACACTTGCTTTAAAGTGGACCAACACCCAGGATTTTGACTATCCTGGGTCTTGGTCCACTTCGGTGGGGCACCCCCGATCGGGGTGCCCCGCTGTGTGAAACCCCCCCGAACCCCCCGGAAAACTCACCTCTCCCCGCTCCCAGCGCCGACGGACAAGCCGCGGACAAGCGGCTCCTCCGCCGCCGCCTCCCGCGCGTCACTCTTGACGCGCGCGTGCCCGCGCCGGCCATTCACAGACGGCCGGCGCGGGCGCGCGCACGTCTAGAGGGGCGCGAGGGAGGCGGCGGCCGGCCGCCGAAGATAAGGTAAGGAGTTTGGGGTGTTTGGGGGGGTTTCACCCCGCGGGACATCCCGATCTCGGATGTCCCGCGGGGAGGGAGGTGATTGGCCCGGGAATCTTATAGATTCCCGGGCCGATCACCCGTGGGTGTTGGTCCACTTTAAACCCTGTGGCTTCTAGTTTTGTATTGTTCCATTTACTGAATGTTTTATCTTGTCTGTAATGACACCTTGTAAAGCGCTATGGAATAGGATGGCACTATATAAATATACATTAATTATATCATTGATTTGTATAAACAAGCCTATAAACCATAAAATTAATTTATGATTAACATTTCTAAAAGTACATTATACATATTATACAAAAATCGTAAGAGGTTTTCTATTTTTATCCTGGAGTCCAAGTTGGTACATTTTTACTGACTCCCTACACCACGGCCCTGGCGGATATTGCTGGGAGGCTTTCTTTCATGTGGTGGCTTCTCATTCTCACACAGCAGCTGCTTCACTGAGTAATCCCTGGAAGTGTTACCAAAAGGTCACTTTGTGTGTTGAGAGCAACGCCCTAAAACGGGGGATATCAAGCTCATTTTCACATCAGTATTACAGTTGCCTTCAAAGGGCCGGTTAATAACAAACGCCAAACAAAATGCAAGTGTGACTATTTAGATATATGGTTAACATGTAATTCAACCAGATTTATTCCCTAGGACAGATACCAAATTATTTTTCCCAGGACAGATGCAGGAGCAAAATACCGGTACTAATGAAGAGTGCGTGTCTCTCTGAAGAAAACCACATAATGGCCCAACCAAACAAGAATGATTACATTAAAGCGGACCTTAACCTAAATAAGAGCCTATCTTATATGTTTCCCACAACCTGTACATACAGATTGCTCACATTAAAAAATCACCCTCCCTGCATCTATTGCATGTTACGAGCCTTTAAACTTCCAAGATTGCGGCTCATGGAGCATCAGGCAGCCTGCAAACAGGAAGTGTCTTCTGACTGTGTCGCTCTGCATTCTGGGATTGCTGCCCTTTCCCTGACCCCAGCTCTGCTCTGTCTGCACAGCTATAACCCCGCCCCCTGCACTTTATCCCGCTCTCCTTTCCTCAGTATGTGATGCTTCTGAGGCAAGATGGTGGCACCTGTATCCTAGAGTCCTGAACAGAGTTGCATCCTGGTGGGGGAAATAAATAAGTAAGCGACTAAAAACTTAAAGTATATTAATTTTAGATGCTGGGGACTAGTCTGGGGGGGGGGGGAGATTATACAGTGGGACTAGATTGGGGGGGGGAAGAGGATCACACAATGGTGACTTGATGGGACTGGACTGGGGGCAGAGGAGGATCACACAATGGTGACTTGATGGGACTGGACTGGGGGCAGAGGAGGATCACACAGTGGGGACTGGGGGGTTCTCCCTGGGAAAATGGACTGCGGGACGAGAAGGATCACACTGGGTGACTGATATACCAGGACTTGATCTTGGGACCTGGTAGAGTTTTATTAGAACGGGCAAGGACCTATTGACTTTTATTGGAGCATTTATGAAGCCAAGCACCTGTGGGCTGAGCCATTTGAGTGTCCGATCCAGCTCACCTAGGGCATTGTCCTTTCACCTTAGATTTATGTAAAGTAAAATAAACCTTCCAATGAATTTCACTCTCTTAAACCTACATCCAAGATTACATTTTAGTTGCCTTACTCACCTGCAGCCCTTGCTAAAAATTTCCAGCAGCTGGCATTTACATGACTGGGCAGCCCATGAATAGCTGTGTGTCTGGCAGTAACCACTGTTTAACTTGTCTCTTTCTGTTTTTTCAGCGGCCATGTGGCCAGCCAAAGCCGTTGCTGTTGTCAGTGTTAGTATTTGTGGCGGCAGCTGACTAACCTGCTGTTACTGCTTTTGCCTGGCCCGGGCATTCATTAGCAAATGCTTGTAGCTGCTCATAGCAGAATATACTCAAATTGTAAAAAGTGGGAGTGGGCCCCCCCTTTGAACCCTTAATATACCTGACCCCGCTATAAATCAGATTGCATAGATTATATTGTCTTTTAGCAAAGTTTAATATTTCTACTGAATATGACCAGCTTTTTAATGATGATTAATGTGATGGGTTTGTCTATAAGTCCATTTTTGCATTTCCCCCAATTAGTGGGAGGCAATTAGGACTTTAGAGTACAACTGCTCATAGAAGAAGCCTGTATCAAGTATAGAAAGCCGCCATTGATTTAATGTAAAATGCTTTTACACCTTCACCTTTCGTGGCACTTCACAATGTAGAAATTAGAAACCGAGTCAAACAAATAATATCCCTTTAATACAAATAGACATAGATACTGAAACACACTAGGGAGTGCGGGCCCTAAGCTTGCACAGGATAAGAGTGGAGATGGGAGGCAGGGCACAAATAGTAAATAGTAGTATAGTAATGGTGTAATAGTATAAACTAAGCATGGTGGCGAGTGCTCTGAAGGTGTCAGGGCTGTAAATGTGGATTGCTTAGGTGTTTAGAGTATTGGGGAGTCTAGAATTGCATGGTGGAGGACATTCCAAAGGACTGGGGTGATTCATGTGAAGTCCTGAAGGCTATAGTGGGAGATCAGGGTTGAAGACGGGAAGAGGGTCCTGGGCAGAACAAAGGCTGTCTGAGTTAATATTGTTTGATAAGCAAAGAAATGCAGGGTCTTGCGAATCCTTGTAATTTATAGTGGACCAAAATACAGCTCAATCGATTCCTGGGCCGATAGATTCCCCCCCCCCGGGGCATCCAAAATCAGGATGCCCGCTGTGTGAAACCCCCCAGGTTGCCCCATTCACTTACCACGTTTCCCAGTCCCATGGCGCGTCTAAGAGCCGCAGCCACATCCCGCTATACCTCTAGCATATCTCGTGCCCGCGCCAGGTATTTGTGCATGGCTGGCGCGGACACGCTCCCTGTTAGAGGGAAGCGGAGGATGTGGCCGTCAGAGCCGCTGCTCTTAGACACGCCGTGGGACTTGGAAGAGGTGAGTTGGCATCGGCGTCCTGGGGGGTTTCACACAGCGGGGCATCCCCGATCGGGGTGCCCCAGGGAAAGGACCAAAACCAAGGATAGTCAAAATCCTGGGTTTTGGTTCACTTTAAAGTGGAACAAAACCCGTTAATTTTGACCATCCTGAGTTTTGTTCCCTGCTTTTGGAGCTTCCAGAATTGGGATGTTGCTTTGTGTGAAACCCCCCAGATCGCCACAACTCGCCCCTTTTCAGGCCTATAGCGCATGGATGGACTCTTGTCTAATCAGAGCAGTTTGCCATGCATAGTAAATGTTCGGCAAGCGGCTCTTGTTTTCATCTGAGCGAGAGCAGCCGCATCCTTCGCAGCTTGTGCGCTCCTGCCCCAGCCAATCTGAATGGCTGGGTGCGGGAGTGTGCACAAGGCCCAAAGATGTAGGAATGCGTCGGCCAGAAATAACATCGGCGAAGTGCCCTAGGGGGAGGGGGGGTTCACACAGCTGGGCATCCAATCTGTGACGCTCTGGGAGAAGGCCATCGGACGGCCATGGAATCTTTTAGATTCTAAGGCCGAGCCACAAGGGTTTTGTTCTGCTTTAATGTCCCTGTTCAGGCACACCCTAACTTTCTCCCACCATTATCCTCCATGGGGACAGTGTAAAATAAGCCATTTCAAAGCATCTCAAAATCTCTGATTTTCTGTAAATACATTATGTATTCTAAGCTAAGCCACCTTCTTGGCTTCAATTTCTGGGTCATGGCTGAGCTGGAAAGGGGAGGTCATGGAGCAGTTTTATCATGAGCAGCGTCTTCTGTGGTCGAAGAATGCCTGGCATGGACGCACGTCCTGCTAAAGCTATAGCTGACGGAGGCCACGGCTCGTGCATTGGATTTAGGATAAGATGATTTTTTAGGGGACTGGGGGGTGTCACACCACAGGGGGAGGGAATCGGATGGCCCTGTAAACTTATAGGTTCCAGGGCCATCGACTGTACGTTTTTGGTCCACTTTATTTGGGCTCTCCTGGTAAATTAATTAGCACAGGTGTTTGTGTTTGATTTAAAGTGGACCAATAGTCAAAAATGACGATAATGACCAGACCAACACACCAAACAGTGCTCCTATGCATCCCTCCACAGGGCAATTTAGATTGCACATTAAAAATAAATTTACCTATTTGTAACTCATACTGTGGTAAATTTTAAAAACAAGATGGCGGTTCATGGGCTTCCAGGCCACCTGCAAACAGGAAGTGCTGCTGGGCTTCCTGTTACTGTGCATTGTCAGTTATGTCAGTTGGGAGAGGAAGCTACAAAATGGTTGCTACCTTTCTTTTCCAACTGTGTCAGGCTGTTGGTCGAGTTTCATTTTTTTTTTCTAACTCTTGCTGTGGTAAATTTTAAAATCAAAATGGCCACCTGCAAACAGGAAGTGCTGCTGGGTTTCCTGTTACTGTGCATTGTCAGTTGAATCCAGGCAGCAGCATGGCTGAGATGCTGGGAGAAGAAGCTCCAAAATGGCCACTGCCTTTCTTTTCCAACTGTGTCAGGCTGTTGGTCTGGTTTAATTTACCTTTTTTTTAACTCTTGCTGTGGTAAATTTTAAAAACAAAATGGCCGCCTGCAAACAGAAAGTGTTGCTGGGCTTCCTCTCACTCTGCATTGTCAGTTATGCCAGTTGAATCCAGGCAGCAGCATGGCTGAGTTGCTGGGAGAGGAAGCTCCAAAATGGCCCCTACCTTTCTTTTCCAACTGTGTCAGGCTGTTGGTCCAGTTTATTTTACCTTTTTCTAACTCTTGGTGTGGTAAATTATAAAATCAAAATGGCCGCCTGCAAACAGGAAGTGCTGCTGGGTTTCCTGTTACTGTGCATTGTCAGTTGAATCCAGGCAGCAGCATGGCTGAGATGCTGGGAGAGGAAGCTCCGAAATGGCCTCTACCTGTGCCAGGCTGTTGATCCGTGATCCAAAGAGCCCTGAGACACAATACCATCCAGGAGTTTATTTGAGACACAGAAACGTGACATGTATATCACACTTACATTTCAGTTTGCTTCATAATTTGGAACACAGCGCAGTGTTCACTTTGTGCCTTTTTAATAGGCCTAAGCTTATTGCTATATGTAATGAAAATAAATGGTGATCGATGTTCCGCTGAGGTATATGACCATCCGTTCTAATAAGCGCTGCCATGTCTGCTTCCCGGGGGAATCCAGCATTTCATTCGACATGACTGCGCTTGTAGAGGGAGAACATTTAATAACCTTATACTGAGCCTCGCTGTCAATCATGATTGTGCCCGTACGCCTGGTGCCGGCTATTGTCTAGTTTCTGGCAGCTCGGGATTTATCTGTATTGGAAGTGCCTTAAAAATAAGAGGGGGCTGTGTCTACTTGGCAGCTTCCACACTTTACTTTTAAAGGCACTGTCTAGGGCTCAGCATGGACGCTCTGCAGGGGGACAAAAGTAGGTACTTGCCTTTTTGTTAAGTTACAGCGAGCGTGGCCACGCACAGCCCAAGAAGTGCGAGTGATGCCTGTGCCGGCTGCGCATGTGCTGTGGGATCGTTGGCGAAATATGCATATCAGGGGACTGAGGAGGGTTCATGTTCTGGAGCCTGTAAGATGCCAGGGCCCGTCTGATTTCACCTCTCCTTCTTTCGGTCCATCTTGTGACCGTTCTTTGCCCTGCTTTTACCAAATGAAAGCTCAATTCCAGAGAGTTTTGTTACTTAAAGGGGACCAAAACCCACCCAAATATCAAACTGACATTCAAACCCCTTCCCTCAATGTTTGGAAGCTTTTGACATGGCAGTTAGTTGTGCCTGGGGTCAGAAATGCTCCAACTTTAGCATATAAAGATAAAATTAAGTAAAGTGTACCTTAAGCAGCCCTGAAGTCTGAGACTCCAGTGCTGCCTGATTTCCTCTCCCCGGGGCATCCCGATTTGGGATGCCTTACTGTGTGAACCCACCCATTCACCCGATATGCTTACCTCGCCAATGAGCCCACGGTGCATTACTCACATCCTTCTTGGGCTGTGAGCAGCCACACCAGCTGCGACTGAATGGCTGTGTGTCGATGCGCACAGCCGAAGGATGTGCGTGATGCCATGCACTGATTGTGAGTGCGACTGGTATTATATTTAGCTTCTCCAGTCGCACATTAGTATGCGCAGCCAGAGGAGCTGATTGGAGAAGAGCCACATCTGTGCCATGGACCCATGGAAAAGTAAAAAAAGGTGGCGACTGATGCAGTTTCACGCAGTGGGGCATGCTAAATCTAGATACCCCTGGGGGATGGACCAATACCCAGGATAGTGAAAATCCTGGGATTCTGTCCACTTTAAGAGCCTGAGTGGACCCCTAAAGATGCCAGAGGACCGGGTAGTTAGCCATGTATCCCCAGTGCTGCCACCAGCCCTGAATATTTGCCTAATGTCGCTTTAGTAAAGGCCTAGCTTCATTTTTTTTTCAATAGCTTTTTGAGGGATCAGGGCCTGTTTCTATTTGCATTTTATTGTCGTGTCCCCATTTTGGAGATTAACCTGGGATTTTGATTTTCCTAGATTTTTGCTTGCCGTGCATATTTAATATTTGGCAAATGGCTCTGTTTACGGCAGTTGGGAGCTAAAAGGCACAATTTGGGATGCCCCCAGAGGAAGGCACATTGAGTTTTGTTTCCACTTTAAGGAAGCCATCAGGAAAGAAAGAAGTGGAGTGTCCAGCTTCTTCCCATAATAAAAATTAGCTTTTATTCCGAATCTTTAAAAATATCATCCACGTAGCATTAGAAAAAAGTTCCCAATATACACAATAGTAAATGGAATCCAGGACCCAAAGTGCCCCGCTGGAGGCATCCTGTGACGCGTTTCGGGCTTCAAATGCCCTTAATCATACAATCCATCAGGAAAGGAAGATATTGACCAAGACAAACAATGATGTTCCTTCTGCCAGGGACGCCCCTTAGGTCCTGACACCTATAGCTTTACTGTTATATGAACGTCTTGTTGGGTAAGCACACAGACAACGTTTGACACATATCTGTCCAATCACGGCGCAGTGAAAAGAAGTTGCATTGGTTACAAACTTTCCCCACTTTCCTCAACACTATAAAGATTAAAACAAGTTTTGGCAAGGGCTGGGCTCTAAATTCAGTCAGCATTCATTTTAATGGCATTGGGAATTAAATCCACATAATCATTTTCTCTGCAAATCAAACCGTCATTTCTATGTTTGTAACGAGCTTTCTCCAGGGATTTACAAATGGCTTGTAAAATACGGCGCTACAGCTAGAGGGTTACGCGGGCCCTCCAGAGAGCCTGGTAAATGTTTTAAATGCCTATAAAAAAGCTATTAAAAGCTAAGGAAGGCTGTTAACCCCCATTTACACATTTGCACTTTTGTGTAGTTAAACCGCACCAAAAAGCCACTTGCTGTTTTTTACCATTACTGGGTTACTGAAGGCAATTAAAAATGAAAAATCATGCCTTCCTGCCCGAGGACATGATGTTGGGTACAGCACACTTTTTGACTCTCCTTACTGACCTCTGATGAGAGGGTGGCAGGGAGGGAATGAGGCTCCAATCCTTACCTGCCAATGCTGGTGTAGATCACGCTCCTGCAGCCGTGGTACCCGCACTTGCAGTAGTCTTTATTTCTCTCGTATTCAACATCACGGCATCACATTTCAGAACTTCATGGTTTAAAGTGGACCAAAACATGGGCTTTTCACTATCCCGGGTTTTGTTTTTTCACCCAGAGGCACTCTGTTTTGGGGTGTCTTGCTGTGTGAAAACCCTCAGGTCACAGAATCTACTCGCCTCTCCTTGAGCCCACAGCGCAGGTGTGACCGCTCGTCCAATCCGTTTCTCCAGCCGCCCACCTGAACGACCCGTCTGCCCGATCAGCCCGATTGTCCAATTAACTCGTCTGACCATCCGCCTGCCTGATCAACCATCCTGTCTTATCACGCGTTCAGTGCGTTGGCCCGATCATCCTACCGGATCATCTAGCCCACCCGTCCCCACACATTCCGCCCACCCGGCCCCACACATTCCGCCCACCCGTCCCCACACATTCCACCCACCCGTCCCCACACATTCCGCCCACCTGTCCCCACACATTCCGCCCACCTGTCCCCACACATTCCGCCCACCTGTCTCCACACATTCCGCCCACCTGTCCCCACACATTCCGCCCACCTGTTCCCACACATTCCGCCCACCTGTCCCCACACATTCCGCCCACCCGGCCCCACACATTCCGCCCACCTGTCCCCACACATTCCGCCCACCTGTCCCCACACATTCCGCCCACCTGTTCCCACACATTCCGCCCACCCGTCCCCACACATTCCGCCCACCCATCCCCACACATTCCGCCCACCCGTTCCCACACATTCCGCCCACCCGTCCCCACACATTCCGCCCACCCGGCCCCACACATTCCGCCCACCCGTCCCCACACATTCCGCCCACCCGTCCCCACACATTCCGCCCACCCGTCCCCACACATTCCGCCCACCTGTCCCCACACATTCCGCCCACCCGTCCCCACACATTCCGCCCACCCGTCCCCACACATTCCGCCCACCCGTCCCCACACATTCCGCCCACCCGTCCCCACACATTCCGCCCACCCGTCCCCACACATTCCGCCCACCCGTCCCCACACATTCCGCCCACCCGGCCCCACACATTCCGCCCACCCGTCCCCACACATTCCGCCCACCCGTCCCCACACATTCCGCCCACCTGTCCCCACACATTCCGCCCACCTGTCCCCACACATTCCGCCCACCCGTCCCCACACATTCCGCCCACCCGTCCCCACACATTCCGCCCACCCGTCCCCACACATTCCGCCCACCCGTCCCCACACATTCCGCCCACCCGTCCCCACACATTCCGCCCACCCGTCCCCACACATTCCGCCCACCTGTCCCCACACATTCCGCCCACCCGGCCCCACACATTCCGCCCACCCGTCCCCACACATTCCGCCCACCCGTCCCCACACATTCCGCCCACCCGTCCCCACACATTCCGCCCACCCGTCCCCACACATTCCGCCCACCCGTCCCCACACATTCCGCTCACTCAATCATCCTGTCCGTCTGATCGCTCATTCAACGTGCCTTCCCAATCAACTTGCCTGATCGTCCCATCTGACAAATCATCCCGCCCCATAAACCCGCCAGTCGCCCAATCAACCTGGCCACCCAGTCAACTCAACCACACGCCTACTTGCCCACCTAATGAACTGGGACTGAGTGCATGTGCTTCCGGGGGTGCTCACATAGTGCATGTGTGGGCAGGGTGCACGCCTATGTGTTTGAGAGTGCACGCATGTGCTTCTGGGAGTGTGCGTATGTGCTTGCGGTGGTGTGTACAAGCGGGGTGCAGGCCTAGGTGTCCGATGTCGCCTAGCAACAGAGAGGGAGGGAGCGCAGCCAGGGTGTATGAAGCAAGATCCCAAGCTCTTACAGACTCCGGCCATCATGTTATTATGCAGCATCACAGTTCCAAGGGCCACGCCTACTTTCTTCAGAGGAGAAATCATATGGTGGAACATACGGCGAACAGTTTAGGACAGCGCCAAACGTAGCCCGACACAGTGGTGTAACAAGTACCTTTGCATTTAATATCTTGTGGCTCTGGTGCCCAATGATAAATCTGGTCTAGCATAGCCTAATAACGTTGTAAAAAAGTTAAACTGGACCTTCACCCTGAATAAGAGTCTATCTTAAATGTTACCCCCACCCCCTACATACAGATTGCCCACATTAAAAATCATCCTAACTGCATCTACTGCATTTTATGAGCCTTTAAGCATCAAAGGCGGCGGCCCATGGAGTCTCAGGCTGCCTACAAACAGGAAGTGTCTTCTGACTGTGCTGCTCTGCATTCTGGGATTGCTGTCCTTTTCCTGATCCCACCACTGCACTGTCTGTGCAAAGCACAGCTATAACCCCCTGCACTCCTCCCCCTCTCCTCAGTATGCGATGCGTCTTAGGCAAGATGGCAGTGCCCGCATCCTAGAGTCCTGAGCAGAGTTGCAGTCCAATGGGGGAAAGAATAATAAGTGACTAAAAACTTAAAATATATTAATTTTAGATGCCAGAATAGTTTTTTTTAAAGGTTTGGGCTTTTCATTAAATGATGCTGAAGGTCCGGTTTAAGAGAGTATCAAGATCACCAACACTGAATATAAACCTAATTAAAATACACACAAGAGATGCTCCCAAAGGGCATCGGTGGATACAGGCCTGCTGTTCCCAGTGGTGAATCTGGTCATTAAAAGGAATCCACCTTCAGTAAATTGTTATTGTTAGAATCCGCTGCTTCAATATATATTATACTGCCTTGCACGTTAACCCATCCCATTCACAGTGTGTGAATATGACCCACGTTACAGATCCGCACAACCACAACCTGCCCTTACGACCTCAATCATGGAGCATTACTGTATTTTTTGCCCTATAAGACGCACTTTAAAGTGGACCAACACCCAGGATTTTGACTATCCTGGGTCTTGGTCCACTTCGGTGGGGCACCCCCGATCGGGGTGCCCCGCTGTGTGAAACCCCCCCGAACCCCCCGAACAACTCACCTCTCCCCGCTCCCAGCGCCGACGTACAAGCGAAGATCTTGAACGTCTAAGCGGCGGCGGCCGCCGCCGCCTCCCTCGCGTCACTTTGAACGCGCGCGCCCCCGCGCCGGCCATTCGCAGACGGCCGGCGCGGAGGCGCGCACGCCTACAGGGGCGCGAGGGAGGCGGCGGCGGCCGGCCGCCGCCGAAGATAAGGTAGGTGAGTTGGGGTGTTTGGGGGGGGTTTCACCCCGCGGGACATCCCGATCTCGGATGTCCCGCGGGGTGGGGGGTGATCGGCCCGGGAATCTTATAGATTCCCGGGCTGATCACCCGTGGGTGTTGGTCCACTTTAAAGTGTGTGTGTGTGTGGGGGGGGGGGGTGTTAGCGCGTCTTATTGGGCGAATGTAAAGAAAAAAACATCAAAAAAGTCAGCCGATGAAAGAGCGGCAGGCAGGGTAACAAAACCCCGCCCCCGGTCCCAGCAACGCCGGTATTTCTCAGGCCGGCACGCGCACATCCGATCCATGCAGCCAGTGGGGTGGCCTGCGCCCGCGTCCCGACTGCATGGATCGGCTGCGCGCACACTGGCGAGAAATACTGGTGGTGCCGGCAGCAACCGTAGCGGGGACAGTGGGTGGGGTGTAGTTACCCTGCCCTCTCCCTGCCCGCTGCTCTTTCATCGGCTGGCGGCCGCAGCGCGAGGCTTATGTAAGTATATGTTTTTTGGTTTTTTTTTCTTATCCCCAGCATGGGGTGTGGGGGGGGGGGGGGGAGTATTCACCACATTGCATATGGGATAGGGGGGAGGGAATCCACAGTGCATATCAGCAATGGGAGGGGTATTGCCACGCTGCATATGGGGAACAGGATGGGGGTATACCACACTGCATATTGGGAACGGGATGGGGGTATACCACACTGCATATGGGGAACGGGATGGGGGTATACCACGCTGCATATGAGGAACGGGATGGGGGTATATCACACTGCATATGGGGAACGGGATGGGGGTATGCCACACTTCATATGGGGGATGGGGTGGAGGTATAGCACACTACATATGGGGAATGGGATGGGGGTATACCACATTGCATATGGGGAATGGGATGGGGGCATGCCACACTGCCTATATGGGGAATGGGAGGGGGAATGCCACACTGCCTATATGGGGAAAGGGATGGGGGAATGCCACACTGCCTATATGGGGAATGGGATGGGGGAATGCCACACTGCCTATATGGGGAATGGGAGGGGGAATGCCACACTGCCTATGGGAATGGGATGGGGGAATGCCACACTGCCTATATGGGGAATGGGATGGGGGAATGCCACACTGCCTATATGGGGAATGGGAGGGGGAATGCCACACTGCCTATGGGAATGGGATGGGGGAATGCCACACTGCCTATATGGGGAATGGGATGGGGGAATGCCACACTGCCTATATGGGGAATGGGAGGGGGAATGCCACACTGCCTATGGGAATGGGATGAGAAAATTCCACACTACCTATGGGATGGGGGGATGCCACAATGTCTGTAATGGGGTGTTTTAGCACAACATTTGGTTTAGAATATTTTTTTCTTATTTTCCTCCTTCAAATCCTAGGTGCGTCTTATGGGCAGGTGCATCTTATAAGGCGAAAAATACGGTACCTACCTGACACCTGAACATAGATGCTGGCAACACACACTGCTATCGGGGCTGTGTTACATAGTTCTGGCTCAGGAAGAATGCAGGGCAGTATTGTCTGGCAGCTGGTTATAGAGTGATATTTCTGCTGGATTTCCTTAGGAAGATTTCTCCTGCAGCCACTGACTCATCCTGAATATTTATACCATCAAAGACCAAGCACAAATAGGAAGCGCCTCTCCTCACGTGCGTTACAGAGAATATCTCTGGAAACAATGCAACAAATAGATGGTTTCTTCTCGTCCTTTGCCCACTTACTAAATGCCATTGTATCTGCTTGGCCAACCCCTCTGTTAAACTGGCCCAAAAGTCATATTTGGTTTTCATGATTCTTAGGGGTCATCCCAAATTGAAATTCCGGCATTGGAATCATAACTAGACCAAATTTCATGCACAACTACTTGCCATTGCGTGTGGTAAAGTCTACAGTAAAATGTTCTTGCTTCCAGAGGCGGTTGGAGTGTTTCAGCTAAATAATAATGATTTTAAAGTGGACCAAAACCCAGGATTTTGATTACCATTACTTTTGGTCTTTGCCCCCCAGGCACCCTGATCGTGGATTTCCCACTGTGTGAAACCCTGCAGGTCGCCCAATCAGACCCCTCCCCAGTCCTACGGCGCATGCGCAGCCCTCTCGTCCAATCAGCGCTCTCAGATCCGCTCCTACCTCTTCGTCCAGGAGTTTGTCTAATGCGAGCGGATCCGAGCGCGGCCACATCCCCTGCTACCCTTTAACAAGGAGCGTGCCCGTGCCGGCCATTCACAAATGCCTGGTGAGGGCACGCACCCTGCTAAAGGGGTAGCAGGGATGCGGATGCTGCTCACGCATGCTCCGTTGGACCGGGAACAAAGGTTAGATTTCGGGCGACTTGGGGGGTTTGACACTGCGGGATATCCGGAATCTGAATGCCCCGGGGGAGAGAGTATGCCTGCCATAGACTCGAGGGTGGGGTTTGGTCCACTTTAGTACATTGTTGATGGTACCTCTCAAGACCGACAGCAGGTGGCAGAAAATCACAAATGCAGTAACTTAGTTAAAGCAGACCAAAACTCAGGGTTTTCACTCACCTGGTTTCCCCCAAATTGGGGGACCCTTGTGTGTGAAACCCTCTTGGTTAGCCCATTCACTCACCTCGATCCAGGCTGCCACAATATATGTGGGCTCTCGTCCAATAGGAACCCACTGTGGTGCATAGTCATGCCCGCCACTAAGTTGTGAATTACCTAATTGCCAGTTGCCTCCCGCTATTCAGATACGCTGGGGTGGGTGCATGCATCAGACGGAGGAAGTGCGGGGGGATGCCACCTGGGCATGTGCTGTGGGGTCAATTTGTCTCTCATAGTGGGGCATTTAATAGCCATGATGCCCCGGGGTCAAGCTGTAACCTTGCCCGCTAGAGTCTTTTAGATTCTAGAGCTGGGATTTGATCTGTCTTTAAACCTGACCAAATAAGTTATCAAAGATTTTTCAGGGCTCTACATTTTGCGCCATGATCTGATTCGCTGCTGAACCCCCACCCCAGCCCTCGCTACCATGTTACCATCCAGTACTGTATTCAAATGTGCCACATGAAGAGCCCGCAGCAGAATCTCCTTTTGGGCACAGTGAGGAAGTGGGGGGGATTTTGACTATCCTGGGTTTTGGTCCTTTCCCCTGCTGCGTGAATCCCCCCTGATTCCCGAGCCCAACTCTCTCCTCTTCTCGGTCCTACGGTGCATGTGCGGTCGTTCGTCCAATCAGCGCACTCGGAGCCGTTGAAGTCTAAGGCAAGTGGATCTGAGCGTGCTGGTGGCCGCATCTCCCGTTACCCTCTAACAGGGAACGTACCCGTGCCGGCCATTCACAAATGCCTGGCACAGGCACACGCCCTGCTAAAGGGATAGCGGGGATGCGGTCGCGGCTTGTGCATTTGCAGTTGGACCAGGAAACAAGGTAAGTTTATGGGGCAACCTGGAGGGTTGCCATGCCATGCATATTAATGATCGGCAATACATCTCTGTTTAAATGGAACTGGAGAGGAGTCTGCTCCTACTCACTATTCCCGAGCACTATCTAGACGTGTGTTCCCGAATCTGAATGGCTGGATGCGGGAGCGTGCCTCAGCCCAGAGATGCTAGAGATGTGGCCCCCAATGTTTTCATCTCAGTGGGAGTTTTGCAGCGACCCGGGGGGGGGGGTCACACAGAGTGGCATCCCGATTCATCAAGAGAGTTTTGTTCTGCTATAACTACATTGCAGTTACCAATTCGACCATGATCCAAAATTAAAGTCCACCGGCATGACCACCCATGTACTCTTAGTAGTAATAATAAGTATTAGCCAATGAACAGACAAACCCCTTACTCGAAGGGCTGGCCTCACATTTTGATTCTTTTTATATCTTGACCCTGACGCCTTTCGGTGAATACGTTCTGCTTGCCTTTTACATTATTAGTATATAGATCGTCTGTTTGTATCCTCCCCATGACCTGCTGGTGGGCTCACCTGCTCCATTTGCACGTGTGCTCTTTGGACATTAGATTGTAAGCTTTTTTGAGGGACAAGGTAAATAGTGGATGCCTCTATGTACATGGTAGCTTGCTGCAGATAGCACAGCGCTATATAAATACACAGCAAATAACTCCCTAAATGTGCTATTTGGACGCTGGCGTCACAGCACCGTCGCCTGCCAAGACCCTGCTTTTATTTTCGGCTTGGGCTGGAATCCCAGCAAATCCCTCTGTCTGCGGCAGCATGGCGGGCGGGTGTTCGGCAATGAGAGCCTGAACGATGGTTTTGGACGGGAATCCGCCCTTCCATGCCAGGTGACCGGGAATGTAACGTCATCAACTTGAAATGATATATGTCTAACCAAGTTACACAAGAGCTTTCTAGCTCTGGCTACTTCTTTAAAGGCTAAGTGCACTTGCAGGGCCTATAAGTTACACAAGAGCTTCCTAGCTCAGGTTATTACTTTAAAGGCTAAGTGCACTTGCAGGGCCTATAAGATCTTTCCTTAAAGCGGACCTTCATTATCATTTAATAAAAAGCCCAACCCCTTAAACTATTCCCCAGCGTCTAAAATTAATATATTTTATGTTTTACCTCCCTATTTAATTATTCTTTCCCCCTGTGGGCTTCAACTTTGTTCAGGACTCTAAGATACAGGTGCCGCCATCTTGCCTCAGAAGCATCACATACTGTGGAGAGGGGTCAAAAGTGCAGGGGGCGGGTTATAGCTGTGCTTTGCACAGACAGAGCAGAACTGGGGTCAGGAAAAGGACAGCAATCCCAGAATGCAGAGCAGCACAGTCAGAAGGCACTTCCTGTTTGCAGGCAGCCTGAGACCTCATGTGCCGCCATCTTGGATGTTTAAAGGCTCAGAAAATGCAGTAGATGCAGGTAGGATGATTTTAATGAGCAATCTGTATGTACAGGGTGGGGGAAAACATATAAGATAGGCTCTAATTTAGGGTGAAGGTTATTGGCCTTATCCAAATCATTTTTGGTGTTTGACTGTGTATGTGTGGATGGTTTTCACTTGTTTGTGTGATTACAAGGTGTTTTAAGGCACTCTTTATTGCTGACTTGCCACGCTGTGATTAGCCTGGGGAGCTTTCTCCCTCAGGCTGTGTTCGGGGAGGTGCCGGGCTCTCGGCGCGGCTGTGGTAGCCCCGCCCCCTCGTCTGGCCCGATTCTGGGGGCCATTCCACTGCTGGGATCAGCATTGCTGGGAGGGGGGCGGGGCCTGGCGAGCGCATGTTCTGCGCTGGCCCGCCCCCCTTCTCTTCCTCCTTCCTTGCTCAGTCTCTTCTCCGGGGGCCATCTTGCCTGTTACTGGTGCTCCTGGTTGGTAAGGGCCTGCTGGCCATTTCCTTAGCTTTTGCGGGGGCCTCTCGCTAGCGGGGGGCAAAATGGCCCAGGCTAGAAGGAGACATTTGTCGTCGGCCCAGGCGACTTGGGATTTTGATGATGATTCATTTGATATGTCAGATTAATCCCCGTTAGAGGAGGGGGAATTGTATGATGAGTCTGGGGCTGACGATATACAGTTTGGTGATGCTGATGTTGGGCAGGCGCTGAGGGATGCTGTTGACACGGCCACGGTTTTGTCACACCTCTTGGAGGTTTTGGATATTGCTCCGCCGGAGGCACCCCCTCTCAAGAAGGGGGAATTTTTGGGGGCCCACAAGCCTCGTTTGGAATTCCCTACCCAGGGTCATTTTGATGCACTGATCCTTAGGGAATGGGAGAAACTTAGTCGGCTTCCAGGTGTTCCTCAGGGCTGGGATAAGAAGTATCCTTTCCCGGTGGAAGCGGTTAAGCGCTGGTCTTCTCCTCCCGAGGTCGATGCGCCAGTTCTGGGATTGACCAACACCTCCGTGATTCACACCCCGGACGCCACTACCCTTAAGGATGGCGAGGATAAGCGCCTTGATCAGATGGCATGCCATGCCTTTGCCAATGTGGGCTCGGCCTTGCGGCCAGTGTGTGCTTCTGCACTTGCGGCTGTTGCTACTAGGTCTCTGGTCAGGGACTGGTTAAATGATGCACAACTTGATCCGACCAGCGCGGAATTCACTACTCTCAAGAGGTGTGAATTGTTCATGGATTTTGTCTTGGCTGCTATGGAAGACGCTATTGTCGTGTGTAGTAGAACTTCGGCCTTGTTGGTGGCCATGCGCAGATCCGTCTGGCTCTGCCAGTGGACGGCGGACTTTGCGGCCAAGAAATCACTCACAGCTCTTCCCTTCCTGGGTACGCGGCTGTTTGGAGATAAGTTGGATGCGGTTGCTAAGGGAGGTAGGTTACCTCAGCGTAAGAAGCAGCGTCGCTCCTTTCGGGGGGCAAGCCCTTCAATCCCTCCTTTCGAGGGGCCAGAGCGGTCAGAGGTGCTGCCTATTCCGGGGCCAGAGGTCCTGCTTCTGCCTGGGGTTCAAAGCCTAAACCAGCTCAACAATGAGGGGGTGTCCTCACCCGTACGGGTGGGGGGACGGCTGAGGCTCTTCTTCCAGGTCTGGGCCCTGGAGGTCACAGACAGATGGATCCTGGAGGTGGTCTCGTCCGGGTACAAACTGGAATTCGAGTACTGGCCTCCTCCAAGATTCTTGAGGTCTCAGGTGCCATCGGACCCTCAGGCTGCACAGGGGTTCCTGTTAGCAGTCAGAAATCTTCTGGACATGGGAGTCATTTGCCTGGTGCCTCGTTCAGAGAGAGGCAGGGGGTATTATTCCAACCTTTTCACGGTTCCCAAGAAGGATGGTTCTGTAAGACCTATTCTGGACCTAAAGGTCCTCAACAGGTTCATCAGACCCAAGAAGTTTTGCATGGAAACTCTACACTCTGCCATCAATTCCCTTCATCAAGGGGATTTCATGACATCCATAGACATCAAGGATGCTTACCGGCATGTACCAATTTTTCCAGTGCATCAGAGATTCCTCAGGTTCGCGGTGGACGATCAACATTTTCAGTTTGTAGCCCTTCCCTTCGGTTTGACCTCAGCGCCAAGGTTGTTCACCAAGGTTCTGGCGGGCGTCATGGCCCTGCTCAGAGCTCAGGGCGTTCGCATTGTGCCGTATCTGGACGATCTACTGATTTCTGCTACTTCCCTCCGCCAGGTGGTGTCGACCCTGGAGAAGTTTGGGTGGATGATCAACCGCCCCAAGTCCTCTCTCTCGCCATCACGGGTGATTTCATTCCTGGGCATGAATCTGGATACCATTCAGGCCAGAGTGTTCCTACCCCAGACCAAGGTGCAGGGGATTCAGGATCTGATCCGCCTTCTTATGGCCAATCTTTGCCCCTCTATCCGACAGAGGATGAAACTGGTGGGATTGATGGTGGCCTCCTTTGAGGCGGTCCCGTTTGTGCAGTTTCACATGAGATCTTCAACTTCACCTACTGATGCATTGGGACAGGTGTCCGCAGTCATTGGATCAACCGTTCCGGAGGTCTCCCAAGGTTCGACAGTCCCTTCGGTGGTGGCTGGAGTCGAGCAACCTGTTGAGGGGCAGATCATTTCTGGCCCCTTGTTGGGAAACGGTTACCATGGATGCCAGCCTGGCCTCCCTCGGGCTGGGGAGGTTTTTGGAAAGGTCATCAGTTCAGTGGGGTGTGGGGGCCTCAGGGGGCTCACAACCCCGTCAATGTCTTGGAGCTCAGAGCTATCCGGCTTGAACTGGCACGGCTGACGCCGTTCTTACAGGGTCTATCGGTTCAGACTCGATCAGGCAATAGAACGGCGGTAGCCTACATCAATCACCAAGGAGGGACTCGCAGCAGGAGTGCCCTCAGGGAAGTCTCTCTGATCCTGCATTGGGCGGAGAGCAATGTTCCTTGCATTTCGGCAATCTACATTCCGGCAGTGGAGAACATGCGGACTCTCTGAGCAGGGGGTCCTCTCGCCAAGGAGAGTGGTCTCTCAACCCCGGGGTTTTTCGGTCTCTTTGTCGCAAGTGGTGGACTCTGGAGGTGGATCTCTGCCTCACGGCACAATCACAAACTCCTGACCTTTGTGTCTCTATCTCAGGATCCTCTAGCTCTGGCAGTGGATGGCTTGTCCCTGGCTTGGAAGGATCTGGGATTTCTGTACCTGTTTCCTCCTTTCTCCATGCTGGGCAAGGTAGTTCGCAAACTGGCTCTGGAAGGGGCACCAGCAATTCTGGTGGCTCCAAGGTGGCCAAGAAGGGTTTGGTACGCAGACGTTGTAAGGCTGGCGGTAGATCAGTACCGGCTTCCCATGTTTCCGAATCTGTTATCTCAGAGTCAACTACTTTACCCCAATTTACCAACGCTGGCTTTGACGGCTTGGCTGCTGAAACCTTCATTCTGAAGTAGGAAGGTTTGTCTGAGGCTGTTGTTCAGACCTTGATTAGAGCTAGGAAGCGGTCCTCTTCTGGCATTTATTATAGGACTTGGCGGTCCTATATTGACTGGTGTGAGGCTAGGGCCTTGCAGGGTGTTTTCGATCCCTAGGATTTTGGAGTTTCTTCAGCACGGTCTGGATCTTGGGTTCCAGCTTAGTACCTTGAAAGGGCATGTCTCGGCTCTGTCTGTTTTCTTCCAAAGATCGTTTGCCTTACACCCGCTGGTTAAGACTTTTTTCCAGGGGGTTACTCATGTTCGGCCCCCTCGGAAGGCTATGGTTCCTTTTTGGCATTTGAACTTGGTTCTTTTGGCTCTCCAGGGTCCTCCTTTTGAGCCGTTACAGGATATTGCTCTTCCTGTTTTCACTCAAAAGGTTGCCTTCTTGGTGGCTATTACCTCTGTTCGGCGTGTCTCTGAGTTGGCGGCTCTGTCAATTCAGGCCCCTTACTTTGAAAGACACCAAGATAAGGTGGTCTTTCGCTTTAAGCCAGATTTCCTTCCTAAGGTGGTATCTGCCTTCCATCTCAATCAGGATATTGTTCTCCCTTCCTTGTGCCCTAAGCCTAGCAATGACAAGGAGAGGGTCTTGCACAATTTGGATGTTGTTCGCTGTGGTGACTACTTCTTCTTTCCGCAAGACGGACGCCTTTTTCGCGGTGCCTTGCGGGCCCAGGAAAGGATTGGTGCCCGCCAAGTCTACCATTAGCAAATGGAGCGCAGAGACACAGACTCTGGGAGTAGCTGAGTAAAAATTGGCGATCCAGGGGCTTTCACACAGCGGGGCATCCCAATTTGGGATCCCCTCAGAGAGAAGTTTCTCTTGAAGTCTGTGTCCAAGCTTGAATCTGTATATA
Organism: Gastrophryne carolinensis; assembly: GCA_027917425.1. Lineage (NCBI taxonomy): Eukaryota > Metazoa > Chordata > Amphibia > Anura > Microhylidae > Gastrophryne > Gastrophryne carolinensis. The sequence continues at coordinate 389,045,259 of CM051239.1, read as the reverse complement.
AGCTATATGGTTTCCATTTATCAGTCTATAAGACTCCGCCTTATTTCCTCCCCCAGGGCATCCAGATTCAGGGTGCCCCTGTGTGTAAAACCCCCCAGAGTCCCCTGTAAAACTCTCACTTTTGCCCCAATCCAATGACACATGCGCGAGCCACAGTCGTGGTCTGCTATACCTACATTTGTGAATGTGCACCCTGTTAAAGGGTAGCAGGGATGCGACTATTGGCTTGCTTGGCTCTTCATGGCTAGACTCGGCCCCCTTCGCCATAGGACTGGGTGACCTGGGAAGTGTCATACAGTGGGACATCCCAAATCGGCAGGGACCAAAACCCTGGATAGTCTACTTTAAGCATGCACCAATTTAAAGAGTTGAACCCCCCCCTCCCCAACAGTGACCCCCCAACTGAGTACCTTGGGCGATGCAGTCAAAATTTTTGTTTTTTTCTACCCCCTGAGGCCACGTCCACATGGCATTTTTTGAGATGGCTGCTTGGTTGATCTCAGGAAAGCTGCTGGCGTGACCTGCCCATTGGCCATATGCCCAGTTGCCCTATAGTCTGGGGTGACCTCCTGCCCCCAGGCTGACAGAGTCTTAGGAGCTGCCAGTAAAGGTAAGTTAACTGGGGTTTTGCGCAGAGTGGGGATTCAGGTGCCCCGGGGGCTCACTTGCTGTCAGACCTGGTGTATTGTAGATTCCAGGGCCCGCTGCCACAGCTTTTGAGCCACTTTAAGGTATTATTGGCATGTGCTCAGTGACAGATAAGTAAAATGTGGGTTCCTGGTAGGTAAACCTGGTTTCCACCTCCTTCCAGGCAGTTTCCTAACTTCCAGAAACGTGTCACAATAAAAATAAAATTCTCCCCCCTCCATCTGTCACGCCCCCATTATTACCCTGCGTGCTGCTTCAGCGATGATAAATGGCACCAGCGCAGCGTTTGACAGCTCGCTTTACTGGCAGATTTAAAGAATTTTCCTTATAAAGTGATATCACAGCCTTTGTTTTCAGCCCTGCGTCTGTGATTTTGCTGAAAAAACTACAAATATTTGCCCATATACAAGCCAAGCCTTATACCGATTGATCTGATTGGTTGTTACATGTGTGCACTGTTTCTTTTGCCTTTTGTCAGATTATTTCTGATTAACTGATGGCAAAATTAAATAACTGGATAGAAAATATTATGTAACCCAACCTATAAAGGCAAAGGAGAACGTGAGATGAGAAATATTAGAAGTTACTGTAAATGGCTCGATCTGATTGGGGGGCAGTTAGATGTGTCAGAGAGCAGTCAGTGTACTGATCAATGATCAACTATCAATGGTAAATTAAGCAACCGCAGCAAAACTAAACCAGATTATAGGTTGTTTACAGGGGTGTAGCTAGGGGGAGCAGGAGGAGCTATTGCCCCGGGTGCAGCAGGTCAGGGGGGTGCCAAAGGGGGGCCTGAGAACAGGGCGCCACTTCAAACCTTTGCCCCGGGTGTCAAAGCCTAGCTCCTCTGGTTGTTTAAATGGGGGGGGGGGGGGGGGGGGGGGGTTGGACCTGTGATGCGGATACTATAATGCTCTTGTACCCGGTAGGGTCTCACCTTGAATATGTGATGCCTGGAAAAAGGACAAGCAGATGGGAGATCTTGTTATGGTGGACCAAAACCCACAGCAATCTGCCCGGGAATCTATAAGATGGATCGATTCCCCCCGGGACTTCCAAAATTGGAATGCCCCATACACTTGTCTTCTTTCCCGGTCCAATGGCGCATGAGCGAGCAGTGGCCGCATCCCTGCTATCCCTCTAGCAAGGCGCATGCCTCTAACAGGGAGCGTGCCCGTGCCGGCCATTCACAAGGCAAATGGGGAAGCGGCGGATGCGGTCGTCAGTGCGCTCTGAGCCACTCGCATTAGACGAAGGCTTAGACGACGTGACGTCAGTGGCTCTAAGCACGCTGACTGGACGAGCGGGCACGCTTGCGCCGTAGGTTGGGATGCCACGCTTTGTTAAACACTGGAGATCGCAGGTAAACTCACCTTCATATGCTGTATGTGCCTGCACCAGACATATCTGGCTGGCTGGGTGGTCCACTTTAAATCTTCTATAGGGTGACATTTAACTTAAAGTGGACCAAAACCCACAGCCTTCCGCACTGTAATCTTATAGATTGATTGATTCCTACCCTGTCACTCCAGGTCCAAAGGTGCATGCACGAGCAGCGCCGCACCCCTTGCTATTCCTGTAGTCTGGCCGGTGTGGGCACGCTCCCGTTTAGAGGTTAGCAGGGAGGTGGCAATCGGAGAGCTCGACTGCGCTTGGCGGTGCTCGGCTCCTTAGATGAGCCTTGCTGAGTTCCCATCAGCGCATTCAAACGAGGCCGTGCATATGCCGTCGGACCGGGAAAAGGTGAGTTAGTTTGGGCAAGCTGGGGGGTTTCACACAGCGGGGCATCCCAAATTGGGTTGCCCCAGGGGCAAAGACCAAAACCCAGGATAGTCAAAATCCTGGGTTTTGGTCCACTTTAAGGCTGACCCTGCATAAAATGTTTTGGTTTCTTTGATGAGTTCATCATTGTTACATGAAGCCTTATCGGCATGCGTGAGATCCATCCACCGTTTTGTACTTCACTCACCTACTAACCTTGGCAGGTGTCAGCGTGAGAAATATGCAAATCACCTCCAGGCTGGATGGGTCAGGGAGGTTTCTCCTGTGGTGCTTTACACCGGATCGGATTGTCGGCATATGTTTCAGGAAGATTACCATGCGGCTTAAAGTAAGCCGCCCATAAACCTTCACTGATGCTGGTAAGACAGATCAGCAGGGCACTGGCTCCTCCATACTCACTGCCAGTGTCTTTCTCAGGCCTCCATGCTTCAATTTCATATAACAATTTAAAGCCGACCAAAACTAGCATCCCCTGAACTGCTCCCCCCATGAATAGTAACTTTTGCCTATTTTTACTGCTCCTGCTTGACTCTAATCCCAGATAATGTCACATGTTTTAGCTGTAAAGCTCCGCCTCCTCCATTCATTGCCACTGCTGTGTGTGGCAATAATGTCATTGCCACACTTATGCAATGACTAATCATCTTAAAGAAATTGACAGCGAAAAATAAAGTGTTCCGGGCGGATTTAATAAACAAAAATATCCATTTCTAGTTCTACACACTAAGTATCGGCAGGGGCTTTGATCTAAAGTATTTCACAAGTTCATTGGGTTTTGGTCCGCCTTAATGGAGATGCTTTTTACCTCACATTTACCTTACTCGAAGGAAGCTCCTTCATCTTGGTTTGTTTAGAGGATGGGCCCTAAAGTAAAATAAGTCTAGGCGAGTCGAATCCCCCCTCTGCCTGGGCATCCCAAATATGCCTTCTATTTAAAAGGGAAGTAAAATAAAAAATACTTTACTTTCTTTAAAGTGGAGCAAAAGCCGAATTGGACTTTCCTGGGTTTTGTTCCAGTCCCGAATTGGGATCCCCCACTGTGTGAAACCCCCAAAGAACGTCCCGTTCACCTCTCCTTGGTTTATGCACAGGGTTCTCTTCAAATAAGAGCCATGCTGTGTCTATGTAATTAGGCAACTGGCTCTCATTGATCAGAATGGGGAGTGCGCGCTGCCGCGTCCCCGGTGGCTTGCGTGCTCCCATGCCTGCCTACCTCAATGGCTGGGGCGGGAGCACATGCATGCGGCCTGGGATGCAGCAGCTGACGCTCCCCATTCACAATGATAGGAGCCGTTTCCCGAATGATGTAGTTACGGACGACAGCTCTCATTGGATGAGAGCCTGTGCATAGGCCGTTGGAGCAGGGAAAGGGGGTTTTACACAGTGGTGGAAAGCCAGTTGCCGGCTCTGGAATTTTCAAGATTCCAGGGCCTGTTCTGCTTTAAAATGGACCAACACCCAGGATTTGGACTATCCTGAGTTTTAGTCCACTTCGCCGGGGCACCCCGATTAAACACGCCTCACTCCGCTCCTACGGCACATGCGTGGCCGCTCGGCCAAGCACGCTGGCGGTCGCATCTCGCGCTTCCCTCTAACAGGAAGCGCACCGGCCATTCACAAATGGGCGGCGCAGGCACGCACCCTGCTAGAGAAAAGCGCGAGATGCGGCCCACGCATGCACCGTTGGACCGGTTTCAGGTAAGTGCAGCTGGCGTCCTGGGGGGATTCACACAGCGGGGCATCCCGATTTTGGGAGGAATTAGATCTTATAGATTCCCGAGCCGATCATGCTGGGTGTTGGTCCACTTTAAAGGGTAAGACCACTTTAAATTGAATTTTTGAACCTGTATATTTTTTGTTCCAAAAGGAAGCTGAGCTGATCTAGTTTTTTGTTTTTCTCATGTTAGCAAATGTGTGTTTTATGGAAAGAGTTTTCACTACCTGCAATTTGTTGCTATTGGCAACTGTACACCAAGAAGAGAGCAGAGAGCCCTGTACACAGAACACAGCTGCTATGGCCACTGCTGAGGTGAGGGAGCTCACTCAAGCTTACACAGGCCCAGCAGCAGTGTTCTGTGTGTACAGTCACTCTGTTTGGGTACGCACAGCAAGAATATTCTTATAAATGGTGCTGACACAAGGGGATCACAGCCAAAACATACACCAAAGAAATGGGGTTCTAGGACCACCCCAAATATAATCCAAGAAACTTTTGCCGCACTCAATGATATTAATAAAATTAAAATTACATATTTATTGTATGGATTAAATGGTCATAATTACACATCAATACATGAAACACATGAAAAAACTTACAAAAGACAAATGACTATGGCATGTCTGTTAAATCGGCTCTATTGAGGGTAGGTACATGCTAGAATGCATAAATAAATAAAGGCTAAGAAGGTCCCCATACGGGGAACGCTAGAGGGAGAACACTTGTCTTGGAGAAAATTGCAGCAGTATATTGTGCTGTGGGCAAGGGTATCAACAGGTAAAAAGGGGCAGGAGCTCCCCCACAACATCCTACCCTTCAGAACTGGTTAGAATTTCCCCCAGTAGCGAATGAATAGTTGTTTTTTGTTGGGGTAATGTTCATCTTACAGGTATAATTGGCTCTATAGTTTGCTGTTTTGATCACTCCCTTCTTTCTTTCTTTTGGTAGTTAAGTGCCGCACGCCATCATGGGGAAGCAGAACAGCAAGCTGCGTCCTGAGGTCATGCAGGATCTGCTGGAGAGCACAGACTTCACCGAGCACGAGATCCAGGAGTGGTACAAAGGCTTCCTGAGAGACTGTCCAAGCGGCCACTTAACAATGGAGGAGTTTAAGAAAATTTACGGGAACTTTTTTCCTTACGGGGACGCTTCCAAATTTGCGGAACACGTATTCCGCACGTTCGATGCCAACGGCGATGGGACCATTGACTTTAGAGAGTTTATTATAGCTTTAAGCGTGACGTCCCGGGGCAAGCTGGAGCAAAAGCTGAAGTGGGCGTTCAGTATGTACGACCTGGATGGCAACGGCTACATCAGCAAAGCCGAAATGCTGGAAATAGTTCAGGTAGGTCCTGGTAACAAAAGACTAAGCGTAATAGATAATGACATAGTTACATAGTTAATGTCCATCAAGTTCAACCAAGGGTGTTGAGGTAGGGATAGTTATTTTTTATTTTTTTACTGATAACAGCTAATAACTGTTAATGTTATTTTCTTCTAAATAAGCATCTAATCCTTTTTTGAAGCTGTCAGCGGTTGATGCTGTAACAACCTTCTGTGGGAGGCTATTCCATAGATTTATAGTTCTTATGGTAAAGAATGATTGTCGCCTCTGGACAATGAATTTCTTTTTTTTCGCCCAGTCGAAGGGAGGGAGTGCCCTCTTGTCTTTAGTGTCCTTAGACATCTCCTCTCAAGATTAGATTAATAGATTTATAAAAGTTTCTCATCTTATAATCTCTTGGGGCAGTTATGCCTTAGTAAAATGGAGCAAAACCCAGGATTTTGACTATTCTGGGTTTTGGTCCTTGCCCCCCAGATAACCCAATCTCACTGACCCTTTCCCTGTCCTACGGCGTATGCGCAGCCACTCCAATCAGCGCACTCGGCTCCCACCCCTTCGTCCAAGAGATTGTCTAAGGCGAATGGATCTGAGTGCGCTGGTGGCCACATCCCCTTCTCCCCTTTAACAGGAAGCGTGCCTGCACCGGCCATTCACAAATGCCTGGCACGGGCACACACCCTGATAAAGGGGTAGCGGGGATCCGTCCTCTGTTCGCGCATGCGCTGTTGGACCAGGAAAGGAGGTGATTTTCCAGGCATCCTCGAGGGTTTTACTCAGCGAGGCATCTTGAATCTAGATGCCCCAGGGGGAGCGAGTATGCCTGCCCGGAGTCTCATAGACTCCAGGGTGGTTTTTGGTCCACTTTAAGGAATGGATGACCAGAAGGTGGCCATTTGTTGGCTGGCACATGACTGAAGTGCTCTTGAGCAAGGCAACTAACCCCCTAACTGCTCCCCGGGCGCCATAGTATGGGCATCCCACCGCTCCAGGCATGCGTACACTTACTGCTGGCGTTTGTCTCACTGCACGAATGGGGTAAATGGCTAAACTGACTATTTTTGGGGCCTCAAAGTTGGACAACTTAAAATAGTTTGTGGGTGGCGGGGGCATGGCTAATTTACGGTCTTTTTAAGAACAAATATCTACAGTATCTTATGCTACTCATGTGTATAAGTAGGTGGAGCCCCACCCCCAGTCACAGGGAACTTAGCTCTATAAAGGATGTTGGTGATTGAGCCATACATTCTACTACCACTATTCAGTTGTAACCCTCCCCGACATCCTGCACCTGACATCCTGCATTTGGTGGGACAGTCTTCTCCATGTCAGCATTTAGGTGTCCGCATAGTTTTCGGAGGGACAATGGGCCTCAAAGTGGGGCATGTGGTCAGTTTATCCATTACCAAATGACTGCTCTTGACTCATGTTTAGGGAATTTCACACCCTAAAGCAGTATAGAGTCTCGGGTCAGAGTATCCCAATTTGGTCTGCCATGCTGTGTGACACCCAGTTGGCCGCTCATATACTCACCTCAGGATTGAATCCCACGGCACATGTGCAAATCCTCTAGCAGCATCCCTGGCACTCCTCTAGCTCAGTGTTTTTCACCCTTTTTACGCCCCCTTTTTTAGTACCCCCTAGCAACAAGAAGCTCCAAACAAGTGCCCCAAAGGCGGTGGTTAATTATAAATAGTGCCAAAATAAGTAGGCCATAGACCTTGTGGCACTGTAAACCAAGAAGGGATTAGGTTTCACTTGTAAAATATTATACCAGTCAGACACCCCCTGAAGGTTTGGCCTGGAACACTACCCATAATTAAAGTGGGCTGCAAATCCCTACCTTAACAGTGATCCTCGGGCCTAAATGCAGCCCCACAATTGGCCGAAGGTGCCCAGGGGTGAGGCCCAGGAAAGTTAAAATCCTGGGTTTTGATCCACATTAAAACTCCATGACTGGGGGGGGGGTATGCCTGCAGGGTAGGTTTTGGTCCTCTATAAAGACTCTGGGGCTGTCCGCTAGCCTGGCCCCGGGGCATCTGAAATCACAGTATGAAACCCCTTGTCGCTCTCTTTACTCAGCTTTGCCAGGGTTCCCCCGATGCCATCCTAACGGTGGCTGCATCCCTAGCTTCCCTTTATCTGAGCTCCCCTGCCATTCAGATAGGCTGGAGACTGGAGCGCTCTCCATACTGGGGGGAAGCCGGGGATGCGGGCAGGTCACATTGACCAGCATTTTTGAGATTAGCCAATGTTTTGGTGAAGTCTAAACCTAAGTTTGTACAGTTTATTTTGAGGATTCCCCCTGGTAGCAACACTGATATTGAGGGGTGTTATACAGATATATATATATACATTTACAATATTTAATTATGGATAAATCATGGCATGAACATTTGTCATAGATACAGAAGCAGATTCTGATATACACTGTAGCTAAGGACAGGCCATGGAAGGTTTGGGATGCGGTAAAGGTCACATGTCCCAGAAGTGCGGCGCGCAGGTTACACATCTGTTGTTTAAGTACAGCTAATCCCAAACCATGTGTGATGTGCGGCCATTAACATTTCAGAGCATTGACATCATTAATGCTCCAAATTCTTCTCTTCAGGATTGATAGAAAGAGATCATTGTAGAACATTCTAATCTAAATCTTAACTGACTGGTGTATGTGAATATGTATCTTAGATATGGTGACCAAATGCAGAACTGAGAGGGAAGAGTAAGATATTAACCCGCCTAATCCAGGGTCAGAGCTGGGGTTTACCAGAAGTTACCCTAATCTCTCCCCAAATGACTAAATCCTAAACTCAGGGCTGCAGCTTCTGGTTCTTCCAGGACCTTGTTTTTGGACCTTCTTTTGGTTTGCAGACGAGTCATCCAGGAACCATCCGTGGGATTATTCTTGCTTGAATAGGGTTATCATTCTAGGTTTGGTTAGGCTTACACTTCTCTAATTCTAATGTCAGATGCTTAAAGCAGACCTAAATGGCTTTAGTTCCATTTTAATTATTGCCCTGGAAGGTTCTGATACAGGAGGCCCCTACAGTGAAGCTGTGATAAAAGCTGACTTCCCAGGTTTTGTACCGTTGGCCGGGGGCACCCCAAGTTAGAATGCCTGCTGTGTGAAACCCCCAAGAATGCCACTTTTCACTCACCTCTCCTTGTTGCAACGACACTATGTAATTTGGCTCCTACTGAATTTAATGGGCAGCGCGCGATCTGAATGCCTGGGGTGGGAGGGCGCGCATGCTGCCAGGGAAGGCAGCACATACTCCCCATTGACAACAATGAGAGCCATTTGCCGAATAATGTAGTCACAGCGGGCAGCTCTAATTGGACGAGAGTCTGCACATGCGCCATTGGATCAAGGAAAGGTGAGTATTTACGGGCATTCTGGGGGTTTCACACAGCAGGGCATCCTAATTCAGGATGCCGCAGGGGGAAGGCCAGCAAGCCAATGTGAGTTTTGTGGAAGCTCTGGATTTCCTAAACTGCTGACTTCAAAGTCTGCCAGAGCTCTTCTCCATGCGTACAGGTCACAGTAAGCCCTTACTTATCCAATCCTGTGCCAGGGTTAAATTGTGAGTAAGCCTGATAGGCTGAGCCTATGCAATTGAGATGGACTTTTGTATGGCACTATATAAATGTACTTTTAGACAAGATTATAAAGCACAGGTACTTCAAGATACGAGGGGCGCTGAGCTCACAGAGCGGAGAGAGCAGGGATGCCACCTCTGTGCAATGCTCTCTGCTGCTCTCTCATCCCCCCCAGGACGGACACGCGCCTGCAGGGTCTCGGGCAAAATCGGGCAGTATATCTTCTGGAGGCACGGGGGAGGGGCAAGCGTGCACGGAGACAGGGGAAGCGCATACAGGATCAGGCAGGTGTGGGGCCGCTGGACAGCAGAAACCGATGTGGAGGAAGTATAAATCTCTGTTGGCACTGGGCGCACTTTCTACAGATCTAATCCCCGGTTACAGATTAATCTTGTCTAAAAGTACAGTATACAGTGCCATACATCTCATCTCAGTGCAGTCTATTGTAGATGTTCACAAGCATCAGGTTTGACTTGAACACTTTGTCTGGGCATCCACTTGGCAAATGAAGTTCAATGTGGAGAAATGAAAAGTCATGCACTTGGGGTCTAATAACCTGAAGGCCACATATGGAGTAAAATGGGGGAATCACTTGTTAATAAGGATCTGGGGGTGCTGGTAGATCACAGGCTAAATAACAGCATGCAATGCCAAGCAGCTGCTTCTAAGGCCACCAAGATATTATCATGCATTAAAAGAGGCCTGGAATCATTGGATAGGAATGTAATTTTGTCTGTTTACAAGGCACTGGTGCGCCCTCATCTGGAATATAACGTCTAGTTCTGGGCACCCATTCATAGAAAGGACGCTCTGACTATGGAAAGGGTGCAGAGGAGAGCCACCAAACTAATAAGAGGAATGAAAGATCTTCGTTATGAGGGAAGATTATGAGAATTAAATATTTTTAGTCTTGAGAGGAGACGACTGAGGGGGGACATGATTAACTTGTATAAATTTAGTCTCCGGAGGTGACAATCTTTTTTTTAACCATAAGAACTATAAATCTGTGGAATAGCCTCCCACAGAAGCTTGTTACAGCATCAACCGCTGACAGCTTCAAAAAAGGATTAGATGCTTATTTAGAAGAAATTAATATTAACAGATACTATTAGCAATTATCTGTAAAAAAAAAAATAAAAAAAAATAAAATAACTTCCCCTACCCCAACACCCTTGGTTGAACTTGATGGACATATGTCTTTTTTCAACCGTATTAACTATGTAACTATGTAGATTGTGCCAGGCCCAGGGGGTACGTGCCTTTGCTTCCTCTATGGTATGTCCGCCCCTGATTCAGAAACGTGAAAGAAGGTGAGTTTGAGCCTAGCTTATTAGATTTTTACCTTTTAAATTAGCTAGACAAAATAAAATGAAGCCAGAAAACTAAAATAGCCATTTTTCAAGTATACAGCACGTCCTGTTTCACTAATATTTACGCTTGGGATATCCGCCACAAGGTGGCGTCTTCCAGCCCTATAAAAGGACAGGAACCTCCCACAAATTCCGAGTTTCCTTCTGCAGTCTGGACTGCGAAGATAGAAGATGGCTCTCTATATTACGCAGGCGAGCGGGGCTTACCAGCCTGCGGCCCTGCAGGACTATTTCCACCCGTTCTGGACCCACTGCCTCCCAGCCTCGGCTGGCTGGTTCGGGTGAAGGTAGGACAGCGCCAGGGTCAGGTGCTGGAGGAGCGCTGCTCCAACCGCAATCCCTGTACCTACAAGGGTAGGCGCTTCAGGCTTATGGTGAGCCTTGTGGGATGCCCCTTCCTGCCTTATTGTTGGCCTTCCCTTCCCCTCGGTCATGCATTCCCCTGACACTTCTACACTGAGGGATGGTGAGGACCGGCGTGTTGATCAGCTGGCCTGTCACGCATTTGCTTGTGCAGGGACTGCGCTGCGCCCTGTGTGCGCTTCTGCCATCACGGCTCTTGCTATTAAAGGGCTACTCAAGTGCCTTCTGGATAATGCCTCGGATGCCAATAGGGGGGAGGAGTATAGATCCCTCCTGCTTTGCTATGAATTTGTGGCATTTATTATTTCTGCTATGGATGATGCGGTCAGGATGTGTGGTAAGATTTCTGCCCTTTTGGTGGCTATACGCCGCTCTGTTTGGCTGCGTCAGGGGGCGGCTGATAATGCTGCTAAGAAGGCTCTCACTGGCTTCCCCTTTACTGGGCTACGGCTCTTTGGGGAGCATCTGGATTTGTTTGCTAAGGATGGTAGGCTGCCTCAACGCAGGAGGCAGCCGCGGCTCTTTCGGGGGGCTGGTTCTTCCCTCCCCTCCTTCCATGCTCCCAGGTCCGGTCGGGGTGCACCATTTGCGGGGGCACGTGGAGACCCTTGGGGCCGGGGTAGAGGCTGTGGTCGCCCCGGTCTCTCATGGGGCCTCAAGTCCAAATCTTCCCCCAAGCCCCCTCAGGCACGAGGAGGTGCTCTCACCCATCGGGTAGGGGGGCGGTTGCTGCTCTTTGCTCACGTTTGGAGACTGCGCGTCTCAGGTGGATTCAGGAGATGGTGTCCTCCGGGTACAAGATAGAGTTTGCAGCCTGGCCGCCCCCAAGATTCATCAGATCCCGGATGGTTCAAAATCCCTTGTCGGCTTAGGGCTTGCGGCTTGCGGTCCAATCTGTTCACTGTTCCCAAAAAGGATGGTTCCCTGTGGCCCATCCTGGATTTGAAGGATTTGAAGGTTCAAGCATTTTCGCATGCAGACTCTGCGTTTGGCGGTCAGTACCTTGCGCCCGGGCGACTTCATGACTTCTGTGGACATCAAAGATGCTTACCTTCATGTTCCTATCTTTCCAGGTCATCAGAGATTTCTCAGGTTCGCTCTGGAGGATCAGCACTACCAATTTGTGGCCTTACTGTTCGCTCTTACCTCAGCCCCTCGGGTCTTCACCAAGGTGCTGGCGGGGTGATGGCTTTGTTGAGATCTCAGAGCATTCGCATCCTTCCTTATGTGGACGACATTCTGATTGCGTCTCAGTCCTTCCATCAAGCCGAGCTGGATACCCAGATGGTGGTCTCCACGCTCAAGTCCTTCGGTTGGGTGATCAACTACCCCAAGTCTTCTCTGTCTCCGTCCTTGGTGACGTCATTTCTGGACATGACTCTGGATACAGCTCAGGTCAAGGTTTTTCTGCCTCAGCAGAAGGTGGAAAGCCTGCAGATGCAGGCACGGTCTCTGATTTCTTGCCCTCATCCCTCCATTCGGCAGGGGATGCAGCTGGTGGGCCTGATGTTGTCATGCTCCGAGGCGGTTCCCTATGCTCAGTTTCACATGAGATCTCTTCAGTTGCACCTCTTGTCAGTTTGGGATCGGGACCCTGTGTCCCTGGATCAGACATTTGTTCTGTCCCCTCTGGTCAGTCAGTCCCTCTCGTGGTGGTTGGACTCAAGGAATCTCCTAGTGGGCAGGACCTTTGTGCCTCCGTGCTGGGAGACTGTCACCACAGATGCCAGTCTGACAGGTTGGGGGGGGGGGTTTGGAAGTCTCTGAAGTTCCAGGGTCAGTGGGGCCCTCAGGAGGCTCATGCCCCCATCAACATTCTGGAACTGCGGGCGATAAGGTTGGTCCTTTCCCAGGTTGACCCCACAACTTCGGGGTCGGGCGGTAAAGATCCAGACGGACAACCGGACGGCGGTTGCCTACATTGATCATCAGGGAGGCACTCGGAGCATGCGAGCCCTCAAGGAAGTGTCCCCGATACTGTCCTGGGCAGAGGAGAATGTCCCCTGCATCTCGGCAGTTTACATCCCGGGGGTGGAGAACCTGGAGGCAGACTCTTTGAGCAGGGGGATGTCTCGGCTGGGGGAGTGGTCCCTCAGCAACAGGGTGTTTCACACCCTGTGCCACCGCTGGGGTCTGCCGGATGTGGACCTGTTTGCTTCACGTCACAGTCACAAACTTCCTTTCTTTGTCTCTCTGTCACAGGATCCTCTGGCCTTTGCCACGGATGCGCTGGCAAAGCCTTGGAAGGGGTTTCGGCTTCTCTATGTGTTCCCTCCGTTTCCTCTTTTGGGCAGAGTGCTGCGCAAGGTAGCCCAGAAAGGGGTGCCAACCATTCTGGTGGCCCCCTGTTGGCCAAGAAGGGTGTGGTTCGCAGACATCGTGCAGTTGGCAGTAGATCAGTACGTCCTGCCCAAGGATCCAGATCTGCTCACTCAGGGGCAGCTGTGCCATCCCAAGTTACAAACGCTGGCTTTGACGGCTTGGCTGCTGAAACCACCATCTTGATGGAAAAGGGTTTGCCTGCTTCTGTTGTTGATACCATGATTAGGGCTAGGAATAAGTCCTCGTCCTTTATCTACTCCAGGGTCTGGCATGCTTATATTGCCTGGTGTGAGTCCAAATCTCTTCCCTGTCGGGTGTTTTCTGTTCCCAGGATTCTGAAATTCTTACAACATGGTTTGGATTTGGGCCTTCAACTTAGTACCCTCAAAGGTCATGTTTCAGCTCTGGCAATTTTTTTCCAAAGATCTTTTTTTCAGGGGGTTTCTCATGTGCGTCCGCCATGTAAACCTATGTTACCAGTTTGGGATTTGAATCTGGTGTTATCTGCTCTGCAGGGTCGTCCTTTTGAGCCTCTCCGTGAGGCCGCTTTGCCCATCTTGACTCTTAAGGTAGCCTTTTTGGTGGCTATCACTTCTGTCAGGCGTGTTTCTGAGTTGGCGGCGCTCTCCATCAAACCTCCTTATTTTGAGCGACACCAGGACAAGGTGGTGTTTCGGTTTAAACCAGATTTCTTGCCTAAGGTTGTGTCTGATTTTCATCTCAATCAGGACATTGTCTTGCCTTCCTTGTGTCCTAATCCTGCTAATTCCAAGGAGAGGACTCAGCATTCTTTAGATGTGGTCAGGGTTCTGAAGTTTTACTTGGTAGCTACTGAATCTTTCAGGAAGACTGATGCTCTTTTTTTCTTCCGTCTGGTCCTATGAAGGGTTTGCCTCCGGCTAAGTCTACTATCAGCAAGTGGATTCGTCAGGCGTATTCTGCTAAGGGGAAGGAACTTCCCTTCCACCTTACTGCTCATTCCACTCGTGCTATTGGGGCCTCTTGGGCCTTTCAGCACCAAGCTTCTGTTGAACAAGTTTGTAAGGCCGCAACTTGGTCTTCTGTTCATACTTTTTCAAAGTTTTACAAGGTTGATGTTAGGGCCTCAGCTGATGCTGCTTTTGGTCGCAAAGTTCTTCAGGCAGCAGTGGTTTAACCTGCCCGCTGTTGTTCTTGGGGATCCCACCCTACTTTACGGACACTGCTTTTGGACGTCCCAAGCGTAAAGAATATTAGTGAAACATGATGTGCTGTATACTTGGAAAAATACAATTCTGTGAGTACTCACCTGTAGAATTGATTTTGTAGTATACAGCACGTCCTGTTTCACCCCTCCCTTGTTAACATTATTCTTGGTTACCTCTGTATGGTGATTTGTTCAGATGTTTGGTTGGGGTTTCCTTCATTATTTTTCTCCCGGGTTCTTGTCTAACTGCTTTGTAACACTGGGAATTTGTGGGAGGTTCCTGTCCTTTTATAGGGCTGGGAGATGCCACAAGTCTCTTCTGCAGTCCACTGCGCCACCTTGTGGCGGATATCCCAAGCGTAAAGAATATTAGTGAAACAGGACGTGCTGTATACAACAAAATCAATTCTACAGGTGAGTACTCACAGAATTGTATTTTTTACAGCTCTGCTGCAGGTGTCCTGCCTTTTAGATAAGTTTGGAAAACGGAAGCGATTCAAGCTACAAGGGAGGACCGGCACGCAGAACGGAGGGAGCAAAGGGGCCCCTTCTGTGCAGCGCACTCTGCTGCATTTAGCCGATGCGGCTAAATGCATCCCTAATGGGAATGCCCCTTAAAGAAAGTACGGAGTGGCCCTAAAGTCTTTATTTACTTTAGGATCATTTGAAGCCCACTTAAAAGAGGAACAACCACTTCCCCAGAATCTAGAGCTTGTGCTGTCCCCCTTTATGGGGCATCCCATATTAAAATGCCGGGGTGTGTGGATGCCTGGGGATTATCCGGTACATCCATCTCATTGGTGTTTAAAGTGGACCAACACCCATGGCTGATCAGCTCCCTCCCCGCGGGGCATCCGAAATCGGGATGCCCCGCTGTGTGAAACCCCCCCGGACGCCCACAAACCTTACCTTCTCCCGTTCCAACGCCGCATGCGCGTTCACAAACTGCCGGCGCGGGCGCGCATCCTGTAAGAGGGACGCGCGAGAGGCGGCGGCTTCAGCTTGTCCGTCGGCGGTGAGGTGAGTTTTTTGGGGGGCTTTCTGGGGGGTTTCACCCCCGACCGGGGTGCCCCACAGAAGTGGATCAACACCCAGGATAGTGAAAATCCTGGGTGTTGGTCCACTTTAAACACTACTGAACCTTTAGCTGTGCACGTACCCATGCAGGGCCAGGTTAAGTGTGGTGGAGGCCCCTGGGCACAAAATTTGGTGGAGGCCCCCAAATACAGTATTTTTTCCTTCAAAATAATAGTCCAACCAAATAACTGATTGGTGGTTGTCTGTCACCCGCTCACTTACTGAAACGTCAGATCAAGTCCCTTGTGCCCCCCTTGTGCGGGTATGTGCTGCTCGGGTATTCCTCCTTTACCATTCTGTGTGGGGGGGTAGTGTAGTTGCCCAGCTGGTCCAGCAGAAAACAGTTCCCCACATTGAGCTGCTAGCGGCTGTGCTTGGTGGCTTGTGTGCAGTAAGCACCCGCTGATTGACAGCTCTGCACCTACCCATCACTGTAGTGTTGCTGACGGCGGCTTTGCAGCTCTAGACTCTCCGTCCTACCCTGTGGTGGCTTTGGCTGCAGGTTTGCAAAAACAAAAAAAAGGCTTGTTCAGGCGCAGGGGGCCCCCACTGCCACTGATAGCTTTGTTGCCCTGTGACCCGTCAGACCAGAAACTGAAAGGTCTCCTGGACCAGACCATAACACAAAGGTTGGTGGAGGCCCCCTTTGCAGGGAAAGTGGTGGATGCCCCCCTCTCATAATCTGGCCCTGTACCCATAGCAGGCATTTCTGAATGGATGGCATAGGCACTCCCCACAATCAGGGATGTGGCTGGTGGCACACACTCCATTTAGCTTTTATAGCTAGTTAGAATGAAAAAGAAAATATGAATGAAATACAAGCTGCTGATTGGCTGGGCAGCTCATGCATGCGTCATTAACAAAAAAAAGGGTGAGTTTTCTGTCTATGCCAAATTGGAATGCCCCGCCAGAGAGGAACAAATGCCAAGATAGTGAAAACCTTGGACTTTGTTCCTCCTTAAGCTTGAGAGCAATTATTATTATTATTGTTTAATTATAAAGCGCCATCGTAGGGTGCAGAGGAGAGCCACCAAACTAATAAGGAGAATGAAGGATCTTAGTTCTGAGGAAAGATTACGAGAATTAAATCTGTTTAGTCTTGAGAGGAGACGACTGAGGGGGGACATGATTAACTTGTATAAATTTATAAATGGCCAATACAAAAATATGGGGAAACATTATTTCAGATAAAATCCTCTCTAAAGACAAGGGGGCACTCCCTTTGACTGGGAAAAAAAGAAATTCAGTCTCTGGAGGCGACAATTATTCTTTACCATAAGAACTATAAATCTGTGGAATAGCCTCCCACAGAAGCTTGTTACAGCATCAATCGCTGACAGCTTCAAAAAAGGATTAGATGCTTATTTAGAAGAAAATAACATAAACAGTTACTATTAGCTGTTATCAGTAAAAAAATAAAATAAAAAAGAACTTGCCTTACCCCAACACCCTTGGTTGAACTTGATGGACATGTCTTATTTCAACTGTTTTAACTATGTAACTAGGTATTAACTATGTATTCCGTGACGATGTACAAGGTAGAAGTACAGGGGTAAGACAAGTAAATACTTAAAACACAACAATGATGACAATGCTTATAAAACACAATATTGTGAATCAAAGGTAACAGACAATAAACACAACGATGCAGGAATACATTAGGAGAGCGAGCTCTGCCCTTGCGAACTTACAATCTAAACGGAAGGGAGTTGAGACAATAGGCCGGGTCACAAATGGTATGTACTAAACAGGTGCCTAGCGTTCAGAGGACTTATAAGATGGGTGGGTTAAATCAGATGATAGGCTCTTTCTAAATAGGTGGGTTTTAAGGGAAGGGGAGTGATGAATTGTATGAGGGAGGGTAGTCAATTGAACATTTGCATCACTTTGAGGATGACTTGGGTGTGATGGATAATGCTTTAATTCTTGGTTAGTATGTGGCATGTTAATACTTTCTGGTTAGAGAAAGTTATCTTTCCCTAGAACTCTGGGCTTTTATACTCTCTTTACTATATAGAGATTAGCATTGGGATCTCCTGAAGGTGGATTGATACTCTGTTTGAGCAAAGTATATAAATAAAAGTAATAAGACTACTGTCAATGCCCGTTAAAGCAGAGCATCTATTTACAGGAGATTTACAGCCATGGAATGCACCAAATCATGTCATTAACTTTGCTAACCCTCGACACTGGCAGACCATTGACCCGAGTTCCTTCTTGTAAACACTGGAAGATGTTTCTCTGGAAGAGCCCCCGACTGATGAATGAGCGAGCTATTTGCAGACATCAGAGAGAAGCTGAAATTTAAACAAATGTATTTCCTGGAATGTCGGACGGACTTACATGTTACATCTGTAGGCACAGGCCAGCAACTTCCTCCTGAAACGCTGCTCTGCTCTATCTCAGATCACAAAAAACAGGCTGTGGCCCCTAGAATGTTGTGTAACATAATGTAAATTACAGGGCTAATGGAGGCTGCTGACTGGCCCTCAGCCATGATGTCCACCCCTTTCCTTATACTTAGTACTGAGTATTGAGTATTAATGACCTATTGGACCCAAAACAGCACGGCTTTACTGAGGGCAGATCATGTCAGACCAATCTTATTGATTTCTTTGACAATGTCACTAAAGTGTTAGATGAAGGTGGTGCTGTGGATATCGCCTATCTGGATTTTAGCAAAGCCTTTGACACTGTACCACATAAGGAACTCATAGATAAGTTATTGAAGGTAGGACTCAATCCCTGGATAGTTCAGTGGATTTCCAGTTGGCTGAGGGATCGGTATCAGAGCGTTGTTGTAAATGGTGTGCAATCTGAACAAAGACGAGTTACAAGTGGTGTGCCGCAAGGCTCTGTCCTGGGCCCTATTCTTTTTAATATATTTGTAAGTGACATAGGAGAAGGCTTGGTAGGAAAAGTTTGTCTGTTTGCTGATGATACAAAGGTTAGTAATAGGGTGGATATTCCTGGAGGTGTCTGCAACATGGAAAATGATTTAGCTTTACTGGATAGATGGTCAAAACTGTGGAAACGAGTTTAATGTCTCTAAATGTAAAATCATGCACTTGGGTAGAAGGAATCCATGCTCTGAGCACCGTATGGGCAGCACTGTGTTAGCCAGGACCTCGGAGGAGAGAGATTTAGGGGTACTGATTACTGATAGCTGCAAGATGAGTGGACAGTGTAGCCAGGCAGTGGGAAAAGCAAGCAGGATGCTCGGCTGCATAGCTCGAGGCATCACCAGTAGGAAGAGGGAGGTTGTGATGCCGCTGTATAGAGCCCTGGTAAGGCCACAGCTAGAATACTGTGTGCAGTTCTGGAGACCTTACCTGCAAAAAGACATTATTCAAATAGAACGTGTCCAAAGGCGGGCAACAAAAATGGTGGAAGGACTTAAACTTAGAACTTATCAGGAGAGACTTAAGGAACTTAATTTGTACAGTCTGGAGGAAAGAAGGGAGAGGGGGGGCATGATTGAGACCTTTAAATATGTGAAAGGATTGAATAAGGTTCAGGACGGAAGTGTTTTTAAGAAGAAGCTTAATGATAGAACAAGGGGGCACAACCTGAAGCTAGTCGGGGGGAAGATCAGGAGCAATGTTAGAAAATATTATTTTACAGAAAGAGTAGTAAATGCTTGGAATAAACTTCCAGCAGAGGTAGTTGAAAAATCAACAGTCACTGAATTTAAACATGCCTGGGATAAGCACACATCTATCCTAAGATAAAGAGTACATATAGTATACACATAAGGGCAGACTAGATGGACCGTATGGTCTCCTTCTGCCGTCAACCTTCTATGTTTCTATGTTACTGAGGACACTGACCTGTTTCATCTCTTTCCCTAACCAACATAACAGTCACTCATTCCTCCATGCCCAGTTCTTGTTGCACACCTTTCTTCCTTTTCATGGCATTATACACAACCTAACACCGTCCTCAAAGTCCTGGTCCAGTGTCACGAATGACTTGCCTTCTACCCGTGCCCGTGGTGTCCCTAGGCAACGGGCTCAGGTTCCTCCTGCCCAGGAGCCGCTTATGCCTCGGTTGCCATCCCCTGTGGCGCATGTGTCGCAGAGTAAGTCCTTCCCCCTTGCCCATTGTCACTCAGCTTGTGCTTGCTGGCCTATACAGTCAGCTCATGTCTTCCGGTGGTGCAATACTCAGAATGGCCACCGGAGGCTGTTTAAAAGAACAAAGTCTAGAAGGTGCAGCACTGGGCAGTTTGCCTGGGAAGCTCAGCTGGGGCAATCAGCCCAGAGCTCACCAATCAGACTACAGGGCCAGTGCTCCAATCGGCCGCCAGATCCTATGTGCACCAATCCTAGCCATTGTCTCCCTGTCCAATCCTGCCGGTTTTCCCACTATAAAGGGATTTCCACTGCAGTGTGTCATTGCCCGTGATAGCGTGCTGCTGGGTGTGATTTGGTGTCTGTTTTCCTTACGAATCTTGCCGTGTATGACCATCCCTGATTGCTGCCTGGACTGACCTTGCCTGTTTTTTGACCACGATTCCTGCCTGCTCCTCTGTACTGCGTATCTCTGATTCCCCGGTGTGACCTTTGGCTTGTCCTGACTATTCTTCTATCTCAACCCTCCTGTACCGTGCTTCCTTGGATTGATCTACCGTGTATGACCTTTGCCCGTTTGACCCTACCCAGTCTCGTTCCTGGTTCGTTTGCCTTCCCCTGCATAAGTCTGCATCCTTTGTGCTAACAAGTCCTGGGGGCAACCGTGTCCGGTGAGGCGTGTCCTGCGTCCCGGCAAACGGGGGCTTGTCTATAGCTGAAGAAAGCAGCGGAGATTGGGGGTTGCAGACTTATTGGAAGGTGAGCGTCCCTCGGGACCTGACATCCAGGCAGAAATAGGGGCATATACCTGCCAGTCCATAGACTCCATCCCACGCTGTTGGCTTTGCTGCAGACAGTAAACCTTGCTCTCAACCCTGCTGGTGGCCATGTGGGAGTAGGCTCCCTAAGAGTCCCTGCTGGTGGTCACGTGGGAGCAGGCTCCCTAAGAGTCCCTGCTGATGGTCACGTGGGAGCAGGCTCCCTAAGAGTCCCTGCTGATGGCCATGTGGGAGCAGGCTCCCTAAGAGTCCCTGCTGATGGCCATGTGGGAGCAGGCTCCCTAAGAGTCCCTGCTGATGGCCATGTGGGAGCAGGCTCCCTAAGAGTCCCTGCTGATGGCCATGTGGGAGCAGGCTCCCTAAGAGTCCCTGCTGATGGCCATGTGGGAGCAGGCTCCCTAAGAGTCCCTGCTGATGGCCATGTGGGCTCCCTAAGAGTCCCTGCTGATGGCCATGTGGGCTCCCTAAGATTCCCCGCTGACGGCCATTTGGGAGCAAGCTCCCTAAGAGTCCCCGCGGATGACCATGTGGTAGAAGGCTCCCTAAGAGTCCCTGCTGATGGCCATGTAGGAGCAGGCTCCCTAAGAGTCCCTGCTGATGGCCATGTGGGAGCAGGCTCCCTAAGAGTCCCTGCTGATGGCCATGTGGGAGCAGGCTCCCTAAGAGTCCCTGCTGATGGCCATGTGGGAGCAGGCTCCCTAAGAGTCCCTGCTGATGGCCATGTGGGAGCAGGCTCCCTAAGAGTCCCTGCTGATGGCCATGTGGGAGCAGGCTCCCTAAGAGTCCCTGCTGATGGCCATGTAGGCTCCCTAAGAGTCCCCGCGGATGACCATGTGGGAGAAGGCTCCCTAAGAGTCCCCGCGGATGACCATGTGGGAGCAGGCTCCCTAAGGATCCTCACTGATGGCCATGTGGGAGCAGGCTCCCTAAGAGTCCCCGCTGATGGCCATGTGGGAGCAGGCTCCCTAAGAGTCCCCGCTGATGGCCATGTGGGAGCAGGCTCCCTAAGAATCCCCGCTGATGGCCATGTGGGAGCAGGCTCCCTAAGAGTCCCTGCTGATTGTTGTCCTGTTACAGGCCGGGTGGGGGGCTTACCAGGAGACTGCTGCTTTGAATCTCTGTGAAATCATCCCTTATCTCTAACAAGAAGTAGAAAGCTTTGTTTGCACCTCTGGAGTCTGTAAATAAAGGTGGCGCATATCTTCAGTTTCTGAAATGCTTTTTAACCCATTAACCCATTTTAGCTTTGCTGCATTTCCCTAGAGATGGCATATTTTAAAACACCAGGGAGACTAAGTGTATCTATATATATCTGGTGCACTGCCCTATATAGTTTGAGGGCGCCCTTAAACCTAACAGTACTATAAACAAAAAACACCGAAAAAGACAAGTGGTTCTTATAGGGCTGGCACTTACAGAAAAAACATATGCACACCAGGCTGCTTATTGCAACACCACAATCATATTTATTTAAATATAGCACATACAAATATGAAAAACAAACCCACTCCTCCAATTAAAAAGCTAGCATAGCTTAAAAATAGACACGGGGGCCCCGCACACTTGTTGCCACACCTCCTCACAAGCACACATACCACCACACATCCCTAAGGTAATTGGCTGGCCAGCCACTAATAGATACTCAAATTGAGGGCTGCCTGAATGTGGGGTGCAGGTCCAGTAACAGGCCATCCACATAAATGAACTAAAGTGCAGGGTGCTGTAAACAAAGACGGCTCAAAAAGCATGTGACTAATTAGCAGCAAAGTCCGGTTGGATGATCTTAATCATGCTGAAATGCTGTTATACGTCCAATCGCTGATTGGTTGATAAATCAGAGCAGTGTATGTGATCACCCAATGGATGTTAATGTCCGCGCTAACAAAGGCACATATCAATTGCACAGTCAGTATTTGCACCTTGATGTATTCTTAATACTGAACACTAGCAGCTTAGGAATATGTGGTAAAGACGGCCACAACGACAGGACACATATAACACACGGGAGCCGCGCTGGGCCCGGCCGCGCTGATGCCGGACATTAACATCCATTGGGTGATCACATACACTGCTCTGATTTATCAACCAATCAGCGATTGGACGTATAACAGCATTTCAGCATGATTAAGATCATCCAACCGGACTTTGCTGCTAATTAGTCACATGCTTTTTGAGCCGTCTTTGTTTACAGCACCCTGCACTTTAGTTCATTTATGTGGATGGCCTGTTACTGGACCTGCACCCCACATTCAGGCAGCCCTCAATTTGAGTATCTATTTGTGGCTGGCCAGCCAATTACCTTAGGGATGTGTGGTGGTATGTGTGCTTGTGAGGAGGTGTGGCAACAAGTGTGCGGGGCCCCCGTGTCTATTTTTAAGCTATGCTAGCTTTTTAATTGGAGGAGTGGGTTTGTTTTTCATATTTGTATGTGCTATATTTAAATAAATATGATTGTGGTGTTGCGATAAGCAGCCTGGTGTGCATATGTTTTTTCTGTAAGTGCCAGCCCTATAAGAACCACTTGTCTTTTTCGGTGTTTTTTGTTTATTTCCCTAGAGATACATTGTTACATAGCTTTCCTCACACACACACACAGCATTCCCTCCCTCCACAAGCTGTTGATTCAGTGTGTGTGTGTGTGTGTGTACAGCATGACAGACAAGCAGCCCCATGTTTCTGAGGCATATATCTCTGTTTGGTGTGGGCTGCTGCTGGCACAGCCCCCTTCCTTGCTCATGTGTAAGCAGGGCTTCTCAGGTGTGTAACAAGATGGCTCCCATGCAGTCAAGGAGCACAGCATCTGCAATAATATTCCACAACATCCGCATGGCATTATGTCCTCTCAAACTACATACGCCACTGATCATCGGGGGGGGGGGGGGGGGGGGCAACGGGAGCATTTTATTTAACTTTATTTAGTTCACTTGAGGTCTGCTTTAATGGCAAAATTGCAAGGCTGTTTATTCAGATAATAGGTCATATATTTTGCAATTGCGGAGGAGTGTGGTGGCCTTACCATGGTGACCGGGGTTTATGTTGTGTAAATGTGTTAACCCTCGAGTGGAGAAATGTAACCTCATAAAGAAAACAAGGTCCCATGATGAGTTCTGGATGTCTGTAAATAGCGGCTGAATGTCACATACACCAAATAAATGTCTGTCTTATCACACAGGCAATCTACAAGATGGTCTCCTCTGTAATGAAAATGCCAGAAGATGAGTCGACGCCTGAGAAGAGGACGGAAAAGATCTTCCGGCAAATGGACACCAATCGAGATGGTAGGCGGGGGTCTCTTCTAGTTTTCTTTTTATTCAATGGTTTGGAACAGACCAAACCCAGGAACTGCACCCTCCTGGATTTTGGTCATTTAAAGGGGCACCCTGAGTCGTGATTTCTCCAGGCACACTCTCATCCCTGCTTATCACCCATGGGAACAGTGTAAAATGAGTCATTTTCAAGCATCTCAACATTATTTGTAGTCTAACTGAAGCTGCTTCTGTCCCTTCAATTTCTGGGTCATGGCTGACCTGGGAAGGTCATGTCATGGCGCAATAGCATGCACTGCTGTGGTCAGAAGCAGCTGTGAAATCACTGTGGCTTGCTGCTGCTAAGAGCATCAATGAACAGAGTGGCTGTTTAAAGCACTTTATTCTTAGTATACAGTACGTCCTGCTCCAGATAGATTACTTACACTTGGGTTATCCTCCGCCAGATTGCACTGCAGAGACATGCAAAACAGGCTCCTCCCGGCCCCTCAAATACCCGGGGACCTCCCACAAATCCCCAGATTTCTCTGCAGTGCTTACTGCGAAGACATGAAATTATCACTCTGTCGCAGGTGAGCGGGGCTATTAACCCCCTTGGCGGCGATCCCGAGCGTGACTCGGGGTCAATTTGCGCTGTAAGTGGCGGTGACCCCGAGTCACGCTCGGGATCGATTTGGAAGCAAGAGCGGGCGGCGCAGCCTCCTTACCTTCTCCCTGCGATCCAGCGATGTCTCCGCCGCGATCGCAGGTGAGAGCCGGGGCTGCTGCGTCCCTCTCCGCTTCCGGGTTCCGTCTCTCTGAGCCGCAGAGGCTCATGGGGGCGGAGCCGTGCGTGAGAGACAAATGCAATGGCAACGCTTTTGTTGCCATTGCATTTGACTATATCGCAACGCCAGGAAGGTTAAAGCCTGCGGCCCTGTTGGACTATTTCCACCCGTCCTTGATGTGATGTGCCTCCCAGCCTGGGCTGCGCTGGTCGGGTGAAGGTAGGCAGCACCATGTGTGCTTAACGGAGCCATGCTCCACCGCTGTCCCCCACCAAAGGGTAGGCGGTATAGGCTGATGGTGAGCCTCTAGGGGATGCCCCTCCCGCATTATTGTCCCATGCCCCGGTAGCGGTGGGTCCTGTACAAAGGGCCGCCATCCTCCCTCATTCTCCCCGTAGCCCTCGGGAGGAAAAGGGGGGGTGTGGATGTCAGTGTATTGTGATTACATGCATATGGCCCTCTTTGTAATGTCTGCTTGGACTGGTATATGTGGTGTCAACCGCCGCGCTGACTTTTTACACTGTAAATGCCGCCGCTGCGCGCCTTTTCCTTCATTGGGATGTTCCGCGCCGCTTCTGCGTCCTCATTGGCTGCTTGTCTGTTGGACTTTGCGCTCTTCAGGGGGCATGGCGCGCCCCACGTCACGGCTCGCTCTGGCCCGCCCTTTGAGGTACTCGGCGCCATATTGTCTGGTCGCGCGCGCGCGTGACGTTCTTACTTACCGTGGTCCGTAAGTGCCCTCGCGGGCGGCTTTATAATTCACTGTAGTGTGTTTCGGTTCTGACACCCTTCTTCTCATTGTGTCTTTCAGAGGGTGAATCCATTGGCTTCTCCCGGCCCGGTGTAATTGATAGCGGGCCTTGTAAAATTACTCCCACTCCCTAGCGGGTCATTGGGGCATCCAGGGTTGCTTTATAGCGCCAATCCCTACTGGCATATTGTGCCTAATAATCACCATATGGAGGCATCTCAGGATAATGTGACCGGGGTCCCCCTGGGACAAGACCGGCTGTGTATGGCGTGTGGACAACCCCATGCTGACGCTGACAGGGCATGGGTCTGCGTACCCTGTGCTGAGCAAGCGCTGGCTTTGCATTCTGGCCTGCCGGTGGCTGCACCTCGTTTCACTTCACCTGCTCCCCCAAGCTTAAATCTCACTCCTGCTGAGTCGCACACAAGTGGGGATTCTCAGCCTGATTTGTCTCCTAGACTGCCTACGGCTAAACAGATTATTGCGAGGTCTTTAGCGCGTAAGGGCCCTGCTAAGAAGCGGCACTTGACGCCTAATGTTACTGTTTTCCCTATGGGAACCGAGGAGTTTATGAATCTGTGTGGCTATACCCCTTCTGATGGAGAGCTTTTTTCTGACTCAGGCTCATCTGATGAGAGACCGAAGGGTCATGAAGACTCTGGCCCTGACCCCTGGGCCCAGGATGACACCGACAGATTATTGATCCAGATCTTTGTTCTGTCTATCTCTCTCCCTGGTGAGGCTCCCCCTGAGGTGGTTAAATGTTGGTCATCCCCCCCTGAGGTGGATGTCCCGATCATAGGGCTATCTAACACCCCTGTCTTGCATCCCCCTGATTATACTACCCTTCGGGATGCTGAGGACCGGCGCATTGACCTGCTGGCCTCCCACGCCTTTGCATGTGCGGGGACGGCGCTGCGCCCGGTCTGTGCCTCTGCCATTACTGCTGTGGCCACTAGAACCCTCATCAGAAAAATGTTTGATCGTGCCCCTGATGATCTCCCTTGGGATGTGTTTAATGCACTCTCCAATTGTGATGTGTTTGTAAAATTTATCCTATTAGCATTGGATGACACCATTAGAATGTGTGCAAGAACTTCTGCCCTTGTGGTGGCTATACGTCGCTTGGTCTGGCTGCGACAGTGGGGTGCTGACAATGCTGCGAAGAAGGCCCTTACCAGGCTCCCCTTTAAGGGGCTACGTCTGTTTGGGGCCCGCCTAGACCTGTTTGGTAAGAGAGGTAAGTTACCCCAGCGCAGACAGCTGTCTCGGGCCCCCCTTCCACCCCCCACCATGGTGTTAAACAGGAACCAGGGGCATCCTTCGCGGGGGCTCGCGCAGCTCCCTGTCCCAGGAGCAAAAGACAACACCCTGGCTCCTCTGGGGGGGCTATGCCCAAATCCTCTCCCAAGTCTCCTCAAGCATGATGGGGCGCCCTCACCCGCCTGGGTGAGGGGATGGCTGCGGCACCTTGCTTAAGTCTGGAGGCATCACGCCTCAGACCGGTGGATTTAGGAGGTAGTGTCCTCCGGCTACAAGATGGTGTTTGCTGTGCGCCCTCCCCTAAGATTACCTGGTCCCGGGTACTCCTGTTCCTGCTTCTGCTCAGGTGCTGGCGCAGGCCGTGCAAGGTCTGCTGGGTTTGGGGGTCCTTTGCAGATTTCCCTTAACAGACAGAGGCAAGGGACCCTACACCAACCTTTTCACAGTTCCCAAAAAAGATGGGTCAGTCTGGCCCATTCTGGATTTACAGATCTTCAGCAAATTGTCAAGTACAGGCGTTTTCCGCATGGAAACTCTGCGCCCGGCCATCTGCTCCTTGCGACCCGGGGGCTTTATGCCGTTTGTGGATATCAATGATGCTTACTTTCACATCCTTGTGTTTTCAGGACACCAAGATTCCTTAGCTCCACGTTGGAAGATCAACACTGCCAATTTGTGGCCTTGCCATCTGGCCTCTCTTCAGCTCCCAGAGTGCTCACCAAGGTGCTGGTGGGGGTGATGTCTCTGATGAGGCCAAGGGGCGTCCGCGTGCTGCACTACCTGGACGTCCTCATCACTTCCCAGCCTCTACATCTGGCAAAGTTGGATACTCAGCTGGTGGTGTCCATCCTGGAGTCATCTGGATGGGTGATCAGCCACCCCAAGTCCTCACTGTCCCCTTCCTTGGTAACTTCATTCCTAGGAATGAATCTGGACACAGTTCAGGCAAGGATATTCCTTCCTCAGCAGAAGGTGGACAATCTGCTTGCACAAGTTCAGTTCCTCCTAGCTGTCCCCGTCCCGTCACCAGGCAGGGGATGCAGCTGGTGGGCCTGATGGTGGCGTGCTTCGAAGCGGCCCCTTGTGCTCAGTCCCTCTTGGGGCTTCTGCAACTTCTCCTATTGTCTGTATGGCACAAGGACCCAGCATCCCTGGACAGGGTCGGGGTGTCTTCCCCCCTGGTGAGGAGTTCCCTCTTGTAGTGGATGGACTCAAGGAACCTATTGGGGGGCGGAACCTTCTTGCTCCTTCCTGGGAGACGGTCACCACGGATGCCAGTCTATCAAGTTGGGGGGGTTCTTCTGGAGGTCCCTGCAGTTCCAGGGGGGGTGGGGCCCTTAGGAGGC
This sequence comes from Gastrophryne carolinensis, assembly GCA_027917425.1. Classification (NCBI taxonomy): domain Eukaryota; kingdom Metazoa; phylum Chordata; class Amphibia; order Anura; family Microhylidae; genus Gastrophryne; species Gastrophryne carolinensis. The sequence continues at coordinate 389,017,607 of CM051239.1, read as the reverse complement.
CTATTCACCTATCAATGTCTTGAAGCTGTGAGCGATCAGGTTAGTTCTGATTCGTTTGACTACTCATTTCAGGGCCTGCCTGCTCAGGGGCGCATGGTCACTCTGAGGGGAGGGACCCGGAGCAAGTGGGTCCTTCAGGAAGTGTCTCTGATTCTGATCTGGGAGGAGGCCAATGTTCCTTGCATTTCAGCGGTATACATTCCGGGGGGGGTCCCTCTGCAACAGGGTGTTGCAATCTCTGTATCACCGTTGGGGCCAACCTGATGTGGATCTGTTTGCTTTCTGTCACAATCACAAGCTCCCGGCCTTTGTCTCCCTGTCCCAGGATCCTCTGGCCGTGCCCATGGATGCCTTAGTAATGTCATGGCAGGACATTCAGTTTCTGTATGTCTTTCTACATTCCCCCTGCTAGGCAGGGTTCTGCGCAAGATTGCTCTGGAAGGGGTGCCAGTGGTTCTGGTGGCCTCAGGTGGCCAAGAAGAGTGTGGTTCGCAGACGTGGTGCAGATGGCAGTAGATCAGTGCTTTTTGCCTGGAGTGCCAGATCTGCTCACTTAGGAGCACTTACACCATCCCAATTACAAACTGACTGCTGAAACCTCCATCTTGATGGAGAAAGGTTTGTCTACCTCGTTGGTTGAGTCCATGGTGAAGGCTAGGAAGATGACTTCTTCTTCCATCTGTTATATGGTATGGCGTACCTACATTGACTGGTTGAGTCTTGTCTCTTCCCTGTTGGGTGTTCTCAGTTCCCAGGGATCTGGAGTTTTACTGCATGGGTTGGAGTCGGTCTCTAACTCAGTACTTTGAAGGGTCAGGTTTCTACCCTGTCTGTCTTCTTTCAGAAGTCTTTTGTTCAGCATTCCTTGATTAAGACTACTTTTAGGGGGTTGCTCATGTGCGCTCCCCACGACAACCTATGGTCCCTGTTTTTGGGATTTGGAATTGGTCTTGCCTGCTTTGCAGGGTGCTCCCTTTGAACCTGTGCAGGATGCTGCCTTGGCCATTCTTACGCTCAAGGTTGTGTTTCTGGTAGCTATCACTTCTGTCAGGCGTGTGTCTGAGTTGGCGGTGCTGTCCATTCAGCCCCCTACTTTGAGAGGCACCAGGACAGGGTGTTGTTTCATTCAAACCTGAATTTCTGCCTAAAGGTAGTGTCTGCCTTTCATTTGAATCAGGATATTGTTCTTCCTTCTTTGTGCCCTAATCCTAGCAATGCTAAGGAGAGAATTTTGCACTCTTTGGATGTGGTTAGGTGTCTGAAGTACTATCTGGTGGCTACTGCACCTTTCAAGAACACTGATGCTCTTCTTGTGGTCCCTTCTGGTCCTAGGAAGGGTTTTGGCTCCTGCCAAGTCTACTATCAGCAAGTGGATCCGTTGGGCTGTGATTCAGGCCTACTCTGCTAAGGGGAAGAATCCTCCCTTCGCTTTATTGCTCTTTCTTCTCGTGCTATTGGTGCCCCTTGGGCCTTCCAGCACCAGGCTTCTATTGCACCAGTGTGCAAGGCCACTACTTGGTCTTTTGTTCATACCTTTTCAAAGTTTTACAAGGTTGATGTTAAGTCCTCAGCTGTTGCTGTTTTTGGCCGCAAGGTTTTGCAGGCGGCAGTGGTTTAAACTGTCTGCTGTTACCTTTTTATTGGGGATCCCACCCTACTTTATGGACACTGCTATTGGATGTCCCAAGTGTAAGTAATCTATCTGGAGCAGGACGTACTGTATACTAAGAATAATACAATTCTGTGAAATACTCACCTGTAGAATTGGTATTATAAGTATACAGTACGTCCTGCTCCACCCCACCCTGAGGGGCCGGGAGGAGCCTGTTTTGCATGTCTCTGCAGTGCAGCACCATCTGGCGGAGGATAACCCAAGTGTAAGTAATCTATCTGGAGCAGGACGTACTATATACTTATAATACCAATTCTACAGGTGAGTATTTCACAGAATTGTATTTTTTCATGGTCCAGGAGGAATAAAATTTAAAGGATGCAAAGTTTGGAGCCCTGCTACTGATTCTACCCTGCACTGTAGGAAATGGGGGCGAGGCACATGGGACAGGCTTTAGGTGGAGCCACTTGCTGCCTTATTATTCCGGTTGGGTTTACAGTCACTTTTTAGGGAACAGTCCAAACAATTGCAATATTTAGGCTGCAAAGAGCTCACCTGAAGCTGATGCTATAGCAGGCCTCCAAGGTTGGCCCCAACATTTCCTTTTTTCCACGACCATGCTCGAGTTGTGGTTACATGGCCACCCTTTCTCTCAAACTAACTTTACCTGAGGGTCCCTTTCTGCGTTGTGGGCTGGGCACAGTAGTGCACAGCAGAATGCAAGGTGGCTGAGAATGTGACCGTTCCCTATGCCAGAGCTCTGCCTGAAACAAGGCCATATACTGCATGCACAACATACATCACTGATTGTACGACGGCCAGCACATGCACCAATGGAATGTCAGGAAGGTAAGTTTGGGGAGTGTGGACCACCCCTGTCCACAAAAAATAATTAAGCCGTTTGTATTCGGTTCACTCCACCCTTTAAAAAAATGCTCACATGGACGGATTCCCCAACTTTAAAGAGAATAAATGGCAACATTGGACAAAAGGATCTTATGACGTCTGTGCTTTCCAGGAATGTGACACAAGCATCACAACACTATGCAGGGAGCGCTGGGCACCATTGTCATAGAACCAGGACTATTCCTCTTATTCCCAGCAGAGGGCACCAAGGTTTCCCGAGTGCTCGCATTTGCGCACTAGACATAGTAGGGCCTGTAGCCAGTAAGCGTGTGCACATGTGCTGTCGGCCGTAGCAGCACAATCTGTTGTTGCGGCGCGATTATGTGCGCACATTTGCATGCGCATTGCAAACACGCGAAACTGTGCTCGAGTATGCACATGTGCAGGGGCCTTTAAATACTGGCGAGCCCTGACCTGCATGGCCAGTTGGTCTTCTCTCCTGCTTGTTCCTGTGTTCCAGTCCTCCATTCCTGTGTACCGACCCGGCTTGATTTTGACTATGCCCCTGTTCTCCTGGCGACCTCGGCTTGTTTACAACTTTGATCCAGTTCTGCCTGCCACGACTTATGCTTGTCCCACGTCTCCAGTCCAGCTCTGGTCTGTCTTCTACCCAGAACTTGGCAATACCCACTCCTAGGTTGCCTGACATGGGGCCTTCCTGCAGCCTATCCTATCCCCACCTTTATAGGCTCTAATGAAAACCAGGTTGGTCCTTAGATTCCAGGCTTCCCAGTCAAGAGGTGAGTCAGTTCTTAGTCTCCGCAATAAGGGTTCAAACCCGGCAGCCTGACAACCATGTACCCTCCACAGCTGCAACAGAGTGCTAGCCCCTCAAAAGAAGTGTTCTGGTTTAGTGAACCACAAAGCAGAGAGAGTCTGCGAACCACATGGCTCCTGAGCTACAAATTGGGGACTTCTGCTTTAAGGTGTTAAAGTCATTCTGCAGGCAACAAAATAAAAAATGCTACACTCACCTTTAAGAGGCTATGACCCTTTTCTAAAGTTGCCCTTGCCCTGCCAACCTTTCCTAGCTCTGAGGCGGGGGTACATAAAAAAACGACACTTACCTTGTGCAAAATCAGTGCCGCCATCTTTCTTCCAGCCGTTTATGTCGCCAAGAGTGCATTCTCTGCGTTGCCTGTGCTCCTGTCCACCCAATCACTGGAATTTAGCGGATGGAAATGCGCGCAGAGCAGATAACACACTCTTGGCATCATGAGTGGCTGGAATGGGCTTGAACGGATGGGTGAGAACATGCGCAGAGCAGAGAATGTGCTCTGGGTGGTATGAGCAGGAGGAAAGATGGCAGGACCCAGCACTGGAATGGATCAATCATCGGCACCTGATTTTGGCCGAGTAAAGTGTCTTTTTTATGTTTGAAGATGGCGTCACAGGACTTGTGTCCAGAAAGTGTCTCTGTGCCGGCCTATCAGCGATCATCTGAGGGGAATTAAAGTGGACCAAAACAAAGGATTTTGACTATCCTGGGTTTTGGTCCTGCGTGAAACCCCCCAGATCACCGAAGCCAACTCACCTCTTTCCAGCACATACACAGCCACTCATCCAATCAGCTAGCGGCTCAGAGTGCGCTGAAGGCCGCATCCCCTGTTCCCCTCTAACAGGCAGCGTGCCTGCGCCGGCCATTCACAAATGCCTGGCGCGAGCACACGCCCTGCTAGAGGAATAGTGGGATGCGCCCACGGTTTGCATATGCGCTGTTGGACTGGGAAACAAGGTAAAGTATATGGGGCGACCTGAGGGGTTTCACACAGCGGGGCATCCTGATTCTGGATGCCCCAGGGGGAGGGAATCATCTTATAGATTCACGAGCCGATCTCCGTGTGTTTTGGTCTACTTTTTAAGTATTGCCTGCAGAATGTCTTTACATTTTATGGACATATTTTTTTCCAAGCCAGATTACTATGTAAATGTCACATCCAGTCTTTTATTGGACAATGGCATACCTTTGAGAGGTCAATTTTTAGGGGGTACTTAGAGAAGGTTCCTCTCAGCACAATACTTATGTAGGTCCCTTTTAGGCATACATTGCATTTTGTAATTACCTCCCGTTCTGCTTGTTCACAGGAAAACTGTCTCTGGAGGAATTTATCAGAGGAGCAAAGAGCGACCCGTCCATCGTCCGCTTACTTCAGTGCGATCCAAGCAGTGCGGGACAGTTCTGAACTTTTTATTTTTTTGTTTGTTTTGCATAAACCCGTCCTTTTTTCCAAATGTACATTTTTTTTGTGGTGTTGACACAGTGCAGCCAAAAATACCTTCTTCCTCCTGCGGTATGTTTTTGTCTGAATGACGCCATTGATAAATACTGTCAAGATTTGCGATGGGACATTTACTCTTTTATGGCTCCTGCACGTCACACTTTATGGTGTGTGATAACGGATCCCTCCCCTAGACTTGAATATTTTCTTTTTTTAATTTTTACAACGTTGATGCGTCAGATTTAACACGGTCACGGAGAAGACTTTAGTTGGGTTTTGTTGGTGAAAGAATGGGATGCGCAGCCTAGAGTAACTAATGATTGAGAAGATTCGCAGTGTGGTCATGGTTGTCCGTTACACCACTATTGTGAGAGTCTTTGTTTTTATTAAGAGTATTATTAAAAAAAAAAAGGACTGACCCAGTAAAAGCATAGAGCCACGTTGTACCATCAATCGGATGTTGAGCTCACTAGAAATGGGTGAACTCTCTAGAAAGGATATCCTGCTGTTTGATCTCTGCAGTATTGTATATTTTAAAGAGTTGGACCTCAGGTCTTCATATAAGGTCTGGAGCAGCATGGACCCATTTTGTACTATATACAATTCCAAAACTTGTCTTTCAGACCCACCATCCAATATAAAGGTATAATAATTAGTGCTTTTAGCAGTGCTACTTAACTGCTTCTGTAGCTATCAAGCCAACGAGTTTACTAGAACTGGTGACCAGCATCAGAAAATAATCTAACTTGAGAATACTGATCATTCAAAGTCTTTTGACTAAAGGCCTCGTTCAAACTAAGGCCTTTCCATCAAGGACCATTACTCACTGAGCTCTCTGGTATTAGAAAGTAAGTAATGGTGACAGACAGAGCCCAGATCTGTGGCTTTGTGTAAATGAGAATTCAAAAGAACCTGCCCTACTGGAGGCTTGAACCATGATCCATTGTTTAGCCAGTGGGCTTATTAGAGACTCTTCTAGGAACATTGTTAGAAGACCCTTTCCAATGGTCTTCAGAGTGGGCAAAACGGCACCCACTTCCAATGGCTAATTTCCAATGGTGTGCATTTTAGAACTCAGCAGACTTTAGCATTGCTTCTTACTATAAGATTTTTGGCAGGAAAACTCCCCCAACGTTAAATCCTGTAGAATTTCATTCTAAAGAACAGGTGAAAACTGCGTGGGATTTTACTGAAACTCGCGTGCATTGGAGTATTTTTATATGAGGCCTTCAGCAATTTGTAGTCTGCATGATCTTAAATATTTGTTTAGTTTATTTGTTGGCTTCCAACATGGCCTGTTTGCATGAGACCTCCATTAATTCATAATCTATAGTATCCTACATATTAGGTTCAGGATACAGCATGAATGACCCCTGACTTTACGAAAGAAAGCGGTAGGTTTGGTTTCAGAATAAGTACAAACTTCCCAACTTGACCTGTGTGGGGACTATTGGCTTAAAGGTAAAGTCTACTTTCATGGACTTTCCCGTCAGACCTCAAATCAGGGGTGACCTTGGGCATGAGATATCCAACTTTTTTTCCACACCCTTCTGCATTGTAGATCTCTCACCCGCAGTACTGGTATGAGAAGCTCAATGGGCACCTCTGTAGACAAGGAACTTCTGTGCTCGGAAGCACCCACTGATCCCAATGGAAACGTGCCATACAGAGGCCATGCCGACTCAGCATTGGTATCTCAAACTTGCCCTGTGGGTGATAAATGTGTGATGTGGGAGCGGGTAGAAGGTAACTGGGTCTCGTGCCCATGGGCACCCCTGGTTTGAGGTCTGTAGTGTAGGTCCATGAAAGTGGACTTACCCTTCAAAAGCTTTACCCAAAAAGACCAGACAAAGGGAAGGAGGAGGAGCTTAAATCTCCTCCTAAATAAAAGTGTTGCCAAAAAACATGCATGGTTTAATAGAAACATTTTGTCAGTTTCATTTCACGTGCCCCTCGGTTGCTTTGCTATGACGAGTTTGGATGTGAATGTGTTCTTGTTTTTAGTAATAAATGATAGCATCAAATTCACACAATTCCCTGTGTAATAAAGGAATGCTAGAAACGACTATGTGCAGTTTTTTTTAATTGAGAAAAAGAGTTAAACTGTTCCTTTTCCTCAGCCCAAATGGATTTCTTTAAACCAGTAGAAACTGCAGCCACCCCCTCTGCCCGGTGCAGAGCCCAATCTGGTTATTTAGGCCTGGCCAAAGCCGCCTGCTCCCACCCTCCAGAACTGACGCTTCCACCTTCTAAAACAATGCAACCCCCAACCTGACCAATTGGCTGACTTGGCAGCAGGGTCCTATTCACTTGACTTACGCTTTGAGAAGAAATGATGCAATAAAGCTGTAGTGATCAATCAAGTACTTCTGTTCAGGCTATGCTGCAGGCACTGAGAATCCTGGGAGGCCTAATCACTGGCAGGAAGCAGTGTGCCTCCCTGCTTAAGCCTTTCAGTAGCTTGAGCTCCTGCACAAGAAGGAAGTGGGCACAGCCTAAAAGCGCAAGCTAAGAAGTCCTATCCCTAATGCCTATCCCAGTCATGCTGCTACCTGGATTCAACTGACATAACCCCACAATGCACAGCATCAGGAAACCCAGCAGCACCTTCACTTTGAAGTCTGCCTGCAGCTCCATGAGATGCCATTTTGTTTGTAAAGTTGACCACAGCAGGAGTTGGAAAAAGGTTAATGAATTTTTATTTGCAGCAATTTGCAAAAGTAAGTATGTGTTAACTTTCCTGGGGTTTTGTTCCATTCCCTTGGGATTCGGCATGCCACGCTGTGTGAAACCCCTCAGAACGCCGCTCTTCGCTAACCTCCTCCTCGTTCCTACTCTCGTCCAGTGATAGCCATCTGCCATGACTATGTCATTTGGCAAATGGTTCTCATTGACTTCCATGGGGAACGCCTGTTGCCATATCCCCAATGGCGTGCACGCTTCTGTCCCAGCCTACCTGAATGGCTGGGGTGGGAGTGCCTGTGCGCCGCCGAGGATGCAGCAGTCTGCGCCCCCCATTGGGCCGTTTGCAGAATGACAGTCATGGCAGACGGCTCTCATTGGATGAGAGACTGCGCATGCACCATGGGAACGAGGAAGAGATGAGTGATTAGCAGAATTCTGGGAGTTTCACACATCCCAATTTGCGATGTCCTGGGGAAAAGCCAATGGTGCTATGTGGTAAGAATGGCATCTCAGGTTGCATCCTTCTATTCTATTTCCATTATGTACAGTAATGGAGGCTGTTGTGGGATTCAAGCTGCGGGGTTCTACACTTCCTTCTGACTTCAGGTCAGGTTAGTAGACCTGGTCACCAACCACATGCTAGTGCATAAATAGCTAAACTTTGACTAAATATCTGCAATTTTCTTCTTTAAAACTCTTACCAATAATAGGGATCTCCATACACGGGCCTCGGTCCAGTAAGAGTTTGGTCTATAGTTGGGATTTTTCTCACCCAACTTTTAGATTTCCCATCCTATTCTCCAGCGTTGCCAAAATAATGAGGACAGCATGTATGTGGTTGTGACAATTTGAGGAATTTCCCGGATCCTTTAAAGGTTAGTGGTCACTCTGCTCTGCAGCCATGACCAGCTGTTGCCACCTTAAGGCTTTCCATTACTAGATCACAAAAGAGGAATTATATAATGTAGATGGCAGGCAGAATCCTCACCAGCTGAGGACCATGTCTATCTGTATCTTCTAGGTGGTATTTGACTTAATCAGAAAATAGAAAGGGATAGTCAATGTTAAAAAGGTTGGGAACCTCTGTAGTAGATTTCCACCAATGATGAGCATAAAGGGTGTCTGTGACGTTAAAGTGGACCAAAACCCGTGATTTTCACTATCCAGAGTTTTGGCCCATCCTCCTGAGGGAAACCCCACCGCCCAGGAAACTCACCTCTTGATCCAATGACGCATGTGCAGCCTCTTGTCCAATCCTCTTCTCCGACATCTCATATTAATGTGCAGCTGGAGAAGCTGAATGGAATCCCATCCGCACACAATAGAGGTGTGGCATCACTCACATTCTTTGGTTGTGCGCGGGCACGCCCAGTCATTCAGTTATGGTGGACGTGGCAACGTACAACCACAAATGCGATCCTGCGATCAGGGGAATTGCTAATCAGCTGCAGGGGGGCTTTTGTTATTTTTAATGGTTGGTCAGTCTCTTCAAAGCATAAGTCCAGCCTCCACTGGATTCAGCTGCCCATGAATCCCCTTCCCGCTGCTAACCTAGATTTCAGCTTTGAAGACAAGCTTACCTACCCAGCTCTGGACAACTGCCCACAGCCGCTGGGTGGTTTGCATCCCCAAACCTGACCTAAAACCATCCAAACTAATATTTGAGACCAATATAAAAGCAAGACAGGGTAGAATATAACTTACAGAGTTCTGTTTAATGTCAACCTGTCAAGGCTGGTTGAGAATCAGCATCTTTTCATGAGCTGTAGCAAGAATAAGTCCGGCCTAGTAGCTGACTATTTGCAATATTTTCCAGGTGCACCATTGCTTTAGTGGTCTTCCCCTCACAGATGCCCACCACCATTTCCCTGCATATCATTATACACTCTCCTCTGTAGTACTGGCCTTTATCATTTTCTAGTTGCCCCCCCCCCACCCCCATAGATCTGTACAGCTATAACTTTGAGTGTATTTGAGGAACTTGTAAGTGTCTTGTGAATTTGAGTCAAAAAATACTTGATTATGATTATAGTTTTATGTTTTACCATGAGAATTTTACAATTGTAGTCCATTCGGAGCATGATTTGTTAAAAAAATGCGATCACCTCTCTGTTAACTGTTAATTATGAACAATAAGCGTTAATGAAGACTGTAATAAAAAGGACATTCAACTATCTGAGTTCTTCCAGCAAGAGCCCTGAACTCTTCCCTCTGACTATTGTACTTTTTTTTTTCTCTCGCTTATCACTGTAACAGATCTGTCACTGTCAAAACCATTCTACTGCAGTTTAATGCATGGCGTATCATTTTCCAAACTGTGAATATTTCTGGTATGCAAAAAAAAATGTGGTTTGAAGTTTACATAAATGTTACTTTAGATGTTTTTATTCTTTAATAAAAATATTCATAACAACCTTTATTGATGTTCTTCAGGTTTGCATTGTACCTGGTGCTGCCTTAAGGTTAAGTGCTAAGATACAATATGCACAAGGCTTTTATTCTTAGTATACAGTACGTCCTGCTCCAAATCTAATACTTACAGTTGGGATATACTCCGCCAGATGGTGCTGGACTGCAGAGACATCGAAAATAGGCTCCTCCCGGCCCCTCAAATACCCGGGGACCACCCACAAATCCCCAGAGTTTCTCTGCAGTCTGGCTGCGAAGGAGGAGAAATGGCTCTCTCTACTCGCAGGTGAGCGGGGCTATTAGCCCGCGGCCCTGTAGGACTATTCCCACCCGTTCCACTAGTAATATGCCTCCCAGCCTTGGCTGCACTGGTCGGGTGAAGGTAGGCAGCACCGCTGTTAGGTGCTTAGGAGCGCTGCTCCACCGCAATCCCCCACCAAAGGGTAGGCGGTTCAGGCTTATGGTGAGCCTCTATGGGATGCCCCTCCCGCACTATTGCCCCCTTGCCCCTGCCCATCGGTGGGCCCTGTTTAAGTGCCCGCTGTCGTCCCTCATCCTCCTTGTAGTCTTCGGGGGAAAAGAGGGGGGGGTGTAAATATGTATGCTATGCATTCTGTGTTTTACACCTTTTTTTCCATTCTGTTAGTCTTGTGTCAGCCGCCGCGCTGGCTTGTCTTTACTGTTTTTTAAAATTGTCGCCGCGCGCTGACTTGGTTCCGCGCTTGGCGGCGGCATTACCTCAGGCGCTGGTGCGGCATCATTGGCTGCTTGCACGTTCTTGGCTTAGCGCTCTTCGGGGGGGGCGGGGTATACCGACACCATCTTTATCCTGCTTGTTGGCCCATGCGCGACGGACCCCTACCTACCGCGGTCCGTAAGTGCCCTCGCGGGCGGCTTTATATCTTTCACTTTTGTTACTGTGTGCTTAAAGGTCTTGTCTGCTTATGTCTTTCAGGCGGGGCGAACCTTTTTGGCTTCTCCCAGCCCTGTATTAGTATATAACTTGTATCTAACTTGTAGGCTTTGTAAAAATAATACTCCCACTTCCCTAGCGGGTTATTGGGGTATCCGGGGGTTGCTATATAGCGTTATTCCCTATCGGCGTATAGCGCCGTTATAATCACCATATGGAGACATCCCAGGATAATGTGACCGGGGTCCCTTCGGAACAAGACCGGCTGTGTGTAGCGTGTGGGCAGCCTCATGCTGACGCTGACAAGGCGCGGGTCTGTGTACCCTGTGCTGAGCAGGTGCTTGCATTGCCAGTGGCTGCACCTCGTTTCACTTCACCTACTCCCCCAAGCTTAAACCTCACTCCTGCTGAGTTGCATACTAGTGGGGATTCTCAGCCTGATGTGTCTTCTAGACTGGCTACTGTTGAGCAGTTGATTGCTAGGTCCTTAGCGCGTAAGGCCCCTGCTAAGAAGCGGCACTTGACGCCTAATGTCACTGTCTTCCCTATGGGAACTGAGGCGTTTTGGAATCTTTCTGGCTATACCCCGTCTGATGAACGGGAACTCTTTTCTGATTCAGGCTCATCTGATGAGAGACCAAGGGGTCATGATGATTCTGGCTCTGACCCCTGGGCCCCAGATGACACTGACAGACTATTGACCCAGATTTCTGAGGTTCTGTCCATCTCTCTCCCTGTTGCGGCTCCCAGGCAAAGAGGGGAGCTTTTCCATACAGCAAAATCACGTTTGGAATTTCCCGAGCAGGCCCATTTCCATAACCTTGTGCTCAAGGAATGGGAGCACCCCAGTAAACTTCCCGGGGTTCCAAAAAGTTGGGATAGGAAGTATCCCTTTCCGGCTGAGGTGGTTAAATGTTGGTCATCCCCCCCCCCCCCCCCCCCCCCCTGAGGTGGATGCCCCGATTCTAGGGCTATCTAACACCTCTGTCATGCATTCCCCTGACTCTACTACCCTGCGGGATGCTGAGGACCGGCGCATTGACCAGCTGGCATCCCACGCCTTTGCATGTGCAGGGACGGCGCTGCGCCCAGTTTGTGCCTCTGCCATTACTGTTGTGGCCACTAGAACCCTTATCAGAAATATGCTTGATAGTGCCCCTGATGATTTGCCTTGTGAGGTGTTTAATGCACTCTCCAGTTGTGATGTTTTTGTAAATTTTGTCCAATCAGCATTGGATGACACCATCAGAATGTGTGCTGATCTGAAGGATCAACATTACCAGTTTGTGGCCTTGCCCTTCGGCCTCACTTCAGATCCCAGGGTGTTCACCAAGGTGCTGGCTGGCGTGATGTCTCTGCTCAGATGTCAGAGCGTCCGAGTGCTTCCCTATCTGGACGACATTCTCATCACTTCCCAGTCTCTACATCAGGCAGAATTGGATGCTCAGCTGGTGGTGTCCACTCTGGAGTCATTTGGATGGGTGATCAACCACCCCAAGTCCTCACTGTCCCCTTCCTTGGTAACTCCATCCCTAGAAATGAATCTGGATACAGTTCAGGCAAGGATCTTCCTTCCTCAACAGAAGGTGGACAGTCTGATTGCACAGGCTCAGTCCCTCCTAGCTTGTCCCCATCCCTCCATCAGGCAGGGGATGCAGCTGGTGGGCCTGATGGTGGCATGCTTCGAAGTGGTCCCTTATGCTCAGTTCCACCTGTATGGGACAAGGACCCCAGCGTCCCTGGACAGGGTCTGTGTGCTCCCCCCCGGGTCAGGAGGTCCCTCTCGTGGTGGATGGACTCAAGGAACCTGTTGGGGTGAGTCACCACGGATGCCAGTCTGTCAGGTTGGGGGGGTTTCTGGAAGTCCCTGCGGTTCCAGGGGAGGTGGGGCCCTCAGGAGGCCCACACACCTGTCTTGGAACTGCAGGCGATCAGGTTAGTTCTGGCTCACTTGACTACTCACCTTCGGGGCCTGCCTGTTCAGGTGCGCTCGGACAACCAGACGGAAGTTGCCTACATCAATCATCAGGGAGGGACCCGGAGCAAGGGGGCCCTCCAGGAAGCGTCTCTGATCCTGACTTGGGCGGAGGCCAATGTCCCCTGCATATCAGCTGTGTACATCCCGGGGGTGTAAAATCACCTGGCGGACTCTCTGAGCAGGGGGACCTCTCGCCAGGGAGAATGGTCCCTATGCAGCAGGGTGTTTCAATCTCTGTGTCTCCGTTGGGGCCAACCAGATTTGGATCTGTTTGCGTCCCACCACAATCACAAGCTCCCAGCCTTTGTCTCTCTGTCCCAGGATCCTCTGGCCTTGACCTCGGATGCGCTAGCAATGTCATGGCAGGACTTTCAGTTCCTGTATGTCTTCCCTCCAATCCCCCTGCTGGGCAGGGTTCTGCGCAAGATTGCTCTGGAAGGGGTGCCAGCAATTCTGGTGCCCCCAGGTGGCCAAGAAGAGTGTGGTTCGCAGACGTGGTACAGCTGGCGGTAGATCAGTGCGCTCTGCCCTTGGTTCCAGATCTGCTCACTCAGGGCTCACTACGCCATCCCAATTTACAAACTCTGGCTTTGATGGCTTGGCTGCTGAAACCTCCATCTTGATGGAGAAGGGGCTGTCTTCCTCGGTTGTGGATACTTTGATTAAAGCTAGGAAGAAGTCTTCCTCTTCCATTTATTACAGGGTTTGGCGTGCCTAAATTGACTGGTGTGTGTCTAAGTCTCTTCCCTGTCGTATGTTTTCTATTCCCAGGATTCTGGTGTTCCTGCAGCATGGGTTGGAGTTGGGGCTCCAGCTCAGCACTCTGAAGGGTCAGGTTTCTGCCCTGGCTATTTTCTTCCAGAAGTCCTTTGCTCAGCACCCTCTGATCAGGACTTTTTTCCAGGGGGTCACCCATGTGCGCCCCCCACGTAAACCTATGGTGCCTGTTTGGGATCTGAACTTGGTTCTGTCAGCCTTGCAGGATGCTCCCTTTGAACCTGTGCAGGATGCTGCCTTGGCCATTCTTATGCTCAAGGTTGTATTTCTGGTGGCTATCACTTCTGTCAGGCGTGTGTCTGAGTTGGCGGCGCTTTCCATTCAGCCCCCCTACTATGAGAGACACCAGGACAAGGTGGTGTTTCGTTTCAAACCTGACTTTCTGCCTAAGGTAGTGTCTGCCTTTCATTTGAATCAGGATATTGTTCTTCCTTCTTTGTGCCCTAATCCTAGCAATGCTAAGGAGAGGGTTTTGCACTCTTTGGATGTGGTTAGGTGTCTGAAGTACTATCTGGTGGCTACTGCACCTTTCAGGAAAACTGATGCTCTTTTTTGTGGTCCCTTCTGGTCCTAGGAAGGGTTTGGCTCCTGCCAAGTCTACTATTAGCAAGTGTATTCGTCAGGCTGTGATTCAGGCCTACTCTGCTAAGGGGAAGAATCCTCCCGCCTTACTGCTCATTCCACTCATGCTATTGGTGCCTCTTGGGCTTTTCACCACCAGGCTTCTGTTGAACAAGTTTGCAAGGCCACTACTTGGTCTTCTGTTCATACCTTTTCAAAGATTTACAAGGTTGATGTTAGGGCCTCAGCTGATGCTGCTTTTGGACGAAAGGTTCTGCAGGCGGCAGTGGTTTAAACTGTCTGCTGCTGATTTTTATTGGGGATCCCACCCTACTTTATGGACACTACTATTGGATGTCCAAACTGTAAGTATTAGATTTGGAGCAGGACGTACTGTATACTAAGAATAATACAATTCTGTGATTACTCTCCTGTAGAATTGGTATTATGAGTATACAGTACGTCCTGCTCCAACCCACCCTTGGTTGAATTATCTTGGATCCCCTGTATGGTGATTGTTATCCTTGTTATAGTTGATAGTTTGGATTGTCTCCCAGCTTCTCATTAACTGCTTTTCAATGCTGGGGATTTGTGGGAGGTCCCTGGGTATTTGAGGGGCCGGGAGGAGCCTATTTTCGATGTCTCTGCAGTCCAGTGCCATCTGGCGGAGTATATCCCAACTGTAAGTATTAGATTTGGAGCAGGACATACTGTATACTCATAATACCAATTCTACAGGTGAGTAATCACAGATTTTTTTTTTATATAGCATGTCTTGGTGATTCTCAATAAACTCCATTGGATAATTTATTTGCTGTGTGGTTTTGCCTCTGGGCGTGCGGGACAGAAGGTGCTTCATATAATGGCTTGTCATGGACAATATGGCAAAAGCGTCGTCATTTTATGATAACTTTTTAACCTTTTTTTTTATTTAAAGACAAAATTACCCACAAGTCCAATGTATCCACCGCCTCCTGGGCATGTCCACTGTAGGTGCCAGAAATCAGGCATAATTCTCACCATTCTCCTCTCCTGGGTCATCAGCAGCCACATCAGGCTTGGACTGACCACAGGAGTACTAGGGGAACTGCCAGTCGGTTCCGCCCTCTTTGCCCTTGATACCATGTTTTTTTTAGGCTAACATGTTTCTGTTACTCCTGGGAACAACACGAAAGCACTCTTTACTTTTACCTTAAACCATTGGTTTCCCCTCTAGTCCACTTTATTATACCTAACATGGGTCTCTTCCCAAAGTGGCTTGCTCCTCTTGTATGGTGGTGTCCAGGCTAGTGTGTCTCAAGTTCCACCAGTGGTAAGTGTAAGGAGGAATAAATGCCACACTGCCTATGGGAGAGGGGATAATGCCACACTGCCTATAATGAGGGGGGATGCCACACTACCTATAATGGGGAGGGGGGAGAATGCTACACTGCCTATAATGGGGAGGGGGTGAATGCCACACTACCTATAATAGGAGGGGGGAAAGAATGCCAACCTGTCTATATTGGGGGTATGTCACACTACCTATAACAGGGGAATAGGAGGGGAGCGAATGCTACACTAATTATAATAGGGAGGGGACATGAATGCCACACTGCCTATAATAGAGGGGGAGAATGCAACACTGCCCAGAATGGGGAGGATGGTTGAATGCCTCACTACCTATAATGGGAAAATGGGAGGGGGGATACATGTCACACTGGCTATCAATGGCGAAATGGAATGGGGGATGAATGCCACACTACCTATAATGTGGGAATGGGAGGGATAATGCGGCACTACCATAAAGGGGGGTTAATGCCACACTACCTATAATGGGGGAATAGGAGGGGAGAGAGAATGCTACATTTCATATATTTGGGGAATCGGGGGGTGCTACACTATAGAGAGCAGGGGAGAGAGGATGAGGCGAGAGAGGACACTGCCAAAAATGGGGGAATAGGAGAGGGAGAATGCTACACTACCTATAATGTGGAAGGGGATGAATGCCACTGCCTATCAATGGCGGAATGGGAGGAGGGGGAATGCTGCACTACCTATAATGGGGGGGAGATGAATGTCACACCGTCTATCAATGGCAGAATGGAAAGGGGGTTGAATGCCACACTGCCTATAATAGGGTAATGGGAGGGGGTATGCTGCGCTACCTATATTGGGAAGGGGGATGAATGCCACACTACCTATAATGGGGGAATAGGAGGGGGAGCGAATGCCACACTACCTATATTTGGGGAATGGGAGGGGGAATGAATGCCACACTATCTTTAATGGGAGGTAGGGCGGGGGAATGCCACACTGCCTATTCTGGGGGAATGGGAGGGGGTTAATGCCACACTACCTAAAATGGGGGAATGGGAGGGGAGAGAGAATGCCACAATGCCTATATTGGGGGGAGAATGGTACATTTCATATATTTTGGGAATCAGAGGGGGGTGCTACACTTCCTATAAAGGGGAGAGAGGATGAATGCCACACTGGGGGAATGGGAGAGGGAGAATGCTACACTACCTATAATGGGTGGGGGGATGAATGTCACACTGCCTATCAATGGCAGAATGGAAAGGGGGATGAATGCCTATAACAAGGGAATGGAAGGGGGGAATGCTACACTACCTATAATGGGGATTAATGCCACACTACCTATAATGGGGGTATGGTCGGAGGAATGCCACACTGCCTATACGGGGGGAATGGGAGGGGGAGAATTTTACACCACCTATAATGGGGGGATGGGAGGGAGGGATGAATGCCACACTCCTATAAGGGGGGAATTGGGGGGGGGGGGGCAGGGATGCTGCCACACTGTATTGAGGGGTGATCCTGCACGCTGCCTGTTATAGGGGGAATGAGGGGATTCTGCACCTTGCCTATTTGGCTCTTGGGGGCAGTATTTTAGAACATTTGGTTCAGAATATTTTTCCTTCCTTTTTTTCTTTTAAATAAATATATATATTTATATTCCTTATTTTGTCCCTCTAAATCCCATGTGCGTCTTATGGAGCGAAAAATACAGCTGTATTTAGTGTTGCTATGTGGGAAATGGGGGAGAAAGTGGGGTAATATATACTGTGTGTGTGTGTGTATATATATATATTGTATGTAATGATGCTGGTTAAAGTGGCTACTTATTATTGCTTGACAGGGAAATGCTGTGCATTACTGGGCTCTGGAAGCAGATGTGATCACAAACATTCCTTCATGTAATTGGTGTAAACTGGATTGGGGGCTTTAATTTTGCCCGGGGCCCCAATTTGTGCAAATCCACCCTGAGCTTATCTAATCTCAGTACGGTAGAGCTGCTTTATCAGATCTGGTACTCTGTCCCAGAATATTTGTGTATTATTTTCATTAATTTCCACCAACTGACAGTTTATCCCTTTTACACCATCGGTTTTTAATTATTGTCCTATGTGTAGTACAATAAGATGCTGAATATTACCTCCCGCCCCATAGACCTGATAATAGAAAAAAAAATCTAAGCAAGTAGCTGAACTGCAACAAAGCAGAGGCAGATTGGAGCATCACTAACAGGTCCTCTTTAATAGCACACAGCTGAAATGTAGACATTCGCTGTAAAAGGAAATGCTGTTTTCTCATCATAATAAAACTTGGCGCAGATGACCCTTCCTCTCCCATAGTATTTAAAGTGGAATGTCAAAGCATCGCCGCTGTAAATCACAGGGCAAGTTCTAATCCCCGGGGCTCAGCGTTCAGTGACGAATGGAGGTTTTAATGCAGAGGAAAGCTAAACAGGAACACTGTAGGGGGTGTTTTTTTTTTCTTTTTTTTTTTAAATCCATCCTTCTCCAGAGAGAGGTATTCTATTTTTGTCAGCAATATTCCAACAATAGTCCATAAATATCTGGCGCAATGACTCACTTGCTGCCTCTGGGAGTGCGGGACAGAAGGTACTTCATATAATGGCTTGTCATGGACAATATGGGGAGAGCGTCATCACTTTAATATAACTTTTTAACCTTATTCTATTTAAAGCCAATATTACCCAGAAGGCCAATGTATCCACTGCCTCCTGGGCATCCTGATTTGGAAAGCATGTCCACTGTAGAAGCCTAAGAAATGCCAGCAAATCGGGCAAAATTCTCACCCTTCTCCACTCCTGGGTCATCAGCAGCCACATCCAGGCCTGGACTGACCACAGGGGTATCAGGGAAACTGCCAGTTGGTGCCGCCCTCTTTGGACTTGGTACCATGGTTTTTGTGAAGCCAACATGGTGCTGTTACTCAGTGCCTGGTAACAACATGAAAGCACTTTTCTACTTTTCACTTAAAGAGAACTAAAACCCTTGGATCCACTTGGATTATACAAGCTCTTAGAAGAAGGGGCTCAAGTGGATACAAGCACTGTGATTGGATGAGCGGCTGCGCATGCGTCGTGGGGGGTTTCACACAGCGGGGCACCCCTGATCGGGGTGCCCCAGGGGCAAGGACCAAGACCCACGATAGTCAAAACCCTGGGTTTTGGTTCACTTTAAACCCTTGTTTTCCCTTTTAGTCCACTATATTAAGCCTAACATGGGTCTTGCTCCTCTTTTATGGTGGTGCCCAGGTAAGTGTGTCTCAAGTTCCAACAGTGGTAAGTGTATCACTGGTTGAAAATCGCTGGTTTAGTGTCCCTGTGGACCAGGACATTCCTGCCACATAGTCGCAAGGGAAGGTTAAGTTGTGCTTTAAATTATTATTATAAAAATACATTTGTTGGCTGATGGAGACCTCTGACATCATCTGGCTTAAATCTAATGATCTGTCTCAATATTGCCAAAACTTTTTTCTTAGATGACGAACGCCAGATACACTTCTCAACATGGACATTGGGAAACTAAGGAGGACAAGCAGTGAGGTTCAGATCGAGGAAGTTGCTAGAATCAGAAAATATCATTTTGTGAATAGGTATTATAAGTATGTCACACACCCCGCTTCAAGAAATTCATAACGTGTGGGTAATACTGACCTGTAGAGGGCGATATGCAGAGATGCCAGGAAAAAAGAGAGCCCCTTCCGGTCCATAAATACCTGGGACCTCCCACTCATTACCCAGTATAAGAACA
Organism: Gastrophryne carolinensis; assembly: GCA_027917425.1. NCBI lineage: Eukaryota > Metazoa > Chordata > Amphibia > Anura > Microhylidae > Gastrophryne > Gastrophryne carolinensis. The sequence goes on along the minus strand of CM051239.1, from coordinate 388,998,481 downwards.
GCAGTAAGGTAAGGGACCAGGAAGAGCCCAACACAAAGCATAACAACGCAAAGTTCACCATATAAAGGATCCTGAATACAAAAGGGCAGGGTGAAGCGGGGTGTGTGACATACTTATAATACCCATTTTACAGGTGAGTATTCACAAGATGGTATTATTCTAAGTATGTCACACACCCCGCTTCAAGAAATTCATAACGTGTGGGACATCCAACAGCAGTGTCCATAAAGGGCGGGGATCCAAAGCAAGGCAACAAGGCACAACTTAAACCACTGCAGCTTGCAGAACTTTGCGGCCAAACACAGCATCCGCTGAGGCCCGAACATCAACCTTGTAAAACTTGGAAAAAGTGTGAACAGAAGACCAAGTAGCAGCCTTACAAACTTGCTCAACAGAGGCCTGGTGCTGAAAAGCCCAGGACACCCCAACCGCACGAGTAGAATGAGCAGTAACACGAAAAGGGGGTACCTTCCCTTTGGCAGAATAGGCCCCAACTATGGTCTGATGGATCCATTTACTAATGGAAGACTTGGCAGGCGCCAAGCCTTTTCGGGGCCCGGAGGGCACCACAAAAAAGGCATCCGTCTTATGAAAGGAAGACGTTACCTCCAAATAATACTTCACAACACGAACCACATCCAAAGAATGCAGGGCCCTCTCCTTGTCATTGCTGGGATTAGGACACAGAGAGGGCAGAACAATGTCTTGGTTTAGGTGAAAGGCAGAAACAACCTTAGGAAGGAAATCGGACTTGAAAAGAAAAACCACCTTGTCCTGATGCCCCTCAAAGTACGGGGCTTGAATGGACAAAGCCGCCAACTCAGAGACACGCCTAACCAAAGTGATGGCTACCAAAAAGGCCACCTTCTGCGTAAGTGAAGACAAGGCAATATCATTCAAGGGCTCAAAAGGAGAATCCTGAAGAGCAGAAAGAACCAAATTCAAATCCCAAACAGGGAGCAAAGGTTTTCTAGGAGGCCGCACGTGCGTGACTCCCTGGAAAAAAGTCTTAACCAAAGGATGTAGGGCAAATGACCTTTGAAAGAACACCGCCAGGGCAGAAACTGCCCTCTGCCCCTTCAGAGTACTAAGCTGGAGCCCCAGGTCCAGACCATGTTGAAGAAACTCCAGGATTCTGGAGATGGAAAATTCCCTACAAGGCAACACCCTGATCTCACACCAATCAATATAAGACCTCCAAGTCCTATAGTAGATATTAGAGGAAGACCGCTTCCTAGCACTAATGAGAGTTCGAATCACAGCATCGGAAAGACCTTCCTCCTTCAAGATGGAGGTTTCAGCAGCCACGCCGTCAAAGCCAGCGTTGGTAAATTGGGATAACGTAGTTGACCCTGGGTGAGCAGATCCCGTGAGAGAGACACAAATGTCGGATGTTTGCGATTGTGACGAGAGGCAAAGAGGTCCACCACCGGGGACCCCCACCTGAGACAAATCAAGCGAAACACTTTGGGGCTGAGAGACCATTCCCCCCGGCGAGCTGAGAACCTGCTCAGATAGTCCGCCTCCGTGTTCTCCGCTCCCGGAATGTAAACTGCTGAAATACACGGGACGTGGGTCTCCGCCCAGGCCAGAATCAAAGACACTTCCTTGAGGGCACTCCTGCTGCGAGTCCCTCCCTGGTGATTGATGTAGGCGACCGCCGTCCGATTGTCCAACCGGACTTGAACCGGCAATCCTTGCAACTGATGAGTCAAGCAAAACAGAACCATCCTGATGGCCCTCAATTCCAGAACATTGATGGACTCATGAGCCTCCTGAGGCCCCCACAGTCCCTGAAACTGACGATCCTTCTAGAACCCCCCCCATCCTGATAGACTGGCATCCATAGTGACCGTCTCCCAACAAGGGGCCAGAAAGGATCTGCCCCTCGACAGATTGATTGGATCCAGCCACCACTGAAGGGAGCACCGAACTCGGGGGGTCATCAGGAAGGACTGATCCAACGACAGTGGCGACCCGACCCAGGCCGCCAACAGATGGAGCTGGAGTGTCCTTGTGTGGAACTGAGCAAAGGGAACCGCTTCGAAGGAGGCTACCATCAATCCCACCAGCCTCATCCCCAGTCTGATGGCCGGACGAGGGATAGACAGGAGGAGTCGAACCAACTCCTGAATCAAGAGAACCTTGGACTGAGGAAGAAACACCCTGGCCTGGGAAGTATCCAGGGACATTCCCAGAAAAGACACTAACCTGGACGGAGAAAGGGAGGACTTGGGGTAGTTGATCACCCACCCGAATCTCTCCAGAGTGGACACCACAGTTCTGGTGTCCAATACCGCTTGGCTGAAGTAAGATGCCATAATGAGAAGGTCGTCCAGATAAGGGACAATGCGAATACCCTGGGCTCTGAGGAGAGCCATCACCCCGGCCAGCACCTTGGTGAAAACCCTTGGAGCCGAGGTAAGACCGAAAGGAAGTGCCACAAACTGAAAATGCCGATCCTCCACCACGAACCTGAGAAATCTCTGGTGCGCTGGAAAAATCGGCACATGCAGATAGGCGTCCTTGATGTCTACGGACGTCAGAAAGTCCCCTTGCCGAAGAGAATGGATAGCTGAACGCAGCGTTTCCATGCGAAATTTCCGCGGACGGTCGAACCTGTTGAGGATCTTTAGATCCAGAATGGGTCGAACCGAGCCGTCCTTCTTGGGCACCGTGAACAGATTGGAATAAAAGCCCCGACCCCTGTCTGAGGGGGGCACTGGGCAAATAACTGCCATATCCAACAGACTCTTTACTGCCGCCTGGAGCTCCTGCGCGGCCAGAAGGTCAGAAGGCACCCGAGACCTGAGGAATCTGGGAGGGGGCCGGAGCTCGAACTCCAGCTTGTAGCCGGAAGTCACCACTTCCCGGATCCATCTGTCCGAGACCTCCCGGTCCCAGACCTGGGAGAAGTGTTGCAGCCGTCCCCCCACCCACATGGGTGAGGACGCCCCCTCATTGCTGAGCTGGCTTGGCAGCGGGTTTGAGCTTAGAGCCCCAGCTGTATCCTGGGCGGGCACGTCCTCTGCCCCTGTTCCAGAAATCTCCTCTGGCTGCGGGGAAAACAATTCCTCTGCCAGCTCTAGCCCCACGAAAGGAAGGAGCAAAGGAACCCGCCCCTCGAAAGGGACGACGCTGTTTTTTGCGTTGAGGTAACTTACCACCCTTGGCAACTGAATCCAACTTCTCACCAAAGAGCCGTAATCCCACAAAGGGAAGAGCGGTCAGCGACTTTTTAGACACAAAATCAGCCGCCCACTGGCGCAACCAAACCGATCGCAAAATAGTCACCAATAGAGCCGACGTTCTGCCACACATCATCAGTGTGTCATCCAAGGCGGCTAGTACAAATGACAAAAACAATTCACACCGTTTAAGGCCAAGGAACTCGTCACTATCTGGATCTAACCCGGAAGAAGTCAACAGGTCCCTGACCACAGACCTGGTAGCCACCACCAGCAGCGCTGAAGCACAAACCGGCCTCCTGGCTGACCCAACACTGGCAAAACCATGACAAGCCATTTGGTCAATGCGTTTATCCTCACCATCTTTAAGCGTGGAGCAATCAGGAGAATTTAAAACAGTAGTGTTGGATAAACCCAGAATCTGTGCATCCACCTCGGGAGGGGACGCCCAACGCTTAACCGTATCCAAGGGAAAGGGATATTTTTTGTCCCAACCCTGAGGGACACCTGGGAGCCGGGCAGGCCTCTCCCATTCCTTAGCAATAATCCCATCAAAATGCTTTTGGTTAGGAAATTCCAAGCGCGGCCTGGATTCTTCGAAAAATTCCCCCTTTTGCTGTGGAACCGCCTCAGGAGGAGAAATAGCCATAACCTAAAACATCTGAGCCAGAACATTAGGAGTATCCGAAGACCTCCCCAAGCCCCGCTCGGTATCAGCACCCACAAACTGCTGATCATCTGAATTATCTGATTCTTCATATACCTCCCCTTCCTCAAGTTGGGAGTGATCAGACCAGTCCAGATTATCAAGATCATCCAAGTCGGCCGCCGGTGAAGACGGCGACAAGTGCTTTCTCTTAGCCGGAGCCTTTCTGGTGACTGTGCTGGAGAATAATTTTTAAAGATTGGCCAATCGGGCACACATCTCCGATTGCAACTGCCCGCCCATGACAACGTCAGACTGGGCACGGATCAAACTGGGAGGGGGGGGAGGAGAGACCGGCGGCGCTGAACCAGACGCCTGGGGTATATAATTATAGGTGATGGGACAGAAGGGGGGCCCACCGGGCCACTCACTGTGGTCCTGAAGACAGCTTCCTCTCTCCGTGAGGTAAAGAGCAGCTCTGAGGAGAGAAGGGGGCGTGGCCAGCTCCTTCTGAGGAAACAGGCACAGAGAAAAGCACCTCAGCTGTGCCTGTGACACAGGGGTGGGCCGCAGCGCTGGAAAGCCCGGCCCCGCCCCCAAGAGTGAAAGCGTGAGGGGAGAAGCTCCCCTCCGCCATGACAATGCAAAAAGGCCGGCACCGCAGCCATGTGCGCCCGCGACGCCGGTCTCAGAAGAGACAGAAGGAGGGGAGCGGGCCGTGGCTTTGACCCTGACGCCCGGCCCCGCCCCTTTTACCTCAGGGAGAAAGCCTGCATAAAAATGGCGGCCACAGCGCCGTTTTGACAGAGAAATACACGCTGTTATGAAGTAATAAATAAGTTAATAACTATTGGGAGGATAATTTAATAAATTAATACATTAAAACATTATTAAGCATTAATGATTACAAAATTTGGACCTAACACCAAATAAGGGGGCCCTGCTCCTACCCTCCGCTATCCCGCTAGAGAGAGGGGCATTACCCAAAGGGGGGGGACCACCCAAAGTGTAAGGCCAAGGGACGGGGCATCCCAAACCGGGGTCACCGTCCCGGATGACCGCCTACCCTCTTATATAGGGTCTCACGGGAGAGCATTTGCTCTTAAGCACCAAGGGTGCTTTTCTACCCTCACCCGGACCGTCGGCCTAGGCTGGGAGGCATGAGGTAACAGAAAAAAAAAAAAAAAAGATCCAGGCGGAAATAGATAACTAAAGGGCCGGGAGTCATCCCGGCTACCTGAAATCCCCCTGTGCAAGGAGGAGACCACATCTTCTGACTTGCTCGCCGACTGCAGAGATGAAGACTGGGTAATGAGTGGGAGGTCCCAGGTATTTATGGACCGGGAGGGGCTCTCTTTTTTCCTGGCATCTCTGCATATCGCCCTCTACAGGTCAGTATTACCCACACGTTATGAATTTCTTGAAGCGGGGTGTGTGACATACTTAGAATAACAGAGAAGTAGCTAGGCTTGCTGGCATCCAGGGCAAAGATTCGAAATGTCGCCCACCACCTGTTCTCAGGCCCCCCTTTGGCATCCCCTGACCTGCAACACCCGGGGCAAGTGCCCCCCCCCCCCGCTCCCTCCTAGCTACACCCCTGTCTGAAAATGATTACCTCTTCAAGCACCTAGCTCTGATCTGTGACATGTGGGTGGGGCATGAACTAGACTGAACACAAAGCTTTATTATCCGCATATAAATCGGATCAAGTAGTGTGTGGTGATTGTGTGACGCCTCCGGTTCATGACAAGGCACCACTTGAGAGGTTTATCGCTCCAACATGTAGGCCTCTGTGCAAATGGATCATCTGATTGGGAGAATGGTGAGTAGTGATCCCTTTGTACTGTAAGTCAAATAGGATCCCCGGCTCTTGTCTCACGCAATGTTAGACACAAAAGCTGGGGTTAGTCTGGAGACCACAGGGGAAATGCCATGGAAAGGCCATTATAAAGGAAATTCCCATCTTCCTGTAAGCACATGGGGTGGAGGGTCTAAAGCTGTACTGTGAGGCTTTCGATCCTTCTTACCCCAGGGATTGCACTTGAGGCTATAGGGCAACCTCAGGTAAGCTGCTCCCAATTCATCCTTTGCATTGTATGTCTCAAGAGGGGCTCTCATAGATTAGAGTTAGGACTGCAACTAAACAGAGGCACCTTGGCGCTTGGTGGTGCAGCTTTAGTATTCTTCTGCAGATGTGTTGACCAAGATTTAGAGACAGATTATAGGTTTGGTTGCTGTGGTTGAGTGCTGTGGCTCCTTTAAGACTTGGGTAACCCAATTGCCCTGCTCACGTGCACCTCCCAGGTTAGTTATAAACTGGTCTGAGCGGCTGCCACCCCTCTTTTGTTTCCTGGGTTTATTGTGTGGTTGACATAATACTGTGTAACTGGACCCCATCAGTACTTATTTCGAGTACTCTAATAGCTCTGCGTTACACTGGTGGTGGAACCGGTGGCACTGCCATTTCTCCAGCGTCTCCTGAGAGCCAATCATCACAATACTATGTGCAGCCTGCAGGGCCTAGGCCTCAATGATCTACCATGGCCCAAAGCATCTCCAGACTTGACTCCTATTGAGCACATCTAGAACGTCATTGGTCAGCAATCATAGGGTGCTGCCAACAGCCACTCTTGATGATTTACATGTCCAAGTTTATTCATCATGATATATGCTAACATTCCTCAGACAACCATTAAATAAACGTATCGATAGCAATCCAAGGTGAGTAAGCGTTTGTATTTCTGCTTGTGGTACTGAAGCTTTGTACTGAATAAAGTGGGATGTTTTGAATATTTGCATATTATTTACCAATCCTGTAATTTACCTTACCTGCAAAAAGACATTCAAATAGAGCAGGTCCAAAGCCAGGCAACAAAAGTGGTAGAAGGACTTATACTTATTAGGAGAGACTAGAAGAACTTAATTTGTACAGTCTGGAGGAAAGAAGGGAGAGATTGTGACCAATAAATATGTAAAAGGATTCAATGAGGTTCAGTAGGGAAGTGTTTATAAGAAGAAACTTAATGATAGAACAAGGGGGCACAACCTAAAGCTGGTTGGAGGGAAGATCAGGAGCAATGTCAGAAAATATTATTTTACAGAAAGTAGTAGATGGAACAAACTTCCAGCAGAGGTAGTTGAAAAATCAACAGTCACTGAATGTAAACATGTCTGGGATAAGCACACATCTATCCTAAGATAAAGAGAACATACAGTATACACATAAGTGCAGACTAGATGGACTGTATGGTCTCCGTCTGCAATAAACCGTTACATAAACAGTGCTCATATGCAATTTGGATTGCTGCACATAAAAATTCATTGACCTTTTTGTAACTCCTGCTGTGATCAATGTTAAAACAAAATGGTGTCTCATGGAACTGCAGACCACCTGCAAAGAGGAAGTTTCCTGCTGCTGTGAATTGTGGGTTATGCCATTTGAATCTAGGCAGCAGCATGGCTGCAATGCTGGAAAAGGACACTACAAAATGGCTGCTATCAGAAGCAAATCTGTGAAGTAGCGGTTTAGCTTTCTGTGAATGCAGGAGCAAATGTAAGTGCTGACAATGATTCTGTATCATGCATGCAGATGGGGCAAGGGAGTTTTTTGCCAAATGTGCCAGACTATTCCAGTTTCATTCTTTCTTGGTGTTGCAGTTTCAGTGTTGAGGAGTGTACAATCACTACATAGGGCCTAGGTAGGGGCACATAAGGTATATTAAATTGCAGTCTCCTAAGGTGTAAGGGAGGAGGCCAATATATATTAGGGTGTCACAAAGGAAGAGCTTACCAGATCTGGTCTTTGGATTGGTGGTTCCCAATAAATAGACGTGCCATTGCTTTGGTTCTAGTTATGCTTAACAGTCAAAAATGACTTAAACCGGACCAACACAACAAGCAGTGCTCATATACATCACTCCCCACGGCAATTTAGATTGCTGCACAAAAAATAATTTACCTTTTTCTAACTCTTGCTTTAGTAAATTTTAGAAACAAAATTTTGCAGGCCACCTGCAAACAGGAAGTGCTGCTGGGCTTCCTGTTACTGTGCATTGTCAGTTATGTCAGTGGAATCCAGGCAGCAGCATGGCTGAGATGCTGGGAGAGGAAGCTCCAAAATGGCCGCTACATTTCTTTTCCAACTGTGCCGGGCTGTTGGTCCGGTCTAAGCATTATTGATGGCTTTGCACCTTAATAGTTCACAGAGTGAGGTGTTTAAATATTAAACACAACAGTGAAATGTGCTTTTACTTTAGTCAGCACAAGGTGTCACTGGAAGTAAGTGAGAATGTGGAAATGATGTGCGGCTGGTAAAAGGAGGTGGGAAGTAATAGTAATGTGAGGTGACAGGATGATGGCCTTTTTTACGCCATCGTCTTGCTCTATTTAAGGGCTTCTATTGATTTGGCTCTTTCCACCATTAACTAAGCATTGCCACCACTGGGAACAGCATAGAGAATGGAAATGGGAAACAAATGGCCCATATGTGTCCCTGTGCTCTGTGTCCATTATACATGCAGAACATCCTTACAATCGGGCTCTTATTTGATGTTCAAGCTGCCACAGGTCATATTGGTGCTCCCTATTGCTGAGGCAGGTTAAATGCAGGCAGTGCAGGGGCACGCAAGAGATTAAATGTATATTGTGTAGAGGTTCATGGGGTTAAATGAAGTGTGTGTGTGTGGAGAGGGTGAGAAGCAGAAGGGGTTACATTCGGAGAGACTGTGTGCGGAGGGGGCAGCGGGATCAAGGGCTTACATTTAGAGCGTGTGTGTATGGAGAGGGGGTGAGGATGCAAGGGGTTAAAGTGGACCAACTGAGTGCAATCTTATATATTCCTGGGGCCATCGATTCCCTCCCCTCGTGCATCCAAAATCAGGATGCCCCACTGTATGAAACCCCCAGGTCGCCCCCGTTCACTTACCTTTGTACCCGGTCCAACTGCGCTAGCAGGGAGCGTGCATCCATTTGTGAATGCCAGTGAGGGCATGCTCCCAGTTAGAGGGAAGCGGGAGATGCGGCTGCCAGCGTGCTCGGAGCCGCTGGCCTTAGACGCCATCTTAGATGGCATGACGTCAGCAGCCCCGAGCATGCAGATTGGACGAGCGGTCGTGCATGCGCCGCAGGACCGGGAAGAGCTAAGTTAGATTGGGCAATCTGGGGGGTTTCCCATGCCCCGGGGAAAGCATATAAATAGCCAGGATTTTGACTATCCCGGGTTCTGTTCCTTTGCCCCACTGTGTGAAAGCCTTCAGATCGCCCATAAAAACTCCCCTTTCTCCAGGCCTATGGCACATGTGCAGGCTCTCAGCCAATCAGAGCTGTGTGCCGTGCATATTGATGCTTGGCACAGGGGGGACACATGCCCCGGGTGCAGCAGGTCAGCAGGGTGCCAATGTGGGACCGAAGCATAGATAGGGGTGCGATTGCACCAGGTGCCAGAAAACCTAGCTGCACCTATGGCTCGGTTTATCAGTAGCGAGGGCAGCTGCATTGCCAGATGTGGGCACGCTCCTTCCCCATGGCCTATCTGAATGGCTAGGTGCGGGAGTGTGCCCAGAGATGCTGGGCATGAGGCTGCTCTTGCTCCTGATTGTTTACATCACTGAGGAAGCTGCTGGAAAAGGTACATTTTGGAGCGATCAGGGAGGGGGTTCAGACAGTGGGGCATCCTGATTTAGGATGCCCCAGTGGAAGGCCGATGGCTGAACATAAAATCTTTTAGATTCCAGGGCTGGCCAGGTTGGGTTTAAATTCAGAGGAACAGGTGACAATATTACACCTAACCAGCTTCCCACTGTCTGCACTGAACTCCTTGTTTCCTCTTCCCCCTTACACACACACACACACACACACACACACACACACACACACACACACACACACAGTAGGGTTGATTCAGAGACAGATACGCATGGACTTTCGCATGTGTCTGTGTATTTTTTTTTTTTTTTACTGTTTGGCCTGTTTTTTACGTTACTTTTTCCATGCGTATATTCGTTCCCGCTAACGCGTATATGCTCTTTCGAGGTACGGATCTAAATCTGATCATTTGCGTTAGTTCAGATAAGTTATGTTATTGGGATGAGCTTGCGTCTGATTCTGAGACCTGATTGCCGAGGGACCACCGCCCTATAAAACGGTTTCATTTCCGCTCCACTTACGGGACCATTTTTGCCTCGGATTGCTTGAACATGTATTGCGGCTTTGTGGAGGAGTATGAGTGCCTTCAGCTCCAGGGCATTGCATGTGTCAGCATGGCCGAGGCAAGATTGCACCGACGACGCATGCATATCGATCGCATGCATCACGTTGAGCTGTTCGAACTGACCCGACTTAATCGCGTTTCCCTCCATAAAATGTATAGTGAGCTGCGGCCATGGTTAGCCCGCACCACAAGGAAAGGGCAAGCAATTTCAGGTATGACCAAGATGCTTGGCTGCCTGCAATTTTTGGCGAACGACTCGTTCCAGAGGCTGGGTGCCCTCTCCGTGGGGATCTTCCAGCCTTCGCTGAGCCGCGAGCTATCTAAGTTTCTGGATGGCATGGCTACCATTAGTCCCATATATCCTTTCCGGATGACATGGTAGCCTGGAACGCGCTTAGGTTGGGTTTTTTTAATATCGCCGACATGCCCAACCTCATGGGTGCGATTAATTGCACCCACGTTGCGCTGGTCCCTCCCGCAGCCAACGAGTACATGTATAGGTAAGTTAATTATGTCGTTTTGTTATATTGTTTAGCCAAACTGTATTGTAACTATCTATTAATCCCTCCTTCTAAAGTGTCGCTGTGAACCATTTTACAATGTATACCTTAATCCCTCCTTCTAAAGTGTTCCTGTGAACCACTTTACAATGTATACCTTAATCCCTCCTTCTAAAGTGTCCCTGTGAACCACTTTACAATGTATACCTTAATCCCTCCTTCTAAAGTGTCCCTGTGAACCACTTTACAATGTATACCTTAATCCCTCCTTCTAAAGTGTCCCTGTGAACCACTTTACAATGTATACCTTAATCCCTCCTTCTAAAGTGTCCCTGTGAAACAGTTTACAATGCATATCTTCATCAATTTTTTTCATGTAGGCCTTATCAAACCATTTTAATGCTGACCTTAATTAGTCATTAGCATATTAATCTTTATTTTCTACCACATACATATAATCTTGGTTATTTAAACTAGAGATGAGCGAACCGGTTCGGACGAACCGGAATTCGCTCCGAATTTCAGGAAATATTCGATTCGGCACGAACCCGAATATTTTGTGGTTCGTGCCGATCGAATTTTTCCTGAAATTAAAAAAAAAAAATGCCGGCATGGTGACAGCGGAGCCGGCCGGTAAAGCCGGCCGGCCCGCTCCCACCATGCCGGCATTTAAAAAAAAAAAAAAGCATTTTTGCCAGCATGGTGGGAGCGGGCCGGCCGGTTCCGCTGACAGCGGATGACGCGCCCTCAGATGACGCGCCCTCAGATGACAGCTGAGAGCGGCGCCGGCCTCCACGCTCCGGACCTGCAGGTAAGTGTTTGCTTTTTTTTGAAATGCCGGCATGGTGGGAGCGGGCCGGCCGGTTCCGCTGACAGCGGAGCGGGCCGGCCCGCTCCCACCATGCCGGCAAAAATGCTTTTTTTTTTTTTTTTTTTGTTTTTTAAATGCCGGCATGGTGGGAGCGGGCCGGCCGGCTTTACCGGCCCGCCGGCCGGCCCGCTCCCACCATGCCGGCATTTATGATGGGGAACTTCGTAAAAGTTCGATTCGGCCGAACCCGAATTTCTTTGTGAAATTCGGCGAATCGGCCGAATCGAACTTTTCAAAAGTTCGCTCATCTCTAATTTAAACTACTTATGTACTTTGTTAATGTTATTTGGATTGTAGAACAGGTTTTTTTTAGGTTGTTAGGAGTTAGTGTTTGAGTTGTTTACCTTGGCTTGCTGTAATTTTTTTTTGTTTTTGTTTCAGGAACCGCAAGATGGGCCACTCACTGAATGTCCAAGCAGTGGTTGGCCCGGACATGCGATTCCTTAGTGTACTTGCCGGGTATCCAGGCTCATCCCATGATGCTTATATCTTGCGGAGCTCCGGATTATTCCGTCAGTTTGAGTCTGGAGAATTATCTGGTGGATGGCTCCTTGGTAAGTTTCCTCAAATTCCATCATTCCCTTTTCACTGTATGCCTATGAGATAGTTGATGACCCATGTCTTAACCTATGGCTGTTTATTTCCCTTGATGACATGTTAAACAATAATGTTGCTTGGAATGTGTAATTTATGTAAGTATTTTGTGATTTTCAGGGGATTCTGGCTCCTGATGCCCATTCTTCGGCCGCAGAATGAGGTTCAGGAGTCGTACAATCGGGCCCACCGGAAGATCCGGGCCGTAGTGGAGAGGGCATTTGGACTCCTGAAGACCAGATTTCAATGTTTGGACCATACAGGGGGGGCACTACAATATGACCCCAACAAGGTAATCCAAATAATACTTGCATGCTGCGTGCTGCACAATTTAGCCATCATGCAGCGTGTCCCCCGGTATGTCGATCTGCCCCCCTCTCCACCCAGCCAGGATGGCTTTTATGATGGCACCCCTAGTGCCTCTGGCCAATCTGTGGGGGCACATCTGATTTCATCATATTTTTCTTAACATTTGTTTTGTTTGTTTGTTTATGTTGTTGTGTGTTTTGAATATTATTTGCGTCTGTGAAGGCCTTTTTCTTTTGAAAAAAAAATTGTAATGAGTTAATTAATAAAAAATTTTCACCTGATTTGAGCCTCATGTAGTTTATTTTCTCATGTTTGTCCTTAAAACCTTCATTAATGTCGAATCAACCCAAACATTAATGCATCAACTTAGACAAGAACAGCTAAAGTCACATTCAATCTATTTTCTTGAAATATGTAAATTTATATTTGAAGGGCACTCACAGACTCCATGTACATACATTTTAAAACATAACTATAAATTGGGGCAGACTCCTGGCCCCTACCAATTGGCCACATCCAGGAGTAACTGACTCCAGGCCGAAGTTTACCCGCCCACCAACTTCAAGATCCATAGGGAGCACAAATTTCAAGGGGAATTGTCGGCCAGGAATACATAGGGCCACATACACACCCTCTCCTGCTCGGCCACATTTGCCACCGGCACAGGTGTAAACCAGCCATACCTATGCCACATCCACGCCTGTAAGTTCGATGGCCACCCAGCCAATGACCTCCAGTCCTAATGCCAGTCCAGTCCAATCTTTGCCATGGCCAAATGTTGTTTTTTTCCAGTCAATAATGTCCCCCAATATTGCCAACAAACAGGATGCGGAAGCCACCATTTGATTAGGCCCAAGCCTGCAGCGTGGGAGCTTGAGCGGCCGCTTCAGTGAGGCCTAAGCTCAGCCATTGGCTAGTGGGGTATGTGAGCACTCTAATGAGCTATATGGGCGAATTCCAAAACAAACCAGCAAAACCATAAACAACCCAATCTTGGTAGCGCTCACCACACAGGTAAATAGAGTTGGGATGTAGAGGAAAGATGTGGAGCAGATCCGGGTCAAATAGTTCTGAATATTGATGTTGCATTCATTATTGATGTTGCATTCATAATCTGCGACTGCTCCAGCATCTGTCTGTTGCTAGTTCTAAATTCATCTAGCATGGCAGTGAAGTTTGCATTTAAGGTGGCCGTTTGTTCTGCCATCTGTCTGTTTAAGGTGGCCATTTGTTCAGCCATCTGTCTGTTTAAGGTGGCCATTTATTCAGCCATCTGGCTGTTGCTCGTCCTAAAATCAGTCAGCATGGTGGTGAATGTAGTATTGAAGTTCTCTAATTGTGCAGTAATCTGCTCTGTTGTTCATTGAGTCACCTGCCTAAAGTAACGGCTGTCATGGCACCATGCTGACTCCAGGATCGGCACGCGTCTCCCTGGGAAACCGGTCGACGTTGTTGACTGCGTCTTCCACTTCCCCGGGTTTGAGCACCTGCAGATGTTCTAAGGCGAGCAACAGTACCAGATGTGCTTGGCAAAACCTCTGCAGCAGAGCTATCACTGGGGACTGTAGGCTCAGTCTCAGCCTGCTGCCCACGATGGCCTGGCAGCATGTGTCCAGCTTCACTCTGCTGCAGAGGATTTGGTGCAGTAGGATGCTGGGGCAGTGGCAGATTAGGTTCCAGGGGGGTAATTAACGAAGGTCCAATATGGCTGGCATCCTCCTCCTCTATCTCCTGGATGACATCCATTAGTGTGGTAGTCTGTTGGGACATGTGAAAAAGTGTGTCAGATTGGGGTCTAAATATCTTTAAGAACAAAATTAGTCATGTGCATTCACATGCATCACCAGTTTAAGCAAAGTCCACTTACCCTAGATATCTGGTCCTGTGTCCTAGGCAGCAGGGAAGTAGACGGCGTGCTCAAACTGGAGGAGGCTTCCACACTTCCAGAGGCTGGATGCTGGGCTGTGTTTAAAAGTAAAAGGCACGTAAACACACAAACATCCCTTGATGAGCCCGAATAGTACATGCTTTATAAAACACGTGGGCAAGCAGGAATGCCAACTACCCCAACGGTCCAAGTTGACCTTCACAATGAATGTGAGTCTCTCTTATATGTATGCTTCACCCTGTACATACAGATTGGTCACCTTAAATAATACAAACATGCATGTACTGCATGTCAGGAGGCTTTACAGATCCAAAATGGCGCATTAGTCAGCTTGCAAATAGCATTTGTCTTCAGAGTATGTTGCTGTGCATTCTTTCTATGTTGACCTTTCCCTGACCCCAGCTCAAGTATGTCTGACCAAAGCACTGCTACAACCCCAGTGGTAGAAATACAAAGACAAAGAAGTAAGTGTTGTCTATTATTGACTATATTCACATCACATGCAGTGCTTTGGTTTGATAAATTGTTAAATATTGAACTGAAATACTGTCAAAGGTTGTGTATGGGCTGGCAAACTTTTGAAGGACCATTAACTACAGCACCCTGGGAGAGTGTCCATCATGAAGGCCATTCCTCAGACATTAAACACCCGCCTAAAACAGTAACCTTCCCTCAAAGGCACTCCCTCGGGACCTGTGTTCATATCTGCCTGTGAGCCTCATTTCACAAGTTTACAATAGTTCACATTAAAACAAACATTACTAACCTGCAGAAATGGTATGGGATGTCCGTGTCCTGTCTGCCAGAGAGGCTAATGCTATGGGGTGTATTAAAGCCAGGACCATTTCTTCAGCTCTGGTATATTGTAATTTGGTGGGGAAGCCTCCGCCAGTTTGAAAGCTGAAAAATAGAGGTTAACAAATATTTGCCATTGTGGTCACTACAACAAGCAGCAAAATGCAAACCTAAAAGATAAACGTGTGATTGCCCGTTTATTCTGCTTCTTCCGTACTACATACTTCAGGTCAGATATTTTTCTCTGGATTTGCTCCACATCTTTCCTCTCGTCCCCCGCTGCATTCACCTGTCTGGTGAGCTCTTCCCAGATTTGGTTCTTTCTCTCTTTGGTTCTTGCTGGTTGCTTTGGAATAGTGCCCAAATAGCAAATTAACATCATAATGAAGTGTGAGTAGGTAAGCATTAGCTGCACCACATGAAGATTATCCAGACCGCGATGTGATTTAGGTAAGCATTAGGTGTGCAACATGAAGATTATCCAGACTGCGATGTGATTTAGGCAAGCATTAGGTGCGCAACATGAAGATTATCCAGACCGCGATGTGATTGTGCAAAGGGAAGAAGAAGGAAACCACAATGTGATTTAGGTAAGCCTTAGGTGCACAACATGACGATTATCTACACTGCGATGTAATTGAGGTAAGCATTATTGCAGAAGTGAGTGATCAAAATATGGAGACAAGCACATTAATGAGTTAATTTTGTAATGCGCAGGCGTAAGGTCATAACGATTTCCGTCTGGACGTTTATTTATAGAAAAAGGAATTCAGAATCTAACGGGAAACGTAAATCATTCGTTCGAGGCGACGTTGGAAAAAAGGCCAAAAACGGAAGCCTACGTTGTTTCATGAGTAACTTAAACGGAAAACGAAAGCTTAAAAATTCTCGTTGGCATACGAACGGATGAACACTTTACTGAAGGCTTGCGATGTATGCTTAGAATCACTCGTACACTCATACGCAAGCAGGAAAAAAATGAAATTCTTTTTATGTCTCTCTGAATCAACCCTAGTGTGTCTGGGTCCTTCTGTAGCCAAGGGAAGGCAGCATGCTCAATCAGGACCTTTCATTTTTTCTATAGTAGTAAAGCCTGCTCCTCTTGCAGGTGGCTGGCTGAGGGGTGCCTAATGGGAAATACAGCCCTGCTCCCAATTGCACAAGTGTGGTGTCACAAAATTGATCGTTCAAGGTCTGTTTGATTGAGCGATCAGCAATCTTCTGGTTCACACACAGTCACCATGTAGCACTACAAGTTAATTGTGAGCCACTC
The DNA here is from genome assembly GCA_027917425.1 of Gastrophryne carolinensis. Lineage (NCBI taxonomy): Eukaryota > Metazoa > Chordata > Amphibia > Anura > Microhylidae > Gastrophryne > Gastrophryne carolinensis. The sequence continues at coordinate 388,982,209 of CM051239.1, read as the reverse complement.
ACCCTTGTAACACTATATGATTAGTTATGCTTTCCCAATCATACAATGGATTAGTCACAATCGATCTTATAGTCTAGTCTATGGGTTAATACACATTTACGAGCGGTCATACAATCTTCAGAAACTAGGGTAGTTTTTAAAGCTCCAAGTAAAACAGGTTAGATGATTTCTAATTACCAAAAAGGTAGGTCCGTGCAAATGGAAATTTTAATAAAAGATAAAAAGACAAAAATACTAATAATAAACAAAAAAAGAAAATATACAAATGTAAAAAAACTGTTAGAAAATAAAAGAGGAGAAAACACTGAAAATCCTATACCTCATAAAGATTCAATGTCTTCAGCTTCCGAGGGCTAGAGGAGCAGTGGGTCAGACACACCACAATCAAGGATCGGACCCTCTGTATGTGACCAAGAAAACCATTTCTCCCCCTGGATTTATCCTAGATTCCAAGGGGCTGGACAGATGCCATCCCCCCTGGGTGGGTGCTGAGGCCAGACTGATATTTTATTAGCCTGGGAGCAAATTATTTGTAGTCACCCTTTTAGTTACGTTTTACTCAAAGTTGCTCCCCCACCTTTCCTTATCAGTGGTATTTTCTCTTTCTAGATAAGGATTTATTACCCCTGTGTCCAGGAAGTCTTTGAAGAACTGTGTTTATTTTGTTATAGGATGTCTGTAGCAATGCTGGGGATGAGGCAGAGGGGGAATCATGACATAAATTAGGACATTGGATGTCACATGGGGAACCTTTCCAACATACTTTCAGATAACGAGTTTTTTGTCACTGGATAAAAAGATTGGGCAGGATGAGTGCCTATGTGCCCGGGTCTGGAGATGGCAACAAGATTCCAGGGCCAATAGATTCTCTCCTCCCCTCCTGAATCAGGATACACCACTGTGTGAAACCTCCCAGGTCGTCTGGTTCTCCCCTGGTCCAAGTGCAAAATATAATTATTTTTTTTACACACTACAAAAAGCACATTTACTAAAATATTAGCAGTGCAGCAACATGCTGAAAAATGTATAAATTATATTTTCCCTCTCTCCTGATTAAGCACTTTTTTGCGCTAGTTTATTTTTTTTTTTTAGAACAAGCAAGAATATCTTGGCTTTTTCTCCCAAGGAGTTACTCGCATGAAAAACTTATGTAAATCAAGGAGTATTTTTTTGGATGGAGAAAATGTTCTTTGCCTACTTTTTACCCCTGCCAAAAGCAAGATGAAAAAGTCTGCTTCACCAACTGGCATGCTTTTTTTATAAAAAAAAAAAAACATGCAGCAAATTCCATTTGCAATTTTTTTTGTTTCAAATGTAAAAATAAAAAAAATAAAAAAAGGTGTAACCCCCCCTCCTCCACAGAGCCAACCAGCCCGGGAACCAGACATAGGCCCTGCCAGTTTAGCAGCCCCTATGTCCTTCAGTAAGGGGCTATTGCTGTTCCTGAGTCTTTACTGGGTCCATATCACCGTCGCTGTCATCTGTTGAACAGGGGGACACAGGTCCACCCTCTTTCTTTCCTGTTTTTCCGCCTGGAGAAATGGGCAGGAGCCAGCAAGATAGACCAAATACATCACTGGAGGGGAGCAGTAGGAAAGGGATTTCTCTCTGGAAAGTTACATGGGGGAAATTCCAGATAGACTCTGCCACCCTAGCATTACATGTCACGCTCCCTTGGCACCCAGCATTCATTATCCTTGGCTGAAAGCCAAAGCAGGAGGACCTGTGTCCCTCTTCACTCCAGATCCGGGCAGAGCATCTGAGATTGATGCCCCGCTGCCATCAATTACACAGAGCCATCACGGGACAGAGATCAGGAATAGGTAAAAGTTGTTAAAGGTCCAGTCCAGTCTAAAAACTCATGTAGTTCATGGAAGCAACCATGATGGAATTACTGCAGCAGTAGCCCCATTGTCTTCTATTGAGAGGAGAAGGGAGGGGGGAGTGCTTTGTCTTATACATAGAATAGAATAGAAGACAATGGGCCACTGCTGCAGGTAATTTTATCATGGCTGCTCCAATGAACCGCAAGATGTAATTAGACTGGACTGGCCCTTTAAATTAGGAAAACATACTATGGTGATGTTTTACTTTTTCTTACACTACTTTTGAACTGGTCCAAAGGACCTTTTTACTAGTTCATAGGGCAGACAGATGGCAAGCCACCTGCCCAACAGCCCCCTCCCCCACAACATTACCTGCACCTCTAATGGGCATGGGGGTGTAGAAAAGCCAGGTGCCCCTCAGCCCAGGGCCATGGGTAAAACAGATGGCATCTAATTAATCCAGTATGTCCAGGGTTCAGCATTGGGCAAAAGGGTTCAATGAAGAAATAGTGTCAGGCATCATCACATCTAGAAATAAAAGCAAGAGGGTTCTTAAGGAGTAGGAAACTCTGAGCCCTAAATGTTATTCTGTTATTCTGGTCTGGATGTCAAAAGTGTCATTGAGGAGGCAGCAAAGTACGGCCTGTGCATCCAGCTTCCTTTTCATTCACCCAGCAACTGATGGGGAACAAACATGCTGAGACTACATGGTTATTTTATGGTCACCTCAATTTGTACAGCAAGCCTTCTCCGTGGTGCCTGTCTGCTTATCGAACACCTTGGTGGTACACGACCCCCACACCCATCACTGCTAACGATGTACAATATTGTTAAAGCTGCGAGAATTCAATTAAAATCCAATTCGCTGTCCTGCATGAGTGAACAAATGGAAGTGCCATTTATACTTAGCTGCTTGTGTTTCCAGATGTGGAGCAGAGCTGGGACCTCATTCGCCTGTCACATTGAATATCTCACATATAGTAAATAAGAGCAGAAAAGCCTTTCCTCTGTATTGGGTGAAATAGTCAGACCTGCATCTAAACAGAATGCAACAGTCAACACAATTACAAATACTATAACATATGTAATTGCCATAAAAGTCATTAAAGTGCGCCGAAAAAAGTCTGGGGCCACCTGATTACCTCCCCCCAGGGATCCAGATTTAGGATGCCCCACTGTGTGAAACTCCTAGGGTCCCCTTTAAAACCTACCTTCTCCACGATCCAATGGTGCATGAGTGAGACGTGGCCACCAACATAGCGCCTTTTACCCTGCTGAACATGGCTAGACTAAATTTAATTTTCTTACCCGATAAGTAATTAGAATAGAAAAACTTTATTTCACCAAGTAAACAGAGTAAACAAGGAATTCTATTCTTTTCAGCAAATTACATAATTCCATCACAAGGAATACAGAGGGATCTAAGAATACACTATGGCAGAATGAAAACACAAAAGCTAAGCTATGAAGTAGATTTATTAGCTGTAGGAGCAGTAGTCTTAACAATGTAAGTCATCAGAATTCACCGGTTAGAGAACAGACTCCACTGAGTATGCAGATGACAGAAGGATAGAAGTAATCTTGGATCTAGTGATCTTACATGGTGGTGGCGTCAACCCAAAGGAATGGGGACAAAAAGTATGTGAGCTGGCTGGTCTTATGGCCCTCCTCTAGCAAAAGTCAATTCTGGGTTCTTAGAATTCTCTGGAGTCTGATCTTGTCCATCTTACTTACCCCCAGCAGAAGAGGGCTGAATTATTACAGGTACATTGGATCTTCTTAATCTTTTTCAGTTGATGGCGAAAGAAGACCATCTGCTGTTCCTTCTTCAGGACAGTGGAGATGTATTTTGTCCTACCTGAGGTTGTCCAACACTGTAAATGTTGTATCCTTAACCCTTTGTATCTCTACCCTACCTACCGAAAGATTGGCGCACCAGTCGGTAGGTGGGGATCACCAAGCCATTCATCAAGCACCATCTGTCAAGTTCTGTGACACTGTTCCATTCTCCTCCTCTCTCTAATCAGGCTGTGGTGACACAAATTTCAAGATTTTAATGGAGATGGAGTGGATGGTATACAAGGAGAAGAAGATCTGAGAAAGGACACAGCATTGGGGGCACCCACACCTGTCACCCTAGCACCCAACACGAATGAAAGCATCTAAGATTATCTTTATGTACACCATTATTGAACACAGTACGATGGGCAGAAATGTCCCTATGGCAGAAGTAAAAATCAGACACATTGTCAAAAAATCTCTAGGGTCATTCTAATGAAGGAACAACAAGGAACTTAAAAGGGACCTTCAGCATCATTTATTGAAAAGCCCAAACCCTTAAAAAACTATTCCCCAGCATTTAAAATTAATATTTTTAACATTTTTAGTCACTTACCTTTTATTCTTTCCCTGACTGGCCTGCAACTCTGTTCAGCACTCTAGGATATGGGTGCCACCATCTTGGCTCAGTAGTATCACCTACTGAGGAGAGGAGAGGGGTCAAAGGTGCAGGGGAGGGGGGTTATAGCTGTGCTTTGCACAAACAGAGCAGAGCTGGGGGTCAGTAAAAAGGTCAGCAATCCCAGAATGCAGAGTGGCACAGTCAGAAGACACTTCCTGTTTGCAGGCAGCCTGCACCTCCATGGGCCACCATCTTGGATGATGTTTAAAGTCTCAGAAAATGCAATAGATGCAGGTAGGATGATTTTTAATGTGGACAATCTTTATGTACAGCGTGGGGGAAATATATAAGATATGCTCTTATTCAAGGTGAAGATCCTGTTTAAGTAAAGTTTGTGGGCTAGAGGACCAGGCTTAATTATAGTATAGGTCTTTTTTAACTATTACCTTATGAACTAAAGCAAGAAACTATAATATTTATCACAATTTCCTTTAACAATATTTCCGCTCTACCATTGTATATCTTGTTAAAGACCAAATAACAAAATGTGAAATAAAATGGTCAGTGCACAGACCCCAGAATTCCTTGGGCGCCTGACTAACATACATAGGCATGGTCGTAACCGCCCCCCCCCCCCCCCCCGGAGTCACAGTGACTGGAACACGCCCAAGCCCATTCACTGCAACAACAAAATAGCAACACATCAGCAAACAGCCCCCCACCAGATGGAGTTAGAAGATGCAGATGCTGCCATGGGATACCGCAGACCTGCACCTTTCAAGTACCGTAAGTCAGAAGCTGCTGGGGATTCTTAAGCAAGCCGTTGGGTGACCCAGATGATGGCGTTGGTAAAAGAATGAAAAGTATTTCTATTTTTTTTAAAGGGAGGGGGTTACACTACTTGTGAACTGGCAAGGGGTTCCGAGAACCCCTATACTGTTTCAAAGGCTAGGGGGGCCAGCAATCCCCCTGCCCGGTATGTGGCAAGTAGCTCGCCGATACCTCTCGCCTGATTAGCTGTACCCATTTAAAGGGTTTGAAAGAGCCCAGTGCCCATCAGCATGGACCACATGTTCTTCCTGTGCAAATAGAGGCTGATAAACTTGCAGGGATGAAGAAAGGCCACTCAATATCAGTGTCATGGATTACCAGCCCCTATACCTGCCGTAACATTTCTTATATTAAAATAAAAACAAAAGAAATCTGTTAAATCATTCAGCCAATTGCTTTCCTCCATAGATGTGTTAATGGTGCTTGACATGCTTGGTTCAAATAAAACCCTGAATACTTTCCAAGCTGAAAAGCTCCTTGTGATGACCGCCATCATGTGCACCAGAGACCTTGCAAAATGTTGCTCCGCACCAACATCTGCCGGTACAACAAGCAACATTTTGAAAAAGAAACACGCGATTCTGCCACAAGGAGCGTGTGATGTGAGATCAGCAAATCTACTTACAGTGAGTGTCTCCCGTAAGGCTGCTGCTGCTCATATTTTATTAATGTTTGGCTTAAAAAAGTCATATAAAGAGAACAGCTCTGAAATGTGCATTGAGTGGTTTGTTTGCAAAGGTTTTCTTTTTTTCCCCTTTACGAAAGGAATTATTCCCATAAAAACTTGGGATTAAACCAAACGCCAGCCAAAATGTTTATTCAAACTTTTCTTCCAAATCTCTTTTATTTTAAAATAAGGCATGAGATACCTTAAGGTGTGTATGTGTATTTCTTATTATTTTATTGGGCCATTGCCATAAAGTTATATTACAGTGCCACCTAGTGATGCTTTTATAAAATGAAGACTTCTTTACAAAGTATGGAGCACATGTTCAGCTTCCCTTTTGGTCTGCTTTCTGGACATTGCCTTTTTTTTGGTTTGTTCTCTGGTAGGCTCCGTAACCTACATAGTATCCTTAGTGGTTCAGTAAGCCACACTCTTTATCTCAGAAGCCATGTTCTTAACAGTCAATGCATGTGCCCAAAGTGGATCATCCATCACATCCTCTTGCTTCATCCTCACAATAGCAAAGCTGGTGTGCTTATATCCCCTGGTAGGTAGCCACCATATTTTGTTGTCATGTAGATCTTTGGAGCAGTTAGGTATTATGCTTTCAGATATGTCCATCCTGCTTTGCTAATGAACAGCATGCCCCAACCCATCAACCTTTACATTTTTCTGCAATGTGCATCCTATGCTATATACAGTTATGTCTGCTAACAGTGACTAGCAAGTGAAGAAACTATTTTCATGACCATAGCACATAGAAGATGTGGCTTTTTCTCCAACTCCTAGCACTCAACAACTCAAGATCATCACTAGATTGAGTCCCATGGCATGAGCTGTGCATTTGTCATGAAGACTCGATCCAGAGATGATGTTGAGAATGAAAGAGAGGGTTTTTCAGTGTCACTGTGAGTAATGGTGGAGATCCCATCACTCACAGTGACGCTGCCACGTCCTCTCTTTTCACTGCAATAGAGGAGGGGGCTCAATCGCAGGCTCTGGAGACTAATGGTGATGATGGGAGATTGGGCACAGATGGCAGAGTTATTGGGTTAGTTGCTAAGCCCCTGAATAGGGGGCAGCTGCAGGAGATAAAAGGTGAGTATGACTTGCATGCTTAGCAAAAGGACCAAGAAGCCATTATCTCTCATGGATATACAAGATAACTTCCGACACTCAGTGTTATCCTCTGCAAAGTAGGAAGCACATGTGGGAAACAGACCTAAAGATCTGTCTCTCAGAAAAAGAATGCATCAAGATTTGCCAAATTATCCACAGATGCTACATGAATAGTATGATACAGGAAAAGTACAAGTTAGTTTCAGGGTGGTACAGAACTCCCTCCATCCTATATTGTATTTTTCCAGGTACTCCACACTCACATACAACTTAACAAATAACGAAAGTCTAATGGTGCACTGCATATCCTAAATGCAGCAAAATCCATCATTCCAAGACTTTGGAGATCCACTCGAGCCCCAAGTATTCAGGCCTTGGTTAAACAAATCGAATATATTTCAGAATTGGAAGACATCCCCTATACAAAACATGACACAATGAAAAATGTTATGGATACATGGTACCCATGGCAGATCTTTAGCTAATCTAATGGATAGATGAGGAGATGAAGCAAGAATACACACAAGGTGATCTTACCCCCTCTTAATTAGCAATGGCTAATTGCATAAGAAACCTCCCCATCCTGCACTAAGACTACTTACCATTCCCTCGCCCCTGTCTACCCCCCAACACCCTTCCCCACACTCCCTTTCTCAACACTCTATAATCTTCTTCTTTTCTGCCCCCTTTGCAGACCTTGCTCTCTACCACCCCCTACCCCCATTCATTGCCCTTTTTTTAACTCACACCTTTCGTTTTCTTTTTTGCTAACTTACTAGTTCAATCTTCCCCTTCATTGGTTCCAGTCCCCTCTTTAATTGTATGTTAAAAACTATTTTCTTGGGGCCTAGTTTGAAGCTGGATTAGCATACGCAAAGAGGCAATGGTCTCCATATGTGTTCAGAACGGCACTAGCATATTACGTTTTGATATATATTGCATATATATGCAATGCTTCCCCGCAACAATTCCACTTATTCTGCACTTTGCCCTATTTGTTTTGCACCTGTGCTGTTATACCGTACTTAGTGATGTAAAATTATCTAATAAAAGTTTGAAAAAAAGGTTAGTACGGCTTTGTGTTTTTTTAATTAGCCTCGGCAGTTTTTTTTAACCTTTCTACCATTAAAGACCTCTAGTTTTGGGGTTTCAAACCAAGCTGTGATGATCCATGTCAGCGTGCTCTTGGTTAGGTTTGTTATGGCCCACCAGATGATTTACCACTAGGCATTAGGCACTGACCCAGGACCTCCATCAAGACAGTACATTAGATTGGTGCCTGAATGGCAGATGGGCTAAAACTAGCCCAAATATATATATAGAGGAGGCAGGGGGCACCCTAAATTTACTTGTAGTTCTACTTACTGCTTCTGCTGTCAGTGTGGGTAGTAAGAAATAATAGGCATGTGTGCAGTAGGGTAAGTAATGGAGCTTCTAAGTATATCTGCTATGTTTGTGTTGCTGTGTTTAAATTGAATTAGAAGTGGTCTTGCATTATTTCTACATAGCTAAAATTTGGGCCAAGAATATTTCTGCTGATCCCAAGCAGGGCCGGCTCCAGGTTTATGTGGGCCCCTTTGCGGTGTATAGTCGCGAGTCAGGGGTCTATATATTGTATGTCCAAAACTAAGAAGGGCTGCTTGCCCTCCGACCCCCTATTGGAGCTATTTTTTAGTTTGGCCCCACATGAATGGGGAAGTATTGAGGAAGAGGGAGGCTGAGGGAACATAGATGAATGGGACAGAGCTAAGAGAACAAGGATAGATAGGTCAGGGTTCAGGGGATAGAGATGGATGGGGCAAGGCTGAGTGGATAGGGAAAGATGGGTCAGGGCTCAAGGGATAGGGATGAATGGGTCAGGGCTCAGGGGATAGGGATGGATGAGGCAGAGGTGACATACAACCAATGGGGCAGAGCTGAAGAGACAGGTATAGATGGAGCAGAGAGACAGAGAAAGGAAGTGTGTGCAGTTCTTTAACCACATTGTGCCAGCTGTCAGTGGGCCCCCCTGATGGGTGGGGCCCTCGACCAACTGACTGGGCTTGCCGGGTGCCGACGCCGGCCCTGATCCCAAGGTACCCAATCTGACACACCTGCTTGGTGGTGCAGGTGTAAAGAGTGCATAGCGCCATAGAAGGCAATTTAAAATGTTTTAAGCATCAGCTTTTTACCTAGATGCCGCCATTGTTCAAGAGCTGCTACATAGCTGAGGTTTGCTGGGACCAAGGTTTGGTAGGACATGACAGAGCAAAGCAGACTGAATCGGCTTGTGCAGCATATGAAGTCTTTGAGTGGAGCAGTGACGCTACGTTGGTGTTGGGTCTATGGAGACAGGGGCCACTGTGAATGGTGATAGAAGTTCTGCCATATGTTCTTCCCCCTGGGTAGTGTAGAGGAACAAACTTCAAACCCCTAAAGGCAATCAAAAGAGATGATGTGTCAAACCAAATGTAACAGCAGATACAGCTCACTGAAGTGGTTCCAAAATGCACTGATAATAAAAACACAAGATAACATAAAGTGAGATAGTTGCTTGTTTACTGCTCGGGGGAATAAATAAGCAACATTAAAATGGACCATGTATTACGAAATAAGTGGAAAACATCTGTCCCTCCTGGGAAAATGTGGTAAAGAAGTTCATCTTAGTAAATTTAGAGCTTCCAAACTTCACAAGCATCTTAGTCCAAACCTAAGCAGAAATCCTTTCCCACCCCCGCCACCTGTGAATTCCGGTTACCTAGCCCAGCTAATGACCAGATTGGTGTGTATTTAACTAGTAGAAATCTTCAGATACACAAACTATTCTGACTCATCGCCTTGGTCTATAGTAGATTGTAATCTCTTTTGTCTCCGTTAGACATATTATGACTACTCTCTGTGTTGGCTTCCTGTGTTACAGGATGTCAACATTAGTAGAATGATGTGGTGGGTAGATTTAGGCAATTTATTATTTTATTTTATTGTACTCATTGTATTTTATAAACTCTTTATTTAGGTGTTAGATACACATATTACAGAGGTATATTACAACATATTCAGGAGAGATCGTAGAATCATCTACTCCTATTATCATGTCTGAGTCTTCTTTCTCCTGCATATCCTCCCACCCCTATGTTCCTAATGAGCATTCAGGTAGCCAGGGTAGTCAGGATATGGTTATTATTTACTCTCTCATGCTCGGCCTACAGTCTTCCGTTTTAAAGTGGACCAACACCCTCCCAAGATCGGCCCGGGAATCTATAAGATTCCCGGACCGATCAGACCCCTGACTGCGGCTGTTTGTGAATGGCCGGCACGGGCGCGGGAGGTGGCGGCGGGCGCGCTCTCTTGTCCGTCGCTGCCTCCCGCTTGTCCGTCGGCAGCGATTGGCAGCGGCGGTCACGTGGAAGCAAGGAGAGGTGAGTTTTTCGGGGTTTCTGGGGGGTTTCACACAGCGGGGCACCCCCGATCGGGGGTGCCCCGCCGAAGTGGACCAAAACCCAGGATAGTCAAAATCCTGGGTGTTGGTCCACTTTAACTACTGGTATGGGGCGAGATCATTCCATGAAATAGGCCAGATTTACATCTGGAGACCCCTAGGGTTTAATCTTATCCCAGTCTCTTCCGGGGGTAGGTCGGATTCAGCACTGTCACAGTCTGGACAAAGAAAACAGGACATTACGGAGGGAAGTGTGTCCTCAAGGAAGAGTACAGGAGAGGAGGGGGAAGAAGGGAAAGAGAGGGAGGTGGGCATCTCGTCGCCAGCTCACGGCTGAGGACCCAGGAAGGGGGGGGGGTGGGAGAGGAGCCAGAGGAACTCAAGGACTTCTCAATTGTTTCTCAATTGTTTGGCGATGTCCGGGGAAAGATCTCAGAGCCTCTGTACATATACCATGGAGTCAATTCCATCCAACATTTTTCCTCTCTATCTTGTACAGCTGCAGTCAATTCTTCCATCTCCCTGATCCTATTATCTTCCTGGACCCAGTCTCCCACTGTGGGTGTGGAGTCCAACTCATTGTATTTTATATAGTTATAGATTTAAAGATACAATAAATGTTAAAGTACATTTTCAGTCAAAAAATGAAAAAAAGTTATACTCACCTTTTCTCCCATGCAGACGCTTACCTGAAAGGCTTCATCCAGGTCCCTCACTGCACCGGCAGCATGACAGCATCGCTCTCTTGTCGGGCTTCTCTTCCTGTCTTGCTCCAACGTGTCGATGCCCCCGCCATCAGTTACGGTGAGCTGCCCCGCCCCCCCCATTGCAGTGAATGAGCAATCAGCCCCTCCTTCACATAAAAAAAATCCTTCTTTCTATCAAGTTCAGTCCAGGGGGGATTGCATAGACAGGATGTGATTGAAAGGGATCTAATCACATTGAGTATGATACCTCACACCAATAGATCCAATATCAGAAAAGGTGAGCAGAAGGCTATCCGCTCTTTAAAAGAGGTTGATTCATTAATCATCCATCAGGCGAATAAGAGTGGATGCGTAGTGGTGCTTGACTCTATGTAAGGCCCCGTGGGACACCCGCCTTCAGAGTAAGCCCACAACCCCCAATCTCCGCTGCTAGCTTCACCTTTAGACAAGCCCCCGTTTGCCAGGATGCTTTATATGCCTCGCCGGACACAGTTGCCCCCAGGACTTGAGAGCACAAAGGATGTGAGCTTACGGGAGAGTGAAGGCAGATGAACCAAGGGCCCCACAGGGCAACGTAAGCAAGCTGGGTCATACACGGGAAGGCAGTCCAATAATATTGCATCACTAAAGGAATAGGCAGACAGAAGGGTCGAGGTCAGGTCAAAGGTCAATCCGGAAGGTCACGGGTTTGCAGCACAGAGGGTGAGACGGAAGCGTGGTCGGAGTACAGGCAAAGGTCGGTCCAGGCAGCAAACAAACGGGCAAGGTCGGCAACCAGATCAAAAATGGGCAAGAAGACTATCCAAGGCACACTCAGCAAACGCTATCACGGGCAAGGGATACGTGAGGGGAAACTGCCTTTAATTGATGGGGGTTAACAGGATTGGTTAGAAAGAAGTGTGGTGATTGGTGCATACTGAACCCTTGGGCTGATTGCCCCATTTAAACTGTAAAGGGTGTTTTCGCCCATAAACGCTCTGGGCTCATTGGTCCTTTAATTCAGCAGGGCATAAGAGGTTCACAGGAGCCGGGGATGCGGAGAGGAGGGAAGGCGGCCGCGCTCTGCGCCGCACGTGCCGTCACTGCTTGAGCCGCCGCTCGGCGCAGCCGCCGAGCAGGATATGCTGCAACTGGCCGCCCGGAGACGGCGCGCGACTGGAGGCGAGGTGAGTTTATCGTGACACTCTACAGTCTACAGAGATGAAGCCCTGAGGCAGTTGAGTGACGAGACTACCTATACCAGGTTGACACAGGATCCCATTGAGTTATTCAAAGTTTCCCTTTTTCAAGATAAGAGGACCACTATGGGAGTGTTAACCACTAAGAAAGCAGACTTTATCAAAGTCTCCAAACCTAGGATGGTGATTTTCCTTCACCTCCCCATGGTCCATAAAGGCTGTGCATCCCCCAGAAGGCAGACCCATGGTTTCAGGCATTGGGAGCCTGAACAGGGGCCTGGCCAGATGGGTTGGTGAGCAGCCACAGCACTTGGTATGTAGGTTACTCAGTTACATACAAGACACCAAACATGTTCTAAAAATGATGTCAACCTTCACCGGGCCTGAAGGAGGGACATTATGTACGTGTGTTCCAAATGATCTCAATGCAGAAAAAAGTAGCAGTTGCAACTACCAGCCACAAATAAGAGAGCACCACCAAAGAAGAAATTCTAGTTTAGAAAATCATTTTATTTGAGTACAAAAACACTTTAAAAACACATATACACATCAAAACATTTAAAACCAACTACTGACTACCCCATTCCTGTCTCACCTCATATTGACCCACAGACAACAAAATGGGTATCCCAAATGGGGAGGACCCATGTGAAAAAATGCAATGTTTTTGCTGGTAAAACACCGCTATCAATGTAATTTTTTGTGGCGGCACAAAAGATAATTATGCTAATAAAAATGAATAGAATACCCCTATCTGAAATATCTAAAGCAATAAGTGCACATGTAAAAAATATATGCAGTCACATCTGCAGAGCAATGGCCAAAATGTGTTACAATACTGTAGCAAAAAGTATATTCAAACAAACAAATGAAACTTCTCTCAAAACCTAATCCAGTGAAAATGCTATTATACAAAATATCTGTCAGCATTGTAACCAATGTGTAATCAAGTAAAGCAGTGGATGAATCATGACTCAGTGATTGACAATACAAGTGTTACAATGATAGAAATAAATCAAAAGTGCAAAGCCAGGTCACAGATACATTATTACCAATCCAAACAAAAGCAACACATGGCGTCCAGAAGGTGGGGAGGGAGAGCAGGGGGTAGCAGGAGCAAAAGCACCTGCACACGCGGCTTCCCATGCCACTTCTTGCTAGGGTGATCTGGCTATTTTTGAGTTTCATCTGACTAAGTATGCCCTATATTGACAAGAGACCAACGGGTTTTATCTTGTGGCTTTGGAGTACCTACTAACCCATACTTATTTTAAATTTCATAGCCAGATTGTTTTTGCAGAAACGGGGAGCTCTGATGGGGGCACCTTTCTCCCCGTCTCTGGACAATCTTTTTATGGGCTGGTGGGAGTAAAGGTTTATGCTATCTGGCATCAACTCCATCATCAATAGCATTCCTACTTATGAGCGCTATATTGATTATATCATTATGACATGAACAGGCTGTCTGGAGGATATATACAAATTCATGACATGGAGTAGTACAGAAGTGGTATTTTTGGATCTACATTTGAAGGTTGTACATGATAAAATCATTACTACCGCCTGATAGAAAATCAACTGCATGGAATACTATTCTATCAGCCAATAGTCTACATCCTAGACATACTATCCGTGCTATCCCCTCAGGGAAGCTGATCAGGTCAAGATGGAACTGTTTAGAATTGGATGATTTTTTGTGGGAGACAGAAGATATCACTACCAGACTGACCGCCAGGGGCTATGATGGGATTATAAATAGAGCAAGGCAATTTGCCCTGATAAGCAGGACATCCTTTATGCAGAGAAGATTTCAGATTTGCAATATCTTGTACAGGAATTTACCTATATTAATGTGTGACCCTCAAGTGTGGTAGCAACAAATGTAAATGTTGCGGTGTCCTAAAGACGGGTAAAGAATTTGAATCTTTTGCCTCTGGTAGAAAGTCAGATGTCTGTTAAATTGCAATTCCAAGTGGGTCATTTATGTAGCATCCTGCCTTGATAGCAGGACCCAGTATTTGGGGTGCACCTCCAGACCATTATTGGACATTTCTGCGACCTTTACTCACATTTCCAGTTTATCAAAACATTGCAGATCCACCCATTATGGTAACTATAGCAACCTCAATATTCAGCCCATTGATCGGCTGGGTGGGGATGTTGGGGGGGGGCAGGCACAGATTAATTCTCATTAGGGAGGCTAAGCAGATCTTCATGCTGGGCCTAAATTTCAGGGGTTTAGGTCCTCCTTTTCATTCTTGGGCGTCTGTCTCATCTCTTCCCCCCCCCCCCATTATACAGTTATAATAATCATGCAGTTACAGTTATATTATTTATTTATATTTTTAACATTTTGTACCCCATATATCAGGCCCTCAGTTGGAAAGGGAATGTATAGTTGTATCTAGGCCCCCTTTGTAGTTTAAAACCTAGGCTTGGCATAATGATGTACATAACTTTGTATTTTAAACATTGGTATTCATCTCCATGAGTGTCATACCTGAACTGATATGAGTAGTTGACTCACTCTCTGTTGAGGCTGCACTGATAGTTCTGACTTTTTTATTTTACATTATCGTGATGTTTGGTCTAGTTTATACACAGCTCCAGTTATACATGAATATAATGCCCATATGGGGTTTACCTAACAACAGTAGGCAGTTGTCACTTTAACTTATGGGTTAGACTTCCCCTTTATGGCTGTGGATTGGTTGGGGAGGCATGGTCTTCTGCCCTGCTCTGCGCCCCAAATCCTTAACATGTTCTTGGGATGGCAATTTGCCTTTCCCTTATGGGCTACGTCTATGGGCCTGGAGCGTGATCTGGGCAGGGCCTAGTGTAACTTCGTCTCCCTCGTCCACTAAGTGTGCCTAGTATATTTAGTATTCAACATTGACCATTTTATCATATACATGTGATGTTGTTAGGTTTGTTATTATGTTGTGGAAGAATTATTAACATTGCCCTTGTATTTGCAATGGAGACACTGACGTAGCCACACTTGCTTCTATTCTAGTTGAGATACAGAGCGTAAGCTCCTCTGCCTGGTTTGAGTATATTTTTCTTGACCTTATGACATGTTTCTTGGGGTTTTCCAGAATTAGTCATGTACTACACCAATCAGTGGTGACTATTGTTATTTGTGAAGTGTGTTTTACTGAATATTTGGATTGATTATATTGTGGTTAGTATGTGAAACCAGAAGTAGCAAACCAGTATTACACAGACAGGAGGCGAACGTATGTGATTATTGATCCATGTGTATTTAAACATTGTATTGTATTAATATAAGACTAAGGGTTGGTGACCCGAAACAAGTGACATACTTTGATGACCTTTTAAGAATTTGTGTACCGTGGGCTTTTGACTTAAAACAGACACAAGCTGTGCTGGAACTTTCTCGTGAGTACTTTGCTGGTTGAACACCATTTCCATGCACAGCGCATACATTGCAGTGAGGTGGGTCGTAGATGAGTATAGCTTTTTTTAATTTGGCTGAAAATTTACTTTAAGTTGTGTAAATAATGGTATACTTATACTGTATTCTTGATATTGTGTGGTTTAGTCTATTCACCAGATCATTTGGGGGCATTTTCATTACTCCCCAGCAACTTTACCATTTATGAAAAAAGCACTCACCATTAATGAGATTAGCCCCTATGGTCTAGCAGCCAGGTCTCACATGGCAGGCGGCTGCCGCCACTATAAGGCCCCATTCTGATTGATGCAAATCCAATTGCACTGGCTCTTAGGCTCTTTTTGGCCAAAATCTCACCTATAGTGACATTTTGGTCAGACCCCTCCGCTGCTGTCAGCACATTCACAGCTATTAAACTGGACCTTCAGTATCATTTAATGAAAAGCCCAAACCCTTAAAGTGGACCAAAACCCAGGGTTTTTACTATCCTATCGATCGGGTGTGCCCCGCTGTGTGAAACTCCCCAGATCGCCGATGCTAACTGACCTCTTTCTGGTCCTACGGCAAATGCGCGGCCGCTCGTCCAATCAGCGCGCTTAGAGCTGCTGATGTCACAATGCCTAAGCCTTTGCCTAAGGTTCGTGGGTCCGAGCGTGCTGGCGGCCACATCCTCCACTTCCCTCTAACATGGAGCATGCCCACGCTGGCCTTTCACAAAAGCCTGGCGCGGGCACGCTCCCTGCTAGAGGAATAGCAGGGCAGCGGCTGTGGCTCGCGCATGCGTCGTTAGACTGGGAAACAAGGTAAGTGTATAGGGCGACCTGGTGGCTTCACACAGCGAGGCATCCCGATTTTGGATGCCCCAGGGGGACCCCCAGGATCGGGCCGGGAATCTATAGGACGTGAGTTCTGGTCCACTTGAAAAAACTATTCCCCGGCATCTAAAATTAATATATATTTAAGTTGTTAGTTGCTTACTTATTCTTTCCCCTGCGGGGCTATAACTCTGTTCAGGACTCTAGGATACAGGTGCCACCATCAAACTCATGCAAGTGCAGTAGCGCTTTGAGCGTGCAGAAACACTCCAGACACACTGGCGCGACCTCGTAGCATATATGGAACAAGCTACTGCACCTGTGCAAGTGGTTGCTGATGAGCAGGGACATCTGGGATCAAAAAAACATGGAGGCGTACAGCTTTACAAGGGAAAGGGGTACAAGAGCCATCGGGGGAGAAACAAATAGATATTAACGCTGTAGGTGAGGTTTTTTGCATTCTAAGGAGCTCAGGTCTATAGTGTTACTTATAGAGATTAAAGGCCATCCCCGAAGGCTGGAATTACACTTTTACATGTATGTGCACTTCCCCTATTGCCTCAAGCCAAAGGAAATAGCTTGTATAATTTAATAAGTTAATATATACCTGGAGAATAAAGTATTCTGCATTGGATGTTGGAGACAGATAAAGCAGATGAAATAAAAAAACACTTCCTCCAGCCTGGTACAATCACTCCTGATAGGAAACACGTTCAGACAAGAAATGGGAAGGGGGGGGGGGCAGGATGTGACATCACAGGCAGGAGAATGTAACATTAAGCTTTATAAAGTCCTGGGTTTACACAAATGAATAGTCTTAGTTATGAGTGCCCTTATACAAATAGTCAGCAGGTGGCAGCACACAATGAATAGACGTGACAACATACACAATTACATCGATCGAACCGTCAATATGACAGAACACAGCCATTATTTAACACTACACTTTATTTAAAGTGGACTAAAACCCAGACCTAGAATCTAAGAGACTCTAGGGCTGGATGGAACACTTTTCTAAGAGCATCCAGTTTTGGGAAGCCCCACTGAGAGCCCAGAAATAGGTGCGTTAAACACAGCAGGACAACCTAATATGGGATGCCCCCTAAGGCACCACAACTGGATATTTCAGCCACATAAAAATGCCAGGGGGGGTTATATCAAGTCTATATGTAGCCACGGATAAGGGTTTGTAGGGGCCTAGCTATAACTACATCAACGTGCTTGAAGCCGCTGAGCTATGCGCACCAAAGCAGCGTCAAAGCTCAGCGGCTCTGAGCACGCTGGCGGCCACATCTCGCGCTTTCCTCTAACAGTGAGCGTGCCCATTCACAAATGGCACCCTGCTAGAGAGAAGTGTGAGATGCGGGTGGCGCATGCGCCGTTGGACCGGGATTCAGGTAAGGTTTGCGGGCATCCTGGGGGGTTTCACACAGCGGGGCATCCCGATTTTGGATGCCCCGCGGGGAGGGAATGGATCGGCCCGGGAATCTTGTAGATTCCGGGGCCGATCCTGATGGGTCCACTTTAACTAATAAGAACCCTTTTAAATACCATACATTAAGCTCTTTTGTGGTTTCTAGCCATGAAAGTGCATTGGGAGTGCCATACCCTAAATTAGACTCAAGATGGCAGTAGTGGGTTTAGACCATAGACTAACATTAGCCCATAGCCTATAATGAGGATTGTTCTAGAAGGAGAAGGAAGAAGGGGTGTTAGTCATAACAGGATGTAGAGTAGAAACATAGTTATAACTAGAAGGGTACTGATTGGTTAGAGGGTTTAGAGAGCCACCTATCAGATGTCGGACATGAGGCCGAACATGTGATAGAATGTTCTGGAAGGTATTGAGAGGGGATATAGGGAAGCCCCAATCCCAAAGCCAGTGTGATTCACCATCTTTAATTGTAAGAGGAGCAGGAATCCTGAGAAGGGAGAGATCCAGCAAAAGACATTATTCTCTTTGGGAAGCAATACTTTCTAATTGTACCTGTGACTATGGACAGAACCAGAGCTGTAACTGGATGGAAATGTACCTGTTCCGTGTTTGCTGTTTGCTTGTGGATTAAATAAAGAGGAACTCTGCTTGCTTCCATCTGCTGGACTGCTGTTCATCTTTCCAAGCTGCAACAGTACTAACCTTTCCCGCAACCCTAACCGTTACCTACCCACAACACACACGCTGGACACCCTGGGCCCAGAGTAACCTGCTCCCTGCTGTCACTTGCTGGCCACTCCGGTGCGTGAGGGCTACAGGCTGATCTGCCAACTCGCCAGTTATGGTGTGCCCATAACCCTTCACATTCACACATGAATTTGGGCAATGTTCAATAAAGGAGAACTGGAGACCAACAAACACCTGCTGCTCAGTGACCCCCATGTTATTTGTTGAATGTTAAGGAGTTAAACTGGACCTTCAGCATCATTTAAACCGGAACAACAGCCTGACACAGTTTTAAAGAAAGGTAGCAGCCATTTTTGAGCTTCCTCAGCCATGCTTCTGTCTGGATTCAACTGGCATAACTGACAATGAACAGTAACAGGAAGACCAGAAGCACTTCCTGTTTGCAGGTGGTCTGCCAATGCATGAGCCACCATCTTGTTTTTAGAATTGACTACAGCAGGAGTTAGAAAAATGTAAATGAATTGTTATGTGCAGAAATCTATAATTGCCCTGGGGAGGGAGGCATATGACCCCGCTTTGTTGTGTTGGTCTGGTTTATTTCATTTTTGACTGTTACTCCTCTTTAATGAAAAGCCCAAACCATTAAAAAAATCTTCCCCAGTAACTAAAATTAATAAATTTTAAGTTTTTAGTTGCATACTCATCATTCTTTCCCCCACTGGGCTTCAGCTCTGTTTAGGACACTAGGATTCAGGCGCTGCCATCTTGCCTTAGAAGCATCACAGATTAAGGAGGAGAAAGGGGCTAAAAGTGCAGGAGGTGAGTTATAACTGTGCTTTGCAGTGCCAAAGCAAAGCTGGGATCAGTAAAAGGACAGCAATCCCAGAATGCAGAGAGGCATATTCAGAAAACACTTCCTGTCTCCAGACAGCCTGAGACCCCATGGTCCTCCATCTTGGATGTTAAAAGGTTTTAAAAAACAGGTGCCAATAGGATACATTTTTTAGGTGGGAAATCTGTATGTAGGGGGTGGGGAACATACAAGATAGGCTCTAAATTAAGGGTGGAGGTTTGTTTTAAGAGTTTCAGATTTGTACACAAGGAAAAAATATTTAGGTGATACGTTTCTGTCCCCAAAAGGAAAGAGACACACCCTAATTCTGTGACCCTTACCCTTTAAAGATTAGTGAGCTGGTACAAACTCAAGGCCTCATTTTCCAAAAAAACGTTTTTTTGTTGGATATAGGTAGAGCCCAACTATCTTGCAAATGCCTTTGGGGTCGACCCCGCCATATATAATCTATATATGTACACTGTACAATTCATTAACATTTTTTCATTAAATATTAATTTTTTTCTCCATGAAATGTTACATTTGTCAATTCATTTGCAATACATAGTATAATATGTTAGTATACAATATATTTCACATTCTTTATGTTAATACATCAAATTCTAAGATACTGTTCAAATTGATTGCAGTTAAAGTGGACCAACACCCTCCCATGATCGGCCCGGGAATCTATAAGATTCCCGGACCGATCAGAACCCTGACTGCGGGGCACCCTGATCCGCTGTGTGAAACCCCCCAGAAACCCCTAAATCCCTACCTTATCCTCGATCCAGCGGCGCCTGCCACCGCCTCCCGCGCGTCCCTCTAGCAGGACGCGCACCCGCGCCAGCCGTTTGTGAATGGCCGGCGCGGGCGGTAAGAGTGATGCGCGCTCTCTTGTCCGTCGCTGCCTCCCGCTTGTCCGTCGGCGGGGATTGGCAGCGGCGGTCACGTGCGAGCGAGGAGAAGTGAGTTTTTCGGGGTTTCTGGGGGGTTTCACACAGCGGTCGGGGTGCCCCGCCGAAGTGGACCAAAACCCAGGACAGTCAAAATCCTATCTGTTGGTCCACTTTAAACTGGGTATTAGAGTACTAG
Source organism: Gastrophryne carolinensis (assembly GCA_027917425.1). Lineage (NCBI taxonomy): Eukaryota > Metazoa > Chordata > Amphibia > Anura > Microhylidae > Gastrophryne > Gastrophryne carolinensis. The sequence continues at coordinate 388,961,780 of CM051239.1, read as the reverse complement.
TTTCGCCCTCCTAGGCTTCTTCTGCGCCAAATTTTCTACCCATTCGTTAAAGAAAATCATCTTCGTGGTGTAGGAAACTCCTAGGGGGAGGGAGGGTAAAAAAAAACAAAAAAGGAATGGGAAGGGGAGGAAACACAAAGGGGCCTAGGGCTTTATTCATCAAGGGATAGTGACAGGTAATGCCTTGTAAGCGACAGGCAGCGTCAGGTGAACGCTGGCCGCGGCATGCAATACCACATTTATGAAGGCAATTCTGGTCAGCGCCTCTAACAGCGACACGTAGCGACCGATTCATCATCACAGACGGCTCAGCGGATACCGGCGGCGCTCTGGCTTCCAGAGTGCCTGGTATTACCTGTCAGTACCTGACGCTCTCCCATACATTTCAATGGACGTTACTTTTCTTCTCTTTAAACAGGGTTTTCTTTTAATATTTTTTTTGTTTTGTATCAAATAATTGTGTGACCTCTCCTGGTCTATTTAAATAAATTTTGAAAACTTTTTGGATTTTTGATTTTTTCATGCAGAATTGTCATTACAGGTCTGGTATTAAAGTGTTAATGTCACAATGTAATAACAATGTAATTCCATATGTTTTTGCTTTGTTACTTTAATCACACAGCGTCTGGCGCTCTGGGTTACAGCGACACAATTTTGAGCGCCAGCGCTGTGTGAGCCTGTTTTTTTGATGAATATGGTTTGAGTCACTCACACTGGCCAGTCGCTTCCATATAGCTCTGTACTGGTGTTATAGTAACTCGCACATCAAATTCATCAATGCCGGCAATGTTACTACAGTGATTGAGGTGCTCTGTAATAGCGACTCATGGCCGATCAGAGCGACCACTTAGTGCCGCTGTACAGATGCTCATCAGCCTGCCCATTACAGTATAGGTAATATATTGGTTTATACATATCCATAGGATTATTGCAGAAAATACAGCAAAACCTAGTTCTTTAAGTATATGTACTTAGTTAGGGGTACCTGTTAGCTGGCTTATCACCATTGCCTAGTTATTACCCACAGTCATTTCACCCAGATCCCATTACCTGGCTGCTACTGTTTCTGGACTGACGACTATTTTCTATGTCACTAGGACTGTGTTTCAGCTTCACATCTCTGCCAGACCCAATGTCTTCCTGCCGCCACATGAGAACAGGGGCCACCCCTGGATTCCTCAATGTCACTGATGCTGCTGGGCTGATCATTTTGGGTACTTGGCCGCCTGCAATATTTTGCCAATACATTTGGTTTGTCTCCTGTTACTCTTTACGGAACCAGTCTGGACTTACTGCTAGCCTGTCCTCATGTTATACACTGATCTTCTAAGCTCCTGAAGATCTGGGCACCCACTTTGTCTGCTGCCACCCACCACCATTTTTGTCCATGTGTTGGCCTAAACCTTCCCATCTGGTAATATTAAACTATTGTCTTTTACAAAAACATTGTAGATAGGAGTTTGCTCACTGTTAAAGGGAAAGATTTAAAGGCAAAACTATGTTTCCAGGTGACAAACAATTTGTGAGAGCATGTAATGCAAGTTTATACTGTAGTGCTCGGCCTTAAAGTGGACCAACACCCTCCCATGATCGGCCCGGGAATCTATAAGATTCCCGGAACGATCAGCTCCCTGACTGCGGGGCACCCCATCGGAGAAACCCCTAAATCCCTACCTGCTCCTTGACCCAGTGGCGCCCGCCGCCACCTCCCGCACGTCCCGCACGGCGGGCGCGCTCTCTTGTCCGTTGCTGCCTCCCGCTTGTCCGCCGGCGGGGATTGGCTGCAGCGGTCACGTGGGAGCGGGCAGAGGTGAGTTTTTGGGGCTTTCTGGGGGGTTTCACACAACGGGGCACCCCCGATCGGGGTGCCCCACCGAAGTGGACCAAAACCCAGGATAGCCAAAATCCTGGGTGTTGGTCCACTTTAAAGAAGACTCAGTCATCATGCTGCTCAGTGAACCAAAACCCAGGATTTTGACTATTCGGGGTTTAGGTCTTTGCCCCCAGGGCACCCCGAACGGGGATTCCCCGCTGTATGAAACCTGGATTGCCCATTCACACTTACCCTTCCTCGGTCCTAGGGCGCATGTGCAGCCTCTCGTCCTATCAGCGTGCTCGGATCCTCTCACGTCAGCTTGTCTAAGCCTTCGTCTAAGGTGAGCGGATCCGAGCGATCTGGTGGCCGCATCCCCGCTTCCCTCTAACAGGGAGTGTGCCCGCGCTGGCCATTCACAAATGCCTGGTGCGGGCACGCTCCCTGCTAGAGGGATAGCGGGGGGTGCGGCGGCTACTTACGCATGTGCCATTGGACTGGGAAAGAAGGCGGGTTTATGGGCAACCTGGGGGGTTTCACACAGGTTTACATCCAAATTCAGGATGCCCTGGGGGGAGGGAATCAATCTGATCTCCTTGGGTTTTGGTCCACTTTAACCAAGTCCATACAAGTCTAGGTAAATGTAGACCACAAACACCTGGTCAGTGGCATTGTGGTGATAAGCGGGTGTTCTTTGGACACTGGATGTCTGGGGTGGGTAGGGGAGCTGATGTAAGTGTGGTAATGGTCCCCATTTACTTACAGTGCAGCTTCACCAAATCTTAGAGTGGGCTACAACTTGCAGCACAGTTTCATTGGCAATACACAGATGGCTTCTTATATTCTAAGATGGTATAATACCCCTCCGCAGATGGCTGGTCGCAGCTGGACTGATTCCCATAATAGGGTTCCCAGGTATTGCTTTCAACCAGGCACCGCGGTCCCCCAGTACTTTCTCTGGTTCTCTCTGCTGGGCAGTCTCAGAATGTAGTCCTACTTCTCTGGTTCCTTATCCACAGGGCCATTTCCTACTGGAGGGTTCTTTCCTTAAAGTGGACCAACACCCAGGATTTTGACTATCCTGGGTTTTGGTCCACTTCGGTGGGGCACCCCAATCGTGGGTGCCCCGCTGTGTGAAACCCCCCAAAAAGCCCCGAAAACCCACCTCACCCCGCTCCCACGTGACCGCTGCATCCAATCCCCGCCGACGGACAAGTGGGAGGCGGCGGCGGACGTGCTCTTACAGGGAGCGCACCCGCGACGGCCATTCACAAACGGCCAGCTAGAGGGACGCGCGGGAGGCGGCGGTGGCGGACGCGCATGCGCCGCTGGAACGGGGAGAAGGTAGGATTGTGGGCTTCCTGGGGGGTTTCACCCCGCGGGACATCCCGATTTTGGATGCCCCGCGGGGAGGGATCTGATCGGCCCGGGAATCTTACAGATTCCCGGCCCGATCCCCCCTGGGTGTTGGTCCACTTTAAAGCGAAACAAAACCCAAGAATTGGAGTTTACCAGGTTTTGTTCCATTCCCCCGGAGCATCATAAATTGGGGTGTTGTGCTGTGTGAAACCCCCGAGAAATTCCTGTAATCACACACCTATCACTGTGTCTAATGGTGCATGTGCAGGCTTACGTCCAGTGAGAGCTGCCTGCCGTGACTATTAGGCAAAAGGCTGTCATTGACTTCAATTGGGAGTGCACGCTGCCGCATCCCCAGGGATGTATCTATCAGTCTGAATGGCTGGGGCTGAGAACAATAAGAGCCATTTGACGAATGACGTGGTGGCTGATTCATTACTAACGCCAGGTATCAGCAGATGAGCGTCTGTATAGCGGCTCTTAAAGCGATCACTAGTAGACGCTGTAGACAGGTATCAGGCCCTGTAACAGAGCACCTCAGTCGCTGAAGTAACCTGGCCGGCATTGATGAATGTGATGTATGTTGGGTGCTCTAACACCAGTACAGCGCTGCAGGGAGCAAGAGGTAGCGCCAGCTCAGTGCAACCGACTCTCAGTAACATATCTACCAGTAACAAAGCAAAAACACATGGAATGACATTGTTGTAACACTGTGACATTAACACTTTAGTGCCAGACCTGTAATGACAATTCTGTATAAAAATATAAAAAGTCAAAAAAAGTTTCTGAAAGTGTTTGTTTGCAGCCAGGAGAGGTCACACAATGATTGGAGCAAAAAAAAATAAAAAATAAAAATAAAAATATCAAACACACTGTTTAAACACAAGCAAATGAAAGCCCATTGAAATGTATTGGAGAGCGACAGTGAGCTAAAGGTAATACCTGGCGCTCTGGAAGCTAGAGCGCCGGCACTATATGCTGAGCTGCCTGTAATAATATATCGGACGCTACATGGCGCTGTTCGAGTCACTCACCAGATTCGCTTTCATAAATGTGGTTTTGCGTACAGCACCCGATGTTCACCAGATGCTGCCTGCCGCTACGAGGCGCTACCTGGTGCTATCCCTTCTTAAATATTCCCCTATAGTCACAGCAGACAGCTCTCATTGGATGGGATCCCGCGCATGTGCCATGGGGAACGGTAAGTTATTACCGGCACCCTGAGGATTTCACACAGTGGGGCATCTTGGTTCGGGATGTTCCACTTTATATCCCCTCTAATACAGCCCCAACTAAACAATGTAACAATGATGACCCAATGTCATAAATACAAACCCATTTGTCAGGACTCCCCCTCAGGCCTATTGGAATAGGAAAATATGATTTAAATTAATATTTGCTGCACATTAATCTCCAATATTTATACTAGAGATTAATATTATAAATATCGCAAATCCTAATAATCATATCAGCCCAGCGGCCACTAATTTGATACACACCAATGGTCGCTCATGCTGTCCTCATACATCCAGTGAAATGTCCAAAGAAGAATATATTTAATACCTTAAATACCTTACACATACAATCTATTGTGTGAAAAATTATCCACCACCACACACACAGTAAGATGTATAAATGAAAACGGGTTTAATTTACCAGCACAGTAAATAACCTTCACTAACCCAATATATTCATGAAGCTTCCCCAGATTTTACAAGGCAGTTGTTACATAAATGACATATTAAAATAAAGTTTACAGTACAATTAATGAGCAAATGGAGAGAGATAATGGAGAGATAGATAGAGATACTTAGCACATTATGGTTGCTTCATCCTGGTAAGGGGCCCATCCATTGTCTCACGGCTCCTGCACCCAGCTTCCCAATCTATTGAACACTAGGGGGAGTGGCCAGCATTCCCTGCCTTGTGTGTGTGTCTGCCATGATCTGCCCACATCCGGCCTCTGTGAGATTATATACATATTTCATAAAGAGTATAATTCCCACAATATGCATGTTATCATATTGTAACCAAGAAATCCATGGTCCCCATTATTTTCTAAGTTAAATGAACCTAAACATCAAATACATATCATACATAGGATGATACTATGTGGATTATCAGGCTCTGGATATATGTCAAATGAAAGGTCATAATATAATCCTGAACAAGACTCTCTCATTAATATAGTCATAACTGACATTCTTAAGGAGCTACATCGCTTCCCAGAGATATCATCTAATGCCCAAGTGTCCAACGTGTATTTGAATGTCTGCCTCCAATCTAATTGGGAATTCAAAGATTCCTTTTCAAAAGTAAGTGAGCTGCAGCCCAGCTATTGAGGTTGTTGGGTGTGAATATGTGAATATAGGTTGGCCTAGGTGTGAACATAGTTTATTATATTCATGGGACATGGTCTGTTATCTTATAGACATGGTAGAATCTTAGACTACATACTATTTGAGTGTTAATTTGAGCGACAGCTCTCCTTTAACGCCTATCTAAACCAGATCCGGCTGATGGTGAGATGTCAGCATTAAGCTTATGGTCTAAGTTATGGGCCTGCTCTACACTATATTATGTTCTATTATTTCCAATATGTTAAACTGCACTGCCATCTTGAGTCCATTTTTAGTACAGCACTTCTTTTTTGCTTTTTCATATCTATCACTCCCAGTGTTGACATGGACTCTAATGCTTCCTAGACCCATTCCCAAACAGTTACTAGTTGACACAAGTTACCACCGTAGACATGTATTCCACATAAACCTGGTGGCCAGATATATAATTAGACCAGAACGCTTTGCAACCCCCCAAAAATATATATATATATATATTTATTTATTTAGGGACTGTATAGAGGTGAATTGCAAGAATCACTAATTGCTTCTCTCATTTCCACCTGTAATGTCCTTAATTGTAACAGGTCCTTACATGGTCTGCCTGGCACAATGAGAAGAGACACAGTGCAGGGTCTAGAGCTGCATCTTTCCCCATGTTGTGCTAGAACTTTTTTAGGTGCTACTGAGTAACAGAGTTCATTGACCTTTTAGAACTCCTGGAAATGTTATTTGGAATGTTTTTTTATACCTAAATGTTGGCTCTTGGAAGAAATCATTGGTTAGAGGAGGTTAGGCATGAGATTAACCAGTGACCCTGCTCTACCAAAGATTGCGACTAGGCCCCATGTCAAGAATGTAATGAGCATATTGTTTGTTATGGCTGTAGAAATAGTCTTTGCCCCTCTTATCAAGTGGGTTCAGGGGCAAAGGTTTCCTTCACTCTGGGTTGATATACTGTTGATACAATGCCTAACGCAATCCTGAGAATGCAATTAATATTTTTTGTTTTCTTGCCCCATATGCGGTATTGTCCTATATATTATAACCTCATTAGAAGGCGATGGCCTCTCTGCGGGTAAGTCCCTCATTAGCTCACTCACAGTGTGAAGATGCTGTAGCCTGGACACTAGTTGCCATCTACATTGCACACTTCTATTAAAGGGTTTGCCAGATTAGCTTGCACTCTACCGCTGTGATTAATAAGCATAGTTCTTGTAATTGAACAGATATATTCTAACCCAGCAGCAAGTGCAGAGCAGTTATGCTGACCATTCATAACACATTACCGTAAATTCCCGGAGCAGGGTTAAGGAAGAGATAAATACGCACACCCTCAGCAAGAACACAATGAATAATATTTTTAGCTCTTATTTTCTTATGAGGCATCAGCGTATGTGACCTGCATGGGAAAATATATCCTATTTAGTTTTCTTATGGTAGGAAAAATCATTTTTCTTTTGCGTAGTTTTCTTTTTATTTCTATGGTAACCATTCAACACAGCTCCCTGGATTCTACAAGGGAGACTATTTCAGGATCTGTAATTGCCACTAGCCATTTGCAGAGTCTCAGATTTGAAAAGAAACAATATTTTGACAGTCAGATATGTCAGAAGGTGGATCTTTACCAAAATAGCTTTAGATAGACAACAACAGTGTGGAATTGGCATGGCTTACTATATACAGTAAGGAGATCAAATGTCTCACTGGGTTTGTTTTTAACCGAATTAAATTACGAAGGGTGCACAAACAATGCTACAAATCTAAAGGGGGCATCACAGCATAGAGTCCTAAATTATGAAGAATTTCAACTTCTCATCAAAGCCAGTGGCACAGAGAGTGGGTGCCATTCCATTTACCGTATTTTTCGCCCTATAAGACGCACTTATTTTTCCCCAAAAGTGTGTGGGGGGGGGGGGGGGGATGTCTGTGCGTCTTAACGGGCGAATGTAAAAAAAAAAAAAACGTACATTCCGTCGATCCCCCGCAGCCTGGGTAGTCGCCGCTGCTGCCTGCCTCCTCCTTCATCTGGTTCCGGACCTTGGGTAGGGCGTGGCCTGTGACGCTGGCAGGAGTTACAGGCTACGCCCACCCAGAAGCTGGAACCGGCTCGCTGTGAACGATTGAGTCGATATCGGTCCGGGGTGGGCACTGGCAGGAGTCACAGGCCACACCCACTCCGGGCCAGAATCGTCTCGCTGTGAACTTGCGGCTAACTGCCGCTTCCCACCACCTCTTACACTCTTACAGAGGCGGTGGAGAGCGGTGGCGGGAAGTGGCAGTTAGCCGCAAGTTAACAGCAGGCCCATTATGGAGGTGGGCATGGCCTGTGACTCCTGCCAGCGTCATTGGACGCTGACAGGAGTCACAGGCCATGCCCCCAAGGGTGGGAATTGGCCCACTCTGAACCTGCGGAGGGAGCTGCAATAACGCAGGGGAGTACACGGTAAGTTTTTTTTTAATGCTGCACACTGTATTGGGGATGCCCGCACACTGCCTGTAATGTGGAATGCCCCTCATTGCCTGTAATGTGGAATGCCCCTCATTGCCTGTAATGTGGGATATCGCTCACTTCCTGTAATGTGGGATACCGCTTACTTCCTGTAATGTGGGATGCCCCTCACTGCCTGTAATGTGGGATGCCGCACACTGCCTGTAATGTGGGATGCCTCTCACTGCCTGTAATGTGGGACGCCCCTCACTGCCTGTAATGTGGGATACCCCTCACTGCTTGTAATGTGGGATGCCCCTCACTGCCTGTAATGTGGGATGCCCCTCACTGCCTGTAATGTGGGATACCGCTCACTGCCTGTAATGTGGGGTCTGTAATTGTGTGATTGGGGGGAATTCTGCACAGTGTTAATAATTGGGTGTTTGGGAGGGGGTATTTTAGCACACCATTTGGTTCAGAATATTTATTTCTAATTTTTCTCTTCCAAATCCAGGGTGTATCTTATAGGGGGAAAAATACGATAACTTCTTTGTAAGATATTTGGTAACTGGTAAAAAAAAAAAAAAAAGCCAATGGGGAAGGGTGGAGGCACTGCTTGAATTGAATACCTCTTATTGTCCCGATCCAATATCCAGTGTAAACATTCGGGAACATTTGGCTAATAGTAAAACTGTACAGGGGAACGTTTGAGCTAGGATTTAACTGGTTACGTAGCAGGGCCTTAAAACAATGGGGTCAGTTCAGTAAGAGTTTAAAGAAAATCTGTTGGGTAAAAAAGCACGACAATATCATTGTTGCTGAGTCACAAGCTAGAAAGACAATGAAAGTCAATGGTACTTTTTACTACAGTGTAACAAGGAGTAAAAAGTGCCATTGCCTTTCATTGTCTCCCTAGCTTTTCATTCAGTAACAGTGAAATTCTCTTTTGTTTTCTTTACCCAAACTGAATTATTAACTACCAAGAAAAGGTTCTCTTTAACTCTTACTTAATCGACCCCCATGATTTAAGAAAATCCAATTTAAACATCTAATCTAATCAGATTGAAGAAGCAATAGGCATCAAAGTAAGACTAAGAGGGTTATTTAAGATAAGCCAGGCACAGTATGTGAAAACCATATATAGGAGCGTCTCTAATAGCGTCATGTAGCGTCACATGTATCACTAGTGATGGCTCAGTGTAAAGTGCCGGAGCTCTATGTTCAGCAGCGCCAAGTAGTTCCTGTCGCTCACTCTCCCATAATTTTCAATGGTGTTTTATTGGGTTGGCTATAAATAACATTTTCCTAAAATGTTCTAAATTTTCGGTTCAAATCATTGTGCGACCTCTCCTGCCCAGCAACCAAACACTTTTATTTTTCTTTTTTTATTTTATGCAGAATTTAATGTGTTGGTCTGCCATTGCAGTGTCATGGTTACAATGTTAAAACTATTTCATTTTATATGTTTTAGCTCTGGTGCTGCTGTATATTTGTTGAGAAACAGGTTTTTTACATAAAGCGTCTGGTGCTCGATGCTAGAGCGCCCAGTTTTAGAGCGCTGGCGCTGGTTGTGTGTAGTTTTTTTCTTAAATATGGGCTTCAGCACCGAGTGCTGGACGCACTTAACTGGCACTACCCATCGTTCGCTGCAGCATTGTCCTATTTTTAGATGTAGTGTTGTCTTGGGCGCTTTGACCTAGGGACACCACCTAGTGTTCTCGACTGGCTCTGCAGTGAATCAGGGAGAAGGTTCTACAGCATCCCTTCAGACATCGCATTTATCACTGCTGGACAGGATACTACAGATTCACTTGTCCAGAGGCTACGCTAGGTTACAGCTCCAGACACCCGCTTGCAGCAGACGCTCTAAGTGCTGCTACATAGATGCTCAAAGGGCAATATGTGGCGCTATTCTTAAATTAGCCTCCCCATCTAAATGAAAAACCTTCTAAAATATGCATTATACATGGCATATACATTTAGAAACAGGCCAAAATGGATGAATAGGGACACTTTAAGGTGTAAAAATAGGGAAGTAGGGGGAAGGTACAAAATTTGCATTGGGAACTAAAAAGGATGTAAAAAGAATTGGAAAATAGGAATCAAATAAAAAAGGAGTTTGGAAAACAAATTACATTTTCTAAAAGAATATTGAGGAGGACAGCAAATGGCAATGCAAGTCTCTTTACAGATTGCACATTAAAGATGGGAAATATCGCCACTACACTAAAACACACAGCAGAGGTTGTGTCACACAACTCAAAAAATCCTATTACGCAATACGTTGATGGGAACTATTATGCACTCTGGCTAGGGGAACAACCAATAAGAACAAGCTTAGGTTGCAAACAATAATCAGAATGGCCAAGATCATTGGTGCCCTCTTACCAACCATACAGGATCCTTAGCGCGAGTGGAGCAGATACGTTTTGATCCTACACACCCCAGACATGCCTTATTCCAGTTGCTGGCCTCTGGCTGATGCTTCAGGGCTCCAAGCTACAGAACAGCAACGCTCTCCTCCGCACAAACTCCAGCTGCTCTGAAGAAGGAATAGGAGTCCCGAAACGCGTGTTAGCAACTGGCAACCTTTGGATCCTTTATCACCTACACTGAACAAGGTTCTGTCTCATGGACTTTCTATGAATAAAAGCATTGGTCTGATGATACACTGTGCATGCCAGAACAAAAATGTAAAGGTATAGCCACACTGTACTCTATACTCTAAATAGGTTTTTAGAAAACAATCAGTGGCAATTGTACTCCAACTGTTTTCCAATTGATTTCTCGATGCATATTGAACACTTGGTACTGTCTCCTCTATCATTATAGTGAATTTAGCTACCTTCTGCTTATGCACATTTTGGGATCAGTACCAAAGTTTTGACTGTACATATCCTGTATATAGATCTATTGTTTATCCTATTGGTGTGTTTTGTCCCCTCACTTTAATATGTTCCCTACATTCCCTAAAGAGGACCTACAATCTACTAAAAGGCCTCTAGGGAATATTTGTAACTTTGTATACTAGCTTTAAATTACACTATTATTTTGCTTAAAACTATAGTTGTAAGGTGTGCATTTATACTTTGAGTTTCTTAAAAGGTATAGGGCAACTTTTGCCTGATTTTGTTGAATGCACCCACATGCAGATCTTAAGCCATTTAGATAGGTAAACCTCAAGGATTGTGCTTACCGGTTACTTATATATTACTCCAAGCTACAGAACAACCAGAAGTGTCATACCATGTGGACTCCAGGACCAGATTTCATTTGTATTTGTAATTTTCTATTTGAATAAATATATGTGTGTTTTTTAACTTTAAGTGAATATTCATAGTTGATAACACTTTCCTGTTTCTTCCTTGTAAAAGTATATTTAGAGAATTGGACATCTCCATGTACTTGGCGAATAAAGATATTCTGTTCTAAGAGCTTTGGATAGCGGTGATTACTTTGCCTGCAGCCAGTCTGTAATTAGAGATGCTTTCAGAATTATTCCATACATTTGAATTGAGCAGCACAATAAAGCATAACATTAAAGATAAGAGCCAAACAAGTCTGTTAACGCGAAGATGCAAAAATGAAGCTTTATTTTAACGGAAATGTGGACATTATTATACACCAAGGGCTCTGTCAGAAACTTTCCCTTAACTTGAGATGGGTGTCATTAAAATAGAAATTCCATTAATTGTTATAAAACAATGTCACTAATATATTAACATTGGCGTGCTCACTACATCATTTTTGTAGAAAACACGTATTACCGATAACATGGAACCGGGCAGCCCATAGACTTGCTGCTTGAGATGAATACAGAGGGGAGGTTACCTTTTTCAAAAACAATTAGGCGCTATTCACACACCACCGCTTGCACTGTGTTGGGCAACGCAGTCATAACGCAAAGGTAAATGCTGCCCATTATGTTTAATGGGCCAGTTCACATATATGTGCAGCGCAATTCTTTAAAAAACTAATATACATTTGAGAAACCATTTCACATTAAAGGCAAAATAAAAATACAACAGTAGGAAAAACAAAGTATTTCCAGTTTCTTATTAAAATAACTATTTACATGCTTGCCACCTGATTAATTATCAGGTAAAAGGACTGTTCATCTTATGGGCCAATAAAAGGTAGATCGTAAATGAAAATATTTTTCCACATGAAAGATCTATACCGGCTTTCTCCTTTTTAATTTTTGGATCTGGGAGAATAAGGAGTGTTCTTTAGTAGACAATTCCATTTACAACTTATATCAACAAGAACACCCAATGCATATCAGTTAGATGGTATCCCGTGACTTCTTCCCAACACCTTAATGCGCTTACCAAACAGATGTTTTTAATACACCTTCCTCAATCAATCATTAAGGGTGATAGCTAGTGTTGGGCGAACCCGAACCTCAAAGTTCAACCCGAACTGAACCAAAAGTTTGTGTTCGAGTTAGGCATTCGGCACAAACTCGTTTAACCCCATCAAACAGCTTAACCTAAAGTGGGAAGCAGCAGGAAGCTGTACAACTTACCTGAGCCCTGCAATCCAATGGGCAGACGGCGTTCTTTTTGCTAATATTTAGGCTATGGCCAGGCCTACAGAAATATGGTTGCCACTCCCATGAGTGAGGACACTGGCATCTGGCACTAGAAGTGCTGCCAGTGTTCTCACTCATGGGAGTGGCGGCCATCTTTCTGTAGCCTCAGCCATAACCTATTTGACAGCAGAAAGAACGTCGACTGAATCTTGGGGCTCAGTTAGGTGTACAGCCTCTGCACACTCTGCATAGGTTAAAGCACCCCCCCCCCCCCCACAGCCACCACAATTTCTTGTCACAGGCCTGGCGGTGACTTTGCCTCTGGGGGACCCTTGACAGGCAGCCCCCCCCCCCTCTGTCCAGGTGGGTGAGGAGTGGAGGGGCACCGGCAGAATCACTTCCCAAAGTTTGAGTCCCCATTGATTTCAATGGGGACCAGGTTCGTGTTAGGCTCAAGTTCAGTTCCCAAACCAAACTTTTGTTCAAAGTGCGGCAGGCCTTAGAAAGTTTGACTTACCATGCACCACAGCCGTCTCAGAAGGCATTCAACCCTCGCCCTTGCCCCAGTTGAAGTCCAATGATGAAACGTGTTGGGCGGAGCTCAGTACGTTCTACATCACCACACATCTCCCAAGATCCATGCACAGCTGGTTAGAGTGCGCAGCAGGGTATTCCATCCAGATCGGGTAGCGGTGGTTACCCTCTGGCACATGCTATCACCTTTAATGATTGATTGAGGAAGGCATATTGAAAACATCTGGTAAGTGCATTAAAGTGGACCATCACCCTCCGGTGATCAGCCCATCACCTCCCTCCCCGCGGGACATCTGAGATCGGGATGTCCCGCGGGGTGAAACCCCCCCAAACACCCCAAATCCCCTTACCTTGTCTTCGGCGGCAGCCGGCCACCACCGCCTCCCTCGCGCCCCTCTAGACGTGCGCGCGCCCGCGCCGGCCGTCTGTGGATGGCCGGCGCGGGCGCGCGTGCGTCAAGAGTGACGCGCGGGAGGCGGCGGCGGAGGAGCCGCTTGTCCGCGGCTGTCAAACGGCTTGTCCGTCGGCGCTGGGAGCGGGGAGAGGTGAGTTTTTCGGGTGATCGGGGGGGGTTTCACACAGCGGGGCACCCCGATCGGGGGTGCCCCACCGAAGTGGACCAAGATCCAGGATAGTCAAAATCCAGGGTGTTGGTCCACTTTAAGGTGTTGGAAGAAGTCACAGGATACCATCCAACCCATATGCACAGGGTGGTACTGAAGTTGTAAATAGCAACCTGGACTTGTTTTGTTTATGATCTAAAACCAAATCGTGTTTACACGTTAGCGGTTTGTATTTTAGTTAATCTTATTTGCATTGAATACTAAACTATTGCCATGGATATATTGATTGAGGGGTCCTCATTGTCAAACGACATTAGCAACCAGATGGTCCACCGGAGAGAAAGGGAGTGACAGAAAGATATCAATATACCTGGCCAGCTTGATTAAGGAACCTGATTCGTTATTTAAAGAAATCACTAGAATTTTGCCCTTCTTTCTTTGCGCCGGTCTTGATGATGAACAAATTCAAAATTTAGAAATTTGTTCCAAATCTATTCAAATTAAATCTCATGATCAGATCAAATTCCTAATTCAGCTGATTTGTGAGGATTAATTTAGACATAAAAGGAATCTCAAAGTTAGGTTTGGAAAAACCAAGCAAATTTGTGAAAAATTGTTCTTTTCTAGTCTAAATAAATCTGCCCAATGTCACTCTATTGATAAACCAGTTCCAGTACCTAATATTTATTACAGTGGCACTAAATAACGCAAGTTTATAAAGAAAGATTTTTTTAAAAATGGATATAATATATTGTATTTTACAAAATAATTTTTACATTGTTACAAAATCTACCTTTTTATAGATTAATTACAAAATGCTTCAGAACACATTGTTTCTCTATGTACATTTCTGAAGAGATGATTCACTATTAAAAAAAGTCTTAGTTTGGCTACGCATATGAAGTACAAACAAATCTTATGGTTACTGCATACAATTTCCATTTCAGGATTGCGAGTATTGGGTACAAGGACTGTTGTAGGGCCTCAGTCACCATTTTGGAATATCTAGCAAGGCTTGACAATGCGTTAGGTATTTAAGGATGTGTGGTGGGTGTAAGAACTCCCATACTGCATCAGATGATATTTCTGGCAAGGAAGAGAACAAGTTGGATCTTATTGATGCTGTCAGTTATGAGGAGCAGCCAGTTGTACACAGATATTGAATAGCCTGGTTACAACTACTCAATGATAAGGGTACTTATATCACTTTAAAAACCTCTCACATTTATAGGCTCAACAATAATCTATTTCGTCTGTGCTAAACTGACCTCCAAGATGCACTAGTCAAACTCCTCCAGCCCTAACAACTGAGGAAAATAAGGAAGAGAAAGACCAAGGTAAGAAAAATCTGACTTGTTCTGGGCACATAATAAACCCAGGTGAGTTAAAAGTGTGTTTAAATAGCAAATAGAGTTGAGCCAATATTCAGATTCATTTGGATTGTAATCAATTTGGAACAAATTGTGAAATAGAAAAAATAAAAAACTGTCAAATGAAATCCAAAAAGTCAAAATTTTAAAAATAAATTCAAAAATAAAATATTTTTGTTATAAATTAAGAAATAGCATCCAAAACAAACATCTAATGTTTCAGATTGGAATTCAGTCTAAAATTAAAGGAGATTCAGACTGAATTTTTCCATTACTCATCTCTAGCAAACCCTTCTGAAGTCTAAACAACTTTTAGATTTTATGCTCATAAAAACATTAACATAAATATTCCATTTCAAGAAGGTCTACCCCAATGTCTATTATTACAAATGTGGCTAGACATTGATGGATAGTTACTTACATACCCCTCCATGAAAAAAACCCTGTCAAGCTAGATTTCTAGAGAAAGCCAGAAGCGACCTCTGAATGCACCGTTCTTTTTTTAAAGAAGAGTAAAGAACTCTAGGGAAAAACAGCAGCATTAACCACTTTTCTTTCTGCCCAATGTATTGATCTAAATGAAAACATGCAATAGAAATAAAGTTGTAGTTTGAGCACAGGTTGGCTCAGGGCAGCTACAGCTGGTTTTCCTTGCCACCAGTAGAAAGAAATAATTCCATGCAGCATATATAGTCAATCTCTCATCTTGTTTAAGCAGATTTTTAATATTAGACATGAAATAGATTTCCGTGAAGTCACAATAGGTCGATTAATCCAAAAGAATCCAGCTTTCTTTGATTTACCCGGCTGCTGTGTAACACTAGTCCAACATGTAGTTGTCTAGGATTATTAAGATCCTTTTAGAGTCATTATACAAAACCCACTTGCTGTGTAACATCATTACACATTGTCCCCATTCCTGGTGGCATTCACTTTCCTAATGATGGGATAGAAATCTTGCCACGCTTCGATAAGGCCAGAAATAAGCTCATTTGGTTTATTTGTATTGTAGAACTGATTATACCAATCAGTATCCAGTATGTCCGTTACGAATATATCACAAAGAAGAGCGATAACAATAAATAAAAGAAGTCTTTAACTCGCATTTTCCATTGTACGTAAAATGGAATGATTTGAGGTTCTTTGTCCAGGAGACTAATTACAAGTTTATAGAAAATGTCTCTGATGAGGTGAGGAGTGCATGAGAACCCCTTGTCTCCTTCAGATGTTGCAGCATTCCCTCCCATCAGGCACACTGGAGGCCTCATGTTAGATTTCCATCAGGGTGATTTTAAAGCCTTGCTCCACCACGCTCTCCACGTTCAGTATGAAGGTGTCCTCATTGGAGTAGTGCTCGATGATGTTGTCATCCATATTAACTAGAATGCTAAGAGACAAAATAAAAGTGAATCATTTTTTTTTTCTCTCATTGCTAAGGATTCCTAGAAATTATTATTAATTAGATTTTAACTACCTTTGTGAGTGGTAGTAAAATGTTGGGGCAGAATTTCTTTAGGAGATGGGACATAAAATCCATCACGCCATTTGCCAGTGAACAATATAAAACATTATAAACCATCTGCACAAGCCCGGAATCCCAAAACAACTATTCAACACTATTAAAGTGGACCAACACCCAGGATTTTGACTATCCTGGGTCTTGGTCCACTTCGGTGGGGCACCCCCGATCGGGGTGCCCCGCTGTGTGAAACCCCCCTGAACCCCCCGAACTCACCTCTCCCCGAGCCGATGGACAAGCCGCGGACAAGCGGCTCGTCCGCCGCCGCCTCCCGCGCGTCCCTCTTGACGAGCGCGTGCCCGCGCCGGCCATTCACAGACGGCCGGCGCGGGCACGTCTAGAGGGGCGCGAGGGAGGCGGCGGCGGCCGGCCGCTGCCGAAACTGAGGTAAGGAGTTTGGGGGGGTTTCACCCCGCGGGACATCCCGATCTCGGATGTCCCGCGGGGAGGGAGGTGATCGGCCCGGGAATCTTATAGATTCCCGGGACGATCACCGGTGGGTGTTGGTCCACTTTAACTCCATACTCCGCCCAACACCTGCTCCTCCAACAGCAGAAGAATTTTCATTCGATCTGACTTTGCCCCTCAAAATCCCTCACCACTCCAAACACCCCCCCTGCCCACCTTACTCTCTATCTTACTTCACTCCAACAACTGAACTAGGACTATCCTCTCTCATTTCCAGGGTCCATCTGACTACGAGCTCCCTTGATCCTATTCCATCCCACCTTATTTCTCAACTGTCGCCATCCCTCACTCCAGCCCTAACTTCTATATTCAACATTTCCAATAGCACCTTTCCTTCCTCCTACAAACATGCAGTAATTACTCTGATAATCAAGAATCCCTCTCTCGATCCCTCTGCCCTCTCCAGCCACCACCCTATCTTACTACTCCCCTTCTCCTCCAAACTTCTTGAACAACATGTCCACTCAGAACTGGCACAGTGCTTATCTACCAACAACTTACTTGATCACCTACAATCTGCATCCACTCTTCTGAAACTGCCCTCACCAAAGTCACTAATGATCTGCTCATTGCTAAAACCAAAGCCCACTACTTCACCCTCATCCCTCTTGACTTTTACTCAGCCTTTGACACTGTTGACAATTCCCTGGTTCTTGATATTCTCTGATCTCTTGGGGTTTCTTGGCTCACCTCCTACCTCTGACCCCTACCCAAATCTGGATGCTCTGGGAGGAGGGTATGTCTGCCCTGGAGTTTCATAGACTTCAGGGTGGGTTTTGGCCCACTTTAAAGCGGGACCAAACTGGGCCTCAGCTAAAATATAAACCTAGACACTGGGGGGGGGCACTATCAAGTGTCAGTGGGTATCAGGTTACCGGACAGTGGTAAATACCAAAAGAATGTCACAGCTGACTACTGTGTGACGGACACCAAACATGGCAGTTTCTAGGGAAGGGCGAGAAGGAGGATCATCCTGGTTGCCAAGGCCATTAGAGGTCCCTTCATCCCAGCCTGTTTTTTGCAGAAGTGTCAGGGCTACAGTTTTTGGTGCAGGCCATAAGACAGCCCCCATGCCCCTCATGGGTCTCAGACATGGGGAAGGGGCACTGCCAGCTGCTAAGGAAGAGGTACAGCAAAATAATGGTATAAGACAGCAGCAGCACCATAGGATAGATGAAGAGGGGAAGATTTTTTTTTCCTTTCTAACTTAGGCATTATTTTGCCTAGAACGTCCAATATGCTTCCACAGTAAGGGGCTAAGTTGTCAATTGATAGAGCAACTAGGTCGTAGTGTGGGGGGCCAGGAGCAGCATATGTTAACTGCTCAAGGAATCATTGCTACCACCACATACAACCAGTGACGACCTGCAGATACAAAGTGCCTTAGCTTGAAACACCCAAAGTCCCCGTCCTGATGTAGTGCACGTGCGGTACAGTTCCCACACTAGGCTAGGGGCGGTCAAAGGTAAAGGGTGGGCCACCGTCATACGACGTACGTTTTGCCCACCTCTGGGGCTTTGCCAGGCTACACTGTTACTCTCTCATTGCTTCACTAATGTTCAGTTTCTTTCTGCTTGAATTTGAATGTCACACACACACTCACTATGTATTTACTTCAGGAAATGCAAATCTTGTTTGTAATAACGGTGTAAAGCCATGGATTATGAAGGTGCTATATAAATCATTTATAAATATAATAGTTTATTCTCTCTGAATTTTGGTTTCCACTGTAACGCACAATCTCTATCCCTCTATGATGACACAGCTTCTAATAGCCAGAGTAGAGAACTCTTAATACTCAGAGGAAAGGCCACAACATAAAAGAGGAGACTGTGACTCATTATTTATACTCGGGCAGTGATATGACCAAACCATGTAAATATACAGCAGTTGTTTGACAAACCTCTGATCTCCCACCCCTAATATATGACTCACTACAGCATGCAACGGTTTGAAATCTTACATCAATGATTAAATCTTATTTAGCGCTGCTGTAAAAGTTAAATCAACTAGAAAACTGCCAATATCTGGGTGAAATTTGGCCAGCTCCATTTATTAATATTTAATTTTTTATGCCATTAAACAGGAGTGTAACTTAATGGGGTGCAACTTCCTCAGGGGCCCAGAAAGTAAGGGGGACCCTACCATTGTTGCTTCTTCACCTTATCATATTTGTGCGCACTTTATTATTATTATCACTTATTTATAAAGCGCCGTCATCTTCCATAGCGCTGTACAAAGCAGTAATTACAGATAGGGAAGAACATACAGTATATAGACTATTACTAATGTAGTATTACACAGTTCACAATGAATATTCTGAATACAAGATAAAATAGGAGAAAGATCCCTGCACTTGTGAGCTTACAGTCTAAAGGAAAAGGGGTGCAGACAAAAGGGAAGGGTCACAACAGGGCAGTTTCCCCGGAAGGGTGAGCAGGGCGATCACCCTGGGCACCAAGGTCATTGGGGGCGCCTTTAGCCCAGCCACCCTCTTTTCTGCAAATAGGTTTGGACCCCTGTTAGTAGTGCTGACCATACACCAGGCCCCTCATCCCCCATATTGGGCTCAGCCATGCAGAGAGGACATTGCCTGCGGCTAAAGTAGAGACACAGCATGGCACATACCGGTATAGGGCAGCAGAATGGGTGCAGAATATTTTCCTCCCTGCACTAGGCACCATTTTGCCTAGAAACTGCCCTGGGTCACAAACCGTAGTTATGAGTTTTATGATGCCCATTAGAGAATTGCTTAAAGTGGACGGAAACCCAAAAATGTGTCCACCGCACTATGAGCCCCCCCACCTGAGCAGCCAGGGGCGGCTGTTGGCTCGTTGGTGGCCAGTTTTGAAGAAAACCAGGCTTTGCCACCGCTGAAGACACACCCTGCGGCACTTTCTGAGAGGGCCTAATGGTTCTCTTTTAAAAGTGCCTCTGTGACTAGGTGCAGCCAGCTTGTTGCATCCCCGACACACTATTCAGGTGCGCGCATTCCCACGCCCAGCCATTCTGAAAGAGAAAACAGAAGAGAAGCCAGGGGTGCGGCTCAGACAGAGATCCTGTTGCGGGACATGCTGGGATCAGGTAAGATCACCAGCGCCCTGGGGGTTTCACACAGATGAAGGATGTCCACTTTCAGTCACGTTTCCACTGTTCCCACGGGCCATGTGTGGGCATTTATCCAATCAGCGCTATATGGGGTGCATACTAATACGCGCATAAAGCTGCTGATTTGAACTTCCTGTCATCTCCCCTGTGGAGTGCACGCTCCTGTGCGCCAAGCCTATCTGAATAGCTGGGCGCGGGGAGTGTGCACAGCAACAGGGGATACAGTGGGCTAATTAGTCCATTTAAAGCCAGGTTCGTATGCTTGTCTGAATAAGTGGGCGCCTTTGAAAGCTTGGAGGGAGAGTGAGCGAGAGAAAGAAAGAGAATGAAAGAAAGACGGAGATAGGGTAAAAAAAAGGAGGAAGATGCGAAGAAGCTAAAAAGAGAGGAAGACTTGAGGAAGGTAAGAAGAGAACGATGGAAGGAATGTGTAAATGACATTAACAAAGCCCGGGGGAGGGGGGGCTGTGCCAAAAGAGAGGAAAATGGAGAGATCATGAAATAAAAGAGAATGAAGAAGAAGAAAGGGAAATTCTACAAGATGGAAAAAGCTAAAAGAATTCTAAAGCAATGTGAAAAAATAAAGAAGAGAGATGAGGGGTATTTTGAAAACAAGAGAGGCCTACTGTTCCAGCTAAGGGCTCCTGGCGCCCCCTTGGGATGGAGCCCTGTGCGTCCGCACAACTCACACACCCCAAATGTCGGCCATGTGTACAGTTAGTTTATTTTATCATGGCATGCTAATATCTGTTTTATTGTCTTACCCTTTTTTGCTTTTCTTGTAAATTTTCACAATTTTTTCTACGGGGATTCCGTATTTTTCTGATATCTGTAATCCAAGAACAGAGAAGAATACATGCTGAGAACATTTCACTAATATTTATCTTGGCTTTCAGGGGTCGGCAGCAGATGAGCATTATTCTTGAGAAACCAGCCCTCCAATTGTTACTCAGTCCTGTTAGATCTGGATATAGCCACTAATGACTGTATGACTCTTCCTATGATGATTGGCTGCCCTCTGCTGCCCCCTGCCTGCAGGACACTCATATCTAGGGTTATGGCAAGTCATTGATTCGAAGGGAAATCCACCAATTTTTATTTTAAAGGCAGCATGGCATGTGCTGGAACCACTCGCTGCTGCAACTGTAAGGACAAAGTAAGTGGTTGCAAGTGGTCGGTCAGTCAGTCCTATAATCTTAAACCGGACCAACAGCCTGGCACTGTTGGAAAAGAAAGGTAGCGGCCATTTTGGAGCTTCCTCTCCCAACTGACATAACTGAAATGCACAGTAACAGGAAGCCCAGCATGACTTCCTGTTTGCAGATGGCCTGCAAGCCCATGAATGGCCATCTTGATTTTAAAATTTACCCCAGCCAGCGTTAGAAAAAGGTAAATTATGTGCAGCAAACTTAATTGCCCTAGAGAGGGATGCATATGAGGACTGTTTGTTGTGTTGGTCTGATTCATTTTTGACTGTCGGTCTGCTTTAAATCTTCACTGGAGGGGTTGAAGAGGACCTGAAAATCTTACCTATGTAGCCGAGTTGTAGTGCCACGTATGAGGGAGTCACCATCCCCTTCTGCTTAGTGTCTGGAGTGTAGGGCCAGTGTCAACACCCATGGAAACCTGAGCAGTCGCCAGGGCCCACTAACTAAGAAGTATAGATAATAATGTAATAACGTCACCAGTAAGCCGCAGTCCGCATAGTGGGTCCAATGGATTGCCTTGATGAAGTGACGGGGTTTTTCATGGAATGCGTGGGTTCAGACTGACGCGGCTTACTGGTGAAGTTATCACACTATCTTTACTTCTCCCCTTCTTTATCCTCCCCTCTGGTCCTCTTCTGCTTATTAGCCTGTAGCATATATACAAAAAGCATATACGAGCATCAGCACTTTATGATATTAGTCTTTGTATAGTTTATGGATTTGAAGAAAATAATTCTTACACTTACAATTACATTATTACACTATGCACTTTTTATTCTATGTTGATATGTGATAGATCGATTATTTCTTTGCACTTTAATTAATACACTAGATATAATTGGGTGCTCATTGAGGGTTCATTAATCAAATAATATGCTACAGGTAATATACTAGTGGAGGCACTTAAAGCGGGCCAACAGTCAAAAATGACTTAAACAAAGCCAACACAACATACAGTGCTCATATGCATCCCTCCCCGGGGCAATTTAGATTGCTGCACATAATAATTCATTTACCAACTCCTACTGTAGTTCATGCATTTGCAGGCCACCTGCAAACAGGAAGTGCTGCTGGGCTTCCTGTTACTGTGTATTGTCAGTTATGTCAGTTGAATCCAGGCAGCGGCATGGCTGCGATGCTGGGAGAGGAAGCTCCAAAATGGCCGCCACATTTCATTTCCAACTGTGCCAAGCTGTTTGCCCGGTTTAAGGAGATTAATACTCAGCAATTGTAACTGGAGATGCCCTGGACTTGGTTTTAAGTTGTTGATGTGTCAGTTTGTGTATTAAATGTTTAATAAATCTGTTACATTGATCTAGTTACATGTAGTGGTGCATTCTTATCACTGGCCAATAGGGGTGTCTGAGCCACCTTATCTAATTTGTCTTTTGCCTAGGGTTTTGTTTGGTCAGTTTAGATACAATGGAATAGTAGGAAGAATGAACACCCATGATTCCAGTTATGCATTAAACAAGGTGATTTAATACTGAGAAACACATCAAGTAGCATATAAAGTAATAAACGCAACAAATAGTAGGTATATACAAAAAATGACCGCTAGGTGGCACACTTTGACTGGTTCCAGCATTCATGTGGTAGTGCCCATAGGGAAGTATAAAGAATATTGTAAAAGGTTCAAATGTCCATAATAGCAGCAATAAGTCCCAAAGTGGATCCTATGGGCACAGTACCAGATTCAGTTGTAATGCAATTAGTGAAAACAAGCAGTGCAATGATCATATAAAGATGCAAAGCTTACAGGCTGGGGACCAGGTGGATAACCGCAACATTTCGGCAATCTGCCTTTATCAAGAGATGCTGGGCTTCACAGTAATAACTCACCATTTTTAATGCATAGTTTGTATCATGGGTGTTCATTCTTCCTACTATTCATTGTATATATTATCTATATCTATATCTATATCATCTATATTGGATTCAATGCGCAGTGAGTGGGTGCATTTTGGGACCTATTTAACCCCAGCTAGCCTTACTATTAGTTCTCTATATATTAGCTAGCTAGCACGGTGTGCTACAGCTCTCTTTATTAATATAATATTTGTTTGTTCAGTTCACAGCACTCTTCAGTGATTAGGGGTGTCGTGGTTTTGGTGCGGTGGGGATTTTCTGAATGGCGTGTACAGAAACCCTCATATGTATATATGTGTGTATGGAGGTTTGGACATATAGTCTGCCCACTAATGTTTGTACATAAGAAAAGTATCCGCTTCCTATTTTTTTTTTTGGGGGGGGGGGGGGGACTGGTGGCCATATGCTTGCCTCTTTAAATTCTTCGGGCTATTTAAATTCTGCCCTTATCCAAAGAGTAAGGGAGATGAGAGGTTGGGCCACGAGCAATATGTACTCAGCAGGGGCAGACTGGGGCCAAAAATTATCCCAAGAATTGATTGGCCCTGGTCAGCCCATTAATAGCTTATGGGCTGCTGAGCTTTGCGACCAATGTGCCTCCCAGCTGACCAAAGGGTGTGTGTTTGTCAGCAAAGTCTATAGCATTGCAAATCATGGGGGGGATGGAAATGGTCACTCTTACAGCAATGGTACTGAAACGTAAGCATTGTAGGCGCAGAAAATGTGGCCAGGGCGGGTATGGCTTTTGGCTCTGCTTAGCCCATCTGGCCACAAATCAGTGTGGCCCACTGGGAATTCTACAAGCCTGAGCATGTTGATAAGAGCTCTGAAGGGCGACAAGACAAAAGTGGGTAGCTTAAAGGGGGAGTCCACTTCCCTGACAGACTTCAGACCAATAGCTGCAAAATGCTCGCCCGCTGAGCCTGCTTGGCGGGTGGGCATGGCTTTCATCCGGACTGCTCCCACTGACCTTAATGTGTACTGTACAAATAAAACCTCTGTGTGCGGAGGTGCTCATTGAACTCAGGTGGACTTGCACTTAAAGCGGACCTTCACTCTGAATAAGAGTCTATCTTATATGTTTCCCACACCCTGTACATACAGATTGCCCACATTAAAAATCATCCTACCTGCATCTACTGCCTGTTATGAGCTTTTAAACATCCAAGATGGCGGCTCATGGAACATCAGGCAGCCTGGAAACAGGAAGTGCCTTCTAACTGTGCCGCTCTGCATTCTGGGATTGCTGACCTTTTCCTGACCCCAGCTCTGCTCTGTCTGAGCAAAGCACAGCTATAACCCACCCCCCTGTACTTTATCCCACTCTCCTCTCCTCAGTAAGTGTGATGCTTCTGAGT
The DNA here is from genome assembly GCA_027917425.1 of Gastrophryne carolinensis. Taxonomy (NCBI): domain Eukaryota; kingdom Metazoa; phylum Chordata; class Amphibia; order Anura; family Microhylidae; genus Gastrophryne; species Gastrophryne carolinensis. The sequence continues at coordinate 388,937,307 of CM051239.1, read as the reverse complement.
CAAGATGGCGGCACCCGTATCCTAAAGTCCTGAACAAAGTTGCAACCCAGTGGGGGAAAGAATAATAAGTAAGCGACTTAAACTTAAAATATATTAATTTTAGATGCTGGGGAATCGATTTGTAAGGGTTTGGGCTTTTCAATAAATCATGGTGAAGGTCCGGTTTAAGTTGAAGTGGACAAGGACTCTTTTGAAGCCAGATAATAGATCTAAATAGACAAGTTGTAAGGGCACTTTCGAAAGTTAGGAGGGATGGGGAGTGGCAAATTCTATGGGGAAGGACATTCCAGAGGTGTGTGTGAGGAGGTAATGAGGGTTGAAGAAATGGGTCGTGGGCAGAGCTCGGTATCTTTGGACTAATGATACAATGTAGGTATGGGTGGCTGGAGTGCAGCCAGTGGACGGGCTGATGGAGAGCAGAAGCACTGGGGAAGCAAAAGGAGAGTTGGATGAGACGTGTCGCAGAGTTCAGAATAGATTGGAGGTAGTCAGGATATGATCAGGGAGGGAGGACGGAGGGGGATCAGGAGGGGGGAGGAGGGAGGTTATCAGGGGCCCATGGGGGGTGTGGGCACTCCATTGGGATGAAGGGGTTAGGGGGGAGCACAGGGGAATAAAAGGAATAAAGGGAAAAAAAAAGGGCCTCATATACAATACACAGGGTGAAATATACTTTTATTCACAACCACATGTAAGCAGATCAACCCTGGCTATGATGTTAAAATGATCTTTCCTCAATAGATGATCGACTCTGAAAACGGCTATGAAGATCCAAACTGAGCCAAAAAAATAAATAAATAAATAAAAAAAGGATATGTTCAGGGCATGTAATAGAATTTTAATGATTTTAGGGTGAATGCAGGAAATGTTTTTAAAGTGGACCAAAACCCAGATTTTTGACTATCCTGATCGGGGTTGCCCTGCTGTGTGAAACCCCCCAGGTCGCCCGAACGAACTCTGGTCCTACGGCGCATGCGCAACCTCTCATCCAATCAGCGCACTGGAGGTTACATAACCCCTTTACCCCCTAACAGGGAGCGTGTCCACGTTGGCCAAAGATTGGTTCACAAATGCCTGGCGTGGGCGCACGCCCTGCTAAAGGGATTGCGGGGATGTGGACGCTGCTCACGCATGTGCTGTTGGACCGGGAAAGAAGGCGAGTTTCTGGATGACCTCAGAGTTTTCATACACCAGCCATTCCAATTCCGGATGCCCCGGGGGGGGGGGGGGGGAGGGAATCAAGCGGCCCTGGAATTTTTTTAGACTTTCAGGCCATCAGACCATGAGTTTTGGTCCAATTTAAATTGGAAAGGACAGGAGACGGCTACAGGATGAATGTGAGGTATGAATGAGAGAAAGGAGTCCAGTATAACATCAATACATTGGGGAGATGATTGGGAGGTCATTGACAGATATAGGTATATTGGAGACAGGAGAAGATTTGGATTTGGATGATGGGAAGAAAGCCAGCTCTGTTTTAAATGTGCTCTATATGGGACCACTAGACGTGCATCCCCCTCCACATAATACAGTTGTCAGGCCAGATATTGTCCTGAAGAGGTGAAATTAGTGATCTTATGTACTTACAGCATCTAATAAACCCTTTACAGTTGGGTGCTTTAACATAAGTGCATCAAACACTTCATCTGTTTCCCTCCTCACATAAAGAAGAACTGTAAGATAAAAAGGTAATAATTAGGTATCGTTGTTCGACCTTTCCCCAATCATTGCTTGAACTGCACTCTTGTTACAACAAAAATATAAAAAAAGGCAAATCATGCATCCTCCCTACATCTCCCCATCCATCAACATCCAGTGAATGAGTCATGTACTTGTGATGAACATCCTATACATCAGTGTGGGGGGGTGGGGCAGTGACCACAATACAGGGCGCATAAGTATCTGTACAAAAGAGTGGTCATAGGCCAACTATTGGTGGCTCAGCAGCCCTGGCCTGCCTCCACTTTATTCCCCCTGTGTTGTTTTATTGAGGAGTGGAGGGGCGTCTTTCTATAGTTCGGGCAGCAGAGAGGCTAGGTAAATGGATAAGCCCAAGTACTGAGTTTAAATAAGTATTCCACTTATGGCTGGCCTTTGGAGTGTACAAGCTGTTCAGTCACACAGGGCTCCATCTGAACAATTTTCTGAGGGGGCACTAGAAGACACTAGTCAGACACTATTTCACCAATAAAGCTATTAGCTGGCTCAAGCAGGTCCCCCAGTCTCATTCTTTCACACATTTCCTTCATCATTCTCTTTTTCTTCTGTCTACTCCTCCATATTAGCCTCCTATTCGCTTTAACGTGATCCCTTCACATTTCTGTTTTTCTTAATACCCCTTTTTCATCTCTTATCCAAATTCTCTCCATCCCATGCCTATTTCTACATTCCCTCCTTTTCTTTTCCACATTTTTACATTCCATTTTTTGTTCACCTTTTCTTTTATACCTTACTGCCATATCTATTTTTCCACATCCTCTCCATTTCTCGTGTTCCTTGTCACCTGCCCTCTTCCCCTTTGTTTTCACCTTTCCTACATCTTCTTCTGTTTTGATTCTCTCTCTCTTTTCCACATTCCTTCTCGTTCTCTCACCTTTCTCTCTTTTGACCTTTCCTCCTTTTCCACATTCCCCACTCTCTCTCCTTTTCTCAGTTCTCTCTCTCTCTTTCATTACATTAATAGATTTTTGCAAAAATGATTCTGTTTGTATTCCTTGTAGATACCTTTTTTATTTGCTTCTTTCATTTGCTTTGGAGGGGGTGAACTAAACTCTTCATCCACAGGCCGGAGCATCCTTTTCACCAGCACCGTGCTCCTGAATTAAAAAAAAAAAAAAAGAAAATGAGAAATGGTATTCGATGGACAAAAAATGAAATTGAATCATAACTGGCTAAATGCCAATGATCCTATTAGCATTGTAAATTAATGTTGTTGGAGATCTCCTGCAACAGCTTACAGGTTGTCTCTGTATGTGATCTGCATCTATATAGCTAGGTATATAGATATGTGCAGTCCCTATTGTACATTTTCTGCTGTGTTTTTCCTGTACATTGAGGTGATCTCTATGACTACTTTATCCTGTCTATTATCCACCATACAAATGTCTATCTTGATTTGACTCATCTGCACCTAGCACTCGTACTATGCAACAAATGTAACTTTAATTGGAAGTTTAGAAATATTAATACATTTGGAATACTTATATTTTATCAATGTATCTATTAACCTAAGGCCCTGGTTTATTAAAATCAGTAATAAACAGCAGTATTGGTGATAGATAACAAGTTCTCCAATCTCCCCTGTCCCCTATACTAGATATCTTTATGTTGCCCCATGGCTATTAGTTACAATGTCTGAAACTTTGCTGCACGTGCTCAGTAGTAAGCTCTTCCTCTAAAGACCAGAAAAGGTTCCCCACTGATTGTCTCCGCAGTCATCTCAGAAGTACTACACAGACCAGAAACAAAGCAAGCATTAAACTTTCAACAAACCAATAGTCATGAGCATCAATGCTATTACTGGCCATTGTATTCCTTGTATCTGGCAATTTTTTAGCAGTTTCCCCCTGTGCTTCCTGAACATATAGTTTCAGACATGGCAGGTGGACACTAGCCACCACCCACTGTACAGAAAAAGTACAGTCTGTCTCCTAATCTTCTATTGTGCACTCGTAAAAGCCTCACAATTTTGGAGGACATTACAGTAGCTGGAGCTGTGCAGTCTCTTAGGTGTCTCTCCTAGAATCCTAATCCAACAAATAACCAGCACTCCAAAATGATCTTCATCAATCAGTAAAATATATTCAATATAGGCAAGCATACAATCGTCAACGTTTCAGGGGTGTTAGGGTACCCCCTTCATCAGGACGTAGGTGTCAAACAGGAGAAGAATGCAAAGAACGCTTATATTATGCACTGGGCCAATGGGGAAACCGCAAAAACCCGCCTGACGTCATAAGTGAAGTCAGCGGTGTCTCCCCCTGGCCATGCATCATTGCAATGTGTCACATTGTTTATTCACATTCACTCCGCTAACCGTGCACCCACCGGGGCTACTCCTTTCCTAAGTTAGGAGTGAGGCTACCCTCAACTCTCCTAGAATCCTGTCTCGCCAAAATTAGTTATCACTAATGGTTGGCCATTTAGGAGTCGTAGTTTAAGCTGAATTTAGAGCATGATAGTCGGGGTTGGAACTTTGGCTTACTGACTCCACAGCCTTGCCAATTATTGCGTAAATAAGGCCTAGTTAGGGTTTTATTTCAGGATAATAAAGTGTTGTGAGGTTTGCTGGCCACTAGATATCACTGTTAACTTGGAAGGAAGTTATGGTATATCCCCAACCTATAAGAAGCTTTGGGCAGTCTTGAGAGTGGGTTAGTTCAAGAAGGTATCTGGGTGGGAAACCACTCTGCATAAAGGGCAAATGTGGGCAACTTTTTCGAGCATGCCTTGAAAAAAAAAAGGATATTGTTCTGAGGGTTATGGTCACATCAAGATTGTGCTCCTATTGAGGCCTGACCCATTATTATTTGGTATTGGGGACACATGGGCTTACCCATAGCGATTGTTCATCAAAGTGATGGAAGTGTTTAATCTACCCATTCCTTATATTTAATGAGGACCTGCGTTAATGAGGGGGTGAATTGTATACTTTGAAACATGTGGAGTATCTTCTATCAATAAACCTCACCATAAAAAAATGAAAGCAATGTCTCGTTAAGCTTCAGAATCCACCGAGCCTCTAGGTAAGGACTGACTTATCACTAGGAGATCCAGGGAAGTACTGTGACTCTTTGCCTTCTAGAACCCACTCTATCAGACTCCTTTTCACCTCCAGACCCCAATAAAGCCTGCCCCCAAAACCCACTAAAGGCGACTCCAAAACTCCAAAGCCATCTGGGATAAGCTCTCGAGATCTTCAGAACCCTCTGGGGACAGCTCTTGTTGACATTTAGACTTTCCTAGGGCCTCCTACTGACCTCCAGACCCCAAATCAATTCACACCTCAAAAACATATCCCTTCCTCATGCATGACAACACTAAAGTGCTAGTGCATGTCTTGATCAGTTTCCCTTAAACATACCTTACCTTGTTTCAAACTCCTATGATGCATGTGCAGGCTCTTGTCCAATCAGAACACATTGCAGTACACCCTCCCCAATAATATAGGTATGTGCTGGGGATTCTGTCCAATGCCCACACATGCATTGTGGGAGAAGGAATCAAGGTAAGAATACAGGCGATCCCTGGGGTTTTGGTCCACATTAGGCTAGCTCCTTCCCACCTTACGGAGCACTTGACACCATTCTTCATACATACTACATGTACCCTTTAGTAAGCTCACAGAAGCAGGGCCCTGATTTCTAATGTACTCAAATATTATTGTGTATTAGTTACATCTCTATTACATGTCACCAGGGGCGGACTGGGGCCAAAAATCAGCACAGGAATTCACTCACCAGCTCAGCACCAGCCTATGAGCACTTTAGCCCTGCCCCCAAGGAACTTCTCAGCTAAAACATGCTTATGTTGATAAGCTGCTACTATAGCATTGAAGGGACAGATCATGGGCAGAGGGAGATATGCATTGTGGTGGTAGTTAAGCTTTAGTATTGTAGGGAAAGATATTGTGGCAGATGTGGGGATAGCCCCCATATCCATGACGCTGAGGCTTTAGCATTGCAGAGGTAAGAACGTGGTTCTAAAGCAATGCAACCCAATGGGAAGTCTCATTGTGCTCCCTATGGCCAGTCCATCCCTGCATGTGACCCATAATACCTTGTCTTTAATGTTTACATTTTACACCTGCATAAAAAAGGATAGCACTAAGAATAGTATTATAGTATTGTATAATTAATGTTGTTGGAGATACCCTGAAACAGTTTACAGCTTGTCTATGTATGTGATCTGCATCTAAATTGCTAGGTTAATGCAGTTTACATTCATGACATTAGATGGTGCTGTTACATGTCTATGTGTAGTTTCTGCTGTGTTTTTCTTGAACATCGAGGTGATCTCCATGACTTCTTTTTCTTGTCCCTTATACTAGATATCTTTATGTTGCCCCACGGCTATTAGCTACAATGTCTGAAACGGTGCTGTGCATGCTCAGTAATTAGTTCTTCCTCTAAAGACCAGAAAAGGTTCCTCACTCAGAGTGTCTCTGCAGTCATCTCAGAAGTGCTACACATACCAGAAACACAGTAAGTATTAACCTTTCGACAAACTTTACATTAACCAATAGTCAAGTGTGTTCACATAAGCAACAACCCTATTACTGGCCATTGTATTACTTGTATCTGGCATTCTTTTAGTAGTTTCCCCCTGTGCTTCCTGAACATCTAGTTGCAGACATGGCAGGTGGAATGTAGCTACCACCCACTGTATAGAAAAAGTTGTTCTTTTTGTTTCTCCATGCTCTAGTTCTCCCCTCTTTTTCCGGCTCATTTTCTTCACTAAACTTTTGAAGCTTCCATCTTCTGGTTGGTCGCCATCTACAGTCGCAGGTACACCCTGTTTTACTATTGTTAGATACCACGCAACTGGGGTGTGTGGATGCTAAGCTTCCCATACAGGCTAGTATCCCTGACAACCTCCACATTCAATAAAGGTAAAACAGAGGAAACTACTTGGTATACCATTATATAATATTACTCTTTATTTTTGTGTCTTGTTGCTGAAATATGATACGAGTCAAGATCTATATTGCTGTTTGTAAGATGCAAAATGTTTGCCGGGTCTGAATCTCCCCTGCGTGGGAAGGTTGCTTCATTCCTTAAACCGGACCTTCAGCGTGATTTATTGAAAAGCTCAAACCCTTATAAAACGATTCCCCAGCATTTAAAATTAATATATTTTATGTTTTTAGTCTCTAACTTATTATTCTTTCCCCCACTGGGCTGCAACTCTGTTCAGGAATTTAGGATATGGGCGCCGCCATCTTGACTCAGAAGCATCACACTTACTGAGGAGAGGAGAGTGGGATAAGGTACAAGGGGCGGGTTATAGCTGTGCTTTGCTCAGACAGAGCAGAGCTGGGGTCAGGTAAAGGTCAGCAGTCCCAGAATGCAGAGCAGCACAGTCAGGAGGCACTTCCTGTTTGCAGGCTGCCTGATAAGATGGCGGCTTCCGTAAGCCGCCATCTTGGATGTTTAAAGGCTCATAACATGCAGTAGATGCAGGTAGGATGATTTTTAATGTGAGCAATCTGTATGTACAGGGTGTGGGAAACATATAATATAGACTCTTATTCAAAGTGAAGGTCCGCTTTAAGTTGATAATGCCTGTATTAATGTCAAATACAATAAAAAATATTGAAACAGAAAAAGTTGTGTCTGCTTCCTAATCTTCTCTTATGCACTCAGAAAAGCCTCATGATTATGGAGGACATTACAATAGCTGGAGCTGTGCAGTCTCTTTGGTGTCTCTCCTAGAACCCTGTCTCACACAAATTACTTATCACTAGTTATTGGCCATTGCAGAGGTAAGAATGTGGCCCTAAAGCAATGCAACCCAATGGGAAGTCTCATTGTGCTCCCTATGGCCAGTCCGCCCCTGCATGTGACCCATAATACCTTGTCTGTAATGTTTACCTTCTACACCTCCATGAAAAAAGAATAAAAATGTGCTTTTCTACAATCTAAAACCATTGTTCTTACCCTTCTATTTCATCCTCTGTGTTGTAGAAAACCTGTTGGAGGAAAAGAATCATATAGTTACTGAATAGGGTCTATCATTTAAATGGCAGTTGGCAAACCTGAGCTGGATGAGGCTGTTGCTCTGATTCCCATTTCAACCAGAACACAATAAACATTGATGAAACCCCATGCAGATCATCAGCCCAATAAGAGTAACTTGATTAGCGAGCAACAGAAGGGGGTTTATTGAGATGGATGAAGCACAGCACAGGCAACCAGAGCGCGGTTTCAAAGAAATCATTTTAAAGCCGACAATTATTTTTTTCTGAAGCTAATGTATTAGAGCTGATTAAAAATCAAAGCAGTAATAGCTCTTCTTTCATGAAGATGGCTGTGTTTTCTGTAATTACTTTTTTTCATTCCTTTTATTTACATGTTAAATGTCATCATAGAAATCAAAACATCCATTATGCGCAAATGCGCCTCACAAAATGGTCAGTGGAAAAAAAACAACAACTTTTTGCCCATCTGATTGAGAATAATTAAAAGGACAACTATATTTCCCTTTCCATTCTGTGCTACCAAATAAGAAAATGTCATTTAGGCCCTTATTTAAGAAGGGATAGCGTCAGGTAGTGGCTGGTTAATGAGAGGTAGCGTCAGGTAGCGACTGGTGAACGCCGGACACGGCACGCAATTACACACTTATCAAGCAGAATCTGTTTTGCGACTGGGATAGCGCCATGTAGCGTCTGATTCATCATTTTCACAGCCTCAACGAACAGCGCCAGCGTTCAGTCTTGCACAGCGCCAGGTATGACCTCTCGCTACCTGACGCTCTCCCATACATTTCAATGGACGATCCTTTTCTTATCTTTAAACGGGTTTTTTCTTTTTTTTCAAAAAAAATCACAAATAATTCTTTGACCTCTTCTGGCATTGAAATAGCAGTTTTTCCATATTTTTTTCATTTTTTATATATTTCCTCAGAAATGACATTACAGGTCTGGCATTAAAGTGTTCATGTTACAATGTTGTTACAATGTAATTCCATGTTTTCGCTTTGTTAATAGTGGATAGATGCTTGAAAACAGACTTTAAACACACCACCTCCTGCGCTCTGGGCGCCAGAGATTTGTGAGTCTGTTTTTTTCTTGAATATGGTGTGAGTCGGTCGCTAGGAGCAGTTGCTAACATGCGCTCCCATACAGCGCTGTACTGGTCAAATAGCGACTTCTCACAATGTATTCAACATTACTGAACAGGGACTGAGTCGCTATAAAGTAGCGACTCACGGCCGAGCACTGCGACTACTAGCAGGCGCTCTGAAAATGCCGCTACAGACGCTCATCTGTCGCTACCTGCCGCTAATGATGAATCAGCCTCTTAGTTTCCTTAGATTTGCTATTCTCGATAAGATGGACTAGTGCTCCCCCTGGTGGCCAAAATTAGCCCACAGCTTGAAGTGGAACAACACCCCCTTCGAGTCTATATAAATCTTGGGGTGGCAGACTAGCTTATTATGGGGTACCTCAAAATGGGATGTCTTTTTGTGTTATTAGGGCCGTTTCTAGTAAAGGGTGATTGCCTTGGGTGCCAAGGCCAAGGGGGCACCTTTATCCCAGCCATCCTGTTTTCTGCCGATGGGTTAGGGCCACTAGTGGTGCAGGCCATAAAACAAGCCCTTCATTCTCCCATATTGGGCTCAGTCATGTGGAGTAGGCACTGCCTGCTGCTACGGTAAAGGTACAGCCTGGCACAAATTGGGATGCATGCCCCCAGCAGGAGGAACAAAATCCAAGAAAGTGAAAGTTTGGGGTTTTGCGCCTCTTTAGGAGTAGTATTTTTTTACATAACCAATGGTTTGGCTCAAAAATGGAGGGTTTTGATAATATATATATATATTATATATATATACAGTTATTATCCAAAATAGAATGAGCTGCTCCCCGGATATAGTATACTTCGAATACTAAACCACTCCTCACTCAGTAGATGGTGCACAACTCCAGGGTCCAGGTTCCACTTCTTGGGGCATCCCCCCCCCCCCCATTGCCAGTTTCACTCACCTTCTCCCGGATGCCTCACCACGTCAGTGCGCTCTGCCCGCATCCCTGCTCACCATCAGCTGTACATGCAGTGGCGCCCCCGCCTATCTGAATGGGCGGCACGGGCATGCCTTGGCTGCAAGTTGGGCGGGCGATGTGGCTGACAGTGCCACTCGGCTCCCTTCGGCGCTGCTTGGCCAAAGGGAGCTGAGAGACAGCGAGCAAGCTGATTGGCTGAGCGCGCTGCTCAGCTAATTAGCTCACTTGCCCAAACCTGCGCCCTGGGAGCAGAAGGTGGGTGAAACAGGGCCACCTGGGGGGTTACACACAGCAGGGCATCCCAATTCGAGATGCTGCTGCACAGAGAAATAACACACGAGAATGTGAAATTTCTGTGTGTTGCTCCTCTTTAAAATATCACATGAATTTATTGTAGCCAAAAAAATACTAGTCTAGTAGTATGTTTTTATTTTTTCTTATGTTAGCAAATGTGTGTTTTATGGAAGCAGTTTTCACTATCCCCAATCTGTGCTATTGGCAACATACACCAAGATCTACAAGAGCACACTGCTAAGGTGAGGGAGTGTTCTGTGTGTGCAAAACTTACATCTCTCTTTTTGTAGATCTTGGTGTACAGACTTGATGTACAGTTGCCATTAGCAACAGATTTGCCATCAAATGTGGACTTTTTCACACTGTCGAGAAATTGTGCAATTAAAAATCCATATAAACATGTCTGCTAATGGGAGGAGGGGCACATATACACCCGAACTGAATAAAACTTCCACCAAGCTTGTGGTTTATTCCATTATATTTCTTGATGCCGGGTGTATAAGTGACCCCTTCTCCCACCACCCAGCATATTTATATGGATTTTTATCATCGGATCATTTTTCTCAATAGTGCTTCTTTAAAGAGGAACACCCAGGATTTTCCCTATGTCGGGTTTTGCCCCTCCTGCCTGATAATATGGTTAAAATATTCCCTTGCCTAAAAGTTATGCACACACTGTACTTGACATTGAAGGTTAGAGGTTCACAATGCGGATGCTGCTGAATTTAGTTATTAATAAAGACAAGAATACCTGTCCTGTCCTTTGTAAGTTTCCAAAGTGAACGTCGGGAATGAAGAGGACGGGCTGGGAGTCCAGGTCAGACATGGTTTTGAAGAAGGTGATGTCGCTCTTTTTTTGAAGTGGTATCGCTGACAGCTTTGTGTCCGATGCTGGAAGTAAATTTGGCAATTATAAATACATAGTTAATACGGTTGAAAAAAAGACATATGTCCATCAAGTTCAACCAAGGGTGTTGGGGTAGGGGGAAGTTATTTTTTATTTTTTTATTTTTATAGGTGGAAGTTTTTTTATTTTATTTTTTGTTTTGTTTTTACTGATAACCGCTAATAGTAACTGTTAATGTTATTTTCATCTAAATAAGCATCTAATCCTTTTTTGAAGCTGTCAGCGGTTGATGCTGTGACAAGCTTCTGGGGGAGGCTATTCCATAGATTTATAGTTCTTATGGTAAAAAATGATTTTCGCCTCTGGAGACTGAATTTCTATTTTTCCAGTCGAAGGGAGTGCCCCCTTGTCTTTAGAGAGGATTTTACCTGAAATATATATAATTTATAGACTAAACAGATTTAATTCTTATAATCTTTCCTCATAACTAAGATCCTTCATTCCTCTTATTAGTTTGGTGGCTCTCCTCTGCACCCTTTCCATAGTTAAAGCCTCCTTTCTATGAACAGATGCCCAGAACTGGACGGCATATTCCAGGTGAGGGCGCACCATTGCCTTGTAAAGAAGCAAGATGACATCCCTATCCAATGATTCCACGCCTCTTTTAATGCATGATAGTATCTTGGTGACCTTGGAAGCAGCTGCTTGGCATTGCATGCTGTTATTTAGCCTGTGATCTACCAGTACCCCCAGATCCTTCTCAACATGTGTTTCTCCCAGTTTTACTCCCCTGAGGACATATGTGGCCTTCAGGTTATTAGACCCCATGTGCATGACTTTACATTTCTCCACATTGAACTTAATTTGCCAAGTGGATGTCCAGACACTCAATGTGTCCAAGTCAGCCTGAAGCTTGTGAACATCTTCAATAGACATTCAATAAACATTTCTATTAAAAGAAAGTTCTTGTGTTACATTCCATTTGTCCATTATGTCTCTAAAACAAGAAATAAAAGCAGTTTCCAGCAACAATGCTGCATTACAAATCTGGGCCTGCAAAGACCTATATGAAAAAAGGTATTAATCAAGGCAACACGATTTATTACCACAGATAAAGCATAACCTAGATAAAAGGAGAACCTCCACAGATGACCATGTGAACATTTCACAACGATTAGAGTGGACCAACATCCAGGATTTTCACTATCCTGGGTGTTGGTCCACTTCCGTGGGGCACCCCGATCGCATTCGCGCAAGCGCTCCGGACAAGCTGGAATATGGACCGGACAAGAAGAGCGCGCCCGCCGCTGCCGCCTCTCGCGCTTCCCTCTAACAGGGAGCGCACCCGCGCCGGCCATTCACAAACTGCGCACCCTGCTAGAGGGAAGCACGAGAGGTGGCGGTGCCCGCGCATGCGCCGTTGGAACAAGGAAAAGGTAGGATTTTTGGAGGTCCTGGGGGGTTTCACACAGCGGGGCACCCCCAAACTTATAGATTCCCAGGCCGATCAGCAGTGGGCGTTGGTCCACTTTAAGGACCTCTCTTGGATAAATAGAAAAAAAATCCTATACCTACCTTTCCTCCCCTCGCAGATGTTAAGAACCTCAATACATTACACCTACTCCTATATCACAGTAAATGAAATGTAAAGTTTCATTTACTTTGCTCAGACTGCTATTCACTCACCTCTTCCTTGTTGTAATGGCACATGTGCCAGCTCTCAGCCAATGATAGCCGTCTGCCATGACTAGGTCATTCGCACGCCATCTGGGCTGCAGCAGTGTGTGCGCCCCCTTGACAACAATGAGAGCCATTTGCCAAATGACGTATTCATGGCAGAGGGCTCTCATTGGACATTGGATTGGACGAGCCCTGCAGCAGAATAACTAGACAGGTCAGTATTAAAAAGGGCTAAAAGTGGAAAATGACTGTTGGTCCTCTGAGCCCTGCAGGGAGTGGAGAAGGGACATCTAATATGCCCCACACCATATACCTGCCAGGAACTAATACTTACCTACTTCCACTAGCCTTCTTTCGGGCTGCTGGATCAGGACCCCACTTCCTGTGCAAGCCTCCACAAACTTAAACTGAACCAATAGCCTGACACAGGCAAAAGAAAGATAGCGGCCATTTTGGAGCTTCCAATTCCAGTATCTCAGCCATGCTGCTGCCTGGATTCAACTGACATAACTGACATAACTGATAATGCCCAGTAACCGGAAACCCAGCAGGTTTGCAGGCAGCCTGCAGATGCATGAGCTGCCATTTTGTATCTAAAATTAGCTACAGCAGGAGTTACAAAAAAGTAGATGAATTATTATGTCTAAATTGCTCCGGGGAGGGATGCATATGAGCACTGTTTGTTGTGTTGGTCTGGTTTGTGATTTTTGACTGTTGGTCTGCTTTACCTGGCTGCTGGTGGCCACATGGGCCCACAATGCTCCACTGTAACAAGGAAGTAGGCAAGTACTGAGGCAGGGTATTGCGCTTCCCCTGTTAGTATGCAGAGCGGAGCATCTAGCAATTGGATGCCTGCATGCTGCAGGGCTTCGAGGACATTCGGTCCTCTTTAAAAAACCTAAAGTGGACAAAAACCCACAGTGATCAGCCCAGGAATCTATAAAATTCCAGGGCTGATTGATTCCCCGGGAACCCCCCAGGGTTCTTTTCCAGTCCAATGGCGCATGCACAAGCCACGGCTGCGCATGCACCGTAGGACCGGGAAGAGATGTTTCTTTGGATGACCTAGGGGGGGTTTCACACAGCGGGGTATCCCCGATCAGGGTTTCACACAGCGGGGTATCCCCGATCAGGGTTTCACACAGCGGGGTATCCCCGATCAGGGTTTCACACAGCGGGGTATCCCCGATCAGGGTTTCACACAGCGGGGTATCCCCGATCAGGGTTTCACACAGCGGGGTATCCCCGATCAGGGTTTCACACAGCGGGGTATCCCCGATCAGGGTTTCACACAGCGGGGTATCCCCGATCAGGGTGTCCCGGGGATAGTCAAAATCCTGGGTTTTGGTCTACTTTAAAATGACGCCATCTGCTGTAACATAAATTGTTAAATGACATGTTCAATGATTAGATTTGTTAGATCATTATTTAAAGTGGCCCTACAATAAAAATCACATGGAATGATATCAAATACCATTGCTATTCAGAAATGGCCATCTGCCAGCACTGATGACTGCCAAGCACACTATACTGCAGAAATGATTGTATGAAACAAGCTCAGCCTTTCTCCTGGGTATTGCCCTCAATGCTTCCCCTCCCCTGTTAGAAATTACTGAAGAGCACATTTTCCTTTAGCTGGCCTCTGTAGCAACATGAATGCTCTTTTAAGTGGAACAAAACTCAGGAATTTGACTTTCCTGGGTTTTATTCCATTCCCCCGCGGCATCCCGAACTGGGACACCCCACTATGTAAAACCCCAAGAAAGTCACTATTCACTCACCTCATCCTCGTTCTAATGGCGCATGTTTCGACTCTCATCCAATGGGAGCTGTCTGCCATGACTAGCTCATTTACATGTTCCTGGAATGAGACAGGAGTGTGCACACCATCGGGGTTGCAGCTGTGTGTGCCCCCCCTTGACAACAATGATAGTCACGGCAGACTGCTCTCATTGGACATAGGAAAATGGGAATGTTTACAGCACCCTGGGGGGGGGGGGTTCACACAGTGGGGCATCCTGTTATGAGATGCTCAGGGGGAAGGCCAGCGACTGGTTCCAGGGCGACCCTGGTGGTGTCTGTTCTGCTTTAAGCAGCTTAGGTCACCGATTGCAAAAGGATAGTTAAAGGAACTTTTTTTTTGACTGGATGTCCGCTCAAATGCTGATGGATCTGTAGTTTTCCCTTGCAGCAGCTAGAATGTTATTCAGGAACTTCAAAACCAATCTTGGAAATAGGGTCCGGCAGTATGCTCATGCATGTGCATTGAATAGAGCGGCAGGTGCCAGACACTTCCTAGCTCTCTCCCACTGTACAACACAGTGAGGGCGCTAGCATGTTGCCAGACCATGATCTCCAAGCCACCACTGCAGCTGCTGCTGGGGAAAGAAGTGCAGTATATATATATATATATATTTTTTTTTTTACTGTACTGTAAAGGCTATATTTATTACTATTACTACAGTATATAAAATGATTTAATGCTACAGGAGATCCGAGCGAAGATTACTTACAGCTATTACTGCATGCCACTTGTGCTGAGGAGGTCGTCGGTTTCCCTTTTTTTCGGTTCTGCTTTCTTTCCTCGTCCCGGATTTTTCTCTCTGCTCCCTATATATAAAATGAGAATAATATATATATATATATATATATATATACACATACAAAAAAACGAAGGTCCCACACCTTCCAAACACCCACTACAATATATGGCACCCCTACTGATTGTATCACAAAATATAAGTATTTATTGATCACAATATCACAACAACTATATACACTAAGGACTCATTAAAAAACACCAACAACAGACTTTAGTGAGTGAGTCTTTAGTGTATATAGTTGTTGTGATATTGTGATCAATAAATACTTATATTTTGTGATACAATCAGTAGTGGTGCCATATATTGTAGTGGGTGTTTGGAAGGTGTGGGACCTTCGTTTTTTTGTATGTAGTCGTTTCACCCCTTTGTGCACACTACATATTGATACAAATTTACAGCTCGGTGCAGTCTCATATCTCTCTTTAGCACTATACACACACACACACACACACACACACACACACACACACACACACGCATTATATAGAAGCTGTATATTTTCAGGGCAGTCTTTCTGCGATCATCCGGATCATCAATATTAAAGCTGACCAGTGCATTTGTATATTGACACCACTTTGAATATAACGGTGATCGATGATGTGAAGGGATATTTAAAGAAGCAGCTTTGTTTTAAGTCTAGTAAGAGCAACACAGGTGGCTGTGTCGCAATATTGGCGGTGAGCATGCGGTTAAATATTACTAGTTGAGAAGAATGGGAGCGCTTTGAAAGATCTTTTAGATCATTTCTTCTTTTGGAGTTTTTGGAGCTTGTGATTCACATTGCAGCACCAATTACAATATAGAAGAGACCAAGATTTTATAGCGCTGATATATTTATTTATTTACATAGTACTTTTGCATGGCCCACAAATGCTAGGAGCTAGGCAGGCAGTGACAGTGGAGTACCCAGGAATTTTATCTGGGGCGGGCGGGAGGTCCGGAAGGGGTTTGGCTTCTGCATTGCCAAGTTGTTGAACTAGTGAACATAATGATATAACTTCTTTATATTAATGGGTTGCATGACATTTGTGTCCAAACACCCACTCCCCAAACCTCCTGAGACGTGATAGCCTACTCCACCTTTTGCTGACACATGTCCTAAGCTCCATTACCTTGCAGCTCCTGTACCCCCTTCTCCCACCTCCTCTTTCCCGACATTGTCCTCATATGTTTTACAGTCATTGCCTGGCTGCTTGCTGCTGCTAAGCATCTCCTAATGCAAAGAGCAGCCATGCTTTGCTCAATGCTGCAAAAGGCAGCTGCAGCCGCGCAGTCCCCTACAAGGTGGGGGGTCAAGAACCCTTCAGGTGCTCCCCTGGGTAGTGACAACTTACCTTGGTAAAAAGGTATCACTGTTAGGTATTATGGATTAGTGGAAATTTAACTGAATAGAGGTATATCTTGGTTTGGGATTTTTTTATAGATTCATGTTCATTTAGCCAGGGGAGGCTTGTGGGTACTAAAAAAAAGTATGTTAAAGGCAGGGCCAGACTATAAAGGGAGCACACACCCCGAGGCTTCCACCCCTTGTCCTGCAAAGGGGGCCTCCACCAACCTTTGAGTTATGGTCTGGTCCAGGAGGCTTTTCAGTCTTTGGCCTGATGGTCCGCAGGCCAGCATAGATGCCTTTTTTTGTTTTTGCAAACCTGCAGCCAAAGCCCCCACAGGGTAGGACGGAGAGCCTAGAGCAGCAAAGCTGCCATCAGCAACGCTACAGTGATGGGTGCGGGCAGAGCTGTCACTGCACATAAGCCGCCAAACACAGCCGCTGGCAGCTCAATGCAGGGAACTGTTTTCTGCTGGACCAGCCGGGTGACTACACTACCCCCCACCCAGAATGACAAAGCAGGAGTTCCCAAGCAGCACGCACCCGCACAAGGGGGGCACAAGGGACTCGATCTGATGTTCCAGTTAGTAGGCAGGTGCCAACAACCACCAATCAGTTACTTGGCTGGACTATTATTTTAAAGAAAAAAATACTGTATCTGGGGCCTCCACCAGATTTTGTGACCAGGGGCCTCCACCACACTTAATCCGGCCTTGCTTATAGGTTTAAGCAAACCTAAACACTCCCTAGAAACTCCTTGCCAAGAAGAGGCCTGGTCCGGAGGGAACCGAACCATGAGTTTAGAATTCAGGAAATACTGAATAGAAAATAGTTGATGCAATTCTAACACTCCATGATAAAATATAACAGTTACTGATACATTTGTATCCTTGGCTTTATATGCAGATGATATACCATAAAGAAAATGGAAATTCCTCCACTCTGTTGCAAGAGCCCTCCTGATTTACATAAAGAGGATTTAAAAGAGGAACATTACGGGTCATGGGGAGTTAGTACAAAGTCCCCAGACCTGGCTTACCCGCCCCCCCCCACACCTCCAGTTTACAAAATAGTGTAAACTTACCTCTCCAGTCACATCGCGCTCAGCATCTCTCCACTCACCCATCGCCCTCCATCAGGCAGTGCCAACTTGGAATACTGTCCTGCACTGGCCCGCCCCTCAAATATAGGCTGCAAAGACACCCAGCGCAGAAGAGCGCAAGATGTGAGGAGCGGCGCGGGACATTTGAAAAGAGGAAGGCTACAGGTAAGGCCAGCTAAGCCCGCAGCCTTCACTCTGGGGCGGCTAAGGGGGGGGGGGGGGGGGGTGGAAAGGGGCTAGGAATACTGACGGATGTTAGCGTTTTAGATAACGCCGACATCCAAAAAAGGCAGTGAGGGAGGGGGAGGAATGTTTACAGGTCTGATGTTTCCTTTATAAAGAGGAATTATTCTTTCACTGTGAAAACATATTATTCTGTTAAAGGGGGCCTCTAATATTAATGGTGATGTTTACTACAGTATAATGGGGTGCTATCTTTCTCCACGTACAAATGCATTCGATTGTTAACGGTAACCACTGCCATATTATACAGACACATTAGTGGCGTTAAAAATGTTTTCTTTTCATTTGTTACTAAAAAAAACACATGGTCGAATTGGACCCAAACTTTTTTGTATGAACCAATTTGCAAAATTCTGGTTGAATTTAACTTTGACCTGAATTCTAAGCCCAAAATGTATTATCACATGTCTGACTACGGGGAGACGTCTCTCCTGGTCCCAGTCCTCGGGAGCACGGCATGAGTTTCTTCCAGAGGGTGGCCATTGTTACCTTATCGCAGAAGACCTTGATCTGACAGTAGGCTCGGTGGATTGGCTTGTTGCTGCGGTTATTGTAGCTGTATGTGTCGATCTGAATCATGAGAGGGAGACCTTTCACCCCTTTCTGGGAGGAGAAATCCGTACTGAGACAATTCACTGTGATGAAAATCTGCAAGAGAAAACAAAGACATGTGAAAGGTGCGCCCCTGCCTCAGGCACCAAAACGCAGATAGCTCACATGACTCACTTGACTGTTAGACGCCATATTATTAAAGCCAGCTTAAACCCTTCTGTTAAAGTGGGCCTTCAGTCAAAAGACCCCATAAACCAGGACCCTCCCTGACACAGAGTTGTCTGTTCAGATTTACGACTAGGGGTTTTGAAAAGGAAGAGGGGAATGGATATTATAGGCTGCAGTGGTGCTCTCCCTTTAGGACCTTCATAGTTTAAAGTAGACCAAACCCAGAGTAAAGTCTAAAAGACTCTAGTCCGGGTTAAATCCTTCTCTTAGGGACATCCCAATTTGTGATTCCTCGCAATTTGAAACTCCCAGGTTTCCTTGTATACTAACAACGCATGCATGGGCCCCCATGCAGCATTGTGGATTTGTATGCATGCCACACCCAGCAGAAGTGAATATCAGAAGGAGAGAGGATGCTGCGTGATGTGGTGGAGTGTGGCTAAGCTTAGCTACAGCCATGGAGTATCAAGGTGAGTTTATGGGGAAGCCAAGGAGTTTCACACTGCTGAGCATCCCACATCCTTTTATATTAGTTTTGGTCCAATTTAAAGTGCTCTTCCCCTTAGTATGGACTCCTGAAACAGAGAGGGACAGATGGAGCCTGGATGGGGCCTCCTCACCTAGACGTTGTTTGCGACTGGTTTGATCCCATGCTGCACTCCCCAGTGCAGAGATATCCCTCCATAATCCTGCAAGCGCCATATTTGCAACCAGAACACATCTGCAACTGTTCCGCCAGACTCTTGTTAAATCTCTGTAGATTATATAAGCCATCAGTGGGCTCGAAAAAATACAAAAAACTTCTAAAAACTTGCCAAATTCTACAAAGCCCAGTTTTCTTCAATAACCTCCAGACATCATGTTGCTCTACCTCCTGCCAGTCCTGAGAGAGCAGTTACATTGCTGATTAGAGAGCATCTCCCCCAGTTCAGATACTTACCAGGTCGACAATACATAATCACCTATGGCTGGCTTTTCTTCTTCAGCCTATGAGAGCTATGAGCAGAATGCATCTCTCTTGACTTCATGGTGAATATATCGAGAAACTCTATTTACTACCTCTGCAAACTACTTCTGTCTGAGTACCCTGGGTGCATGCATGAGGCCTGGAATCTGATGAAGAGGTAAGCATTGAGCATCTGGAGTGGGCCTGATATGCCTTAGTTTGGGGAAAGTGTATACATGAAAGAATATATGTATTTGGTGTTAATGCCAACCTAGGCATTTTCACCGCTTGTGTCCCATTTTATTGAGGTTGCGACCCTAGTGTATGAAAAAAAAATGTATGGAGAGAGGAGAGGGTGCAGGGGTTTAAAGGCAGAGATTATGTGTGGTGGGTGAGAAGAAGGTGCAAGAGGCTTAACACAAAGTGTGTCTGTGGAGGCAGGAGAGGGCACAACAGGTTAAATGCACAAGAGCGGGCAAGCATATTAACTTTATTTAACCCCTTGTTCCCTCTGCCCTCTGACCGCTTCACATATGCAACCCTTAAAGTGGCAGCAATGAGACTCTTTTCTACTTGGTGGTGGCCGGTTGCCTAAAGGAAAATAAAGAATATATATATATATATATATATATATATATATATATATATATATATATATATAGTGTTGTGTGCACTGCTCATGTTACGGTTCAGCTCTTGCCTTATAGCTGAGTGTCCTAGGTGTGGACATGTGTTGCTGACCTTTACCTGACCTGGGTTTATTGCTTCCACCAATGATTTGTCTTCATGTGATGCATTATTCTGGTTGTGAATTAACAGTTAGGTCATTAGTTAGGTCCTGTGTAGTGCTTCTGTGCCTCGCCAGCAGTTTAGTTGGCAAGCATCTCCTTCTGTCTAACTAGTGGGGTTTGACTATCTGATGAACAAGCGGCAAAGATTAGAGATTAGTTTCTGAACAGAAAGCTGACGTCTACCCCCCCCCCCCCCCCCTCCCCGGGCATTGCAACTGCTTGTAGATATCAGGCTGATATACGTCTGAGCAAACATCAAAGCATGAAAAACATCAAAAACAGATTGTGTATGCCAGACTTTACCACAAGGGGGGCTCTGTATCACTAAGATAGCCTGAGGGTAAAGTAAGCTTGGTCACACTTTCAAACGGATGAACCCACAGACACAATACCACGAAATCCTGAAACCCGAGTTAGTCGGATATCAGCTCCTATCTTAAGAGCCATTTACTAAACTTTCTTTCATTGACTGGAGAACGAAAAGCCCCTTTCCTATGCCCGGGGCATCCCAAAATGCGTGTAGACCTCTGGGATGACCAGTATACTCAACTTCCTTGCGTTCACATGGCACTAGCGTGTGCCACATTCCTGGCGGGCAGGCTGGTATGGAAGTGCATGTTTTAGCCAGAGGGAAAGCGGGGGTGCCTGGTGAGCCTTGCTCTCTATGCCGGGCTCTGTGGATAAAACAGTTAATATGCATGGCATAGAGTGCAGATTGTACATGAGACCATGGAATTGCCAGTGAGGCGAGTATACTGGCGATCCCAGGGGGTTTCACACAGCCATGGACCGAAACCTGGGATGGTAAAAATACAGAGTTTTAAGTTAATTTAAGAAACTGGACTGGAGCCGGAGTTGGTGTAGAGGCTAGAGAGCACCCAACTGCCCCCACAGCACACTTCAGGGCCCAAGAAGTACTTACCCCCCACATCCCTGGTGTCAACCTTAATCACATTTGTTCAACCCGTGGAATATTCCAACAGGAAATTGCGCTCATTGAAATCTCTGGGAATGTTTATATCTCTGTGTGCATCCTATGGAAGTATTATGTTTTCCCTGTGCTGCACTGTGTTGCAGTTCTGTAGTCTCAGCTGCCTCCTGGTCCATCAGCCTATTGACCTCTGCTGGGCTCTCTTCCACCTCCACCAGGTTTTCCCCTGCATTTGCAAGTCATTTGGGCCCTTGTTGCTGTCTCCACCGCTTTCTGGTGGGTCCCCATTGGCACTGCTGGTATTTAGACTTTTACTGCTAGCCTGGTTCTCACTGCCGCTGATCACCTACTTTTTTCCCAGGTTGCCTTGACTCATCAGGGGTGGCCTCACTAATGCAATGCTGGTACCGTGCCACTATTTTCTACAACTACACTACATTTCTACTGCAAAAAAGTGAAATTCCATATTGTTTAGGAGGACCTGACAGTGAACGGCGCTGCACGCTTCATTTACTGAAGAACCAAGTTTGCTCCAGAAAGGGGGAAAATACTCAAAGAAATACTGGCGAGTATAAAAGCTTCAGAAAGAATTCAGACTGGACGTGTTCTGCAGCAGAAGAAAGGAGAGTATAGATTTTTCTTTAACCAGACAGAAGAGTTGAGCAATTTTCTTACAATTCTGTTTTGAGCTCACAGCTGGTGAAAAAAAAAGGAAAAATAAAAATAAAAACTAATGTTTTTGAGGCTCTAAATTGGCCTCACACCTGCACCTCCTGTAGTCAGTGGTGGCCTGGGGCCATAAAGCAGGCCTGTGATTTTATTGGTCGACATTGAGCCCCCCTACCCCATTTTGTTTTCTAACCAGTCAACGGTTGGACTCCACAACATTGCAGGGACAAAACATTGGCAGGTCTTAAAGTGGACCAACACCCAGGGGGGATCAGCCCGATCAGATCCCTGAAACCCCCCAGGACACCCAGAAACCTTACCTTATCCATGTTCCAACGGCGCATGCGTGGGCCGCGGACGCATCTCGCAGGGCACGCACCCACGGCGGCCGTTTGTGAATGGCTGGCGCGGGCCGCTCCCTGTTAGAAGGAAGCGTGAGACGCGGCCTCCAGCGTGCTAAGAGCCACTGTGGTTGTCCGTCGCTTGTCCGTACATACCACAGCGGCTCTGAGCGCTCTGATTGGACGAGCGCTCGCATAAGAGCGGGGTGAGGTGAGTTATTTAGGGGTGCCCCGCGGAAGTGGACGAAAACCCAGGATAGTGAAAATCCCAGGTGTTGGTCCACTTTAAACCGGACCAACAGCCTGGCAAGAGGGGTAGCAGCCATTTTGAAGCTTGCTCTCCCAGCATCTCAGCTATGCTGCTGCCTGGATTCAATGGACAATGCACAGTAACAGGAAGCCCAGGAGCACTTCCTGTTTGCAGACAGCCTGCAGATGCATGAGCTGCCATTTTGTTTATAAAATTCACTACAGCAGGAGTTAGAAAAAGGTAAATGAATTTGAATGTGCAGCAATCTAAATTGTCGTGGGGAGGGGGAGGGGGGGCATATGAGCACTGTTTGCTGTGTTGGTCTGGTTTAAATCATTTTTGACTGGTGGCCGCTTTAAAGTGGACCATCACCCAGGATTTTGTCTATCCTGGGTTTTGGTCCACTTCGGGGGGGGCACCCCGATTGGGGGTGCCCTGCTGTGTGAAACCCCCAGAAAGCCCCAAAAACTCACCTCACCACGCTCCCACGTGACCGTGCCGTCCAATCCCCGCCGACGGACAAGCAGGTGACAGCGACGGCCGCCTCCCGCACGTCACTCTCACAGGGCGCGCGCCCGCGCCGGCCATTCACTGATGCTCGGCGCGGGCACGTCTAGAGGGGTGCACGGTAAGGTTTTTTTGGGGTTTCACCCCGTGGGACATCCCGATCTCGGATGTCCCACGGTGAGGGAGGTGATCGGCCCGGGAATCTTATAGATTCCCAGGCCGATCCCCCCTGGGTGTTGGTCCACTTTAAAGCCATGGTACTGAAGGTGATGGGAGGTCCAGCTGGCCCACAAGGAATCCTCCCGGTCCTCCCTCTGACCTGTCTGTAGCTGTGTCACTGGGCAGGTCTGTGTTATTAGTCAGTACACAGTATAACCCCCCCCCCCCCCCCCTCATTAGTGGCAGTCAGGGAGGGGCAGTGTCTCCTCTGAGCCCTTTTTATGGCTTCTGATGACTATTACAGGCGCCCAGAGGAGGGAGGCTCTCACTTTTACAGCATAGGTAATGGCTGTGGCCACTGTTTGCATTCCTTTATTGGAACCCTTCACCTAAAACACCGCACCTAGGGTTAGGCTGCAGTTTATCTAAAGCCCAGACAACGTCATTTTAATTTTAATTTCTCTTGAACTTGCTGCCATTTGCTGACTCATCATTCTCAGTCCGCTATTCGAGGGAGTTTTACACAACAGCAGGGCGACGAGGAGGCAGAAAGGTGAGCGCGCACTAGGCCCCAGCATGAACAGGGCAGAAAGCAGGCTGAAATAACCAGAGAGAGATAGAGAGATAGATACCAGTGATGAGAGGTGGAAGAAAGGAAAGAAGGAGAGAGAGAGAGCGAGCGATAGAACAAGAAATAGAGAGAGAAGAGACAAGGATGAAAGATGAAACAAGGACAGGAGAAAAGGAGAGAGATATAGAACAAGGAAGAGAGAGGGAGAGGGTGAGAAAGAGGAAGACAAATGTATCAAGTATAAGAGAGGTGGAACAAGAAAGAAAGTGATGGAAAGAGAGAGGGGATGAAACAAGAACAAGAGAGAAAGTTATGGAAAGAGAGAGAGGGTGAAACAAGAACAAGAGAGAAAGAGGGATGAAACAAGGACAAGAGAGAAAGAGGATGAAACAAGGACAAGAGAGAAAGAGAGGGATGAAACAAGGACAAGAGAGAAAGAGGGATTAAACAAGAACAAGAGAGAAAGTGATGGAAAGAGAGAGGGATGAAACAAGAACAAGAGAGAATGAGGGATGAAACAAGAACAAGAGAGAATGAGGGATGAAACAAGAACAAGAGAGAATGAGGGATGAAACAAGGACAAGAGAGAAGGAGAGGGATGAAACAAGGACAAGAGAGAAGGAGAGGGATGAAACAAGAACAAGAGAGAAAGTGGTGGAAAGAGAGAGGGATGAAACAAGAACAAGAGAGAAAGAGGGATGAAACAAGAACAAGAGAGAAAGAAGGATGAAACAAGAACAAGAGAGAATGAGGGATGAAACAAGGACAAGAGAGAAGGAGAGGGATGAAACAAGAACAAGAGAGAAAGTGATGGAAAGAGAGAGGAATGAAACAAGAACAAGAGAGAATGAGGGATGAAACAAGAACAAGAGAGAATGAGGGATGAAACAAGAACAAGAGAGAATGAGGGATGAAACAAGAACAAGAGAGAAAGAGGGATGAAACAAGAACAAGAGAGAAAGAGGGATGAAACAAGAACAAGAGAGAAAGAGGGATGAAACAAGAACAAGAGAGAAAGAAGGATGAAACAAGAACAAGAGAGAAAGAGGGATGAAACAAGAACAAGAGAGAAAGAAGGATGAAACAAGGACAAGAGAGAAGGAGAGGGATGAAACAAGAACAAGAGAGAAAGTGATGGAAAGAGAGAGGGATGAAACAAGAACAAGAGAGAATGAGGGATGAAACAAGAACAAGAGAGAATGAGGGATGAAACAAGAACAAGAGAGAATGAGGGATGAAACAAGAACAAGAGAGAATGAGGGATGAAACAAGAACAAGAGAGAAAGAGGGATGAAACAAGAACAAGAGAGAAAGAGGGATGAAACAAGAACAAGAGAGAAAGAGGGATGAAACAAGAACAAGAGAGAAAGAGGGATGAAACAAGAACAAGAGAGAAAGAGGGATGAAACAAGAACAAGAGAGAAAGAAGGATGAAACAAGAACAAGAGAGAAAGAAGGATGAAACAAGAACAAGAGAGAATGAGGGATGAAACAAGGACAAGAGAGAAGGAGAGGGATGAAACAAGAACAAGAGAGAAAGTGATGGAAAGAGAGAGGGATGAAACAAGAACAAGAGAGAATGAGGGATGAAACAAGAACAAGAGAGAATGAGGGATGAAACAAGAACAAGAGAGAATGAGGGATGAAACAAGAACAAGAGAGAAAGAGGGATGAAACAAGAACAAGAGAGAAAGAGGGATGAAACAAGAACAAGAGAGAAAGAGGGACGAAACAAGAACAAGAGAGAATGAGGGATGAAACAAGGACAAGAGAGAAAGAGAGGGATGAAACAAGGACAAGAGAGAAAGAGGGATGAAACAAGGACAAGAGAGAAAGAGGGATGAAACAAGAACAAGAGAGAAAGTGATGGAAGTAGAGAGGGATGAAACAAGAACAAGAGAGAAAGAGGGATGAAACAAGAACAAGAGAGAAAGAGGGATGAAACAAGAACAAGAGAGAAAGAGGATGGAACAAGAATAAGAGAGAAAGAGGGATGAAACAAGAACAAGAGAGAAAGAGGGATGAAACAAGAACAAGAGAGAATGAGGGACGAAACAAGAACAAGAGAGAATGAGGGATGAAACAAGGACAAGAGAGAAAGAGGGATGAAACAAGAACAAGAGAGAAAGTGATGGAAGTAGAGAGGGATGAAACAAGAACAAGAGAGAAAGAGGGATGAAACAAGAACAAGAGAGAAAGAGGGATGAAACAAGAACAAGAGAGAAAGAGGATGGAACAAGAATAAGAGAGAAAGAGGGATGAAACAAGAACAAGAGAGAAAGAGGGATGAAACAAGAACAAGAGAGAATGAGGGACGAAACAAGAACAAGAGAGAATGAGGGATGAAACAAGGACAAGAGAGAAAGAGGGATGAAACAAGAACAAGAGAGAAAGAGGGATGAAACAAGAACAAGAGAGAAAGAGGGATGAAACAAGAACAAGAGAGAAAGAGGATGGAACAAGAATAAGAGAGAAAGAGGGATGAAACAAGAACAAGAGAGAAAGAAGGATGAAACAAGAACAAGAGAGAAAGAGGGATGAAACAAGTACGAGAAAGAGGGATGAAACAAGAACAAGAGAGAAAGAGGGATGAAACAAGAACAAGAGAGAAAGAGGATGGAACAAGAATAAGAGAGAAAGAGGGATGAAACAAGAGAGAATGAGGGATGAAACAAGAACAAGAGAGAAAGAGGATGGAACAAGAATAAGAGAGAAAGAGGGATGAAACAAGAACAAGAGAGAAAGAGGGATGAAACAAGAACAAGAGAGAAAGAGGATGGAACAAGAATAAGAGAGAAAGAGGGATGAAACAAGAACAAGAGAGAAAGAAGGATGAAACAAGAACAAGAGAGAAAGAGGGATGAAACAAGTACGAGAAAGAGGGATGAAACAAGAACAAGAGAGAAAGAGGATGGAACAAGAACAAGAGAGAAAGAGGGATGAAACAAGAACAAGAGAGAAAGAGGATGGAACAAGAATAAGAGAGAAAGAGGGATGAAACAAGAGAGAATGAGGGATGAAACAAGAACAAGAGAGAAAGAGGATGGAACAAGAATAAGAGAGAAAGAGGGATGAAACAAGAACAAGAGAGAAAGAAGGATGAAACAAGAACAAGAGAGAAAGAGGGATGAAACAAGAACAAGAGAGAAAGAGGGATGAAACAAGAACAAGAGAAAAAAAGGATGAAACAAGAACAAGAGCAAGAGATGGAACAAGGAAGAGAGTGAGATAAGGGAGAAAGGAAGGATTGCTGAAAAGAAAGCCAGAGATTGAATTAAAGCTGAAAAGAGGGGAGAACAAGAGGAGTACATTTGGAAAAGACAGTGAGAGGAGGAGGGAAGGTAAAAAATGAAAATCTGAATAGGAAAAAGGACTCACAAGAACCAAGCAGGAAAAAGAAAATGTTTGTAAATGTCTGCCTGATTATCCTATCGCCCTCTGTGTTCCTGGGTGGGCGGCCATCATGCAGGGACCAAGTGCAGAGTGACTAACACACAACAGAAAGCTATGGGCGGCACTTACACAGAAACTCTCCTCCAGGTGTTACTTCCTGCAGCAACACAGGTTCCCTCCCTGTTTATACACCAGAATCTATTCATATTATTAATAAAATAGGAATAAATTCTATCCGTTATTTTTTTCTTCAGGGTTTGAATTCAGCAGAGCCGGCATAATGCGGCCATTGTTGCTCAGATTACCATAGCGGTCCTGTATGTAAATATAAATGCAAATTAGCATTACGCTGGGAGTGAGAGGAGCCCTTGGAAATGGAAAGTGTGAATTTTAAACTTACACCACAATATATGGCGTTTGTCTTAAAAGGAAAACTCCCCCTTTGTCAGGCTTCTGAGGTTCTGCCTTATTGTTTCCTCTTCTAGGATGTAAAATAAACATTTGTATTAGGATTGTGCCCCTAGACCTGCATGCATATCAGCATGTCATTTCCAAGTTCTTTATATTCCTGTGGTTTTGTGTTACTAAAGTGGGCCTGGCTTTCTTGGCCTTGAGTGAAAAACTATTGACTACAAGTCCCAGAATCCTTCCACTGCAATAGGTGAACTAATCAGCAGCTTTGGCTAAATCATGCAGCAGTAAAGACCTCCCCAGGTGAGAACACTGCCAAGTAACTCTTTAGCTACTGTAACACAAGACTGTCGATTGAAGAGGTTGAATGAATGCAGCAGGGGTTAAACCTGTCATCTCTGTCTTAGCCACTGAGATCATTTACAAGTCTGCATGTCTCTCATATGTATTCCAAAACACCTGGTGTATGTTGCCAACATAAACACATTGTTGCTAGAAAAAAAAGTGTTTTCGGAGTTGCAAATAGATAGAAAAAAAAAAAATAATAGAGAAGTTTAGCACCTTAAGGACATCATTTTCACTGATAGTGGAATTACCCTTTAAAGCAGACCAAAACCCACTGAACTTGTGAAATACATTTGACCAAAGCCCGGCCGATTCCCTCTTCTTAGGGTGTAGAACTAGAAATGGATATTTTTGCTTTTCGAATTGCCCTGGAACACTTTTTTGCTGTCCCTCTCTGTAGAATTGGAGGTGATCAGTCATTACATAGGTATGGCAATGACATCATCACCACACATAGCAGTGGCAATGACATCATCACCACACATCGCAGTGGCAATGACATCATCACCACACATCGCAGTGGCAATGACATCATCACCACACATCGCAGTGGCAATGACATCATCACCACACATCGCAGTGGCAATGACATCATCACCACACATCGCAGTGGCAATGACATCATCACCACACATCGCAGTGGCAATGACATCATCACCACACATAGCAGTGGCAATGACATCATCACCACACATCGCAGTGGCAATGACATCATCACCACACATAGCAGTGGCAATGACATCATCACCACACATCGCAGTGGCAATGACATCATCACCACACATCGCAGTGGCAATGACATCATCACCACACATCGCAGTGGCAATGACATCATCACCACACATCGCAGTGGCAATGACATCATCACCACACATCGCAGTGGCAATGACATCATCACCACACATCGCAGTGGCAATGACATCATCACCACACATCGCAGTGGCAATGACATCATCACCACACATAGCAGTGGCAATGACATCATCACCACACATAGCAGTGGCAATGACATCATCACCACACATAGCAGTGGCAATGACATCATCACCACACATCGCAGTGGCAATGACATCATCACCACACATCGCAGTGGCAATGACATCATCACCACACATCGCAGTGGCAATGACATCATCACCACACATCGCAGTGGCAATGACATCATCACCACACATCGCAGTGGCAATGACATCATCACCACACATCGCAGTGGCAATGACATCATCACCACACATCGCAGTGGCAATGACATCATCACCACACATCGCAGTGGCAATGACATCATCACCACACATCGCAGTGGCAATGACATCATCACCACACATCGCAGTGGCAATGACATCATCACCACACATCGCAGTGGCAATGACATCATCACCACACATCGCAGTGGCAATGACATCATCACCACACATCGCAGTGGCAATGACATCATCACCACACATAGCAGTGGCAATGACATCATCACCACACATCGCAGTGGCAATGAATGGAGGAGGCGGAGCTTTACAGCTAAAACAGACGCCATTACCTGGGATTAGAGTGAAGCAGGAGAAGTAAAAATAGGCAAAAGTTACTATTCGTGGGGTGCTTGTTAAAAATGTGGGTTTTGGTCCGCTTTAAAGGAGAACTACATAAACGGGACCTTCAGCATGATTTCATGAAAATCCCAAATCCTTAAAAAATGATTCCCCAGCATCAGAAATTAATATAGTTTAAGTTTTTAGTCACTTACTTATTATTCTTTCCCCCACAGGGCTGCAACTCTGTTCAGGACTCTAGGATACGCGCGCCACCATCTTGACTAAGAAGCATCACACATACTGAGGAGAGCGGGATAAAGTACAGGGGGACGGGTTAAAGTGCTTTGCTCAGACAGAGCAGAGCTGGGGTCAGGAAAAGGTCAGCAGTCCCAGAATGCAGAGCAATACAGTCAGAAGACACTTCCTGTTTGCAGGCAGCCTGAAGCCCCATGAGCCGCCATCTTGGATGTTTAAAGGCTCATAACATGCAGTAGATGCAGGTAGGATGATTTTTAATGTGAGCAATTTGTATGTACAGGGTGTGGAAAACGTATAAGATAGGCTCTTATTCAGGGTGAAGGTCCACTTTAAAGGAGCACTATTGCGAAAAAAAATAGCCTAATAATAAAAAAAAAAAAGTCCATATTAATATGCTGGATGGCGGGAGGGTGGGTCACTTATAGCATCAAGAAATATCCAGCACGGCTTGTTTCTATTTTTAATGGAAGGCTCGGTCACCCCTAATACACTCCTGTCCCTCCCGGATTTTCTTCCTACCAGGAGAAGACTACCACAAGCTTGGCGAGTTGCATTCAGTTTGGGTGTATAAGTGACCCCTCCTCTTATTAGCCGACATTTTTATATGGATTTTTAATATTACATTGTTTTGTGCCATCTTTACTCACTTTACCCCAGTTCCATACCAGACACAAGGGCGGCTCTTTCTCAAACAGCTGTTCTCAGGAGAACATAGGCTCTGCAGCCTCAGCTGCTCTTGACAGTTTAGGTTCACTTCCCTGCATCTCAATTTGTGTGAACCCAAGCAGCAAGCTCTATTCCCACAGCGGATGTGCTCACTTCCTGTCAGTGTTTAGAGCAGTGGTTCTCAACCTTTCTAATGCCGTGACCCCACAATACAGTTCCTCATGTTGCGGTGACCCCAAACCAAAAAATAATTTTGGTGGCTAATTCAAAACTGTAATTTTGCTACAGTTATGGTTCAGAATGTAAATACCTGATATGCATTATGTATTCTCATTGCTACAAATCAAACATAATTTAAACATAGTGATTAATCACAAAAACAATATTTAATTATATGTTGAGAAATATTTATTACTAATTCCAATAAATAACATTCACCATGGCATAGCATGTGTCGGAAACTGTCATTTCTCCACCTCTTATTGAAATTAATAGGAGGCTGTGAGGGATTGTGTGGTAACTCGAGATTCTTGGGAGCTCTCTTCCACAAAATCCGCGGCACTCACAATAAAATCAATAGGAGGCGGATTCAATGCCGGAAACCGCCGATTTTAGCAGTTTCCTCATTCAGAATATGGGAAAATAGAGGGAGATATGGGAGATAATTATACATTGGGGAACAGTGTGAACTACATCTTATAGTGGTCTCATAGTATAAGACCCTTGTAGTTCACACTGTGTAAATGTATGGTGCTTTGTGTAAGTGTAAGCTGCTTTGTGTACTGTGTAATGATTACACACAAAGCACCTTACACTTACACAGTATTGTGTGTATGGTGTGTGTACTGTTTTTACATTAACCTTTTTAACACCAGCAGGCTGTCTCGCAGGCTCTCTTGCCTCTCCGCCTCCTTCTGTCCTCTGGCGCTTGCTGCGTCCTCCCACTGATGACGTCAGCAAGCGCTGGACACCCGTAATGCACTGCTATGGACTGACACGTCTGTGCATTGGGCGCAGGCATTCAGTTTGGAACGCGCATCCATAACGGCGTGCATTCCAGCTGAATAGCGCTGCTGCAGACGTAAGCGCGACTTCTCAGCTGCTATTTTTGGTCGTTCGACCCCCGCTGGGGTCCCGACCCACAGGTTGAGAACCACTGGTTTAGAGAAAGCATTTGTGATTACACACTAAAAATTGTTATTAGTATTGATCAGAACAAATGGAATACAAAAAGAGGGAGGTTCAATATGTAGCAATATGTGCCTGCTCACAGCACACTCATGAACTATACTCTACAATACTGGGCTACAACACATGAACACCCAAACAAATGTGTTATGCAAAAGTTTTTAATTAGGGTAAACACGGGCATGTAATGTATTGCTGTAGCCTCACCAGATAGGAGTGACGAGGGTTAACAGCCTTGACAGCATTGCGGAAATACAAGAGTAAGGTGATGGCACAGCATTAAATAACATCAGAAACATGTATTAATACATGAGCACGGAGATACCAATGGTTAACAGAGGTAAGTCAGAACAACGTTTCAGTAAAAGCACCTTCATCAGGAGGGAGAGCTGTCCTCCAGGTGGTGCTTTTACAGAAACGTTGAGGGTTCTGGTTGTCATTCCGATCTAGGAACACTGCCACTGTCTTGACTTACATTTACCCTGTTAACTATTGGTATCCCCGATACCCCATTGCTCCTGTTTATGTATTAATACATTAATTGTTTTAGTAATTATTATTAATAATAATTAAAAATTGTAAATTAATGCTGTGCCATCACCTTACTGTTGTATTTCCGCAATGCTGTTAACCCTTGTCACTCCTATCTGGTGAGGCTACAGCAATACATTACATGCCCGTGTTAGCGCCATCTACTGCTCCTTTTGATAATTACTCTATATTGTGATTTATATTGCTGTTAATTCATTATTTCTGAACAATACTTACCCTAATTAAAAACTTTTTGCATTTGTTTGGATGTTCATGTGTTGTAGCCCAGTATTGTAGAGTAAAGCAGGCTATAAAGAGCCAATTTGTACCAGAGCTCTGGGTACGGCAAATCGCATCCTTTGTCTCCCTGCAAACACCCCCAGCATTTCTTAATGGCTGGTGATGGGAGCCACAGGAAGGCCAGGGATGCGGGCAACCTTAAGGTTGCTTGATCAGCCGGCCCTGGAGTCTTTTATACTCAAGGGCTGCATAAAAGGGTGGTTGGTCCACTTTAAGGTAGTAGTATTTATATGGCACATATGGACCAAAAATTATATAATCATCATGACTAGTAGTAATAACTAGTAGGCGGAGTGTTTATATTGTTTTAAAGTGGACCAACACCCAGGGGGGATGTCCTGCGGGGTGAAACCCCCCAGGAAACCCACAAACCTTACCTTAACCCCGTTCCAACGGCGCATGCGCGGGCCGCGTCTCGCGCTTCCCTCTAGCAGGGCGCGCACCCGCGTCGGCCGTTTGTGAATGGCCGCCGCGGGCTCGCTCCTTGTTAGAAGGAAGCGCGAGACGCGGTCTCCAGCGCTCAGAGCTGCTGTGGTTGGACGCCACTTGTACGTGCATACCACAGCGGCTCTGAGCTCTCTGATTGGACGAGCGCCCGCGTAGGAGCGTAGGGAGGTGAGTGTTGACGGGCTTTCTGGGGGGTTTCACACAGCGGGGCACCCCCGATCGGGGTGCCCCACCAAAGTGGCCAAAAACCCAGGATAGTCAAAATCCTGGGTGTTGGTCCACTTTAACTTTGTGATCTCTTCCGGCACCAGAATAAAAAATGAGCGTGGATCAATCGAACCAGAAACCGGACCAAATATTTGGGGTATTTGTGCCAATCAAATTTTTCCCTGAAAATACCTCACCTGCAGTTTCTCCATGCTACCTTGGCGGGTCACGGAAGCCTATCTATGGCACCTATGGCCTGGATGGTAGCTCGCCTCACCGGCAAGATGCCAGCTGGATTCTCTGCCCACCAGCCACACAAAAGCTGTTGGATGCAGGTGAGTATTTTTTTTTTTTTTTTAATCCCTGGTCATAGAGATTCATCAGAATTTTTAAGTTTAGGTTTAAGTCATTTTTGACTTGTAGCACTGTATGTAGTTTGTGCATGCACACCACAAACTAATAAGTGATGGCTGACATAGCTCCCAAGTGTCCCTGATTTGGAGGGACTGTCCCTCTTTTGAGTCCATGTCCCCCCTGTGCCTTGTTCTTATTTGTCTCTCTTTGAGGTGTAACATGCAGATCTGCATCAAAAAATGATTCATTTGCCTATTCAACGTGTTTCTGTTGTTATAGTCTATTTCCTAACCATCAATCAAGGAGGGGGCGTGGCATAATTTACATATTGTCCCTCTTTTCCACCCTGTAAAGTTAGGAGGTATGATGGCTGGTGAGAAATACTTGCTGGAGCGAAATCAGGGTCACTGGATACACTGGAATACCACTGTGTGCCCGTCTGCCCAGCAGCAGCAGGAAGAGGAAGGTTGGGGGTATGCGCTGTCCCACACCCGCCGTGGGACTATGTACTGCTCCTGTAGCCAAGCACCAGAAGTCAAACTGCTGTTGTGGTCATGTATGGGTCATCTTAGTTAGTATGTGTGCCTCCTTAGGGCATCTTGATCTTATCTATTTATTCCAGAGAAATGTCTAAAATCAGGGTTAAAGTGGACCAAAACCAGATGATCTTGTGAAATACATTTGGCCAAAGCCCCTGCTGATATTCCTTTCTTTGGGTGTAGAACTAGAAATGGATATTTTCCCTTTTCGAATCATCCAGGAACATCGTTTATTTGGCTGTCTCTCTCTGTGAGATGGCAGCCAATCAGCAATGACATTATTGCCACACACGACCATGGCAATGAATGGTGGAGGCGGGACTTTACAGCTAAAACAGGCGCCATTATCTGGGATTAGAGTGAACCAGGAGCAATAAGAATTGGCATAAGGTGCTCTTCATGGAGGGAGCAATGCTAGGTAAAAATGTGAGTTTCGGTCCACTTTAAAGTGGACCAACACCCAGGATTTTGACTATCCTGGGTTTTGGTCCACTTCGGCGGGGCACCCCGATCGGGGGTGCCCCGCTGTGTGAAACCCCCCAGAAAGCCCCCAAAACTCACCTCTCCCCGCTCCCACGTGACTGGACGCTCCAATCCCCGCCAACGTCCAGGCGGGGATCAGGAACGTCCAAGCGGCTGCCGCCGCCGCCGCCTCCCTCGCGTCACTTTTGGCGCGCGCGCGCCCCCGCCGGCCATTCGCAGACGGCCGGCGCGGGCGCGAGCACGCCTACAGGGGCGCGAGGGAGGCGGCGGCGGCCGGCCGCCGCCGAAGATCAGGTAAGGTGTTTGGGGATTTTTTGGGGGGTTTCACCCCGCGGGACATCCCGATCTCGGATGTCCCGCGGGGTGGGAGGTGATCGGCCCGGGAATCTTATAGATTTCCGGGCCGATCACCTCTCGGTGTTGGTCCACTTTAATTACTCACCCAATACAGTACTACAAATGGTTTACAATAATTTACATGAGCCACCAATTGACTGTAAGGATATCTTTACAACATTGTGTCTACAAAATAATGGCTTGGAATTCCAAGAAACACCTTTTCATTGTGACACAGATAACGCAGGAGAGTCACCTACTTCCCAGAAAGACAAACAGGCTGAAAGAAAGCAACACAGCGACAAGTTGTGTATACCTGTTGTGTAATCATAAAACAATGTTTACACAATAGCGAACCTGCGTATCCATGGTGGGGTGAGGCGAATCCATCTATGTAAAAAATCTACTTGAATTCTTCATTAAAGTGGACTAAAACCCACGTCGATAGATATCAATTCCCTCCCCGGGCATCCAAAATCGGGATGCCCCGCTGTGTGAAACCCCCCAGGTCGCCCCATACACTTACCTTGATTCCAGGTCCAACGGCGCATGCGCACATCCCCACTATCCCTCTACAAGGGCACGTGCATGCGCCAGGCATTTGCGAATGGAGGCGGGCACGCTCCCTGTTAGAGGGAAGCGGGGGATCAGAGTCGCTGGACTTAGACAACGTGACGTCAGCGGCTCCAAGCACTCTGATTGGACGAGCAGCCGCGCATGAGCCATAGGACCCAGAAGAGGTGAGTAGGCTTCTGCAATCTGGGGGGGGGGGGGTATTACACAGCAGGGCACCCCCAATCGGGGGAAGGGAAGGGACCAAAACTCAGGATAGTCAAAATCCTGGGTTTTGGTCCACTTTAAATACGAAATTCAGCATTAGTTGCCCCCTTTAAGGGCTGAACCTTACCTCCCAACTGTCCATCATTTGGAGGGACAGTCCATGTCCCGCTCTACCTCGTTTTTCTACTTTGTCTCTTTGAGGTTTAACTTGCAGATTTGCATCAATAAATGATTCATTGGCATATTCAAAGTGTTTATATTGTTATAACTGTTACACTCCATTTCCTATCCATCCCTTAATAAGGGGACATGGCCTAATTTATCAAATGTCCCTCTTTCCCACCCTGAAAAGTTGGTAGGTGTGCTGAACCCCTTTCCTGAAATCTAAAATTGTAATAGAACTGCAGGAAGAAAAACACATTGACCACCTTTGCCACAATGTGGACATAAAGCCTCAAGGAGAGAAGCAGAGAACATGGGCTACAGGAACCCTATATATCAGCATCCATGTGTGACATCACAAAATACAAACTTCATATCTATATAACTAACATTTTATTGTGTGATCCCTCCCATCTCATTCTTTGGTCCTTGGTGTAAGAAAGATCTACAGGTGTCTTAAAGACCAAAAAGTGGTGGCCACCACAATATATGGTGTTG
Organism: Gastrophryne carolinensis; assembly: GCA_027917425.1. Taxonomy (NCBI): domain Eukaryota; kingdom Metazoa; phylum Chordata; class Amphibia; order Anura; family Microhylidae; genus Gastrophryne; species Gastrophryne carolinensis. The sequence continues at coordinate 388,901,181 of CM051239.1, read as the reverse complement.
CTATGCAACATGACACCCATGAATTATCTTGGGGGGGAAAATATATGTGGTGGTGGGCTTACAGGTCTGTTGAGCCGTGTTTTCTGGGTTCCATATAGTGGTGGGCATGGCCTGGGTATGGCTGGCTCCCATTGAAATCAATGTGCCCCTCCCTACAAAGAAGCTCATGGTTTACCGGGCCTCCTTTATTTTTTGAAGTGGACCACAACCCACGCTGATCAACCCGGGAATCTTATAGATCTATCCCCCCGGGGCATCCAAAATCAGGATGCCCCACTTTGTGAAACCCCCCAGGTCCCCCCATTCACTTACCTCCGAGCTGCGGCCGCATCCCACTATCCCTTCAGCAGGGCGCGTGCCTACACCAGGCATGTGAATGGCCGACGCAGGCAAGATTCCTGTTAGAGGGAAGTGGAGGATGTGGCTGTCAGCACTCAGAACAGCTGCTCTAAGATGCGCAGTAGGACCGGGAAGAGGTGAGTTGGTCTCGGCATCCTGGGAGGATTCATGCAGCGGGGCACCCCCGATTGGGGTGCCCCAGAGGAATGGACAAAAACCCAAGATAGTCAAAATCCTGGGTTTTGGTCAACTTTAAGTAACATTACACCTGCAGCGGTATCAGTCCATGGCAGCTTTTCCCCCCCACCTCTCGTCTCCATTTCAGTTAATTTCCAGGTAATGTTAACCTATCTTTTGTCTCCACCCCTTATCCTTTAGATCAGGGGTGTCAAACTCATTTTCATAGCATCAGCATTTTGGTTGCCTTCAAAGAGACGGTTAATAAGAGAGGCAAATACAAAATGCGAGAACGACCATCCAAAAAGGTTCAAACCAGAGCCTCTTTAATCAGAACAGTTTAGGGCCCCCTGGAACAGTGTCCACATTCCCACCGCGTGCTGTGCTTGGCCTTCCCCCGACTGCCGGGTCTAACCTTAAAGAGTCAGGAACCAATCGGCAGCAGTGAGTGAGTATTTCCCTAGTCTGTGCCTAGACTCACTCTCCCTACAGCAAGGCCCACATCTCATGTCCTAAAGTTCCCTTGCTGCTGTCCCTGTCCTAGGCCTAACTAAACCTATGTTTCCTAAATGACCACGGTTACACCAGTTCATCACTTGTCAGTATCACACACAGACGAGATAACTTGCTGCTGTTTTCTGAAGCCTTGGAGTGATCGAGCAGTATAGAAGGGGTACCATCCAGCCACCACTGTCTTTGGGCCTCACAAAATGGCTTGGAGGGCCGCATCTGGCCCTGAGCCTTGAGTTTGACACACATGCTCTATTGTAAGCCCACAAGGGCCAGGCCGTCTCTCCTAGTCTAATTCAGTATAACTATGTATTTCTGCTTTTCGGTCATGTATTTTAAGTTACCCTGTTTGCAATTGGCGCTTTATAATAAAAAAAAAAAAAACACTAAAGGGGTATCCCAAATTGGGGTGCCGCCCCAGGGGTGGGGTGAGTAAATGAACCTAAAGTGTTTTTCTGACTCTAGGACCACTTTAGAATAATAACAATATATATTCCTATGTGTGCGCAAGTTTACAATGGCCATCTATGCCCCAAAATTTGCCAAAAAATACATACCGGTTTACAAAATAATATTAGTATATTAATCAAAACTCCTGTTTAACATAATCTGGAAATATAAGAAAAAATATGCAAATATTGCAAATACCCCACTCAGCAATACAATAGAAAAACATAATGACATACTAATCAAGGGTAGACCAACTGCAGCAAAATTGCCTCACCTGATCAGAACCCACCAATCAGGCTTTATTTTTCATCTTTGGTCTATTCAGCACAAAAGAGAAATGAGTGTTATGAAGGTTTATAGAGACATGGCTTCCCCTCCCAGGGTTTAATGGGCCGGCAAGAGATGAGCTGATAAGGGCTGGGCACCGGAGAAGGCTCTGTTACAGCAAGCTCCAGCCAGTTGGGAGAGTTTCAATAAAAAGTTTGCAGAATGAAAATGATGACTAAAGTTCATACAGACATGATCAGTGGTGGGTATGGACACCCTAGATTTGCAGAGAATGCAGAAGAGGAGTTGAGGTATCTCCAACTATTTTGAGCTAAATAGTTAAAGTGGACCTTCACTCTGAATAAGAAAATATCTGTACATACAGATTGCTCACATTAAAAATCATCCTGCCTGCATCTACTGTATTTTCTGAGCCTTTTTACATCCAAGATGGCGGCCCCGGTCTCAAGAAGTGACTAAATTCATAAATTGTATTAATTTTAGATGCTGGGGAATAGTTTTTTAATGGTTTGGGCTTTTCATTAAATGATGCTGAAGTTCCGGTTCAAGTAGGAGCTAGTGTTGTTGAGAGAATTCTAGATATTCACATGGACTAGCCATGTGCGACTTATGAGGCCTATGCTAATGAATGAACATCATAACAAAAGAGGGAACAGAACTTATTTAAGCCCTATAAGCCTAGATAGAGTAAGAGCTAAGTTGGAAAGGAGTCCGCGGCTGCAGCTGGGAGACATCTGCGAGGATCTGGAAGACTATGAGCAGGAGGAGACAGAACTTCAGGGTAGATCAGTGCTATAGGATCACTGCCAAAGGTCCAGCTGCTACACTGAGGAGCTTGTGGAGGAGTTCGGTTGAATCACAGCCAAAGGAACACTGCTGAAGGCCAAAATACTTGAGTTGCTGTTCCCCTGTATTACAGCTATGGCGTCCTTGAAAGTTTTCAGTTAGAGACATAGTTTTCAGTTGGTGGCATTTTTACTGAATTTGAAAAAGGCCTGGGATAAGCACACATCTATCCTAAGATGAGTACATACAGTATACACATAAGGGCAGACTAGATGGACCGTGTGGTCTCCTTCTGCCGTCACCCTTCTATATAGTTGTACAGAAACTGCAAATAGAGTTACATTGCTTTTGAATAAGTTACTGAAGTTGGCGCTCCATAAAGTGTCTGGAAAATGCATGTGAGCAACGTGTGTTTCTGTGTTCCAAGTGAATGCATGACCAAGAATATGCACTACACAAACTGCCTCAGTGTCCCTAGAATCTTTTCCACACACCATGCTATTTGACCCTAGACCTAGGCCTAGATCCTAGATACAATACAACCCATGGCCAGTTTTAGGATTAGAGTTGTGCAGGAAGATGTCTTCAGCTCACGTGAAGTGAAGTGTGAACCAAGGTCAACCACCAGTGGTTGAAGCCATGTACTCCTCAGGGGTGGAGCAACACCTCAAGTATCTGCCCCGTGCAGGCCAGAGCGTAATACAGCAGAAACTAATTGGTCAACTGTGTCTTCCACAATACAATGAGAGGATGGGTTTGGTTGTATCTATTGTAGCGCATTTAGGAACCTGGAGACATCAGCAAATGCTTACCTTGGCTTCTTCATTTACATCCCAGGTGAAGGACACAGCATTGTAGGCTATTTCTTCAATATTTCCAATGGTGTTAAAACTCTCTTTGTAGTCAGCTGTTATAAACATGAAACTTTATCAGCATTTAGAATAAAATATAGTATTGTAGGTGCGAAACAGAATAGATAACGCCAAAGGGGATAACGCCCAGTGATAAGCCTGGTTTGAGGGTTAAAACAAAAAAAAAAAAAAACCAAAAAACATTCCCTCCAATCCCACATTTGCTCTCCCTAAATTTGCCATAGCTGCTTCTGATGCCACTGAGGCAGCCTCACTGAACTTAAACCGGACCAACATCCTGGCACAATTGAAAAAGGAAGGTAGCGGCCATTTTGGAACTTTCTCTCCCAACTGACATAACTGAAATGCACAGTAACAGGAAGCCCAGCACGACTTCCTGTTTGCAGGTGGCCTGCAAGCCCATGAGCGGCCATCTTGTTTTTAAAATTTATCACAGCAGGCGTTGTAAAAAGGTCATTTTTATGTGCAGCAATCTATAGTGCCCTAGGGAGGAATGTATATGAGCACTGTTTGCTGTGATGGTCAATTCATTTTCGACTGTTGGTTCGCTTTAAGTAAATCTGCAATAAAGCCAGAAGCGTTACTCTCTTGTGTTGGTCCCAGTGGGGGGTCAGGCAGCCAACACTGTACAGGTACATTTTTTAAAGAGGAACTAAAGTCATGTCAGCCAGCGCTTACTTCCAAATTCTCTGGTATGGCTTCCAATAATGTGACCACAGTCATCCATTCAGGGTTTATTTGGTTTTGATTGGTCACCAGTGGTCAAGTGATTGGCAGTCATACAAGGAAATAAGGACGTGGTACCGTCCTCCCCAATCTGGATAACTATCACCCTCTAATTCGCCCTAATAGAAATAAGACTGTATTGTCCCAGAACTAGTGACCTCCTGGGACATCCCGATTTAGGATGCTTAAAGAGGCCTAGGATGCCTGAACCCAGGCTTTGAATATTCACCATTCTGGACAGCACCAACATAACTGCCACAGCCTTTAATTTGGCAGGGGATTGCTTTCACCAGATAGGCATACACAGACACATAGCAAACCCACTTGGTCCCATGAGCCTGTGAGAGTGATGCTGGACACACTTGGTCCCATGAGCTTGTGAGAGTGATGCTGGACACACTTGGTCCCATGAGCCTGTGAGAGTGATGCTGGACACACTTGGTCCCATGAGCCTGTGAGAGTGGTGCTGGACACACTTGGTCCCATGAGCTTGTGAGAGTGATGCTGGACACACTTGGTCCCATGAGCCTGTGAGAGTGATGCTGGACACACTTGGTCCCATGAGCCTGTGAGAGTGGTGATGGACACACTTGGTCCCATGAGCCTGTGAGAGTAATGCTGGACACACTTGGTCCCATGAGCTTGTAAGAGTAATGCTGGACACACTTGGTCCCATGAGCCTGTGAGAGTGGTGCTGGACACACTTGGTCCCATGAGCCTGTGAGAGTGATTCTGGACACACTTGGTCCCATGAGTCTGTGAGAGTGATGCTGGACACACTTGGTCCCATGAGCCTGTGAGAGTGGTGCTGGACACACTTGGTCCCATGAGCCTGTGAGAGTAATGCTGGACACACTTGGTCCCATGAGCCTGTGAGAGTAATGCTGGACACACTTGGTCCCATGAGCTTGTAAGAGTAATGCTGGACACACTTGGTCCCATGAGCCTGTGAGAGTGGTGCTGGACACACTTGGTCCCATGAGCCTGTGAGAGTGATTCTGGACACACTTGGTCCCATGAGTCTGTGAGAGTGGTGCTGGACACACTTGGTCCCATGAGCTTGTGAGAGTGATGCTGGACACACTTGGTCCCATGAGCCTGTGAGAGTGATGCTGGACACACTTGGTCCCATGAGCCTGTGAGAATGGTGCTGGACACACTTGGTCCCATGAGCCTGTGAGAGTGATGCTGGACACACTTGGTCCCATGAGCCTGTGAGAGTGATTCTGGACACACTTGGTCCCATGAGTCTGTGAGAGTGGTGCTGGACACACTTGGTCCCATGAGCTTGTGAGAGTGATGCTGGACACACTTGGTCCCATGAGCCTGTGAGAGTGATGCTGGACACACTTGGTCCCATGAGCCTGTGAGAATGGTGCTGGACACACTTGGTCCCATGAGCCTGTGAGAGTGATGCTGGACACACTTGGTCCCATGAGCCTGTGAGAGTGATTCTGGACACACTTGGTCCCATGAGCCTGTGAGAGTGGTGCTGGATTATAGAGTGGGTCAATGACCAACTATGTTTTGGGGTTTCCTAGGTCTTGATTAGCAGCAGGATGTTCCAAATTAGGATGACATAGACAGGCTAGTAAACAGCCCTAATATTTTATTTATCTTTGGTTTCAAATACCCAGTATTGCCATTTTTTTTCCATTCCACTCCCCATTTTGGCTATCCCTTCCATTTGTCATTGGTTACTCCTAAACCCTACAAAATGACCTAGAACACTCCTAGGTGTTATCATTCACTGCTTGTCTGTCACAAAACCTAGTGTTATCAGATTGGTCAGCAGTGTTGCCTATGTGTATAGGATTAGCGGCCGTAGCTTTTAATACATGTAGTGAGGCTTCGATTCTCCTCTGTCTCCTAATATCGCCCACTATATTATTCCTACAAGGTAGCTAAAGCAGGTGTTCCTCTGATGCCATGCTCTGAAGTCTCACCCCCAACTCAGCCATTATTTCCAGCTTTGACAGCCAAAAGCCCGAAACACGTGTCCACAAGTTGGAAATGATGGCTGTGTCAATATTGAACTGCATGTTCGGCTGCTTTCTGAGCTCTCGGGATAGCATAGAGACAGACAGAGGATTTGCATGGCTCCGACCTACTCACTAAGGTTAATGGTTATGTTCTGTAATTTTAGTTCCATATGGGTTATGTAAAGACTGTTTTAAAGTGGAGCAATCACAGGTGACGCCGGCCCTGGAGTCAAAGAGCTGCAGGGCCTGGCTGACTAGGTGCCCCTGGGACATCCCAATTTGGGATATCCCACTGCGGGAACCCCTCAGATTGCCTGCAAGCCCCTTACCATTCCGCCGGGATCGCAGCCTGTGCGCTCCCATGCCTTGCCATTCAGAAACGCCAGGCCATTGTTTTGGGCTGCGCGTCGCCGTAGGAAATGCCGACAGTCACATCCCAGGCACAGGAGCGTGCACTCCAGAGGGGAGCCTGGGATGTGACTGTCGAAGTTTCCTATGCCGACATGCAGCACAAAACAATGGCTTTAAGTCGCGCATTCTTATGCATGGCTTAAAGCACCGATTGGGCGCACGCCCTCGCATTTGCTGGGGGAAAAGTTGAAAGGTAAGTGCCATGAATGATCTGGGAGTCTTCACACAGTGGGGTATCTCAATTCTGGATAGTCAAAATCCTGGTGATTGGTCCACTTTAAGATCATGAGCACGGGGAAGCAGACAGACATCATTAGTCTGGGCTTAACTTAAGAAACCATAGTATATGGCCAAATAAAAAAAAATTATATCATGTACACTGCCCACCACTCCACCGTGTGAATTTCGGGCACCTATCTTGAACACATGGATTTGGACTGGACTATGAATTAAAACGTACATTTAATTTTCTTCACCCTCAAGATAAGAGCTTTTCCCAGAAATGCTGATTGGTCAGAAGTAAAGATGTAGGTATATTCAGGAGCTTATCTTGGGCAAGCCTAACAACTATGTTGCCAAATAATTACTCCTGGTCCAACTTTAAGCCCCAATTTAAGCTATTCTTAAGTAACACAAACAGAAACAATAAATGAGAAAGTCACATAAAAAGCCATTTACCAATATCCAGGACCCGCTGCTTGGCGGTGTGCTGCCGAGAGTGCCAGTACTTCCAGTATTTTAGTTGTTCATCACGATTCTTATCCTCACTGAACACAACCATAATCACACTCTGCAGAAACAAAAAGGCTTGTTAGAGGATTTGTTGAGAAACCAACTAGGCTAGAATTAGTTTACTGAGGGTCCATATCCTTAATTTGCCCTCATTGGGCCCCTTGTGGTCTTTGGTCTTATGTTAATTGCAGCGCTGGGCAACATCAAGATTCAGCACCAGGTGCAGAAAACTGCGTTTTTATTTTATTATGTACCTAAAATGCAGATTTTACACATTGGACCAGGGTTTCCCAACCAGTAGCACCAGGGCCACCCGTGGGAAAAAGTGGGGGACATGGAGCACAGCAAACTTCTGCTCCAACAGGATGCTCTGTATGACCAAGTCCATAAGCTGCAGGCATTGAGCATTTTAGGACAAGGGTATTGTCAAAAGAGCTTGTGCCTGTGATGCGGAGCAGGACACCAGCCTTCTGTGAGCTGACAACCCCAAATCTCCACCGCCGTTTTCGCTTATAGTCAAGCCCCTGTTTACCGGGACACTTGAAAGCCTCACTGGACACTGTTGCACCCAGGTCTTAAAAGGCGAAAAGGATGTCAGCTTACGGCGAAGGCAGATGAATCACAAGGGTATCCCAAAGCAGAGGCCGTACACAGGTAGTCAGTCCGAGGATGCAGGCAGGGATACAGGGATGAGACAGGAGCGTAGTTGGGAGTAGCCAAAGGGTCAAGCCAGGAGGTCAGATGTAGCAAGGTATCCAAATGGGGCAGACAGGTTCGAGGTCAGGCAAGCAAAGGTCGGTTTAGGCAGCAAACTGGGAAGGTCGATCAAGCCGAGTCGGTATCAGATAAGCAGAGATTAAATCACACCCTAAGCTCAAGAAACTATAATGGGCACTGAGGACAGGGCTAGCTCCCTATTTATGGGGTGACTGACCAATGGCAACCAGGGAAGGAGTGTGTGGTGATTGGTGCCACTATGAACTTCTGCCCGGAGTGGCTACACATTTCCCAGGGGCTGGTCAGTCTTGGCAGCAAAGCTGACCAGCCCCTGATCTTGGTCAGGTGTGGAGGAGGCTGCACCGCCTGCCACCCACAATGCTGCGCCTCCTTGTAACTAAACTGCTGGACTGTGGGTCACGCGCCCGCACAGTTAGAGAGGAGCGAGGGAGGCTGTCAAGAGTGGCATGCGGCATTCCCCGACCGGGAGCAGCAAGCGCTCTTTGCTATATGCAGCCGGGAAGCACCGCACCACCCAGCAGACACTCGCCGCAGGCCCACCGATACAGGTACGTTTCTTACAGTGCCATTAGCCCATTTGGGGCACATACAGTCTAGTCCCTTTTTAAATCAGACCTCCGCTCTCTCAGGATGTTATATTGGTGCTGGTAGGGTGGTACTTGAGATAATTGGCAAATGCTTTCTGGCACCCCATTAAAAGGGTTGAGAAACTCTTTTCTACATAGCCTGCCACCCTAATCAAGTGTCATTAGTGACCTACATTGGCCTGTTCCATTTCCTTCAGAGGTAGAAGATGCTATAAAGATTCTCAGATGTGTTGTACCAAAGAGGGCTGCCATCAAGAATTTTATATATAATGTGATGGCTGGTTGACTAGTATGAACCTCAGTTTCCTATATAGCCTGAATACAGGGGTGAGCCAGGTTGCCTTAGGGCCCAGTTTAAATTATATAAGAAACTAATGTTCAAACTAAGAGACCAGCCATGTCATTATAGGTTATAGATTCTGTCATAACCTAAAATGTGATAGCTGGTCCTCAAGTTTCAACTTGGCCCCAGAATGTGGGCAAGGTAAGTGTTGAAGCATGGAATCCAGAGCGGTCCATCTGCCCCCCCCTGGGACCCTCAGATCCCATATTGGAATCTTGGCCCTTATACCAAGCAACACATATGCAGATATTTCCACTCCAAAAAGGACATGACATTGCCTCTAACCTATCCTACTCTACTCAAAAGTGAACATAGGAAGTTCTGAATGGAATTTAGCTTCATATGTGTCTTTCTCTGCCCCCAACCCTATTACTAGAGACAAACCTGTTTTATAGGAAGTCATTTTTTCAGGGATGACCACTTCTGGGTATAATACACAGCACTTTACATTCCTGCTTCGTCCCTCTCTGGAGGCTCTATATTCCTCTACCAGCAGTTTTTCTCCACAGCGCCCGCATGAGAGTAAAATCATACACTGTATTTTACTTTTGGTGGTTATTTTAATAAGATAGGGAAAAGGGCAATAACAAATGTGATCAGAAAACCACTGCACAATAGGAAGCCACATCTCCTCCCATATGATACATTGTGCATCAGTCCCTGCATGTGCAATGCTGGATTTTCTATGAAGGACAGATTCTTAATGTTTTAAAATGTATAGTATTGTGTGCCAAAGTAAGCCCTCAAGCTTGCCTGGCATATTATTTTCTTATGTTAGCAAATGTGTTTTATGGAAGCAGTTTTCACCATCTGCAACCTATTGCTATTGGCAACGGACACAAAGATCTAGAAGAAGAGAGAAATGAACCCTGTACACACAGAACGCTGCTGCTAGGTATGTGTAAGGTTAAGTGAGCTCCTTCAGCTCAGCAACAGTCATAGCAGCAGTGTTCTGTGTGTACAGGGCTCTTTTCTTTGAGACTGTCTAAAAGGCTCCAGGAAGGCTAATTTCCCCCTCCATCAAAATGCCCATCTGTGTAAAATCCCCTGCGATTGCCTTCCTATTGCGCATGTGCAGGCTGCATCTACGATCACCTCCATCTAAAACTGCCACAAGGTCAGGACGTGGAGGCGTAGCCAAAGGTGTACACTTTTATTACGTTTTACAGGACATTTAGTAAAAGCTTAAAGTGGACCAACACCCAGGATTTTGACTATCCTGGGTCTTGGTCCACTTCGGTAGGGCACCCCCGATCGGGGTGCCCCGCTGTGTGAAACCCCCACGAACCCCCCGAACTCACCTCTGTCAGCGGCGACGGACAAGCCGCGGACAAGCGGCTCCTCCGCCGCCGCCGCCTCCCGCGCGTCCCTGTTGACGCGCGCGTGCCCGCGCCGGCCATTCACAGACGGCCGGTGCGGGCGCGCGCACGACTAGAGGGGCGCGAGGGAGGCGGCGGCGCCCGGCCGCCGCCGAAACTAAGGTAAGGAGTTTGGGGGGGTTTCACCCCGCGGGACATCCCGATCTCGGATGTCCCGCGGGGAGGGAGGTGATCGGCCCGGGAATCTTATAGATTCCCGGGCCGATCACGGGTGGGTGTTGGTCCACTTTAATGAAGCAAGAGCTGCAGATTGAAGAGTGAGCACAGATGCCGGGCAACCCTCAGAGATACACATAGTGGGGCATCCCAAGCTTGTGATGCCCCACTGCAGAGGAACAATACCCAGTATAGTGAAAATTCCGGGTGGTGTCCATCTCTAAATGGTGGAGCATCACAAATTAGGACTGCTAGCAGGTCCACTTCACCATCTGTTTTTTCCTTTTTGGATGTTCACGTCAGTCAATTGACATTGTGTATGGTCAGACCAATGATGTAGGCGCCATTGTGGATTCATAGATTTCCCATGTGCAAAGGCTTTGAATTATTCACAGATTTCACAGCAAGCCTGTGCCCACAGGCACCTATTTTGAAAGCATGATAATGCAGAAAGATATTCAATATGTGTTTCCTAGTATTCCATTACCCATAACCCCATTCTTACAGTGGAACCACTATCACCTGTGCAGTATATGGCGGCTGAAAAACCTTCATTCAGCTAACCTGCAGTAGCCTCGAGGGGTAACTTAAACATTAAAAGTAGCCTCAAAGGGCTGTGCAAACATCTGTAGCTGCCATTGTGATAGACACAAAAGGATGCTTATCAGCAACAGCTTTCCACCAGGAACATTCTAAATGCTACGAGTATTCTATGGATTATGTGATGTGTCTTTCTACATATTTCAGACACGGCTCCCTGCTTTTATCTCTTACTTTCTGCTCTTTGTTGTGTTAGTAGATGAAGTCTGTGATGGAGGACTACAGAAAAATCTCCCTACAACTCAACTTGCTGAATGTGTTAAAGAAGAAACTTAATGATAGAACAAGGGGGACAACCTGAAGCTAGTCGGAGGGAAGATCAGAAGCAATGTTAGAAAATATTATTTTACAGAAAGGAGTAGTAGATGATTGGAACAAATTTCCAGCAGAGGTAGTTGAAAAATTGACGCAAGGCCTAGATTCATAGGTTTAACAATTTAAATAAGGCACGATTCCATAGAGACCATTACATACATAAATTCAAATTGTTCTCACATTAGTGTTTCAGAAGGTCCGATCACCAAAGGTGGCACCGAAGGCCAGGGCCATTGAAACACATCTAGCTTGTCCTTCCAATAAGGGTCCTGGTGCCATAGGCAGCTGCATTAAGCATTGAGTGGAAGGACTTACAGAAAGGTATGTGCCCTAGTCTAGAAGGGTCTTCTTATGCCAAGGGCATGCATTGTTGTAATGGAGGACAAGGAGGTACCAGAACCTATATAAGGTTGGATTTATTACGATTTCATATGCCCTAGGGTTGAAGTCTGTAAAGACCTTAGCAGGAGGGAGGTCCAGCAGTGAGCATGGGAAAAACAGCCAGAACAAAAGGAAACCTTGAATCAGGATTACAGAGACAGCCATCATTAGGACCTGAGGAGGAAGACTAAAGGTCTAGGTACCTGCTAGAGTATACGGGACTGTGATGTGTCTGTTAGAATCGCAAATGGGAAAGCGAAGGCATGTTGTTGTGGGTAACTAGCCGTGCTGTTGACACAACTTCTGCTCGAACAGTGTGCTATAAATCTGGACAAGCTTTTAAAAAAAAGGAACCTTCTTAGGAAACAAATTTGGACTTGCTTTGCATTGGAGGATATTGCTGCTTATGTCCACATCCCACACATGCACCACATGACGCCTCAGGGTCCCAGAACAATTCACTACCTGCTGCTTTCCTCATAACCCGGCATGTGTGGGCAACATTGACCTTTAGCTTCCTCCTTAGAATGTTTTGTGGCTTCCACAATGGCAAAATAGAAAACCTGCTTCTGCAAGGTTCCTAAGCTAAAAGGCTGCATCGGGGTAACAAAAATTAACAGGTAAGCTCACTTTCCATGTCCTCATGGTGCTGTAATTATATGTTAACATCTCTCTTTGATTTGTTTGCAATTCTGTGTTTTATAAGAAACCGTTTTCCTTGTGCAACCTTGTGTTTACATTAGCAACCATACACTGGTGTGTTGTGTTTGGTGTACAGAGCAGGGACTATGGCTTGCTAATCATCTAATTGGTTGAGGCAGATAGGACGCTTCACACTCACAGATCACTCCTGATTCAATTCAGCCTCCTCAGTTGAGGGGATCACAATCTTGTGTTCCAGTAGATAAAGGATTACTGGCAGCATTCTCTCCCTGTCATTACTGCTGCCTGATTTTTCCAGGCTCTGCCTTGTGGTGCTTTGCAGCTGCAACATTTGCTTTAGCAACACAGACCCACAGGATTATAATAAACTTGAAAACAGCATGCTGATAAATAAATCACAGATATGGGGGAAGTTTTAAATTTCCAAAAGAGGAAAACAATAAGGCAGAACACAAAAAACCTGACAAAATTGAGTTTGCCTTTAAGGAAGAGCAGATAAATATTTAAAGCCTGCCTTTAGATTAAAAAAAAAAACAAGTGTAATGCTTCCTTTTTCCACGATAGTGAAGCTCTAACCTAAAGCGGCAGGACTAACTCATAAGAAAGGAGAGCTAACTGTTCCTCTTGGGTCACCTCTTCCTGGCTTCCATTGATATGATATGCTTGGTTCAGAATGATGTCTGATCATAGGAAAGGAAAGCATTAAGCCTGAAACTGGTGCGGGGCATGGGGAGTATTTAAACCATTTTTGGTTAATTGCCTTAACAGCTGTCTTGGGGTCCACTCATTTTTTGTTGATTCCTAATTCTTTATTGTAGTTTTTTTGATTACTTAATATTGTAGGACTTAAAGTGGACAAAAAGCGGCACATGCGCCACCGGCCCGGGGAAGGGTGAGTGATATTGGGCGACCTGGGGGGTTTCACACAGCGGGGCATCCCAAATTTAGGTGCCCAGGGGGCAAAGACCAAAGCCCAGTAAATCTTGGGTTTTGGTCCACTTTAAGATGGAGTAATTGAAACAAATAATAATCAAGTGATAACATTCCATACCCGGACTTTGGAGATGGGGTGCCTAAAACATTTATTGGCTCCAGTTTCGCTCAGAGTGACGGCATAGAACTGCCCTTTGTTCAAGTAAGTCATGGGGACCTCCCCTTGTTTCTGGCGGAGGGACTTGGTCGCTTCCAGAGTATACTGAAATGTGCTGTGCAGGGAAAACACAAAATGGTATTAGTACAATCTCAAGGGAATCTTTACATTCAGGCGACTTTACGAGCCATGTCTCCTCTGGCATTTTCTGCCTCAGTAAAAGCTATAAATACATTGACATTACCTGGATGATTGATCATACATGAATTCCTCGGTAGCTGATGAGATGCGATATTTCTGAAATATTACAATAGTAGATATTTAGAGGTAGCTGTGGGTATTATATTACTTTCACGTTTTGTTTATAGTTAAAGAATTTTGACCACAATTTATACCAGCAGACCATAAAACTTTAGAAAAGGAAAATATCAAAAGAAGAACAAACATACGACCTAGAACTGTAAAACTTCTATTTTTCTAAAGAAGCAGTAAATCTTATGTCATTCTTTTTTCTTTAACTACATTTTATTGAGAATTTAAAGAAGTTCCAAAAATAGAACCGATTAGGTACTAATATTGTATGCATCCAGTACAATTAGGGCCGGCCCTTGGGTTGTGTGCGAGGTGTGCCATTGTAAAGGCTGCCATGGTCATGGAGGGCGCCATGAAGCTGAGCTTGGCCGTTTGAGCGGTTGAGCTGCCAGGTAGATTAGGGCATCAGTTTACTGGTCCGCTGTTTGCCCAGTTTAATGGTTCTTTGGGGGGGGGGGCAATTGGAGCTGCTGGGGGTGAACAGTTGGTTGAGTTAGAAGGGGTGCCATGCGCACCTCTGTTCTGTCCTTTAAAGTGGAACAAACTGGTTGATTCTTTATCCTCAGGGCATTCCCAATTTGTGTGAACCCACTGAGATTGGCAGCATACACACATTGCAAGCAATCCCGTGGCACATGCTGTATCAATTAATGCAAAGCATTGAACTATTTTTGTCCTGGCACAGAGAGTGGAGAGCAGCTGGAATCCCTGGCACATCAGCCAGGAAAGCCGGGCATGTGGCCCATGCCTGCACCATGGGATCGCTTGTGAGGTAAGTATACCAGTGATCCTGGGTGGGCCATCCCACAATGAATGATTGTCCACTCGCCCCTAGCATCATGCCCGATACCAGCGGTTGGTCATATGGGGCAGTGAACTGGCAGCCAATGGCTAGGGAACGCTTCTGTGAGTGGGTACCTCTGCCTGGCATCAGGGTTGAAGATGGTTTTGCGCAGGGGGCTTCCAGTAACCCCCCTCCCCAGTGGCTGTTGCCAACTATATGGCCGGTTGTGAGGAAGTGCAGAAGGGTGTTGGGGGGTCCTGTATCCTCGCACAGGGCGCCTTTCATCCTAAGGTCAGCCTCTAGTACAATGTTTCCATCAATAAGGAAAATGGGAAAACCGACTGCTCAGCTGAGAGCCCATCCATCAAGCCACTGCCGTACCATTAGCCTAAAGAAAAAATGGTCATGGACCCAGAACTCGCTACCGTGTTGGACATCAGAAATCTTTGGTCATATTTTTAATATAGTCTGTGTGTCACCAGGCTTTGTCATCACTCATTGTCCAGCAATAACCAATGAAACATGTTTGATGTCAAAGGGACAGTCAAGTAGTTAAGTCATTTTTCTGACTTACTGATTCCCAAAACCACACCATAGTCAAGTCTTCTGCCTCAATACAGGAATACAGAGAAATATAGCTATGGGTGGAAACGGACAATGCTATATACACTGTTGGATTGGTTATAGGTCTGGTAACATACTCTCTGAATTGGGCCAATGTGGCCAACATGAGCACCAAACCCCCTTGGTGTATATCTGTTAACCAATGTGAAAACCACAGTTTTTACCATAAAAAGTCACAGTATGGTTGAGGCCAGGTCAAGTTTTTCCAAGCAAGTTTGGCTCGTGGCTTTATAAGGAATCTCAGTAGGAGAGCATTGCCGTGATTCAACTATCTTGCTGCTCCTCTAGCTGTAATAGTTACCTTGGCCTTTGAAATAAGATCTTGACTTTGAAACTGTAAGAAGATCTAAAGGCCTTACCTATGCCTTTATTACACATTTGAAGGTCTGTACAGATAGCATCATGATGCAGGGGGTCCAAAACCCTCTGGGTGAAATCTTAACGGAAAATCTAACTTTCATGGGACTTTTTCACAGACCTCAGACCAACATAAAGGGCAGGAGACATAGCTTTTGCTCTGTAGGCCAGGTTCCTGCAGCCTAGTTTGGGGAGCCAGGAATTGCACTTCCTGCTTCTGGCCAGCAGGTGGTATGTGTACGGCCTGCAAGAACAAGTAATTAATAAATAGACTCGCAGGACACTTCAGGCAAACTAAAAACACAATGTTACAGAACCCTGTATAGTGCCCTGATGATGACCTTGGATTGATACCTGAGGACCACTTGAGAATTCTCTAGTGGGCCAGTTTTTCCAGTCCTAACCAGCCCTAATCAGCAACCACATCATTCACACATGTATACTTTGCCCCAGATTTGATGTATAGTTAGTGTATTTAGATTATTTTTCATTAAACAATGACTTTTAAACATATTTTTAGCAATTTTGGATCCACTTGATTCTCACCAAAAAATACCAGGCAATTGTTTTGCTTTGTTTTCTTACCTCCGTTTCTTTGAAGCTTTCATTGTAGGTGCTGTCCGGTGTACTCCGCTGATCGTCTTTGAGGTAGTCTGTATGTTGGCTTATATGTCCTGAATAAGGACTCTGCTCAAATATCACCCCTCTGGGTTCTTCACCGTCTCCTCTGAAAGGCACAGGTGGTGACATGAACAAAGGCGTAAACTCCTCTGCTTTTACCACAGTGACAGAGGAAGCCGGGGCAGGTGGGCTGTTTGATAAATTGTTGTACTGCTCTCTCTTGGAGTCAACTGACTCTGTGTTCAAGGAAAGGTTTACTGGAGCGGCTTTTAGGACTTGCACCCTGTTCTCCCCAGAGCTCAGGTTACCCGAAGACTCTGAACTCTGAATAGTATTCCTGTAACCACAAACAATAATGTAAAAAATAAATGTATAGTATGCATAACAAAAGTGAATATTTATCCATCATTCATTTTGAAATAACTGGGTGTGTTGTTCCTGCTGCGGCTACAAGTGATGGCTTATCACTATCTTATTTCATGGTACAGATATTAAATGGTGGTAGGATGAGCAGGACAGCTGTCACACTGATTCAGGCCTAGGCACGGTTTCAAATTATGCAACAAGTTAAATTACATGTGAAACTACTGTTGGCTTTGATCCTCATTAGTGATAACTGTCTAATTCAGGTCATTGCTAATACTAATTCAAATACGGCTTATATGGTTTGACAAGGTCACATTTTGGCACTAAGAAAACCATTTTTATGCACTAAAAAAAGAAGACTTATCCCTTTCCCCTGGGCTACCAGGCCAGCGCACCAGATAGAGGCTGGTAACCCGGGGCATGGAGGCCTAGTGGCCAGCCCTAAGCCTTGGCGATATAACAGTCCCTATAGCGCCTTTACACTTTTTGTGAACTGGTAAGGAGTCTATGTAAAGAGCGTAGTATAAAAATAATAGAGCGCAAGATACAGCAGACAGGTGACAGGTTGCTCTGGCAGTGGACAGTTAAAGCCTCTGTCCAAGCAAACACTAACTCCCCCTTGGGAACAGTAAAAAATGAGCTATTTCAACACCTGAAATGTTCTGATTATACGTAAATACCTCATGTATTTCAGACAAAAACAGTTTCTGGGTTGTGGCTGAGCTGGTAAGGGCATGTCATGGTGCAGATTTTTGAGTATGCTCTGCTTTGGTCAGAGAAAGCTGAAGGACCACTAACTTGCCATGCTCGCTCACACAAAGCACCAAGAAGCAAGGTGGCTGTAGGACCAATTTTTGCATGGCCCTGGAGGAATAAAAATGATAAAAAAAAGGAGAAACTTTGGAGCCCTACTACTGTTTCTACCTTGCGCTGCAAGGAATGGAGAGGCACAAGGGACAGGCATCAGGTGAGCAGATTGCTGGCTAATTTTTGCTGTTGGGTTTAGAGTCCCTTTAAGTGTAATCAGTAACTGTTATAGGGGATTGAAAATCATGCTTTTGGTCCACTTTAACAAACCTTTGGCCCTTCATCATTTCTCAGAGTTTTAAGCTTCTATTACAATATCCAGGAATGGTGCAGCACATTGTGAACACGTTCGATCACACTATATTGAGATTTATTCCTGGTTTCATCCCTTCTAGAAAGTTATATATCACTATTGCAGAGCCTTATCTTTAAGTAGGAGAAAGGCTGCCGAGTGTTTTATGAGCCTCCTTATCATTGATAAAGAATGATAGAAGGATAAAAGAAGTCGTTTTAAAATCAGCAGCCAAGTGAGACTTGATTCCATGAGTTCCCATAACTTACTTATCATAAGGGACAGGCAAACCACTGGATATGGAAACATTTTCTCCACTTTTCTAACTTGATTTCTCCAAAAATACAATCCATGGAATCATCTTAGTAAAAACCAAATTGTGGAGGAAGTTTAACATATATATGACTGAAGACTTCAGATCTGCTGCTGCTTAAAGCGGACCAAAACCCAGAGCGATCGGCCCGGGAATCTATAAGATTCCCAGGCAGATTGTCGCCCTCCCCCCTGGGTATCCAAAATCGGCATGCCCCGCTGTGTGAAACCCCCAAGGTCGGCCGCTACACTTCCCAGTCCAACGGCGCCTTTGTGAATGGCCAAACGCGCTGATTGGACGAGCCGGGGAAATGGACCAAAACCCAAGATCCTCAATCCTGGGTTTTGGTCCATTTTAAAGAGCCCAAAGTCCAAAACTAAACGTAACCACTCATTCGCTTAAAGTGAAACAAAAACACAGGATTTTCACTACCCCGAGATTTGTTCCTTTACCCTGGGGCATCCCGATTCAGGGTGTCCCGCTGTGAGAAACCCTCCTGATCCCCAATTACCCTCTCCACAGTTCCACTGGGCACGCGCAGGCTCTCATTCAATCAGTGAAATTATGCTATGCATATTAATGCTCTGCGATACAGCTCTGTTTAGACCCGTGTTTGGTGACTGGGAGCGGCCACGTCCACGGTTCCCATTAAATGTGGTTTTGTTCCACTTTTAAGGGGTTTAAAAAACAAAAACACTAACCTGGTATCTGCAGGGAGCTCATTATTACAGTGGTTCGGGCAGCAGTGAACCTGTACAAATGCAGCAGCCATGTTCCCTCTGCTTTGCCTACCAGCGCCTTCCTAAGCAACCTGATGGTCTGCTAGTGGTGGCGCGCAGAGCAGAAGGACAGGGGGGCAACCTCCTGTGGCAGCTGACAGAATCACTGTGGGAACAAGCATCTGGGACCAAGTAAGTATTTCTTTTAAAAACCATTCTTCCCTCAACATGACGGGACAGGGGGAGGTGAGTTTACTTTTTTTTCAAATAATTTTATTGATATGGACAAGAAACTTTCCTAAGAGTTAACTTTTAGATTGAATGGTCTATTTAAATGACCCATAAGAAGACCTAACCTTCCAGGATCCTCCACAGCAGCAACCCCAACCTTCTCCTGCAGCTACCTGTCTAGTTCATCGGACAAACGGGCATACCTAGTGAACCAATTTGCGAACAAAGTAAGTAATTAATCTTATTTTCAGACACTATATGGGGCATTAAGCATCAGATTATCCCAGACCAGTTTAGAACTAACATGGAAGGTGCATGTGAACAGGGCAGTTAGACAATACAGCATTCAACCCTGTTAGCTACCAACCAATCTTATAATCTGTCTCTAAAATCTAGTTAAAACCAAATCAAAAGGGTGTTGGATGATGGCAGGAGGGGGGCTTTGGGGTGTGAAATGCTACACCTCCAGTCATGAGATATAATAAACATCAACCCTGTCCACTTTAAAACAGTATGGTAAATGTAAGAGTGCGGGGCATGATTATGATTTCTTAGCATAAAAGAGTGAACATGAAAATTTGATTAACTTACCTTTTCTCTTGTTCATCATGAGCATGTTCATTTACTTTGTTTAAAGGCAATACTCTTTTATCCCTTGGCACCTGGATATAGAAAGACATAAGAAGGAAGAACTACTATCCTTTGACAATACTTTATTGAGAACATTGCCAAAACATGGTGGACATTTGGTATTTAGGCCCTCCCTTAGATGGATATAGACAAGAGGGAGCGAGATATGAGTTCCACATGCAAAAATTAATCTTCCAATCTTATTGATAGTTGGCAAACCAAATAGAATACCAGTTATCAGGC
The DNA here is from genome assembly GCA_027917425.1 of Gastrophryne carolinensis. Lineage (NCBI taxonomy): Eukaryota > Metazoa > Chordata > Amphibia > Anura > Microhylidae > Gastrophryne > Gastrophryne carolinensis. Next base: position 388,881,357 of record CM051239.1, on the reverse strand, counting down.
AAATGTGATACTGTTGGACTGGGGATTTTGAGCTGGGGAAGACTATGTTGGTCATTAGATACCGATTCCGCCTCTTTCGGGATATCAAATATCTTACCAACCCATTAATTGGCCTTAAAAGCACAAGCTTTTCAATGACAAACCAGCTATTGTTTTATCATCTGAATATCTGGACTGAACGGGGTCACCTGAGAGCCATTGGGTGTGCTCAAGACTCTACTCAATTGAAAACCTTGCTAAGCCAGGGTTTTTTGTAAAAAAGCTTTTACAGGACTGAAAATCTACATCATGTTTTATTTTGTTTACTCTGTTGCTACTTTGATCTATTTCTAGACTGCCATTTGTAGCCACCAATTTGATCTTTTCTGATCTTACCTTTGCCATTACCACCTATATCACCTAAACTCATTGCTAATCTACATTGACCAAAATTATTCAGAACCTTGTGATCATAGCAGGCAAGTCGTGGGGCAAGATGGGGTATTACCATGCCAGTAATGAAAACCGGAAATGCCAGCTGTGTATGTGTGGGGGGCACCAGTAATCAGGATGCCCCCGATGCTTCTACCAAAACCTGTTTGGGGTCAAATGGGTCCTGGTAAACTTTAATACCTAGAAAAAGGTATATGTTGTGGAACTTTGAAAAAAGGGTGATTGTTTGGGTAACATATAGTTCATATGAATTTACTAAGATGAAAGTAAAGGTTACCTTATAATAATCATATAACAGACCAAGAGCAGCAGCACTGTCTTCATCTCCATTGATACTCATCATTGCCTTTGTAGCAGCAGTCAGTGGATTCTCCAGGTAACTCTTCCAGGCTTCATCCTCACTGGTGTATGGCCGTCGGGAGTTAAACGCTGCTTCATTGGGAACCAAGACGACAAGCCTTTTACTAAATCAGGGAAAATGGCATGGTTGATATCCACATAAGAATACAGTCACAAAATACTCAGTAACTTTACTAACAGTAAAGGGATTTAATAAAACAACATAACACAGGTCTGGATTAAGTCTACTAAAGAGTTTAGATCACCAAAGGGCAATGTCTAACGCCATCCCTGCTCTTCTTTGATCCAAAGCTTTATTATGTAATTTTTTTTTAACCATTATGAGCTGTAACACACCTATTAGTTGTGTACTCTACAAATCTGGACCTTTTGGAAAAGTAGCATGATGCATTTTTTAAAGCAAGTCATAAGAAGGCCTGTTTACAATCTGCCTGAACCTATATAAAAGGGCACAGCAAGCATGTGGAAGAAGGTTTTCTGGTCAGGTGAAACCACAATTTAACTTTTTACCTAGATGCAGAACAGACATGAAACATGGTGGTGGCAGCATCATGCTATGAGGAGGCTTGGGCTGGCAAGCTGGTCAAAAGTCATGGCAAGTTGGATGGATCTAAATACAGGACAATCCTGGAAAAGGAAAACCTGTTAGAGGCTGCAAACAGCTTGAGACTACAATGGAATAGTTTAAAGAAGTCCCACATCCATTTTCTACCCAATGGGCGTGAGGCTGCATTGTGACAATCTTGGGGGGCATCCAGTTTGCTGGACCCCCCCCCATGCAATGCCCCCCAAAACCCTTACCTGAGACTTGAACCTCAGCTTGCGATTGGACATGTGGGCCAGCTTGGACCGGCAGCCGGGAGAGAGAAAGCGACCCCGGCCCAAGTGACTACTGGCAGCCAATTGCAGGATTGGTTGCACCTTGGCCTAGCTTTGTATACAGCCATACTCAGGCCATACCCACCTGCAGGCCAGAACCATGAAGTATGCAACCCTGACTACGGGGGATGAGAGAGAGCCATTAGTAGTATTATAAACAGGGAGTCTTGTGCACTTGGGAACCCCCAGATCAGATTCTGTGAGAATGTCCATAAACATGGACTTTGCCTTTAAACTTTTTTGGAACAGTCTGGGGAAAGCCTCTTTCTCTTCCAAAATCACTGGATCCCAGTGCAAAAAACCAGCTCAATAAAAGGCATAGTTAAAGGAACCGCAGGGGATCTTGACTGGCCCCCGCAGAGCCCCAACCTCAACACCAACCAACACATTTGGGATGAAATAGATGGCTAGCTAGGTCCTCTGTTTTAGCTGCAGTGCCTGGCCTAGCAAGTGCTCAATCAGGCGAATGGACAAAAATTCCCATAGACTAACTAAAAAATCATGTAGAAAGGCTTCCTGGAAGAGAGGAACCTGTATAAAAAGACTGTATAAATTAGTGGGAGGGGACCAATGTCACATGACTGCCTATGGATTTAAAATTAAATGTAAAAAAACCTGCAGGTGTACTGTATGTGTCCAAATGTATTTGTTCATATAATGTATGGCAGAAGGTGCCTAAGAAAGTCAGAATGTCTGCAGCTCTCTGGCAAACTGATGTGCCTGGGAGAGATTGCAGGAGCTTATAAACCATAAAGAGGCTCGATTTATCTCCATAACATTTCAGTTTTTCCATTTACCAGAATGCATCCTTATTTTAAGTTACTGTCATTACTGCCCCAGGAAAAAGAAAGAAAAATACATTTCATTAAGCATACAAAAAGCTTATATATCAGTAAGATAATAGTTTTTCCCTTTTGCATTTTCGAATATTTGGATAGGTTGTTACAGATTTTCTGTATAGTCAATGTATGTAATATATATCTGCACAAATTTTTCCAAACCAAGAGATCAGTCAACTGCTCAAAAAAGTCCCCTTTGTCTTTGGCAGAGGAGTAGCTAGGCATTCTGGCACCCAAGGTAAAGATTCAAAATGGTGCCCCCACCTGTTCTCAAGACCCCCTTTGTAGCCACCCTGACCTGCTGCACCCTGGGAAAGTGACCCCCCCCCCCCACCAGCTATGCCCTTGGTCTTTGGCAAGGGCTGTAAAAGGCATTTCCAAGTTCGCCAAGCCAGAAGTACAAGTAACACCACAACAGGTCATATAGCTGTGATAGATTTTTGGTTGTTGGCTCACTTTAAACCTAAGGAAGTGGTGCTGGGGGCTACTTTCAGCTTAGTCGGCAATAAATAAAGCAATGCAGCTCACTGGTATTCTCCCTGTGGTCCCTATGGCAAACGTACCCCTTCTCTAAGCTGGTTTAGAAGGTCTCTCTTTTCTACAGTCCCTCCCACATCTCTCTCCCTCTTTTTTTTTTACAATGCATCCATCATTCTGCCTCTGTTTCTCTATTACCAGGTGCACGATCAAGATAGGTCTTAACTTTTGTTTTGTAAAAAAATTATAATTTGTGTCACACCCCCTGAGATTAACTTAATGCATACGGGTGACCCTCAGTACATATATATGTGTGTGTATATATATATATATATATATATACACACACACATATATACACACAAAAAGCGGATCACAGATGCACACCATAGGAATATGCAGAAAGTGAATTGGATTTAGATTTTTAAGAAATCAAATCAGGACATTCAGGTCCTTAATACAGAGGCCATCACTATGGCACATTGTAACACTTTCCAAGGAATAGTATCTTACAAATGTAGCAGTGTCAGACATGTGTAACAAGACATAGGTAACAAAAATAAAGATACATTACATGTACAAAATCAATTTGGAAATCTGCGAGCATCAACGTTTGTGATACAAGTGACACACTGATTCAGATACAATCCCCTCGATTCAAAGAGCAAAAGTTAATTGATTTCGGATCGAGAATCGTAAGTTTGGGTGGCCATTTACGACTCGCACGAGCCTACGTTCGAATGCGTATATGCTCTTACGATCATCGCAAGTTCGTTCCTAAATTTTAGGATCAAAACGTAAAACTTAGGATCAAATCCTAAAACTTAGGATGAAAACGTAAAACTTAGGATAATTGGATGTGTTTAGGTGTGATTCAGAGAACAGTTTTCCAACCTCTAAATACGTTTTAAAAGAAAGCCACTGCCGACACCTTTTAGCAGTCGGATTGCTGTTCTTGAACAGGTTTTTTGGCTATGTGGAGGAGTCTGCGCGTCTTGAGCTCCAATGAACTGCATGTATCAGCATGGCCGAGGCCATAAATTGTATGGCAATGCATACCTGATTCATGTATGCCTTATAAAAGCATTTTAATGTGGACCTTAATTAGTCCTTTGCATGTAAACCTTTATTTGGCAATATATTTGCGTTAATTAAAGAAACGTATGTCCTTTGGTATTTATTTTTAAATTGATGTACTAGAATAATATTTTTAGATTGCATTTATTGGTGTAGTTGTTTACCTTTGCTTTGTTTAATTATTTAAGCACATCTTTGGTCAGATGCATCACACTTACTGAGGAGAGGAGAGCGGGATAAAGTGCAGGATGTGGGTTACTGCTGTATTTTGCACAGACACAGCAGAGCTGGGGGCACGGAAAGGTCAGAAATCAAAGAATCCAGAGCAACACAGTCACAAGGCCCTTTCTGTTTGCAGGCTGCCCGATAATACCTGAGCCGCCATCTTGGCTGTTTCTAGGCTCATAACATGCAGAAGTTGCTGGGTGTTTTTTAATATTTGAGAGCAATCTGTATGTAGAGGGTGTGGGTAACCACACACAAAATTTAAAGTTGTAGCATTTGAAGCCAAAATATTAAAATTAAATCCACAAGTAAAAAATGCAAGTTAACTAAAAATTAAACAAAGTAAGATTTACTTATGCAAATGCATTCATTAATGGTTGGTTACTACAAAATGAATGAAATAAAGAAAAATAAAAGACCAAATATTTAGAATGCACTTTAATGAGGTAAGTTTGTAGTGCGCAGGCGCAAGATCAGAAGGATTTACGTCCAGACAAAAAAGGAAAAAGGGCAAAACCAATGTTGCAACCTGAGAAATGAAACGGAAAATTCAGGATGGAAACTGACATAGGTCTGATTCCCGAACTGCCATACGAACGGACGTATATTTTAGGATAGAAACGTATTTGCTTATAGAATCACTCGCAAGTTCATACGAACGCACGAGCGTACGGGAAAAATAGGATGATCGGCACCAAAATCAAAGCTGTTACATGTTTCTTTGAATCGACCCTAATGTATAGCTCCAGGTTTACAGTATGGATATTACAATCCACAGTTGAAAAACTACTTGTAAATATGATACCAAAAAAGACTATTTACATTTATTTGTAACTGCACCATCTGACTCCCCATCAGGATTAAAACAAGGGCTATATTCATATGAAGGGCATAATATGAAGTCCCTAATGCAGGGGCTGCCTGTCCACATACAATCTCTCCATCACTTGCTTTGCCCAATTAGGGGATGATAATGGCTCTGTTTATGGTATCAGGAGCAAGCATTCATGCAAGTGCACACACATCCTAAAGATACTAGGGATGTGCCCACTGATTTGGTATGCCCCAGGGGAAGGCCAGTGGCCCGTTGGGTTTTGTTCCAAGTCCAAATAGGGCCACGTACTCCTCTAATTCCAGGATCATCCTGAAATCTTGCACAAGACGATGTTTAAGCTAGGGTCAGCGCTGACTCCATGTTCTCCTGCAGTATTAGAGAGCTACAGGAAAAGCCTCATCTGGCACCATGACAATTGTATTATTATTAACATTATGGCCACTGAGGGGCTGAATAGAGGTACATGCTGTATAGAATAAGAACAATGATAACGCTCTTGACATCTGGCAAGAAATGTGTTGCAGTGTCAACATCTAATATTGTCCAACAGAGGTCAAATATACAGGAGATAATTATTTCTAAATACACAAATGTTTTTTTCCCTAGCCCAAGCAGCTGGCCTCAATGTGCCACCCATGATGCCAAGTAATGCGTAACCGAACAATAAAGTAAACTCATATTTAAGAGCAGATAATGTGCGATAAGGCAGGGGAGGAGATAACATGCAGGCCTGTGCTAAACTGGATATACCGCATGCACCCTCCCTGAACACCCAGACTGGGGGAGGCAAACAATCTTGTAACCAGTGCCAGCTGCCTTCGCCGCAGCTCTTCTTAATTAGGTCTTTATAAAAAAAATAAAATAATAATAATAAATAATAATAATAATAATAATTATATATATATATATATATATATATATATATATATATATTCGACAAAACAGAAAAAATATAATAGTTGCAACTGGTGCTGAATTGGGTCCAATGACTTGCACCAGGAATAGCCAAACTACTATTGCAGGAAGTGCTGTTCTGACCCAACCGGGGATCATCTGTTGGCCCACAGGCCCTAACCCTACATGTACATGTACATGAAAATCCAAGAAGGACACAGTATTTGTGATTTGAATGAGTTTGTTATTAATACATTAACTTACTTATATTCAATTAAGAAACTTTGCAATTTATATTGTGCAACATTGTGTATAGTGACATCTGTTGCGGTAAGCGCAGGCATTTTTAATGGATTTCATTTCAGCTATGCCAGAGGTGCAGTGTTTTAAATATGTGCTGCATAAATGAAAAAAAAAATGTAAAAACTTTTTTTGCACAGAAGGAATGGTAAGCAAAATACCGGTGCACTGTGTTACACCTTGCATTGCTTGCATTACTTCTATAGCATGTGGTGGCTTTGCGTTGAAAATGTTGTGTACGAGGTTTTCCCAACAGTGTTGCGCGGCAATAGTGCCTGTGAAAACTTGCTGATTTAAAATAATTGGCAGCATCTTCCTTTGTATTGTGATTTCACTCTGCAATGCAGTGCAAGTGGGTAGTTGTGTCTATAAAGCACCTAGAAGGATTTCTTCTGCTAGGCACCAAGAATTAACATCCTTTGGCACAAAGCAGTTAATTGGTTACTCTAAATGCCACAACAAGGCTTCCTTTGGTATCTGCATCAAGGCCCATTCATATTTAGTTCTGTGTGAAAAATTTGTATGGAAGATGCTTTACCTATATATATGGACCACCAACCCACACCTCTGCTCACCTCTTCCAGCATCATCACTGCCCACCTTACACCACTCACCTAACCTTTTCCTGCCTCACTTCTTCCCACCTAACCTTTTGTTGCCTCACCTCAGCTCTGCTTACTTCACCTCTACCGGATTTTTCTCAGCGCACCGCTGGCCACCTCATGTCTACCCAGCTCACCTCGTGTCTACCCAGCTCACCTCGTGTCTACCCAGCCCACCTCGTGTCTACCCAGCCCACCTCGTGTCTACCCAGCCCACCTCGTGTCTACCCAGCCCACCTCGTGTCTACCCAGCCCACCTCGTGTCTACCCAGCCCACCTCGTGTCTACCCAGCCCACCTCGTGTCTACCCAGCCCACCTCGTGTCTACCCAGCTCACCTCGTGTCTACCCAGCCCACCTCGTGTCTACCCAGCCCACCTCGTGTCTACCCAGCCCACCTCGTGTCTACCCAGCTCACCTCGTGTCTACCCAGCCCACCTCGTGTCTACCCAGCCCACCTCGTGTCTACCCAGCCCACCTCGTGTCTACCCAGCCCACCTCGTGTCTACCCAGCTCACCTCGTGTCTACCCAGCTCACCTCGTGTCTACCCAGCTCACCTCGTGTCTACCCAGCTCACCTCGTGTCTACCCAGCTCACCTCATGTCTACCCAGCTCACCTCGGCTCACATCTTCCAGTCTCACCTCTGCGCACTTTTGCTTTCCCTATCTCACGCGTGCCCATATCTGCATATATATGAAATCTATTTAAATGCTTCAGGTCACAGCTTTCCTTTATTAAACCGTTTGCATTTTATTGTGACCCCTGGAAGTGGAGCAATAAGACAATGCAGCCCTAGGACCAAAAATGTAAAATGGCCTAAAGTGTTTTTCCCCACCCATATTTTAAAGGATCATTTTGATTTAGGGAGAGGGATATTGTGCATTTTCTGTATTTTCCAGCCAGCAGATGGCGCCATTTTGTATACAATGCTATCGCAATTGTTTTGTATGTATGTTTACTATGCACACTGCACAACCATCTTAAGTGTTTAAACAAGTCGCTTACTTCATCTATACTCATCTACTAAACACCTGAAAGTCTTAAATTATTAATTATGAAAAGCCTTGATTACAGTGGATAGCTTGTAGAAATGTCACACTAGACACAGCCTTCTTGAAAATTCCTAAATACACATATTTATGTCCAAGCCACCAGTCTGCTGCTAGATTGTCTATGAAGTGGTATGGGGTAGGTTTAAACCAGACTAACAGCCTGGGCCAGTCGGAAAAGAAAGGTAGTGGCCATTTTGGAGCTTCCTCTCCCAGCACCTCAGCCATGCTGCTGCCTGGATTCAGCTGACATAACTGACAATGCACAGTAACAGGAAGCCCTGCAGCACTTCCTGTTTGCAAGTGGCCTGCAAATGCATGAGCCGCCATTTTGTTTCTAAAATTCACTACAGCACCTGTTAGAGAAAGGTAAATTAATTTTTATGTGCAGCAATCTAAATTGTCGTGGGGAGGGGGCATATGAGCACTCTGTTGTGTTGGCCTGGTTTATGTCATTTTTGACTGTTGGTCCGCTTTAAACCCACCAGTTTGTGTCAGTTAGGATTGAAAGGGTACCATCCAGGCAGCAACACCCCCATGCAGTGTCGGACTGGGATGCCTGGGGCCCACCAGTAGAACTGGCTCTGAATTTAGATTCAAGTATTACCGGCTTACATTAAACCAGACCTTCACCAATGAACCAAGGATACGTGCGCCGCCATCTTGACTCAGAAGCATCACACTTACTGAGGAGAGGAGAGTGGGATAAAGTACAGGGGGGAGGGTTATAGCTGTGCTTTGCACAGACAGAGCAGTGTTGGGGTCAGGAAACGATCAGCAGTCTCAGAATGCAGAGCAGCACAGTCAGAAGGCACTTACTGTTTGCAGGCTGCCTGATGTTCCATGAGCTGCCATCTTGGATGTTTAAAGGCTCATAACATGCAGTAGATGCAGGTAGGATGATTTTTAATGTGAGCAATCTGTATGTACAGGGTGTGGGAAACATAAAAGATAGGCTCTTATTCAGAGTGAAGGTCCGCTTTAAGGGTCTATACACAGAAACATTATGCTAGACTGTATAGTATGTGTGTAAGCACTCGGGATGGCACAAATAAGCTGGACATATTTTTGGTTTGGTGATGGAGGCTTCCAATGGGCCCCTGGGACCAGGATAGATAACTAAAAGCCGGGATAGTGAAAATAGTGTGTTTTGGTCCACTTTAAAGGGCCAGTCCAGACTGACAGTTTTTTTCAGATCCCTCCTGCCCTGCCAGTTTCTCCTAGCGCTGAAGCAAGAGGGAGGTTACAGAATTTGAAAAAACTGGTTATCCGGCCCTTTATGGGAACCTCTTTTTTTCAGTGTTCCTCAGTTGTTTAGTGGTCTTCCCATTACATCTGGGAAAAACCTCTGCATAGCCGATAGGATGCTGTCATTTCCTACGGCTACGTTCACACCTGTCCGGCACGCATGTGGTGTTTGCAGTAGCGATTCTGTTTTGTGCTTTTGGTTATTTTTGTGTGCGTTTACACCTGCATTATTAAGAAAATCCTGTTTTAGGGTCCTATGCCCCGACTTCCTGTCAATCTAATCCCCATTAAAATCTATGGTGCTGCAAATGCAAAACCCATACTTTCCCGACTAAAATATGAACATGTATTTGTGTCACCATAGATTTTAATAGGGAGCATTTGCAGCCGGAACGCAGATGCATTTTCTTCTGTTCTGCCACACAGGAGAAGTCTGGAAGAGGCCATAGAGGTGCCATTGCTGGATTTCTTTTGCAGCATTTCACATTTACACAAATAGACACAACATATGGCATTACATTACACTACCATAACCTACATAGGTCCACATTAACCACCCTCTCCTCCTCGTTCATTATATCCATCACTTTCCCCCACCATAACTTCTTTAGCTGGACTAGTCATTTTCCCTTCTTCCGTTCTATCCCTCCAGCTCTTGGGGGGGGGGGGGGGGAGGAATATTTGGCATCACTGTAACTGCACTCTGTGGAGGGTTCTGAATAGGGATGAGCGAATCGATCCGGACGAACCCAGATTCGATCCGAATTTCATGAAAAATTCGTTTCGAATCAAATCCGAATTTCCCCGTGCTTCGATCGCTCGAAGTTTTCCTTTAACATCCATTCATTTACATTACAGGCATTCTAAGATGGCGGACGGGACATGTCCAGACATCTACCCCGCTCCAGTGCATGCTGGGGCAGTCACATGCAGCCTATCAGCAGCCAGCAAGCCCGGTGACATCACAGCGCTATTTAAGGCAGCGGACATCTTGCTTTTCCTCATTTCTCTATTGCATTCGTGAGAGACAGGACGCTGCTGTAGTCAGGGAGAGACAGTTAGAGAGCCAGGGACAGACAGGGACAGGCAGGAGACAGACAGGAAGTCAGCGAGAAGCAGGGAAAGTTAGGAAAAATCGGAGGCAGTCACAGGGAGATTTTTTTTTTTCATCCAGCCTGAGTGTTACTGGCTGGCTGATTGGCTTTTTTAGCGGTTTCAGGCTGCTTATACACTTTTGATGTTGTGCATATATACTGAACTGATCTCAAGTCTGCTGTGGGAACATTACCATTTTGTAAAATCTCATTAGCCTCTGTATTTACTGTAAGCTGCACAGTTATTTAAAGTAATTTGGCCTGTTTGAGCCTGCTTAGACACTGTTGCTGTGCATATATACTGATCTCAAGTCTGCTGTGGGGCATCCCATTCTGTAACATCACATTAGCCTCTGTATTTACTGTAAGCTGCACAGTTATTTAAAGTAATTTGGCCTGTATGAGCCTGCTTAGACACTGTTGCTGTGCATATATACTGATCTCAAGTCTGCTGTGGGGCATCCCATTCTGTAACATCCCATTAGCCTCTGTATTTACTGTAAGCTGCACAGTTATTTAAAGTAATTTGGCCTGTATGAGCCTGCTTAGACACTGTTGCTGTGCATATATACTGATCTCAAGTCTGCTGTGGGGGCATCCCATTCTGTAACATCACATTAGCCTCTGTATTTACTGTAAGCTGCACAGTTATTTAAAGTAATTTGGCCTGTTTGAGCCTGCTTAGACACCGTTGCTGTGCATATATACTGTTATAAAGCCTGCTTGGGGGCATCCCATTCTGTAACGTCACATTAGCCTCTGTATTTACTGTAAGCTGCACAGTTATTTAAAGTAATTTGGCCTGTTTGAGCCTGCTTAGACACTGTTGCTGTGCATATATACTGATCTCAGGTCTGCTGTGGGGGCATCCCATTTGTTTTTGACTGCTTTTAATAAACCAGGCCGCAGGGCACTGCAAAACTGCACATTGAACCCTATCTGTTTATACTAAATAAGGAAATACATAAAAATGTCAGGCAGACAAGTGCCAGGATGTTCAAAGAGGAGTGGCAGAGGCCAAGATTCAGCAGGCAGAGGTCGCAGCAGACTAGGGGCGAGTGGCAGCAGGAGTCACGGTGAGAGACCTGGTCTGCCAGTATCTGCTAGCGGTCGTGTCTCCACCAGTAACGCATCTGCCGTGGTAGATTGGTTAACGCGCTCATCAACAACATCATCACAACTTATGTCTGGAGACCCCCAGTCTAGGGTCGGTAGGTTCCTCTGACACAACCCTGAGTTGGCATGCAGTCCCTGTCCTCCCATTGCCTCTGGCCTACGCCGTTCCCTCCCCCAGCGACGTATCCTATGCTTTGGGTTCAGCTCCACTCTTTAGTGAGGAGGACGATCAGATAGAAGACAGTCAGCAGCTACTGCCCAGCCAAGAAATGGAGGTGGCTTCTTTAGCTAGGCAGACAAATAGTGATGTGGACAGTGTCGTGGGTGCTGCGAGCGTTCCAGCTCCTGCGCCAGACACTGTTGACGAATCCACGAACATCAGTGACGTACAGCCACAACTCGGTGATAATGACGATGAAGCCGATCGCACTTGGGAGCCGGGTGATGAAGGGGCTTCATCGTCATCATCAGGAGAAGAGCATCAGGAGAAGAGGGGCGCAGGTTGCCCCGGAGTCAGCAGCTCAGGCAGCAAGGTGTTAGCAGCATGGTTGGCAGGCAGCATGGGGGCACAATTGTAAAGCCTGGAGCCAAACGGGGCCGGGGCCCGGGTAGAGCACCTGCTGCGCGGCAGGCTACCTTATCGGGAGGTAGTGGGGCAGGGGTTCCTGGAGTTGGCGACAATAGCAGCGAATCAGTGAGGCCTGTTGGTGGGAAAAGTAGCTACTCGGCAGTGTGGCAGTTTTTCCTGAAGCATCCGCAGGAGGGTAACATGGCCACATGCAAGATATGTAGGCAGAAGGTGAAGCGTGGCCAGGGCCCAAGTGTTGGCACCACGGCCCTGCGTCAACATATGATGCGTCACCATAAAGCGACCTGGGAGAACCGAGGCTCCCAAGGGGTGGTCCAGTCTGCTTCCTCACCAAGTGGCACGCCGCTCCCAATTTCTGCCAGCCAAGGCTCCAGCACCTCAGCCGAAGGCAACTGTGCCTCATACCCATCCTCTGTCGCTCCTGCTCCTCCTCCTCCTCCTCCAAGTCATGCATCCCGCCAGCAATCCATCGGCGAAGCCATGTCCAAGAGACAGCAGTATGCGCCCACTCATCCTACGGCACAGAAGCTGAATGTGCTCCTGTCCAAGTTGCTGGTGCTGCAGTCGCTCCCTTTTCAGGTGGTGGACTCTGCACCTTTCAGAGAACTGATGGCTTGTGCCGAGCCAAGGTGGAGAGTCCCAAGCAGTCATTTCTTTGCCAAGAAGGCAGTACCAGCGCTGCACACTTTTGTTGAACAGAAGGTGGGCCAGTCCTTGAGCCTGTCGGTGTGTAGCAAAGTGCATGGCAGCGCCGACGTCTGGATCTGTAACTACGGTCAGGGACAGTACATGTCGTTTACGGCCCACTGGGTGAATGTGGTCCCTTTGCAGCAGCAACTTGGACAGGTCACGCCGCTTCGGCCTCCGCGTTCCCTGCCCGTTGGGCCTGTGACACTGTGCGACTCAGCCTCCTCATCCTCCGCCATCTCCTCACCCTTCACTGTAGGCTCAAGTCTCAGTGCCCCTCCAGTCTACCATGTGTGCAGGGCACGGAGGTGTCACGCAGTGCTTCACATGGTTTGTCTTGGCGAACGGAGTCACACAGGGGAGGAACTGCTTAAATTTATTCATCAGGAAATCCAAACATGGCTTACTCCAAGAAAACTTAAAATGGGAATCATGGTTACCGACAATGGGAAGAACATTTTGTCTGTGCTGCGCCAAGGAAGCCTGACCCATGCCCCCTGCATGGCTCACGTCTTCAATCTGGTTGTCAAGCGGTTTCTGAAGTGTTCCCCCCATATGCAAGACATCCTAACAACTTCAAGGAAACTTTGCATGCACTTCAGCCAGTCATACACCGCCAAACAGACCCTTCTTGAGCTACAGCGTCAGAACGGTATCCCCCAACATAGTCTGATTTGCGATGTTTCCACCCGTTGGAATTCTACCCTTCACATGTTGGACCGATTATATGAACAGAGAAAAGCCATCACGGATTTTCTGATGATCCAAGCAGATAGGGGGACTCCCCTGTGTAACTTCAATGTCAACCAGTGGCAGCTCATACGTGACACCTGCCGTTTGCTCAGGCCCTTTGGAGGAAGCCACTTTATTTGTCAGTCGGCAGGATTACGGGATGAACGACGTGATTCCACTGCTTCATGTACTACAGCACATGTTGGAAACCATGGCTGTTTGGGCTCCTGCTGCTGCTGCTGCCAACTCCAGGGTGTGATTCATCCAATTTTTGGGCTCCTGCTGCCAACTCCAGTGTCTCTTTAAAGTTATGTTTGGGCTCCTGCTGCTGCCAACTCCAGGGTGTGATTCATCCAATTTTTGGGCTCCTGAAGCCGACCCCAGTGTCTCTTTAAAGTAATGTTTGGGCTCCTGCTGCTGCTGCCAACTCCAGGGTGTGATTCATCCAATTTTTGGGCTCCTGCTGCAACCTCCAGTGTCTCTTTAAAGTTATGTTTGGGCTCCTGCTGCTGCTGCTGCCGCCAACTCCAGGGTGTGATTCATCCAATTTTTGGGCTCCTGAAGCCAACCCCAGTGTCTCTTTAAAGTAATGTTTGGGCTCCTGCTGCTGCTGCTGCCAACTCCAGGGTGTGATTCATCCAATTTTTGGGCTCCTGAAGCCAACCCCAGTGTCTCTTTAAAGTAATGTTTGGGCTCCTGCTGCTGCCAACTCCAGGGTGTGATTCATTCAATTTTTGGGCTCCTGAAGCCAACCCCAGTGTCTCTTTAAAGTTATGTTTGGGCTCCTGCTGCTGCTGCTGCCAACTCCAGGGTGTGATTCATCCAATTTTTGGGCTCCTGCTGCCAACTCCAGTGTCTCTTTAAAGTTATGTTTGGGCTCCTGCTGCTGCCAATTCCAGGGTGTGATTCATCCAATCTTTGCTATATCGTATGCCGCCGCACACCAATCGAGCATAGGAGAGGGGGTGCACGGTTAGCGGTGACACCGCAAATCCAGAAATCGAGAGAAAACCAGCACTCCAGTAGTAAGCACAAATAGAACTATATTAGTGAGTTTCAATCCAATCCAATGTTTCGGGGGTTACAGCAGGCCCCCTTCATCAGGGTCAACACACAACAAGTGGCACACAGACACAGCACATTATATATACATGAGTAACCAATAGCAGAGTCAGAAAAGCCCACCTGACGTCAGAGGGACGTCACAGCGGTGCCTGCTGTCAGAACTGACAGTGGCATCTTATAATAAACACAATGTTTGGGCTCCTGCCCCTCATAGTGATGCCACTTCAACTCTCTGCAATTGTGCATCTCTGCGATTCTATTAGCGATGCCTCTGATCTGCATGTGATATTTATTCAAAGTATTATTTAACTAACCCAGCACGCATCCTATGCGTGTTACAGCAAGGCAGAATGGTTTACAACCCTATTGAGGCTCTAGGAGGCTCAGAAATAGCCGTTTTTAATAGCGATTCGTCGCGAATAAATTCGGGTCGAAACGATTTTTGTCGGAAAATTCGGCGAATCAGTCGAATTGAATTTTTCAAAAGTCCGCTCATCTCTAGTTCTGAACAATGCCATCTGACATGGATTCAACCAATCCACTCTCATTCCTTATCGTCTATCAGTCTGTAGGTCAGGCAGTCTTACCACACAAAATGGAAAACAAACAGGTGTACACCCCATATGGACAATGACACACTAGGGTTGGGGAGGGAGGGGGGGGTGAAAAGGAGAGGAGAGAAGAGACCCCCCCCACCCTCGTTGGGGCTTATTGTAACTCCATTATCTTTCTGAGCCCTTGGTCCGAGCCCTTGAACATAATCCATGCTACCAATGTATTCCTAAACTTCTTGCCCTCTCCCTTTAGATCAGCCATGAGTTCCTCCATTCTCATGAAGTTGTTGAGCTCTTTGCATACTCTAGCAAGGAGACGACTGTCATTTTCTTCCAATACCTTGGTATCAAGGATCTCGTCAAAAAGTGTCTCAAAACTTCCCTTTTACATGATTGCCTACTGCCTGGAAGCATGGACAGCAGCGTTATCTCGGGGTGTTTGGGACTGGGGAGCCATAAGCCTCTTCATACAACGAGAGGATCCCGAATGCTGGGGCATTCCCACCAGATATGCAAAAGGGTTCCTCGAGCTACGTTACATCTCCAACATGTATCCAGTACTGTGGGGAAGATCTGATGAATGTGGGCGGGGCTTCTGTACCACCGTGAAATTAGTTTAAATGTTCTCTCTTGGGCTTTATGCCATCTTGTGCGTAAGGAAAAAAGCCTTCTCCCAATCCTCCCCCTCAAAGGTCCTCCTGATCTACCTTTCCCATTCTGCTGAGTATTTTTAAAATGTTTTATAGAAAATTTGTGTTCTATGGAAGCAGTTTTCACTATCTGCAATCTGTTGCCATTGGCAACGGACATCATGTCTGTACACCAAGAAGAAAATACATACACACAAACACTGCTATGGCCGCTGCAGAGGTGAGGGAACTCACTCAACCTTACACATGCCAAGCAGCAGTGTTCTGTGTGTACAGGACTCACATCTCTCTTCTTGGTGTACATTGCCGATGGCAACTGAATGCAGATAATAAACTGTTTTCGTAAAACAGATTTAAGAAAAAAAGAAAAATTACTAGATAAGCTCAACACCTTGACAACATAATTTTGACACAAAAATATACACTTTCAAAAATTCCACCAAAAGTGGACTTACCCTTTAAACCTACTTAATCAAATACCATATTTTTCTCCCTATAAGACGCACTTATTTTCCCCCAAAAGTGGGGGAAAATATCAGTGCGTCTTATCGGGCAAACGAAAAAAAAAAAAACTTACATTCCATGGATCCCCCAACTCCCTAGGTTGCCTGCCTTCTCCGCCACAAGTTCAGAGCCATCCGGGATCGGCCCCTGGGTAGGGCGTGGCCTGTGACTCACCCAGAAGCTGAAAACACCTCTCTCTGAACTTGCGACTGACTGCCGCTTCCGTAGCCGCCCCCCTACAGAGGCAGTGAGCTCAGAGTGGGCTGATTTTATATTGGGGATGCCCACACACACTGCCTGTATTGGGGATGCCCACACACACTGCCTGTATTGGGGATGCCCACACACACTGCCTGTATTGGGGATGCCCACACACACTGCCTGTATTGGGGATGCCCACACACACTGCCTGTATTGGGGATGCCCACACACACTGCCTGTATTGGGGATGCCCACACACACTGCCTGTATTGGGGATGCCCACACACACTGCCTGTATTGGGGATGCCCACACACACTGCCTGTATTGGGGATGCCCACACACTGCCTGTATTGGGGATGCCCACACACTGCCTTTGATGTGGGATGCCCCTCACTGCCTTTGATGTAGAATACTGCTTACTTCCTGTAATGTGGGGTCTGTAATGGTGTGGGGGCAGGGGGCACACTGCACACTGTCTATAATGGGGTGATTGGTATGGGGTATTTTAGCACACCATTTGGTTCAGATTATTTTTTTTCTAATTTTTCTCCTCCAAATCCAGGGTTTTTTTTTAACCACTAGCACCCCCCCCCCATGATAGATTTTCTATATTTGCCAACAAACCAAAGTACAGCTAAATCTAGGGAGGTTTAGTAGGTGATCAGCAGCGATTCACAAACAGAGGTGTGTTATCTCCCACATTCCCGGCGTCTCTATGAAAGCCGGTGATATCAGGCTGCACGTGGGCAGCTAAACATTGCAAGTCAGGTTGTTACATAGGTGTTAATTTAAAGAGAGATATTCTATTATTAGCTGCACTGAGGAACAGGAACCCATTAATCAGCTCTCTATAGTGTTGGGTTCTATAGAACAGGTGTTCCCAACCTTACTTCTGGTTTAACATGAAGCCACATTCAGCACTGATAGATGGTCATAGAGAAGGGTCATACAACCCTTAAAGCAGACCAACACCAGTTCTTGAGAGGTCCTAGATCTGGCAAAGAAACCTTCCTCAGGGGTTATTCCAAATCATAACACTCAACAAGTCTGGTGATCCCTTGACGATCGTATGCGGATTCCATAAAGTGCTGTGCATTTCCACATCACGTCATGACAATGCAGCGCTGCAGGATGACTGGTGAGTCTTAGGCTATTGTGTACGGTACTCTGCCTCTATTGTGGCGAGTTAGTGGCTCATATGCCACCATGCACATCAGTTGTTGCCTGTCCCACATCAAGAACTGGGAGGCAAACAGCAGCAACACTAAGAGGACCGGTGGCAGCAGCAAAACAACCCCCAGCAAGAGAAGCCTTCGACCCTATGAAAGGACTGGTGACCAAAAAGGTGGCTCCATTGGTTGACGACAAGAGTGAAGAACCCAATAGGGATGGACCTGTCCTGGACAGAAAGGTGGCAGTGAGAAGGAATGCAGTTAAAGCTTTTGCTGCACTGCTCAGACATCAGGGCCGCATTGTGATTATGTTGCAGGGCAAATGCAGCATTGTTTTCAATAGGGGAATTCTCTTTCCTGCTGTCATACCATTAATTATTCCTCCCAGTGGCAAAGCTAAATGTGACAGGGCCTTGGTGCGAACATTAAAATTATACTAAAGGCACGCCGCACTGTTGCCCCATTGTTGTACCATTGTCTCGGGCTACACTTTACACCATCCCAAACAGGGCCGGCGCCAGCACAGGGCAAACCTGGGCAATTGCCAAGGCCCCCGGGATCTTCAGGGGCCCCCTTAGGCTCACACTTGGCCATGGTATTAATTTATAGTGGACCCAACCCACCAAATGCCGGATGTTGTGTACAGACTTGCTCATGGCTGGCCTCAGCAACAGGGGATGATCAGCAACAATGGAGAAGGTGGCATGGAATGGAGGGCAATTGATGGATACTCAAAAGGAGGCGTGAACCAGGTGACAACTGACAAGGACTGGAGGGCGATTGGTGGCTATAGGGAAGGCAATAAAGACTGGAGAGCGATCAGCAGCAGGAGATGACTCATTTGTGGCAGCGGAGCTGATAGGTGACATCATGTGACTCACTACTTTAGGGCCCACTAAGACTCCCTTGCCCAAGGGCCCCCACAAACCTGGAGCTGGCCCTGATCCCAAACATCAATAAGTTTTCAAAAAGACCCTGTACTTCCTAAGTTATTTGTAAAAGTATTAGAGCATTGGAGATGCAGAGAAAAAATGAGGAGAAACAGTGATGTGATGTAAGCACACTGTGCGCTTCACAGATATCATAGAAAAAAAAAAATAGGTGCATTGTTGTACCTCTAGTTGTTACTGCCAGCATGTATTATGACCAGTGAGCATGGCGGGTTCCATAGCTGCTGAGAGAGGCAGCCAACCAGGGCATCTGGGGAGGGAGTGAGGGGTCTTTCCATTCTCGGGCCACTAAAGGCTGATTGAAGGATCAGATAAGCGGGGTGGAGACTGAAAGCTGAATGAGATAGTAGACTAACATAGCAGGAAGGAGAGTGCTTGAGGGACTCAAAATAAGGCAAGCTACTGATATTTAACTTTTAACTTTACCTTTTTAACTTTTAACTTGCCAATCCCTTTCAGTGGGGCCCATTTAATGCTCATACAGTAAACATGTTGCCTTTTAACTCAATTTGATGCAGCGATACAACTAAGTGCACCCGCGCCCTCGCTTCCCACATCGCCACATTCACTTCATGTTAGGTCATGCCCTCCGCCACCAGTCACGGGGGTGCAGCCATGCCCTCTCCATTCCCTACAATGGAGGGGGGGGGGGGCATGTCTCAGTACACTACCTGCATTACAATGAATGGAGAGGGTGTGGCAGCATCACTGATGACAAGTTGCGAGCCGGAAACGTCATAATTTCTGACCCTATGTTTGGGCTGTGGCCCGGGTCCTTCTGAATGACAATGACCAGTCCTTAATGTCATGTACCCCTTCAGCCTCAAACTCATGCTAGACATCCACAAGTGTTCTGGACTAGCAGACAGGACACAAGCTGTATGGCTCCCAAGTCTCAGGGTGGGGTCCCATATCAATCATGCAACATGGAAAATGATTTAGCTTTACTGGATAGATGGTCAAAACTGTGGAAACTAGAGTTTAATGTCTCTAAATGTAAAATCCTGCACTTGGGTAGAAGGAATCCCTGCTCTGAGCACTGTATGGACAGTACTGTGTTAGCCAGGACCTCAGAGGAGAGAGATTTAGGGGTACTGATTACTGATAGCTGCAAGATGAGTGGACAGTGTAGCCAGGCAGTGGGAAAGGCAAGAAGGATGCTCGGCTGCATAGCTCGAGGCATCACCAGTAGGAAGAGGGAGGTTGTGAAGCCTCTGTATAGAGCCCTGGTGAGGCCACAGCAAGAATACTGTGTGCAGTTCTGGAGACCTTATCTGCAAAAAGACATCATTCAAATAGAACGTGTCCAAAGGCGGGCAACAAAAATGGTAGAAGGAATTAAACTTAAAACAGGAGAGACTTAAAGAACTTAATTTGTACAGTCTGGAGGAAAGAAGGGAGAGGGGGGACATGATTGAGACCTTTATATATGTGAAAGGATTGAATAAGGTTCAGGAGGGAAGTGTTTTTAAAGGAGCAGTATCGCGAATTTTTCTTGGTGACATATTTAAATGGTACTTTGAATGTAGGTAAGTGTTGGAGTA
The DNA here is from genome assembly GCA_027917425.1 of Gastrophryne carolinensis. Classification (NCBI taxonomy): domain Eukaryota; kingdom Metazoa; phylum Chordata; class Amphibia; order Anura; family Microhylidae; genus Gastrophryne; species Gastrophryne carolinensis. Next base: position 388,861,280 of record CM051239.1, on the reverse strand, counting down.
AGAATTACATGAATGTAGAAAAAAAAAAATCATATCTGTATTGTGCAGCTGGAGACTAATAGCTCATGTTTATGTCTGCTGAGTGTCGGGGCCCGACACTCTGGCCTGTTCCACGCTGAGGAGAGGGGGAAACAATGTAACAAAGTATCAGCTGTTCAGTGCTGGCAGCCGTCCAGCATAAGATAACAACATTGCCTGGCCAGAACTCATATCTAAAACATAGAGAAAAGCTCTAGAAGTCATTTAGCTGATTGGTAAATTCAATGTCTTTGAACCAGAGAGTCATTGGTTCAAATCTCAGACTCACCAGTTTTTCTTTTATTTTTTTGGGAGGGGGTTATTTTATTTCAGAATAGGATTTTTGGGTTTACATCCTGTTTTTTTGCTCTAAACATTTTTTATTTTGACAGTGTCCCCTTCATGTTGGCTCTGCTGCAGAATCTTTCAGTTTACCATTTTCTCTCTCTTTTCTCAACACATTTTTCCATAGGATATTTCTTTCAGCTTTGTGTGTTTTGAGCAAAGCCCAACCCAGGATTTTCACTATCTGGAGTTTTGTTTTGTGCCCCTAGGGGCATCCCGACTTGGGATGCCCTGATATGTGAAATCCCCAAGTTCGCCTGTGAAAACGCACCTTTCCCTGTCCCACAGCGCATGCGCGGGCTCTCATCCAATCAGCTCTGTTTGCACGCAGATGGGGAGCCTGAGCAGTAACCTTCCTGGCCGCCCGGCCTGTCTAAATGACTATCTGCATGAGCGGGCCAGAAAAATGGGGGGATCTGTGGTTATCCAGGGGTTGTTTCACACAGTGGGCATCCTGATTTAGAATGCCCAAGGGGCAAGGTCAATGGCCGGGTCTTATAGACTTCAGGGTCGGCCACTCAGGGTTTTGTTCCACTTTAATACCTTCAGATTTTCCTGCACAGTTATTCAAAGAAGAATTTCAGTTATTTTCAGTCAGTTTAGTTTATTTTGTATAGATTTTACACATTTGAGTCACCTGGTCTCATAACAAAAGCAGCACCTCACACACACACACACAGCCGTTACCACTGATTACAGTGTCAGCCTCTGAGGTAAAGTGTTGCTAGGAGACCAGTGGGCTAAATGAAGCAGCTCACTAAATACAACCCAGCAGATCCCCCTATTCAGCAAATGGACTGAGCCATTGGCATTATACAATTTAAAAGAAAGGCAGATATTTTTTTCTTTTTCTATCGCCACATTATTTATACACATGTTAGAAGCTATTGTGTGGCTATTAAATTATTTATCTTTTTTAATGCAAATTTCGCGATACTGCTCCTTTAAGAAGAAACCTAATGATAGAACAAGGGGGCCCAACCTGAAGCTAGTCGGGGGGATGATCAGGGGCAATGTTAGAAAATATTATTTTACAGAAAGAGTAGTAGATGCTTGGAACAAACTTCCAGCAGAGGTAGTTAAAAAATCAACAGTCACTGAATGTAAACATGCCTGGGATAAGCATACATCTATCCTAAGATAAAGAGAACATACAGTTACATAAGGGCAGACTAGATGGAGCGTATGGTCTCCTTTTGCCCCTTCTAGGTTTCTATCATAGAATGTGCATAGAAGGTTGAGCATAATCAACATTTAGCAAAAAAAAGAATCAGCTACCCATTATGTGTATATGGTATTGGTACTCCACACAGAATGTATTTTTTAAACATAAATCAACAATTACTGAAGCAGATTGATCCAAAGTACAGAAAGTATATTCCAAGTAACCGACATATTGGAAGACAATGATAAAGGGTCCAGATGTTTCATTTCAGAGGCATAGCCAAAATCCTGTTGGCAGCCCTGTATTGTGCAATTATATCTTCCACGTATAATACAGTGTTAGATCCTACAAAATTTAGCCTCAGACGTGGTTTTCTTTACAACTCTAGACATAGATTCTAATGGAAACCTGCCTGAGCTTGCTGCAAGGTGGGATAAGCATATCAGTTCCATCTAAGCAAGAGCCTGCAGCACTTTCTAGGAGCTCTGGGTGTAACTATTATCACAAGCTCTGGATTAGGGCCAATTGTATGCATTTTAGGGGGAAGGCTCACTTTACATAGTTGAGGATCTTACAAAAAAGATTTGTCTTGTTGATCTGATAAACAAGAAGGGATGTATTGACACGGCTGGAATTCTGAGTCAACGTCCGCTGGGCTTCCATTGTTTAATCCTGGTGCCAGGAACTATGGCTAATGAGGACATCAGAAGACAATACGAATTTCAGATAGAGGAAAGATCGCAGGAGATTGAGAGTCTTGACTTGTCTCTGCAAACTGAACTCACTCTGCCTGGGGCAGAGAATCCATTGTACTAATCTACCCAGCCCAGCCCGGCTATGAACCACAGGGCATAGCAAAATATTAACTCTTCCTTGAGATCTCGCACCAGCCATTGTGATGGTTCAGAAAGAACCAAATCTTCTAGACAAGTTTCTGGGATTCATTTACACCAAAATGCATGTATTAGAGAAGCATGGCATGGACACACATTTCTAAGTGTATAGTTGCAGTGCATGTTGTATTAAACAGAATAGATTGAATGTGAAGGAGAGATTGAGATAATGTGAAAGAGAGTGATAAATTGGGTAAAAAAGAAAGAGGAAATATTGGAAAGTAAAAAGATAAAAAAAGGAATGCGGACAAAGATAGAACGATGGCAGAGTTTTAAAAAGATTGTATTACGGTAATTAGAAAAGTTGTAGCACACCGTGCAGTACTAGATAGCTAATATGAAGAGAAGAGCTAGCTGAGGTTCAAAAATTTCCAAAGTGTGCCCACTCATTGCACAATAGATACAACATAAATATAAGGAAGTAGTAGGAAGAATGAGCACCCATAATACCGACTATGCATGGAACAAAGTGATTTAATACTTTAGTACTGTTTCACAGTATTATAGTGGACCAAAACCCAGGATTTTGACTATCCTGGGTTTTGGTCCACTTCGGAGGGGGAACCCCAATCGGGGGTGCCCCGCTGTGTGAAACCCACCAGAAAGCCCCAAAAACTCACCTCTCCCCGCTCCCACGTGACTGCTGCAGCCAATCCCTGCCGGCGGACAAGCGAGAGGCAGCGCCGGACAAGCAGAGCACGTCCGCCGCCGCCTCCCGCGCGTCCCTCTTACAGGGAGCGCACCCGCGCCGGCCATTCACAAACGGCCGGCGCGGGTGCGCGCCCTGCTAAAGGGGCGCGCGAGAGATGGCGACGGCGGACGTGCATGTGCCGCTGGAACGTGGAAAAGGTAGGATTGTGGGCTTCCTGGGGGGTTTCACCCCGTGGGACATCCCGATTTCGGATGCCCCGCGGGGAGGGATCTGATCGGCCCAGGAATCTTATAGATTCCCGGGCCGATCCCCCCTGGGTGTTGGTCCACTTTAAATCACTTTGTTTCATGCATAGTCAGTGTTATAGGTGTTCATTCTTTCTACTACTTCCTTATATTTCAGAGTTTTAAAAAAAGCCAAAAGAGGGAGGAAATGAGCATAAAAAAAAAGGGGATGGGGATGTAGAAAAAGTAAAAAAAAAAAAAAAAAAAAAAAGACCGGAATGTGTAAGGCCCCGTTCACACCAAGTGACTGAGGTCAGATCACACTTTTAGTGCAATCGCCTGCAAATGGAGGGAATGTGGCAATGAGAGACTGCAGAACAAAAGAGAGAAAAAAGGAGGGAATGCTTAATGTGGACTAGAGAAAAAAAAGGATGAAACGTGAAGAAAAAAAAAGTGGGTGGAAAAGATGAAGAGAAAAAGATTAGGAAAGAGAGGGAGACAGAGCAGATGTGGAAAAAAATGAAGACACAGGAAAAGTAAAAAAAAAAACAGGCAAGGTGAAAAAAAGAGAACCATTGAATGAATGGGTTAAAAATAGGGTAGAGGAAAAAAAAGGGATTCTGGGAATTCTTCTAAGCCAGCTGACAGCTTTCTCCTAAAAGCTGACTGAATTGTGCATTCTGGTGTTCCCTTATAGAGGTGTTAGAATTGCACAGGTCACACACACCTTAAAAGATGATCAAAATTTTGCACAATTGTTCTCTATTAGCAACTAGGGTAACCAAAGCCGGCCTATGGGGTGTGAGAAATGTGGGGCACAGGGCACCATGGTCAGGCCGGACAATTCCTTACCTGCCCTCCAGCTTGATGACCCCCACTACATGCTCAGTTTGCTGGTTCGCTGTTCGCTAAATTTACTGGGGGGGGAGGGGGGGTGGAGCTGCTGGGTAGGTATGGTTGGTTGAATCAGAAGGGGCGCCATGCTCATACCTCCCAACGGTCCCTGATTTGGAGGGACTGACCCTCTTTTGAGTACATGTCCCCCTGTCCCACGTTGTTCTCATTTGTCCCTCTGTGAGGTGTAACATGCAGATTCTCATCAACAAATGATTCATTTGCCTATTCAAGGTGTTCATATTGTTGTAACGGTTACATTCTATCTCCTATCCATCTCTCAATGAGGGGGCGTGGCCTAATTTAAAAAATTGTCCTTTTCCTCCCTGAAAAGTTGGGAGGTATGCATGCTCACCTTTGTTCTGCCCTTTAAACTGGACCAAACCGGTTGATTCTTTATCTGCAGGGCATTCTAATGTGTGTGAATCCCCCTGGGGTCGCTAACATATACCAGTGATACCAGGGGGTTTCACACAGTGGGGCATTCTACATTGAGTGCTGGTCCACTCACCCCTACCATCATGCCTGATACCGGAGCCTGGTCACATGGGTCACTGAACTGGCAGCCAATGGCTAGGGAACCCTTCTGTGAGTGAGTTCCTCTGCCTGGCATCAGGCTTGCAGCTAGGTTTTGCGCAGGGGGCTTCCAGCAAACCCCAGTGGCTGTCGGCAACCCTGTGGGGCGGTAAGCCGGTAGTGATGAAGTTCAGAAGTGTATTGGGGGGCGCTGTCTTGTAGTTTTGCACAGGGTGCCTTCCATCCTAAGGCTGGCCCTGAGGGTAACTCAATGCATGTCAGGTGAGATCTTGGGCCGGTGTAAAAAATGGTCAGAAGACAATTGGGCCTGCCATTACTGGGCCAGGCAACATGTTTCTGGCCTAATTGTCTTGCTTATCCACTGTTCCTTGACAGCATGTTTGCTGCAGGGCAAGAGGAAGAATAGCATGCGTGTCAAGCTACATTATAGCCCCAGGCTAGGTGTGGGGTCAGGGGTCAATATACAGGGCTTACAGCTAAGCTGCCATTAGCTTATACCAGATCATTTAAAACAGAATAGTAATATTTTCTTACAGTCTGTCAACTCGACGGCTGTTGCTTATGTTCTTGCCTATGAGTTTAAGGGTTGCACCAATGCACCTCCAATAGGATGCGCAGAGACTGGCTACCTGACCCATCTTGTCGGAGGAGTTTCAGCACACTGTACCCCACTGCTATCTCTTTAGGTGGAATGGAAGGGGGCGCTTTAAATATGCACCTGCCCAATCGTATTGGTGGCTATGAGAGAAATATCTGCCAATGCTCCCAACTGTTCTCAAGTTATACAAAGAGGAAACCTTACAGGAGGGTCACCTTAGTAAGGAGCAGGGGCGGACTGGCCATAGGGAGGCCCGGGCAAATGCCCAGTGGGCTGCACCTCTTTGGGGCAGTCTGGGTTGCTACCTTTACTAACACTCCTATCCAATCACTGCTTCCCCTCAGCCCCCACCCTGTTTCCCACTCTACCCCCTCACCTAAACAATTCCAGCTCATGTCCTCCCACAAATAATTTAGCCTCAACCTTGGAGCACATGGCTGACTGGCCAGTAATCAGCAGAGATGCCACTGGCTGGTCATGGGTAGGACAGGTGCTGGTAAAATCCCAGGCTGATTTTTTTGCCCTGCCACTGGTGGTAACTGTTAAATATAATGGGGTGTTGTAGTTATACATGTGGAAACCAGAAAGCTAACCATATCTAAAGTAGAATAGTCCAAAAGATTAATAAAAGATATGTACAGGGGTGGACTGGCCATAGGGAGGCCCGGGCAAATGCCCAGTGGGCTGCACCTCTTTGGGGCAGTCTGGGCTGCTACCTTTACTAACACTCCTATCCAATCACTGCTTCCCCTCAGCCCCCCACCCCGTTTCCCACTTTACCCCCTCACCTAAACAATTCCAGCTCATGTCCTCCCCCAAATAATTTAGCCTCAACCTTGGAGCACATGGCTGACTGGCCAGTAATCAGCAGAGATGCCACTGGCTGGTCATGGGTAGGACAGGTGCTGGTAAAATCCCAGGCTGATTTTTTGCCCTGCCACTGGTGCTAAGTGGTAACTGTTAAATATAATGGGGTGTTGTAGTTATACATGTGGAAACCAGAAAGCTAACCATATCTAAAGTAGAATAGTCCAAAAGATTAATAAAATATATGTACAGGGGTGGACTGGCCAAAGGGAGACACCGGACAATGCCCAGTGGGCTACATTGCTTTGGGGCTGCTGCTTTTTATACCCACATTCAACCCTTAGGCTCCCTCTCAGCCCCCTGTACCCCCAAGCCAAGGAACCCCAGCCCCCAATGCTATAGCTCTGGTATAGTCCCCAATGCTATAGCATCCTCAGCAGGGATGTCTCGGGCCGGCCAGGGGCTGGTAAAATTCAGGGCTGATTTTTGGCCCCAGTCCGCCACTGGTAAGGAGGGTTGATAAAAAGAAAAAAAAACATCAACTTCAGCATTATGTAATGTATTCAATTCTAAATTGTAACTAAACCAGGTACAAAACCAGTTGCAGTCGGCTGTGGAATCTAAAAGATTCAAATGATCCCTTATCCCTGGTGCAACCTAGTTAGGGATGAAACATCCTTGAATCGTTGGTTTACTCACCTTGTCTGTGATCCCACAGCACATGTGCGGACCGCAGCCACATCCCAGTCTTCCCTCGGCTGATGTGCGCTTAGCCATTCTCACCTCTGCTTCTGCTTCCCAGTCCCAATCGGGATGCCCCAGACGCATGGATTGCCCAAATACATGTTATAATACCTATTAACAGGGGCATACCTTGAGAGGGTCAGAGAGGCCCCATCATTGCCCCTGCACTTTTTATCATATTTTTGCTCATTTGGCATCACTGGGATAAAAGAAACAGGATTTGTCTGTTTCAGTCTCTAGTCGTTTAGCTGCATCTAACAGAGTTAAAAGACAGAAAATTGTGAGTGTATGAGCCTTGAAAGGGCCCCATATAATGCAGCAGAGCCCCATCATATTTAGTTACACCACTGCCTATTAAATATAAGCTTAGAAACGTCATCTATATCACACCTATCCGCTGTGCTTCACACAGGCATTTTATGATGGATTTGAACTGATCTACAGAGGCGTTGTATCAAGATATTTGCTGCACTTTAAATGCATTGAAATATTAAAAAGGCATTGAAATAAATAGGTTGCATTGATAACACAATGTGCAATGCAAATACAGTCCACTTGTAAAATGCAGCACATATACACAAATTAGTCCACTGAAAATAATGGGCTGTTTAAGCTCTGCATCGTGACTACATGACAACACAGAGAAAATGCAAAGATTTGAAACAAAACCATCAAACCAACTGATATTCACGTCCTTTCCAAAGGGCAGGTAAATCTTTCTATAGGAGTTAATAGGGGACACTAAGGGAGTCGGTGGGTGAGTTGGCACCTGCTATGGGGCCCAGTAGTCTAGTGACAAAAGACATATGACGTAATGGTTTATTAAAGATGAAGGGAAATTATATAATGAGACATATATATCTCCACCATAAGGACATCCTTTAAAAAGAAATCTTCTCTCTCTATTTAATTATGGTACTCCACTCCTTTAGATTGTAAGCTCGCAAGGGCAGGGCTCTCCTTCCTATTGTCTCCTGTGCTCACAACACCTGGTTTGAACCTCGTGGCATCTAATTTTTTATTGTTCCCTGTACTATATGTTTTACCTTGTCTGTAATGACACCTTGTAAAGCACTACGGAATATGATGGCGCTATATAGATAAACAATAATAACACTACCAAGCATGCCCCACCGATGCTAACAGACATAAAGGTTCACCATAACAGCTGCTAAAACTCCTAAGCAGCATCTATGTGCCATCCAAGAGATATCCAATCCCTATTATACCAATAATGGCACCAACCATTTATTAAGAAGCACTTTGGACCCAAATCTGTTTGTTTTTATCCACAATTATCCTCCTTTGTACATATAGATTTGTATAAAAAAGTCATTATGCACTTATCAAACTTGTTTATTATGAACACACTTTAAAACCAGCCTGAAATTTTTATATAGGTTATTTTTGGAAGAAATAAGTTTAGAATGGTTTGGCTTCTGCTTGACATCTTCATAGAAACATAGGAGCATTATCGCGAAAAATGGCCCAATGATAAAAAATCAATATAAATTTTCTGGATGTCGGGAGCAGGGGTCACTTATACACCCAGCATCAAGAAATATCCAGCCAGGCTTGTTTTGCTCTCTTTTAATGGAAGGAAAAGGACATCTAGGGTGACAGGCTCTGTCACCCCTGGATTTTATTCCTACCAGGAGAGAATAAAACATAAGCTTGGTGGGAGTTTTATTCAGTTCGGGTGTATAAGTGACCCCCTCCTCTCATTAGCCAATGTGTTTATATGTGTTTTTAATATTACACCATTTCGCAATAGTGCTACTTTAAAGAAAGAAAACAAAGCCTGGGGTCTCTTATCTAATACATTTAATCAAAGGCATCCTGCTTTCTGCCTCAATGGATGTACAACATATATTATTCTATTTTAAATTCTCCAAAAAGGATATAAAATGTTTTAATGTTAGGTTGTACTGTCATACCATCACACTGCAATAACCCAGCCACATGATTCAAATATTAATTAGAATAAAATAAACATGAATAGGTTTACTCAGAGACCTAACTACATGCAAAAAGATTTGATATAATTGACATTTAACAAACATCCTGCTTTTGTGTCAATATACAGCCGACCATATACATCTATTACAATTTGCTGAAGATTCTTGAATATAGCAACATGATTCCTTCCATTTAAAATTATGAACTTGGTTTGGTCAATTTTCCGCGCATATTGAATATCATTATCGGAAAGGCTCGTCTAACAGCTTAGACATTTTGGTTTAGACGATAACGTTCTGATTGATTTATAATCTTTTAATATTACAAAAGACATATTTTATATAACAGGTTGCTATGTTAGACAATATTATGGAGATTTGGAATAATTCAATAAACCATACAGCTGTTGGCCATTGCTAGTTGCACAAAAAGAAAAAAAAAATGCAGTAATACAGGAAATGGCGCTTTAGCGAGAAGGCCACTTGCGCTGTCCCCCCATCATGGCTCAGGCTGAAGATGACTGTTCGTGCAGCAGAAGAAAAAGCCTTTTGTTGCTGGGAACACAAAAGCCAATCTCTCCCCTTCCCTCCCTGGGCCCACAGTAGCGTACAAGGTTCCAGCGGCCTCGGCACAACTCCCTTCAGGTCGGATCTGTCCAAGCGAAACCAGCAAAAAAAAAAGTTTCTCCGAACTTTCAATATTTTGCCAAAGTTTGTGATGCGGCAGCAGCAGGGGGGTAAGCAGGCTGCATGTAGATCTGCTGCACCAGCAAGGCGTGCAGAGGAATGAGGAGGGGGGGAAAAAAAAAAACCTTCCCAGCGTGTGACTGCCACAAGATCCCAAAACCAGTATGATCACTTACTTGTCCGTCTCTTGTGACATGTTTGATCCAATGAACTCTCCCTTTATCTTCTCCCAGGCTCGCTGGTGGAACTGGACTTTCAAGTCTGTGCAGGTAAAGGTGTGTGGAAAGGAAAGAGATGGCAGAACAAGAGCTACTGGTAATTCTTCTTTTTTTTTTTCCCTGTCTACCCTCCCCCCCCTTACACACACACACACACACACACACACACTTTCTTTCTGTTTCCCAGCCCAGCCCAGGTAAGAGACAGGTATGGCCACTCCCCGTCTCCTCCTCCTCCCGGCAGTCCTGAGCTCCAGTCTCTCAGTACAGCAATGACAGGCGACAGCTGCACCTGTGCAGGTACATTCTCAGGGTGGGCACAGGCATAACGCCAACGCCGATGGGGCAATCGCTTGTCATGGATCTACCAAGATTATCAGGAGCGCTGATATGTACAGATCCAAAGGGCGGCCCACTGATTCCATTGGCTATATATGCAATTGGGTCCTGTCATGCTCATGTGCTCTATTGCGAAATATAAATATATAAATAATATAAATATATAATATAAAATCTATAACATGATGAGAGGGAGGAGGAGTTACTTATACACCCCAACTGTTCCAAGCAAAAAGTGGACTGTGGGACTATAAGCCCCAGTGACCACTAGAGAGGGAGCACAACCAAAAGGACGTTTAGACAATCATTTTATTCAAAGCACAACAAACACAATTAAAAACAACATATAACAACACAATTAAAATTAACTCCCGCTGATCCCAATCCACAGATAATCCTCTAAGTGACCCACATAAATAGTAGAAAAAATGTATCCATAGACCAGTAATACACTATTAAATTTGATATAAAAAATCAATACAAAGAACACCTTTATGTGATAACACGTGACCTAATAAGGGATATATATTAACAAAAAAATATATATATATATATCCATGTGTTTTTTTGTGCCGGCACGAAAAAGAGGGACAAAGAAAAAGAAAAATCTTAGGAATCTCTACGTGATATACACCCCAACTGCATACCTCTCAACTGTCCCTGATTTGGAGGAGCTGTCCCTCTTTTTAGTCCATGTCCCCCGGTTCCTTATTCTCATTTATCTCTCTTTGAGTTATAACTTGCAAATCTGCATCAATAAATGATTAATTTGCCTATTCCAAGTGTTTATATTGTTGTAACTGTTACACCCTATCTCCTATCCATCAATCAATGAGGGGGCGTGACCAAATTTAACAAATGTCCCTCTTACCCTCTCTGTAAAGTTGGTAGGTATGCCCAACTGGATTGCTTGGATTTAAATCCAGTGGTGCCAGGTTTTTGAGTGTGCCATTCCAATTTTACATGGGTGATGTGCTCTATTCCAGTGCCTCCTAAGCCAGCCTGTGGGGGAACAACAGCATTAACCATAATTCCCAAGTTTCTCTGATTTGGAGGGACTGTCCCTCTTTTGAGTACATGTCCCCCTGTCCCTCGTTGTTCTCATTTGTACCTCTTTGAGTTATAACTTGCATATCTGCATGAATAAATGATTCATTTGCCTATTCCAAGTGTTTATATTGTTGTAACTGTTACACCCTATCTCCTATCCATCAATCAATGAGGGGGTGTGGCCTAATTTAACAAATGTCCCTCTTTCCCACCCTGAAAAGTTGGTAGGTATGCCCAACTGGATTGCTTGGATTTAAATCCAGGAGTGCCATGTTTTTGGGTGTGCCATTCCAACTTTACATGAGTGATGTGCTCCATTCTAGTGCCTCCTGAGCCAGCCTGTGGGGGAACAACAGCATTAACCATAATTCCCAAGTGTCCCTGATTTGGAGGGACTGTCCCTCTTTTGAGTCCATGTCCCCGTGGCCCTTGTTGTTCTTGTTGTTCTCATTTGTCCCTCTTTGAGGTGTAACATGTAAATCTGCATCAATAAATGATTCATTTGTCTATTTAAAGTGTTTATATTGTTGTAACTGTTACAGTCTATCTCCTATCCATCCCTCAATGAGGGGGTGTGGCTTAATTTATCAATTGTCCCTCTTTCCCTGAGAAGTTGGAAATTATGGTATTAAAGTGGACCAAAACCCAGCTCAAATGATTCCCTCCCCGGGGCATCAAAAATCGTGATTCCCCGCTGTGTGAAACCCCATTGGGACGCTCCGTTCACTTACCTTGCTTCCCGGTCCAACGCCACATGCTGTGGCCGCGGCAGAATCCCCGCTATCCCTCTAGCAGGGAGCGTGTCCGCGCCAGCCATTCACAAATGGGCACGCTCCCTGTTAGAGGGAAGCAGGGAATGCGTCCGCCAGCGGGGAATGCTTGGCGCCGTTAGCCTTAGATGCCGTCTTTGATGGTGTGATGTCAGTGGCGCCGAGCGTGCTGATTGGACGAGCGCCCATGCATGCACAGTAGGACCGGGAAGAGGTGAGTTTCGGGCGATCTGGGGGGTTTCACACAGCGATCGGGGTGCTCCGGGGATAGTCAAAATCCTGGGCCACTTTAACCACAGCATTGCCTGATGGGTAAAAGCACCTACTCACATCAGAAGAATTGCAATCACAATAAGCTCAGGGGAAAGACTGAGTTCAGCAGATCTCCCCTGTAAAAGCAGACAGTACATTCAAAACCTGTCACTTCTGATATTTCTTCCTTCCAGGACATAAAGAAACAAACTCTATCTGGATTTTTTTTTTCAGGTATAAACCCCTCCTCTTGCCATCTAGCGTATGTATTTGGATTTTCTACTGCTTTTCTTGACCATCCTCCTTTAAAGAGGAACATAGGAGGCCCTGGAGTCTAAAGGATTCCAGGGCCATCCGATTTCCACTCCTTTGGGCATCCCGAATTGGGATGTCCCACTGTGTGAATGCCCCCCCCCCCCCCATCTCGATCGCCAATTTCACTCACCTTGTCCTGGAGCCCTTCCTGCGTCTGTGCGCCCCAGCCGCATCCCTGCTCATCTCTAGCTATGCCCGCTTCCGGCCTTTCTGAGTGGGTGGCATGGGCACGCCACATCTGCAAGGTCGGTGGGGGATGCAGCTGGCCGAGTGACAGCAGGCGGCTGATTGGATGAGCCAATCTCAGCCAATCAGCACTCTCGCCCAAGTCTGCAGCGTGGAAGCGGAAGGAAGGTGAGTGAAATGGGGCGACCTGGGGGGGTACATACAGTGGGAAATCCCAATTCGGGATGCAGCCGCAGAGGAACAACACACGGGAAAGTGAAAGTCCGTGTGTTTTACTTCTTTAAGCCAAGTTCCAGACTACATTTTATTTAGTTTATTTAGTTTTGGATGGAGTAATGAAGGGTTATCATCACGTTCGTATTCCTTTTGTTGACTGTGAACCCATTATGGTGGTTTAGATTAATTTTCTGTGATGGGCATAACTAAAAGTGACTGGGTCCTGGTGCAGACTTGTTTGGGTGTTGTTCCTCCCTGGCAGGGCATCCCAATTTGGCATAGGATAGCCGGAAATGCTCCTCTTCAGGGTTCCCACTTGGGCTGCTTAGTCAGTCACCGGCGCTCCCTCAATTCAAATTTCCTTTGCTGCACCGAATGTTACTGCCAGGGAAGTTTCTAGGCAAAATAGCGCTCAGTGCTGCTCAGAATGGAAAAAAATCAGCCCCTCCTCCTATAGTGCTGCTGCCCATACTGGTAATTAACCACACAGTGCCTCTTCCTTAGCAGCAGGGAGTGCCCCCTTCCCGTGACTGAGGGGCCTGCGTTATAGCCTGCACTATATCTACCAACTTTTCAGGGTGGGAAAGAGGGACAATTGGTAAATTAAGCCAAGCCCCCTCATTGAAGGAGGGATTGCAACCGTTACAACAATATAAACTCTTTAAATAGGCAAATAAAATCATTTATTGATGCAGATCTGCATGCTACACCTCAAAGAGGGAGAAAGGAGAACAAAGAGGGTCAAGGAGACACAGGCTCAAAAGAGGAACAGTCCCTCCAAATTTGCGACACTTAGGAGGTATGCTGCACCACTAACAATGGCCCTGACTCATTTGCAGAAAACGGGGTGGCTGGGATAAAGGTGCCCCCCAATGGCCTTGGAGCCAAGGACACCCTGTTCACCCTCCCCTACAAACTGCCCAGGGTGCGGCAAAAGAAAACTGAATTTAGCGTGCGCCACTGCCGCATCCCTACTGCTGCCTCTAGCTGTGCATGTGCCGCCCATTAAGATAGGCCTGTCCACAGCTAGAGGTATGCAGGGTATGTGGTCACACTGCGGGCACGACGGACTGGTGAGTAGATTGGGCGATCCATGGGTTGTTATGCCCAATATAGAGATATAGCAACCTTATAGACTGGAGGGGAGTGTTGCTCCTGGGGCCCTGGCTCATACAGTAACCTTTGTCCTGTCACATCGAGCCCCTAGGATGCCAATATTTAATGACATTTGATACAATAACTACTAAACACTGAAACCAGCAATTACAAATGGGCCTCCCCTTCTATATATTATGGCATTTGAGCATAAATCAGAGAAACCAAGTAAAGAGCTAACAATCCCCCCAAACTCCATGGCTCTGATGTGGTTGCTACCTCTGCATCCCCTTAGTTAAGACAAATGTGATGGGTGTCGATGTCCCCAAAGGTTTTACAAAGGGCATCTGTAAGCTACAAAAAGAAAGATTCCCTTGAAGCAGCACTCCAGCCAGTTCAACTGGCACCCCTCTCCCCCCTTCCCCCAGGGCTAAGCCTGATTCTGGAAATTAAAATGAAAACACGCTTACCTGCTTGCCATGACCCCTGTTCCCGTGAAGGATCCTGCTACAAGAGCTCAACCAATGGCAGGTGGCAGAACAGCTGCTGGCTGAAATGAAATGCAAAAGTGAGATTCGGGATGTCCTAGAGCTGTGGGGGAGGGGGGGGGGGTAAGCGGACCCCGAATAATTTTGAACTGGAGGTCTGCATTATAGGGTATGGTGGGCAAACTCTATACAGCCTATATTGTGTCCCATATCCATAATCTATGATGTGATGGCTGAGCCTTAGCTTGAACTTCATCCTATATGGCCACAAGGCAACCAGAATCACCCCAGAATTCTATATAGGAGACTAAAGATGAAATGAGGGGCCCAGCTATTACATTATATGAAATGGGGCCTAGACACAAAAGGGGTTCTGAGCCACTGGTGGTACGTGATCCATGATTCAGTGGTACTCAGCCACGTTCCAAACTAATATGTACCCCAAACTGATCTTCTGCCATCTAAACTTAGTCCATGTCCCCCCGTCTCCGGTTGTTTTCATTTGTCCTTCTTTGAGGTGTAACATGCAGATCTGCATCAATAAATGGTTTATTTGCCTATTCAAACTGTTTATATTGTTGTAACTGTTACAACTAGGGATGAGCGAATCGATCCGGACGAACCCGGATTCGATCCGAATTTCAGGAAAAATTCGATTCGGATCGAATCCGAATTTCCCCGCGATTCGATCACTCGAAGTTTTCCTTTAACATCCATTCATTTACATTTACAGGCATTCTAAGATGGCGGACGGGACATGTCTGGACATCTATCCCGCGCCAGTGCAAGCTGGGGCAGTCACACGCAGCCTATCAGCAGCCAGCAAGCCCGGTGACGTCACAGCGCTATTTAAGTCGGCCATCTTGCTTTTCCTTCCTCATTTCTCTATTGCATTCGTGAGAGACAGAACGTTGTAGTGAGGGAGAGAGGCAGTTAGACAGGCAGGGACAGACAGGGACAGGCTGGAGACAGGCAGGAGACAGACAGGAGACAGACAGAAAGTCAGCGAAAAACAGGGAAAGGTAGGAAAAATCGGAGGCTGTCACAGGGAGATTTTTTTTTTTTTTCATCCAGCCTGAGTGTTACTAGCTGGCTGACTGGCTTTGTTAGTGTTTTCAGGCTGCTTATACTAACTAACTGTGCATATATACTGAACTGATCTTAAGTCTGCTGTGAGGCATCCCATTCTGTGACTACACCAGCCTCTGTTTAAGACCATATAACCATTTGCACTTATTCTAATTGAAATTAGGCCTGATAAAGACACTTTTGCTGTTCATAGCACTACTGGACCCTGCCAGGTGTACTTACTGCTGGTTTTTAGGGCATCCCATTCTGTGACTACAGCAGCCTCTGTTTAAGACCATATAACCATTTGCACTTATTATAATTGAAATTAGGCCTGATAAAGACACTTTTGCTGTTCATAGCACTACTTGTCCCAGGTTCACTGCTGGGTTTTTAGGGCATTCCATTCTGTGACTACAGCAGCCTCTGTTTAACCCCATATAACCATTTGCACTTATTCTAATTGAAATTAGGCCTGATAAAGACACTTTTGCTGTGCATAGCACTACTTGTCCCAGGTTCACTGCTGGGTTTTTAGGGCATCCCATTCTGTGACTACAGCAGCCTCTGTTTAAGACCATATAACCATTTGCACTTATTATAATTGAAATTAGGCCTGATAAAGACACTTTTGCTGTTCATAGCACTACTTGTCCCAGGTTCACTAACTAAACCGCACTAAAACAGTGTGCACCACCTAGCTAATACCATGTATAACAGGTGCCAATTACAGGGACCTACTACTCACAATCCTCCAAATCAGGTGCGACCCCAGGGCTGGCCCACCAACCGGTCCACAAATGCTAATTGCACACTGCTAAATCAAATATACGATTTATTAAAGCATAAGAAATTCATACATAGTATCCAACATACATAACAACATATAGACATACAGTTAAAAAACACTTATTAAAACTCAGAACAAGTGGGGAGGAGCTCCGGGGCTATATTACTATCCAAATAGATAATTGATTGATTCAATATTCATAAGATTAATATACAACTCATAGTGCAATGGCGCTTTTAGAAAGTGCTGAGTGCAGAAAGTGCCTAGTGTCTATTAGTAAAGTGCTATATCTATTGTGAAATATTGCACTGCTCAGAACACGCAGTGCTAGCAACATCCAACACCTGTGCAAACATGCAAAAATAAAAATAATACTATACGGAAAGTGCAATGTGCAAAAAATGAGTGCAACTACTCTAAGGCTAAGCCTAAATGGTGCTACTACAGTTCTAATAAGCGCCACTCACATATGGTGTAAATATATAAGTATAACACACGCAGTGAACAATAGCACTGCAAGGTGTCCAAGAGCCTCCTGTCCTCCCCACTTACCTCACCGGCGCGCTGCGTGGTCCTCCACCACTTCGCTCGGGTGACTGAGCTGAGGGCGCCGGCTTGTTAAATATCCCCCCAGATCGCGCAGACGGAAATGACACAGCACCAGGCGCGCGTCACCTCCGGCCGGTGGAGCGCACACACCAGGAAGCACAACAAGTGCCATCTCAGTGAATGCGCTCCACCGGGCGGAACCGCCGCGCCACCCGCCCACAGGAAGTGACATGATGCAGGACGGCAGGAGACACCCCGCCGGCCGCCCCGATGACATGGGCCGGTGTCAACCCCCCCAGGGCTATGTCCGTGCATGAAATACTATGTAGGAGAAACTAAAAATATGGCCAAGTTGCGCATACAACAACACATGTCGAATGTCAGATTGGCGTCTAGGGACGAACAAATGGGTAAGGTACTAACACCAGTAGCAGCACACTTCCTCCAAGCACATGGAGGTAAGTGGCTGGGGACTAAGGTCTTTTTCGTGGACCAGATACCTGTAGATATGAGAGGAGGCAACCTAGTGAGAAAGCTACTTCAACGTGAAGCAGAATGGATCTATAGGTTGAGTAGTATGTCCCCAGGAGGATTAAATGTTGATTTTAGTTTCACCCCTTTTTTGGGTAGAGATTAAAGTGATCTGGGAGCGTGTTGCCCCCTCCCTCTCCCTCTCTCCCTCTCTCCCCCTCTCTCTCCCCCCCCCCCCCTGTTGTTGTTCTTGTTTCCCCCCTCCCCCCCTTCTTTTTAGGAGGACATCTGAAGGACCTCACAGAGTGATGGTGAGTATCGAGGGATCGATACATCATGGAGGAGCATTGAGGGATGAAGACAGGGGGGGATACCTGTCCCCACATAAAAGGTTTGTATTAACCATTTGAGAGGCCCGTGCATGTACCATCACTTGACCATATGGGTGCAATGGGTAACATAAGCATACACCCTGTGTGTGTGTGTGTGTGGGGGGGGTCATCTGTAGTTGGAGGGAGGGGGGTATAAAGGGGTTGGTGGATGGATACATATGGGAAGGGCTTCCGAATATGATGCGGGGCCTGGCCCAATAGACAGGGTACCCTGGTTCACATATACCTTTCATTTCATTTTAATTCAATTTATTTGATTGTATTCCATTTGGATTTCAGGGAGTGGTGATCAATATGGATATGGACGTGAAGTGGAGGATAAAGGCTGCATATAACGATGGTTGATGAGAGGAGTATGAAGATGACTGTCGAAAGAGGGAATTTTGAGGAGCCTAAGAACAGCTGAGGAGTGGGAGTTGACCACTATAGGAGGCTAATCATGAGGACTGTCACTTATGAGGACTGCTCTGGGAGCCCTGGAGGAGCCCTTATGCCCCCCCCCCCTCCCCTCCCCCCCCCTCCCTCTCCTTCCCTCCTGCCTCCTGTCACAGGTTGACAGTGTTGATAATTGTGCATAACACAGTTGCAGATGATGTTGGGACCAGACATATAACACTATGAGTATGATGGTGATTTAACTGTATCATAGGTATGTCTATATGATTGGATTGATAATTGAAGAGCTATGTTGGAGTTTCATACATGGTATATAGCATTAGGTTGAACTGTAGCAGATTATATGTTCACTGTTGGAGTGATGTCATTTATTAGATATTATGTGTGTGGGATTGCTGGCTATGCTCATTTTATTCCATCAATTAGACCCCGGGAGTCTCACAGGGGCCTGTCACATGGGGTGATGTGGTTGGATGGGCGGATAGGTGGGGCGTGGCTCCGCCTGGTGGAGCGCACCCACTCTGATAGTGTTTCCTGGTGTGTGCGCTCCATCGGCCGGAGGTCACGCGGCCCTGGGGGGTTTGACACCGGCCCATGTCATCGGGGCGGCCGGCGGGGTGTCTCCTGCCGTCCTGCATCATGTCACTTCCTGTGGGCGGGTGGCGCGGCGGTTCCGCCCGGTGGAGCGCATTCACTGAGATGGCACTTGTTGTGCTTCCTGGTGTGTGCGCTCCACCGGCCGGAGGTGACGCGCGCCTGGTGCTGTGTCATTTCCGTCTGCGCGATCTGGGGGGATATTTAACAAGCTGGCGCCCTCAGCTCAGTCACCCGAGCGAAGTGGTGGAGGACCACGCAGCGCGCCGGTGAGGTAAGTGGGGAGGACAGGAGGCTCTTGGACACCTTGCAGTGCTATTGTTCACTGCGTGTGTTATACTTATATATTTACACCATATGTGAGTGGCGCTTATTAGAACTGTAGTAGCACCATTTAGGCTTAGCTTTAGAGTAGTTGCACTCATTTTTTGCACATTGCACTTTCCTTATAGTATTATTTTTATTTTTGCATGTTTGCACAGGTGTTGGATGTTGCTAGCACTGCGTGTTCTGAGCAGTGCAATATTTCACAATAGATATAGCACTTTACTAATAGACACTAGGCACTTTGTGCACTCAGCACTTTCTAAAAGCGCCATTGCACTATGAGTTGTATATTAATCTTATGAATATTGAATCAATCAATTATCTATTTGGATAGTAATATAGCCCCGGAGCTCCTCCCCATTTGTTCTGAGTTTTAATAAGTGTTTTTTAACTGTATGTCTATATGTTGTTATGTATGTTGGATACTATGTATGAATTTCTTATGCTTTAATAAATCGTATATTTGATTTAGCAGTGTGCAATTAGCATTTGTGGACCGGTTGGTGGGCCAGCCCTGGGGTCGCACCTGATTTGGAGGATTGTCCCAGGTTCACTGCTGGGTTTTTAGGGCATCCCATTCTGTGACTACAGCAGCCTCTGTTTAACACCATATAACCATTTGCACTTATTCTAATTGAAATTAGGCCTGATAAAGACACTTTTGCTGTGCATAGCACTACTTGTCCCAGGTTCACTGCTGGGTTTTTAGGGCATCCCATTCTGTGACTACAGCAGCCTCTGTTTAACACCATATAACCATTTGCACTTATTATAATTGAAATTAGGCCTGATAAATACACTTTTGCTGTTCATAGCACTACTGGACCCTGTCAGGTGTACTTACTGCTGGTTTTTAGGGCATCCCATTCTGTGACTACAGCAGCCTCTGTTTAAGACCATATAACCATTTGCACTTATTATAATTGAAATTAGGCCTGATAAAGACACTTTGCTGTTCATAGCACTACTTGTCCCAGGTTCACTGCTGGGTTTTTAGGGCATCCCATTCTGTGACTACAGCAGCCTCTGTTTAACACCATATAACCATTTGCACTTATTCTAATTGAAATTAGGCCTGATAAAGACACTTTTGCTGTGCATAGCACTACTTGTCCCAGGTTCACTGCTGGGTTTTTAGGGCATCCCATTCTGTGACTACAGCAGCCTCTGTTTAAGACCATATAACCATTTGCACTTATTATAATTGAAATTAGGCCTGATAAAGACACTTTTGCTGTTCATAGCACTACTTGTCCCAGGTTCACTGCTGGGTTTTTAGGGCATCCCATTCTGTGACTACAGCAGCCTCTGTTTAACACCATATAACCATTTGCACTTATTCTAATTGAAATTAGGCCTGATAAAGACACTTTTGCTGTGCATAGCACTACTTGTCCCAGGTTCACTGCTGGGTTTTTAGGGCATCCCATTCTGTGACTACAGCAGCCTCTGTTTAAGACCATATAACCATTTGCACTTATTATAATTGAAATTAGGCCTGATAAAGACACTTTTGCTGTTCATAGCACTACTTGTCCCAGGTTCACTGCTGGGTTTTTAGGGCATCCCATTCTGTGACTACAGCAGCCTCTGTTTAACACCATATAACCATTTGCACTTATTCTAATTGAAATTAGGCCTGATAAAGACACTTTTGCTGTGCATAGCACTACTTGTCCCAGGTTCACTGCTGGGTTTTTAGGGCATCCCATTCTGTGACTACAGCAGCCTCTGTTTAACACCATATAACCATTTGCACTTATTATAATTGAAATTAGGCCTGATAAAGACACTTTTGCTGTTCATAGCACTACTTGTCCCAGGTTCACTGCTGGGTTTTTAGGGCATCCCATTCTGTGACTACAGCAGCCTCTGTTTAACACCATATAACCATTTGCACTTATTCTAATTGAAATTAGGCCTGATAAAGACACTTTCGCTGTGCATAGCACTACTTGTCCCAGGTTCACTGCTGGGTTTTTAGGGCATCCCATTCTGTGACTACAGCAGCCTCTGTTTAAGACCATATAACCATTTGCACTTATTATAATTGAAATTAGGCCTGATAAAGACACTTTTGCTGTTCATAGCACTACTTGTCCCAGGTTCACTGCTGGGTTTTTAGGGCATCCCATTCTGTGACTACAGCAGCCTCTGTTTAACACCATATAACCATTTGCACTTATTCTAATTGAAATTAGGCCTGATAAAGACACTTTTGCTGTGCATAGCACTACTTGTCCCAGGTTCACTGCTGGGTTTTTAGGGCATCCCATTCTGTGACTACAGCAGCCTCTGTTTAAGACCATATAACCATTTGCACTTATTATAATTGAAATTAGGCCTGATAAAGACACTTTTGCTGTTCATAGCACTACTTGTCCCAGGTTCACTGCTGGGTTTTTAGGGCATCCCATTCTGTGACTACAGCAGCCTCTGTTTAACACCATATAACCATTTGCACTTATTCTAATTGAAATTAGGCCTGATAAAGACACTTTTGCTGTGCATAGCACTACTTGTCCCAGGTTCACTGCTGGGTTTTTAGGGCATCCCATTCTGTGACTACAGCAGCCTCTGTTTAAGACCATATAACCATTTGCACTTATTATAATTGAAATTAGGCCTGATAAAGACACTTTTGCTGTTCATAGCACTACTTGTCCCAGGTTCACTGCTGGGTTTTTAGGGCATCCCATTCTGTGACTACAGCAGCCTCTGTTTAACACCATATAACCATTTGCACTTATTCTAATTGAAATTAGGCCTGATAAAGACACTTTCGCTGTGCATAGCACTACTTGTCCCAGGTTCACTGCTGGGTTTTTAGGGCATCCCATTCTGTGACTACAGCAGCCTCTGTTTAACACCATATAACCATTTGCACTTATTATAATTGAAATTAGGCCTGATAAAGACACTTTTGCTGTTCATAGCACTACTGGACCCTGCCAGGTGTACTTACTGCTGGTTTTTAGGGCATCCCATTCTGTGCCTACAGCAGCCTCTGTTTAAGACCATATAACCATTTGCACTTATTCTAATTGAAATTAGGCCTGATAAAGACACTTTTGCTGTGCATAGCACTACTTGTCCCAGGTTCACTGCTGGGTTTTAGGGCATCCCATTCTGTGACTACAGCAGCCTCTGTTTAACACCATATAACCATTTGCACTTATTATAATTGAAATTAGGCCTGATAAAGACACTTTTGCTGTTCATAGCACTACTTGTCCCAGGTTCACTGCTGGGTTTTTAGGGCATCCCATTCTGTGACTACAGCAGCCTCTGTTTAACACCATATAACCATTTGCACTTATTCTAATTGAAATTAGGCCTGATAAAGACACTTTTGCTGTGCATAGCACTACTTGTCCCAGGTTCACTGCTGGGTTTTTAGGGCATCCCATTCTGTGACTACAGCAGCCTCTGTTTAACACCATATAACCATTTGCACTTATTATAATTGAAATTAGGCCTGATAAAGACACTTTTGCTGTTCATAGCACTACTTGTCCCAGGTTCACTGCTGGGTTTTTAGGGCATCCCATTCTGTGACTACAGCAGCCTCTGTTTAACACCATATAACCATTTGCACTTATTCTAATTGAAATTAGGCCTGATAAAGACACTTTTGCTGTGCATAGCACAACTTGTCCCAGGTTCACTGCTGGGTTTTTAGGGCATCCCATTCTGTGACTACAGCAGCCTCTGTTTAACACCATATAACCATTTGCACTTATTATAATTGAAATTAGGCCTGATAAAGACACTTTTGCTGTTCATAGCACTACTGGACCCTGCCAGGTGTACTTACTGCTGGTTTTTAGGGCATCCCATTCTGTGACTACAGCAGCCTCTGTTTAAGACCATATAACCATTTGCACTTATTATAATTGAAATTAGGCCTGATAAAGACACTTTTGCTGTTCATAGCACTACTTGTCCCAGGTTCACTGCTGGGTTTTTAGGGCATCCCATTCTGTGACTACAGCAGCCTCTGTTTAACACCATATAACCATTTGCACTTATTCTAATTGAAATTAGGCCTGATAAAGACACTTTTGCTGTGCATAGCACTACTTGTCCCAGGTTCACTGCTGGGTTTTTAGGGCATCCCATTCTGTGACTACAGCAGCCTCTGTTTAACACCATATAACCATTTGCACTTATTATAATTGAAATTAGGCCTGATAAAGACACTTTTGCTGTTCATAGCACTACTGGACCCTGCCAGGTGTACTTACTGCTGGTTTTTAGGGCATCCCATTCTGTGACTACAGCTGCCTCTGTTTAAGACCATATAACCATTTGCACTTATTATAATTGAAATTAGGCCTGATAAAGACACTTTTGCTGTTCATAGCACTACTTGTCCCAGGTTCACTGCTGGGTTTTTAGGGCATCCCATTCTGTGACTACAGTAGCCTCTGTTTAACACCATATAACCATTTGCACTTATTATAATTGAAATTAGGCCTGATAAAGACACTTTTGCTGTGCATAGCACTACTTGTCCCAGGTTCACTGCTGGGTTTTTAGGGCATCCCATTCTGTGACTACAGCAGCCTCTGTTTAACACCATATAACCATTCGCACTTATTATAATTGAAATTAGGCCTGATAAAGACACTTTTGCTGTTCATAGCACTACTGGACCCTGCCAGGTGTACTTACTGCTGGTTTTTAGGGCATCCCATTCTGTGACTACAGCAGCCTCTGTTTAAGACCATATAACCATTTGCACTTATTCTAATTGAAATTAGGCCTGATAAAGACACTTTTGCTGTTCATAGCACTACTTGTCCCAGGTTCACTGCTGGGTTTTTAGGGCATCCCATTCTGTGACTACAGCAGCCTCTGTTTAACACCATATAACCATTTGCACTTATTATAATTGAAATTAGGCCTGATAAAGACACTTTTGCTGTGCATAGTCTTACTGCTGCCTGCCAGGTGCACTGCTGGTTTTTGGGGCATCCCATTCTGTAACATAGCATACCCCTCTTTATTTACACTAAGCAGCTCTCTTATTTACACTAGGCAGGCCTGTTGGAGGCTGAGTGTTACTGCTCACTTTTGGTGTGCATTATATTCTGTTTCATATAGACCCACCGCTGCCTGGGGGTTCTTAAAATATCACCTACTACCACACCAGTTAGACTATGTCGGGCAGACAAGTGCCTGGAAGTGAAAAGAGGAGTGGCAGAGGCCAAGATTCCGCAGGCAGAGCTCGCAGCAGACTGGGGCCAGTAGCAGCAGGAGTCACGCTGAGAGACCTAATCTGCCAGTATCTGCTAGCGGTCGGGTCTCCACCAGTAACGCATCTGCCGTGGTTGAATGGTTGACGCGCTCATCAACAACATCATCACAACTTACGTCTGAGACCCCCAGTCTAGGGTCGGTAGGTTCCTCTGACACAACCCTGAGTTGGCATGCCCCGAGAGCAGTCCCTGTCCTCCCATTGCCTCTGTCCTACGCCGTTCCCTCCCCCAGCGACGTATGCTATGCTTTGGGTTCAGCTCCTCTCTTTAGTGAGGAGGACGATCAGATAGAGGACAGTCAGCAGCTACTGCCCAGCCAAGAAATGGAGGTGGCTTCTTTTGCTAGGCAGACAAGTAGTGAAGTGGACAGTGTCGTGGGTGCTGCGAGCGTTCCAGCTCCTGCGCCAGACACTGTTGACGAATCCACGAACATCAGTGACGTACAGCCACAACTCGGCAATAATGATGATGACGATGAAGCCGATCGCACTTGGGAGCCGGGTGATGAAGGGGCTTCATCGTCATCATCAGGAGAAGAGGGGCGCAGGTTGCCCCGGAGTCAGCAGCTCAGGCAGCAAGGTGGCAGCAGCATGGCTGGCAGGCAGCATGGGGGCACAATTGTAAAGCCTGGAGCCAAACGGGGCCGGGGCCGGGGTAGAGCACCTGCTGCGCGGCAGGCTACCTTATCGGGAGGTAGTGGGGCAGGGGTTCCTGGAGTTGGCAACAGCAGCAGCGAATCAGTGAGGCCTGTTGGTGGAAAAAGTAGCTACTCGGCAGTGTGGCAGTTTTTCCTGAAGCATCTGCAGGAGGGTAACATGGCCACATGCAAGATATGTAGGCAGAAGGTGAAGCGTGGCCAGGGTCCAAATGTTGGCACCACGGCCCTGCGTCAACATATGCAGCATCACCATAAAGCGGCCTGGGAGAACCTAGGCTCCGGAGAGGTGGGCCAGACTGCTTCCTCACCGAGTGGCACGCCGCTCCCAATTTCTGCCAGCCAGGGCTCCAGCACCTCAGCCGAAGGCAGCTGTGCGTCATACCCATCCTCTGTCGCTCCTGCTCCTCCTCCTCCTCCAAGTCATGCATCCCGCCAGCAATCCATCAGCGAAGCCATGTCCAAGA
Organism: Gastrophryne carolinensis; assembly: GCA_027917425.1. Taxonomy (NCBI): domain Eukaryota; kingdom Metazoa; phylum Chordata; class Amphibia; order Anura; family Microhylidae; genus Gastrophryne; species Gastrophryne carolinensis. Next base: position 388,835,856 of record CM051239.1, on the reverse strand, counting down.
GACAGCAGTATGCGCCCACTCATCCTACGGCGCAGAAGCTGAATGTGCTCCTGTCCAAGTTGCTGGTGCTGCAGTCGCTCCCTTTTCAGGTGGTGGAATCTGCACCTTTCAGAGAACTGATGGCTTGTGCCGAGCCAAGGTGGAGAGTCCCAAGCCGTCATTTCTTTGCCAAGAAGGCAGTACCAGCGCTGCACACTTTTGTTGAACAGAAGGTGGGCCAGTCCTTGAGCCTGTCAGTGTGTAGCAAAGTGCATGGCAGCGCCGACATCTGGAGCTGTAACTACGGTCAGGGACAGTACATGTCGTTTACGGCCCACTGGGTGAATGTGGTCCCTTTGCAGCAGCAGCAGCAACTTGGACAGGTCACGCCGCTTCGGCCTCCGCGCTCCCTGCCCGTTGGGCCTGTGACACCGTGCGACTCGGCCTCCTCATCCTCCGCCATCTCCTCACCCTCCACTGTAGGCTCAAGTCTCAGTGCCCCTCCAGTCTACCATGTGTGCAGGGCACAGAGGTGTCACGCAGTGCTTCACATGGTTTATCTTGGCGAACGGAGTCACACAGGGGAGGAACTGCTTAAATGTATTCATCAGGAAATCCAAACATGGCTTACTCCGAGAAAACTTAAAATGGGAATCATGGTTACCGACAATGGGAAGAACATTTTGTCTGCGCTGCGCCAAGGAAGCCTGACCCATGCCCCCTGCATGGCTCACGTCTTCAATCTGGTTGTCAAGCGGTTTCTGAAGTGTTCCCCCCATCTGCAAGACATCCTAACAACTTCAAGGAAACTTTGCATGCACTTCAGCCACTCCTACACCGCCAAACACACCCTTCTTGAGCTACAGCGTCAGAATGGTATCCCCCAACATAGTCTGATTTGCGATGTATCCACCCGTTGGAATTCCACCCTTCACATGTTGGACCGATTATATGAACAGAGAAAAGCCATCACGGATTTCCTGATGATCCAAGCAGATAGGGGGACTCCCCTGTGTAACTTCAATGTCAACCAGTGGCAGCTCATACGTGACACCTGCCGTTTGCTCAGGCCCTTTGAGGAAGCCACTTTATTTGTCAGTCGGCAGGATTACGGGATGAACGACGTGATTCCACTGCTTCATGTACTACAGCACATGTTGGAAACCATGGCTGGTCAGGGCACTGGAGACATGGCGTTTACATCTTACGGCCACATGAACCCCGTTGGAGCTGAACTGGAGGAGGAGGAGGAAGAGGAGGAGGAGTTGCCCAGCGAAACACAGTTTAGGCTTGGCGAAATGGCTGGTTTATCTAGTCAGCGGACAGGAGAGGAGGAGCAGGAGCAGCCAGAGGAGCTAGAGGTTTTTGAGGAAGGCGAGACAGAGGACCCGGGCACACCGTGGCAGTATGCAGTGGAGATGGAGACAGGTAGTCCATCCGAGTCACTTGCGCAAATGGCACGAAGCATGCTCACGTGCTTGCGTAGTGACCCCAGAATTGTTTCCATCTGTCGGCGGGATGACTTCTGGCTGTCCACCTTATTGGACCCTCGCTTCCGGCACAAAATGGGGGCCTTTTTTAAACCCACCGAGAGGGAGGACAAACTCAACTACTACAAAGACATTCTACGTAGGCAGTTGGCCGATGCCTATCTGCGCCATGGTCCATACTCTCGCAGGTCTGACTCGAGGGGACCTCTGCGCTCACCTTCCACTGCCATGGCCGCTGGGGGGGTTGGCAGGAGCAGCAGCAGCAGCTCCATCAGCAGCAGCAGCCTCAGTCTTCAGTCGCTAATGAGTAGCTTTCTACACCCGCATAGTGAGGCTACTCATGAGCAGCAGAAAGACCTGGAGCAGGACCTCAACCAGCAGGTCATGTCATACTTTGACATGACCATGCCAACACACCTTGAGGATCCGCTGGACTTCTGGGCAGCCAAACTTGATTTGTGGCCGCAACTAGCAGAGTTTGCCCTGGAAAAGCTGTCCTGCCTGGCAAGTAGCGTGCCATCTGAGCGGGTGTTTAGTGCGGCGGGGGCCATAGTTACGGCGAGGAGAACTCGTCTGTCAACTAAAAATGTGGAGAGACTCACCTTTGTCAAAATGAATCAGGGATGGATCAGCCAAGATTTCCACCCACCAATGCCTGATGCATGCGACTAGATTCAGCATGGTGCCACGTTTTACACTTTCCAAATGGTGCAAAACATATTTATGTCTTTAGGCCAATTTTTGGGCTCCTGCTGCTGCCAACTCCAGGGTGTGAATCATCCAATTCTTGGGCTCCTGAAGCCAACCCCAGTGTCTCTTTAAAGTAATATTTGGGCTCCTGCTGCTGCTGCCAACTCCAGGGTGTGAATCATCCAATTTTTGGGCTCCTGAAGCCAACTCCAGTGTCTCTTTAAAGTAATATTTGGGCTCCTGCTGCTGCTGCTGCCAACTCCAGGGTGTGATTCATCCAATTTTTGGGCTCCTGAAGCCAACTCCAGTGTATATTTGGGCTCCTGCTGCTGCTGCTGCTGCCAACTCCAGGGTGTGATTCATCCAATTTTTGGGCTCCTGAAGCCAACCCCAGTGTCTCTTTAAAGTAATATTTGGGCTCCTGCTGCTGCCAACTCCAGGGTGTGATTCATCCAATTTTTGGGCTCCTGAAGCCAACCCCAGTGTCTCTTTAAAGTAATGTTTGGGCTCCTGCTGCTGCTGCTGCCAACTTCTGCCAACTCCAGGGTGTGATTCATCCAATTTTTGGGCTCCTGAAGCCAACCCCAGTGTCTCTTTAAAGTAATGTTTGGGCTCCTGCTGCTGCTGCTGCCAACTTCTGCCAACTCCAGGGTGTGATTCATCCAATTTTTGGGCTCCTGAAGCCAACTCCAGTGTATATTTGGGCTCCTGCTGCTGCTGCTGCCAACTCCAGGGTGTGATTCATCCAATTTTTGGGCTCCTGAAGCCAACCCCAGGGTCTCTTTAAAGTAATGTTTGGGCTCCTGCTGCTGCTGCTGCCAACTTCTGCCAACTCCAGGGTGTGATTCATCCAATTTTTGGGCTCCTGAAGCCAACCCCAGGGTCTCTTTAAAGTAATGTTTGGGCTCCTGCTGCTGCCAACTTCTGCCAACTCCAGGGTGTGATTCATCCAATTGTTGGGCTCCTGAAGCCAACTCCAGTGTATATTTGGGCTCCTGCTGCTGCTGCTGCCAACTCCAGGGTGTGAATCATCCAATTTTTGGGCTCCTGAAGCCAACCCCAGTGTCTCTTTAAAGTAATGTTTGGGCTCCTGCTGCTGCTGCTGCTGCTGCCAACTTCTGCCAACTCCAGGGTGTGATTCATCCAATTTTTGGGCTCCTGAAGCCAACCCCAGTGTCTCTTTAAAGTAATGTTTGGGCTCCTGCTGCTGCTGCTGCCAACTTCTGCCAACTCCAGGGTGTGATTCATCCAATTTTTGGGCTCCTGAAGCCAACTCCAGTGTATATTTGGGCTCCTGCTGCTGCTGATGCCAACTCCAGGGTGTGATTCATCCAATTTTTGGGCTCCTGAAGCCAATCCCAGGGTCTCTTTAAAGTAATGTTTGAGCTCCTGCTGCTGCCAACTCCAGGGTGTGATTCATCCAATTTTTGGGCTCCTGAAGCCAACTCCAGTGTATATTTGGGCTCCTGCTGCTGCCAACTCCAGGGTGTGAATCATCCAATTTTTGGGCTCCTGAAGCCAACCCCAGTGTCTCTTTAAAGTAATATTTGGGCTCCTGCTGCTGCCAACTCCAGGGTGTGATTCATCCAATTTTTGGGCTCCTGAAGCTAACCCCAGTGTCTCTTTAAAGTAATGTTTGGGCTCCTGCTGCTGCTGCTGCCAACTTCTGCCAACTCCAGGGTGTGATTCATCCAATTTTTGGGCTCCTGAAGCCAACCCCAGTGTCTCTTTAAAGTAATGTTTGGGCTCCTGCTGCTGCTGCTGCCAACTTCTGCCAACTCCAGGGTGTGATTCATCCAATTTTTGGGCTCCTGAAGCCAACTCCAGTGTATATTTGGACTCCTGCTGCTGCTGCTAACTCCAGGGTGTGAATCATCCAATTTTTGGGCTCCTGAAGCCAACCCCAGTGTCTCTTTAAAGTAATATTTGGGCTCCTGCTGCTGCCAACTCCAGGGTGTGATTCATCCAATTTTGGGCCCCTGAAGCCAACCCCAGTGTCTCTTTAAAGTAATATTTGGGCTCCTGCTGCTGCCAACTCCAGGGTGTGATTCATCCAATTTTTGGGCTCCTGAAGCCAACCCCAGTGTCTCTTTAAAGTAATGTTTGGGCTCCTGCTGCTGCTGCTGCCAACTTCTGCCAACTCCAGGGTGTGATTCATCCAATTTTTGGGCTCCTGAAGCCAACTCCAGTGTATATTTGGGCTCCTGCTGCTGCTGCTGCCAACTCCAGGGTGTGATTCATCCAATTTTTGGGCTCCTGAAGCCAACCCCAGTGTCTCTTTAAAGTAATATTTGGGCTCCTGCTGCTGCTGCTGCCAACTCCAGGGTGTGATTCATCCAATTTTTGGGCTCCTGAAGCCAACCCCAGTGTCTCTTTAAAGTAATATTTGGGCTCCTGCTGCTGCTGCTGCCAACTCCAGGGTGTGATTCATCCAATTTTTGGGCTCCTGAAGCCAACCCCAGGGTCTCTTTAAAGTAATATTTGGGCTCCTGCTGCTGCTGCTGTCACCTCCTGCCAACTCCAGGGTGTGATTCATCCAATTTTTGGGCTCCTGAAGCCAACTCCAGTGTCTCTATAAAGTAATCTTTGGGCTCCTGCTGCTGCTGCTGCTGCCAACTCCAGGGTGTGATTCATCCAATTTTTGGGCTCCTGAAGCCAACTCCAGTGTCTCTTTAAAATAATATTTGGGCTCCTGCTGCTGCTTGCAACTCCAGGGTGTGATTCCTTCAAATTTTTGGGCTCCTGAAGCCAACCCCAGTGTCTCTTTCAGCCAATGTTTGGGCTCCTGCTGCTGCTGCTGCCAACTCCAGGGTGTGATTCATCCAATTTTTGGGCTCCTGCCAACTCCAGTGTCTCTTTAAAGCAATGTTTGGGTTCCTGCCCCTCATAGTGATGCCACTTCAACTCTCTTGAATTCAATTGTGCCGCTCTGCGATTCTATTAGCGATGCCTCTGATCTGCATGTGATATTTATTCAAAGTATTATTTAACTAATCCAGCACGCATCCTGTGCGTGTTACAGCAAGGCAGAATGGTTTACAACCCTATTGAGGCTCAAGGAGGCTCAGAAATAGCCGTTTTTAATAGCGATTCATCGCGAATTTATTCGGGTCGAAGCGATTTTTGTCGGAAAATTCGGCGAATCAGTCGAATCGAATTTTTCAAAAGTTCGCTCATCTCTAGTTACAACCTGTCTTCTATCAAACCCGCGTGGCATCATTTCAAAATTGTCCCTCTTTCCCACCGTGAAATTTGGAAGGTGTGTATGGTTGTTGTGTGTGCGTGCGTGTGTGTGTGTGTGTGTGTGTGTGTGTGTGTGTGTGTGTTTTTACCACTGCTTTAGATGCCAAAAAAACAAACGCACTATCCAGGTGGTACTATCCAGTAGTACTTTGCATGGATTAATAGGGATATTATATAAATCTCATGTCTGCGATTTAGCTGCGTGTTAGCCTGTTGTAGGATTTACTCACCAGTCTATATATTTGGCTAACCATGGCTAATGTATTATGGCTTTGAATGAGCCGTTCTGGCCAGAGCAGAGCAGCTAGGACTCCAGTAAGGGGTTTGATGGGTCTGGCTGAGAAGAGGGGGGCTTAACTAGGTAGCCCTGACCTGAGACCTGCTTGCTGCCCCACTAATGGAAAATAGGGGATTTTGCCCTCTCAGGAAGGTTTGCCTTGGGGTCCAATTCAGTCTAGAGGCCAAACCATCACATATAGGTTATGGGAAGGCAAACTCCTGCAGGATGCAGCATGTATCATCTCTAGGGCCCCCCATAAACTATAATGTAATGGTTAGGCCCCTTGTCTAATCTCCAGTTTCCTATATAGATTCCTATATTACTATATAGGTTGGGTGCCCATGATCCATATGTATCAATAACAACTTCATTAGCACTGCTCTAGCACTTGTAAAATGAGGCAGGGTGGGGGGTGAGTTAAGATCAGGTAGTCTGGCTGAACAGGCCATTAATTTGGCCCCAGTCAGGGCTACAAAAATATGGCTGTCGGCTCCCATGAGTGAGGACACTTCTAGTGCCAGCTGCATTGCTCATGGGAGCCGATGGCCATCTTCTTGTAGCCCCAGCTGGGGCCAAATTAAAATGCCGCTGCCACGCTGCTGCTGATGAAGAGGATCGGGGCTGAGGTGAGCTAGGTAGCACGCTTACTGCTGCACACTCACCAGCCTAAATGTTTGCCTAAATAATCATGGCTGACAAGATGTGTTGTGGCTTTGCATAAGCCTTCTGGCCAAATACTTTAAAGCAGAAGCCTGGCTGAGGGCAGCCATCAGTGCAGAGCAGCTAAAACTCCAGTATGGGGCCCGACATCCCCAGATGAGAAGAGGGGGCCCTCGCTAGGCAACTTTGACCTAGACACGCTTGCTGCCACACTAATGCAACCAGAGCTAATGGGGATTTTGCCCTCCCGGTGTGGTTTGCCTTGTGGTCCAGTTCAGTATAGAGACCAAACCATCACATAAAGGTTGTGCGGAGATAGACTCTATGCAGCATGTCTGTCCCAGCCATCACATACAGTATAGTATAATACTAATATTAATATAGTATAATGTACATATATGACCAGTGTATGCTTCACCCATCTGTATCCATATAGTTAGAGAAGGTCCACTAGTTTAATAAGTCTAAAATCTGCAAGGCGCGGAATCTTAGTGGTGGAGGCACTATGATCTATGCGTCAGGACCCTACTGCAGGTGGAGCCTAACTGGGCATGGAGCCCTTGGGCCGCCTCGCACACACTTCCATTCAGCCAGCTTCCCATCCTGTGAAACACTATCTAGACACTATTTCAGGAAGAAAGCTTTCATGTGGCTCATCAGGTCTGTGTTTTACACAGCATTGCTAATCAGGATACACCAGGGAGGGGGTATTGGTTAGCCCAAACGTTCCTCTTTATTATGCAGAATACAAGTGTTCCCCCCCCCAGACCTGATAATTAGTATGCAGGATGCCAGGGCTGCCAACTCCCCCGCTGTGCTGCCAGGCTAATAACAATATGGCCACACAAGAGTCCAGAGGTCCGACTCCGATGTTGCACTGATAACTCACCATCCAGCACCAATGGCTTACATACAATGAAGGCAGGGGATGCCTCTGCAGGCTTGCTTCTGCCACAGGCCCTATAGTGGCTGCCTTCCCTGTTTATATAGTATGTACCCCATTGAATACAAAACTGTTGCACTGTTGAGGATTCTTATTTCTCAGGATTACATGAAAAACGCTCACTTCATTCCATACAAAGCGGAGATTCAGTCTTTCCGCACCTTGAAAACAGCTAAACTCATATTAGCTACAAATTGGTTACATTTGGAGGCAGCGCTGGGAGCCTTCTTGCTACAGAAACTTGACTAGCTAGGGGCCCAGTGCTCTAATTATTTTTAACTGTCCTTGTTTTTTTTGTAATTATGTCATTATGATTAGTTGAATACAACAGGTACACTTTATATTAGTTCTGAATTAACTTTAGTGGTGTAGTTTTGTGTATGTTTTAGAACAACACACTGTTTGTCCAGTGTAGTATGGTTTAAACCTGTGTGTTTAGAACAGACCGGGATCCTGCATTCCAAAAGTTTGATATCTCCAAAGTAAATGTTTGTTCTGCTTATTTAAATGACACTATTATACTATAAGTTTGGCAGAATGTTGTCCCAAGTCAAGTGGCCAAGAAAATAGAAACAGTCTGGAACTCTGGGCAGTTCCACAGCCCTATATGATGGGGGTGTCAGAGAGGGTCGGAGAACCATGATTGGTGGTGCGCTCACTGTAAAATGCTTCCCAAGGCTTTGTAGCCAAGGATTGGAAATTAGGCTTAGGCTCATCAAAGGTCTGCAAGCCAGAGGGTTAGTATTCAAAGCTGTAACACCAAGATCAAACCGTTAGAACATTACACCAGGTTACTAAGCACCTCCTTGGTGCCATTACTCCCCTGAGGATGCCTGGAAAGAAAACAATATATGTTTCACCCAATAGGTTGAAAGGGGAAGAGTTGGGTACATGTGAGAAGAAAAGTACTAAGAAATGTCCTAAAGTAGCTTAAATCCCACCGAGCTGGCTGTATTCATCACTCACAATGGACTTAAATGGTGGTCTTGATTTGTGGGCTTGTGTGGCAGTCTGCTTCATAGTTGAGCTCTGGTTGTCTCTACACATAGCAGCAGGACGTCCATTTGAAGAAATATTTTCTTAAAGAGGTGGCATCCTGTAAAACTTGCCCTCCTTCATAGGAAGCCATTCTTTTTCTGCTTGCCTTCAAGGATTTTGGTGCACAGTGCATTTAAAATTCATCTTGCATAAGTTTTTTTAGTCTCAAACTTTGGTACTGTACAGGATCCTATAAATATATACTTCCCGTGCACTTTTGGCAACTACCTGTTTTTAGGCCTTTTCGCATATGCACATATCTACACATTAAATGTGAAAGTTTGCACATGTGCATTAGTACCAAGGCCTGCAAGGACACATTCGCATGCAGAATTATATGCACGTGCAATGAAACCAGTGTTTGGAACGACCATGCGATCACACATGCCCACTGCACTCTTTCCTGCACATGCCCCACTGACATACGATAGCTGTAACCTTGGACAAGCTTCTAATAAAGTTGAGCCTTCTCAAAAAGTTTTGTAGTGTTGCCTAAGAATAGCCCCTACCCAACAGAGGGCACCACAGGGTCCCAGAAGAATCCCATACCGGACGCACTGCCGCCTAATCTGCCATGTTAGGGTTACATATGCTTAGCTATAAACTTCAATTACATTTGCCTAAAGTTAGTTTTTAATCTGATTGCTAGCTGGTCTTAAGATAATGAATTAAGCTCTGCCATCCAGATGTAGTTAGACCAATGCAAGGTAACGTGAACCAAATGTGAAGCACTTCCATAAAGTCACAATTGCTGTAGAAAAATAGAAAGACAACAATGTGCAGCCTTTCCATGTTCAAAAGTAGTCCTTATAGGTTCCAAGAAATATACACGTTACTCATTGACACAGACAGCCCCAGCTTTCACAGTGTCTTGCAGCTTTAATGCGATGTTGTATGATCTGCAGCGGTTGTAGTTTTACCTCCCCCATCTGTAATCCCACACCCATCCTTCTCCCTCCAGGCTGTCTTTATTTGCCGGTGACTCTTTTCAGGTAGTTGCAGACGTCTTACCTGCTGGAGGAATGAAGGAAACTCTGCTCTCATTTTCCGGCACACTACGTCCTGGCCTGGGTTTCGTGAGAACAACAAACAGTCACGTAAGCTTCCTGGACACTGGCTGGCAACGTAGCACCGCCGCCTTCTGCCAGGATATCAGGAGTGTAATCTCATTTGGTGTGCTTTACCAACAATCCTTGGATTTACAGATCGCAGCGGAATGATATCCCCTGAATAGCTGCAGGAGAGATTCCAAAAGTTCTAATGAGATTTGTGTGATACAAGTCAGCAACACCCGGCCTCAATTTTAAATGGATCTATGAAACTATTTCAAATTGCCCATTCACCAGGGGTGTTTATATATTATTTTCCTTAAAAACGCAGCTCTGCAGGTCTACCAACATTGTCCTCAACGCAAAGATATGTTGGTGGAACTTTGCAGTATGTAAGACCCACAGTACCACTATGATTTTCTGTCATAATTACAGGACCAACTGTGATTTCTTTTAAAGACTCTACAAATGATGAAAAGACATAACTGGGTTTAAAAAGTTGTTGTAATCAAATTGGTTCTCATTCTTCTACAAAAATAGCAGCACTGGAAGTCCAAGCTCCTTGAATGGCCCACTTTAGGTTGGGCGACCAAGGCGACTATGGGGGAAGATACAATGGATAAAAAAAGTTTACACACCCCTGTTAAAATGGCAGGTTGTTGTCATGTAGAAATCACCAAAAGGAATAATTTCAGAAGTTTTACCATCCTTAATGTCACCTATAATAGGTCCGATTGAATTGAAAAACAAATGGAAATATCCTCCCCTAACTAAGGAGGAAACTAAGAAATTAATATTCTGATCCAAATGTTGTGCTAAAATACTGTCCTCCAAAGAACCAAATAATAGGCAAGGTGCAGAATACCTCAATTACAGGCAGTCCCCCCCCCCCCCCCCCCATTCCCCATGGCCAGTGTTGCATTCCCTCCATCCCATTCCCCATAGACATAGTGGCATTGCCCCCTCCCACTCTCAAAGGTAGTGTGGCATTCCCCCCTCCCATTCCCATATGCAGCATGGCATTTCCCCCCATTCCCATAGGCAGTGTGGCATTCCCCCCTCCCATTCCCATAGGCAGTGTGGCATTCCCCCCTCCCATTCCCATAGGCAGTGTGGCATCCCCCCTCCCATTCCCATATGCAGTGTTGAATTCCCCCCATCCCATTCCCATAGACAGTGTGGCATTACCCCCCTCTCTTTACCCATAGGCAGTTTTGCATTCCCCTCTTCCCATTACCATATGCAATGTGGCATACCCCCCTTCCATTTCCCATAGGCAGTGTGGCATTGACCCCCTCCCATTCCCTTAGACAGTGTGGCATCCACACATTTTATTCCCATAGACAATGTGACATTCCCCCTCCCATTCCCATAGGCAATGTGGCATTCCCCCCACCCCTTTCCCATAGGCAGTGTGGCATTCCCCCCATCCCATTCCCATAGGCAGTGTGGCATTACACCCTCCTATACCCCAAAGGTAAAAGAGAAAACAACAATAACAACGAAAAAGTAAACTCACATACCCACCTCTCCCATGCTGCTGGTCGGGCTGCCACAGCCATGGGGGGCCAGAAGATGGAGGAGCAGCAAGTGGGCAAGCAGGGTAACTGATCCCTACCCAATGTCAATAACATCCACACTGTTCCTGATCTCTATGGTCCATGCCTCTTATAGGGCAAAAACACAGTAAAATAATGTGTCTGTGCCTGACAATCTTTGTCCAATCTTCCATTACAAAAGTGCTCCAAATCAATAAGATTCAAAGGCAACTCATGTGTATAGCCCTTGTCTGGCCACAGATTTTCAATTGGATTCAGATCTGGGCCATTCCAAAACCTTGATTTTCTCCTGTGGAAGCCATTCTTTTGTTGATGTGAAGGTATTTCTTTGGATCATTGTTGTCCTGAGTGGTGAAACTCTTGATCCTCGGCTTTTTAGCAGAGGCCTAAAGGTTTTGTGCCAAATTTGTTTCATCACCCAGTTCTTGATCTTCTCACTAACAACTAGTAGAGTGGCAAGGGATTGACGCAAGGCAAATTGTGCTCTAGGTGTTCTCCAGGTAATTACAGACCTGTAAGCTTTACATCCATTGTGGGAAAATAGCTTGAGGGGCTATTAAGGGACTACATACACAAATATGTAACTATAATATTATAAGTGACAACCAGCACGGTTTTATTAAGGACAGAAGCTGCCAGACTAACCGGCTTCTATGGGGAGGTGAGTAGAAGCCTGGACACAGTAGATATAGTTTTTCTGGATTTTGCAAAAGCATTTGACACTGTCCCCCAGAGACGCTTATTGGGGAAACTGAGGTCCTCAGTCCTCAGTATACAATGTCAAGCAGCTACTTCCAAGGCCACCAATATATTATGCATTAAAAGAGGCATGGAATTACGAGATAGGGATGTAATGTTGCCTCTTTACAAGGCACTAGTGCGCCCTAACCTGGAATATGCAATCTAGTTCTGGGCACCAGTTCATCAAAAGAATGCTTTGATTTTGGAGGTTGCAGAGGAGAGCCACCAAACTAATAAGAGGAATGAAGAATCTAAGTTACGAAGAATGATTACAGGAATTAAATCTGCTTAGTCTTGAGGGGACATGATTAACTAGTTGTCAGGGACCGCCGGACACCCTTCTTTCATGAGCCAACAATCCCCAATCTCCACCGCCTCTTGTGCCTATAGACAAGCCCCCGCTCGCTGGAGACACGAGTAATGCCTCTCCAGACTCGGTTGCCCCCAGGACTTACTGGCGCAAAGATTTCTGGCTTATGAAGACAGGTGAACTGCGGGGTATCCCAAATCAGGAGTTCAAGCGAACAGAGTCCAAAAACGTCAAGGCCAAGGCAGAGAATAGTCGTGACAAGCAAGGGGTCAAAGCCGGGTGGTCGCAGAAGCGCTGGTGGTCAGGGCAGGGACCTATTTAAAGGGGAACTGGCCAATAGGAAGGGGGGAATGTAGTGATTGGTGCGACTTTGATCTTGCTCCTGATAGGAGCAACCCCAGGGACTGGACCGCCCTGACCATGCGCTGGGAGCGAATGTGCTGGGAGCAGCGCTGCCGGAGGGCATAACAAGGACGTGCTCACGCGCGCAAGCACGTGACAGAATGCTGGGAGCACCCCCTGAGAGGGAGGGAGAGGACGCCACGCTGGCCGAGGAGGCGGAGGAGTCGCCGGAGACCCCAGCCGCCGCTGACGCCGAGGGGGAGGCCGAAGCCCCAGCAGAGGGTGAAGACGAGGAGACGGCCGCCGGAGGACACGAGCCAGCTGAGACCGCGCGGAGGCGCCGCGGGACCAGCCCCCAGGTAAGTTTCTTACATTACCCCCCCCCCTTGAGGAGGGGCCTCTGGACCCTCCAACCTGGGTTTCTGAGGGTTCTCCCTGTGAAACTTCCTAACCAACCTCCCCGCGTGGACCTCTCTGGCCAGGACCCAAGACCTCTCTTCCGGACCGTATCTTTTCCAATCTACCAAGTACTGGAGAGAATTTCGGAAGAAACGTGAATCTAGAATCCGAGCTACTTCGAATTCTTGCTGCCCATCTACTAAAATGGCAGCAGGGGAAGTATCTGGCTCAATACCCTTAGCAGACTTTAAAAGGGACACATGGAAAGAATTACAAATTTTCATAAAAGGTGGAAGATCTAGGCGATAAGTAACCCACCTAGGGTACGCGTGCGAGCACGTGACAGAATGCCGGGCGCGCCCCCAAGAGGGAGGGAGAGGACGCCGCGCCGGCCGAGGAGGCGGAGGAGTCGCTGGAGACGCCGGGGACCCCAGCCGCCGCCACCACTGACGCCGAGGGGGAGGCGGAGGCTGAAGCCCCAGCGGAGGGCAAAGACGAGGAGACAGACACCCTGCACGGCCGCCGGAGGACCCGAGCCAGCCAAGACCGCGCGGAGGCACCGCGGGACCGGCCCCCAGGTAAGTTTCTTACACTAGTATAAATATATAAATGGCCAATAATACAATTATGTGATACTCACCTGTAGAATTGTTTTTGAATATATCCAGTCCAGGTCGTCCCAGAAGTAATGACATATGGGTATTTCACCCCCAGGGGGCGCTCGACTGCATGATCAAAAGCTGTCGCTCCTCCCGGCCCCATATAAAAGCAGGTGTCTCACTATGATTTCCCATTGGTTAAACAGCAGTAAGAAAAAGAGACAGGCCGGGAGGCCAAGAAACCATGTTACTTCACATAGCTTCAGCATGTACCCTTTCCACAAAAAACTTAAGGACAACGGTCCAATATAAAAATGGTAATCACCATAACAGGCAAACCAGAGATAATGAACACAAAGGCAGGGTGGGACGACCTGGACTGGATATATTCAAAAACAATTCTACAGGTGAGTATCACAGAATTGTATTTTTCCCTATATCCAGTCCAGGTCGCCCTAGAAGTAATGACATATGGGAAATCCAAAAGCAGTGTCCATTAGGGCGGGATCCCCAGTGCGGAACAGCATGTAGTTCATTTCACTACCGCCTGAAGCACCTTTCGGCCAAAGACAGCATCAGCTGAGGCCCTAACATCAACCTCGTAAAACTTGGTAAATGTATGAACTGAAGACCAAGTGGCGGCCTTACAAACTTGTTCAACAGATGCCTGGTGCTGAAAAGCCCAAGAGGCACCAATAGCTCTGGTAGAATGAGCTGTGATCCGAAAAGGGGGTTCCTTCCCCTTGGCAGAATACGCTTGCACCACCGTCTGTCTGATCCACTTAATGAGAGTGGACTTAGCTGGTGGCAAGCCCTTCCTAGAGCCCTGTGTTAGGACAAAGAGCAAATCCGATTTCCTGAAGGATTCAGTCACAACCAGGTAATACTTAATGGCTCTGACCACATCCAAGACATGGAGGGTCCTTTCCTTAGCATTAGTCAGTGCTGGACACAAGGAAGGCAAGACCACTTCCTCATTAAGATGAAAGGGAGACACGACCTTAGGCAAAAAATCAGGTTTAAAACGAAAAACCACCTTATCCTTATGCAGCTCAAAATAAGGAGGCTTCATACAAAGCGCGGCCAGCTCTGACACGCGACGCACCGAGGTGATCGGTACCAAAAAGACCACCTTGAGGGTCAAAATAGGCAATGCAGCATCGCACAAGGGCTCAAAGGGAGGCCCCTGGAGAGCAGAAAGTACCAAATTCAAGTCCCACACCGGTAATACAGGCTTACGCGGTGGACGTATGTGGGTGACTCCCTGGAAAAAGGTCTTGATCAATCTATGATTGGCAAAGGATCTCTGGAAAAAGATGCCCATGTTAGGGACCTGGCCCTTGAGGGTTCTCAGCTGGAGACCCAAGTCTAAACCGTGTTGTAAAAACTCCAAGATCCTAGAGATAGTGCAACAAGGGACACTCTTGGATTCACACCAAGCAATGTAGGCATGCCAAACTCTGCAATATATCATGGAAGAAGACTTCTTCCGTGCCTGAATCATGGTATGCACAACCGTGGCAGACAGGCCCTTTTCCATCAGGATTGAGGTCTCAATAGCCAGGCCGTCAAAGCCAGCGTCTGTAAATTGGGGTGCCGCAGTGACCCCTGTGTGAGAAGCCCTGGGTCATCGGGCATGATGTAGCGATCCACTGACATCTGAACTATGTCCGCAAACCAACTCCTTCTCGGCCACCGAGGAGCCACCAGGATGGTTGGGACCCCTTCCTGGGCTATCTTGCGCAGCACTCGACCCAGGAGTGGAAATGGAGGAAATGCATAAAGGAGCCTGAACTCCGTCCATGGAATCGCCAGAGCGTCTGTGGGAAAGGCCAGAGGATCTCTGGACAGGGAGACGAACCTTGGGAGCTTGTGATTGTGTCTGGACGCAAACAGGTCCACACCTGGCTGACCCCAGCGGAGACACAGAGCATGAAAGATCTTGTTGCTGAGAGACCATTCCCCCATATGAGAGGCCCCCCTGCTCAGGGAGTCTGCCCCCTGGTTTTCTACCCCGGGGATGTAAACCGCCAAGATGCAGGGAACATTCTCCTCTGCCCAAGTCACAATCTGGGTCACCTCCTTGAGGGCTCGCTTGCTCTGAGTCCCACCCTGGTGATTGATGTAGGCGACAGCCGTCTGATTGTCCGAGCGAACCTGGATCGCACGACCCCTTAAATGGGGAGTCAAGCGAAGAAGGACCAACTGGATCGCACTCAGCTCCAGGAGATTTATGCGCAAGTGGTTCTCCTGCGGACCCCACTTACCCTGGATCCTCTGCGTCTGCCAAACATCTCCCCAGCCAGTCAGACTGGCATCCATGGTTACTATATCCCAACGGGGAGTCAGAAAGGACTTGCCCACCAACAGGTTCCCGGGGTCCAGCCACCACAAGAGGGACTGTCTGGTCAGGGGGGACAATGAAAATTCCTGTTCCAGCAACTCCTGCATCCGATCCCAGCCGGTCAACAGGTTCAATTGAAGAGGTCTCACGTGGAATTGGGTGAAGGGCACTGCCTCAAAGCATGACACCATTAGGCCCACCAGCCTCATCCCCAGACGGATCGATGGCCGCTGACAAGACAGCAAGGTCTGCACCTGCGTCTGAAGGCCCAACACCTTCTGCTGTGGCAGGAAAACCTTGACCTGAGAGGTGTCTAACGACATGCCCAGGAAGGACCTCACCATTGAGGGAGTGATCGAAGACTTTGGGTAATTGATTACCCATCCAAAAGCCTCTGGAGTGGATAACATTGTCTGGGTGTCGCTCTCGGCCTGCTGAAGGGACTGAGCCGCAATCAGTAAATCGTCCAGATAAGGCAGCACACGAATGCCCCGATTCCTCAGAATAGCCATGATGCCCGCCAGCACCTTGGTGAAAACCCGGGGGGCTGAGGATATCCCGAATGGCAGAGCCACAAACTGGTAATGCTGGTCCTCCAGAGCAAATCTCAGGAACCTCTGATGTCCCTGGAATATCGGGATGTGCAAATAGGCATTCCTGATGTCCACCGTGGTCATGAAGTCACCGGGCCAAAGCGAGCTCACCGCTGACCGTAAGGTTTCCATGCGGAAATGCCTGACTCTTACAATTTTGTTGAGACCCTTCAGGTCCAGGATAGGTCTTAACGTTCCGTCCTTTTTGGGAACCGTGAACAGGTTGGAGTAAAAACCTTGACCCTGCTCCTGACAAGGTACAGGGCAAATCAAACCTAACCGCAGGAGGTTCTGCACGGCCATACTCAGGCCCTGTGCCGTCACTGGGTTCTGGGATATGCGAGACTGAAGAAATCTTGAGGGCGGCCTGACTGCCAGCTCTATTTTGTAACCAGAGGACACCACCTCCTGAATCCACCGATCCGAGATGCGCTGTCTCCAGATATGAGCAAATAACAGAAGCTGTCCCCCCACCCGGATGGGTGAGGGCGCCTCTTCATGCCTGAGGAGCCTTGGCAGGGGGCTTGGATTTGGATCCCCAGGAGGGATTGGATCGGCCGCGGGACCTACCTCGTCCCCAGGAATCTCTGCGGCCACCTGAAAATAATGAGCCTCTTCCTCCACGAATGAAGCAATAGGCAGAGGAACCCCGAAAGGGCCGCGCAGGCTTCCGTCGTTGAGGGAGTCTACCATCCTTAATTAGGAGGTCCAGACGCTCCCCGAACAACCTGTGCCCCACGAAGGGGATACTAGTGAGTGACTTCTTGGCCGCGGCACCAGCCGACCATTGCCGCAACCAGAGCGAGTGACGAAGCGCAACAAGCAGGGCCGAAACCCTGGCACCAAGCAGGACACCATCGGCCATGGCAGAGACAACAAAGGCAACAAAATCCACGCAAGCTTTGAGGTCCTTATACTCCTCTGCCTCTTGCGAGACTTAGCAATATCCACAAGAGGTTTCACCTTCTTTCTGATGGCTAAGGAGACAATAGCCGTGGCACACACAGGGCGAAACCAAGCACCGGCAAAGGTGAAGGCATGACAAACTAACTGATCCATGCGCCTGTCCGCTGGATCACGCAAGGTGACGGCATAACCGTAGTGTTGGATAACTCCGACACAGGGGAATCCACTTCGGGGGGACAGGACCATAGGAGGACCAGCTCCTCAGGAAAGGGATACCACCTGTCCAGGCCCTTAGGCACCAACGGTAGCTTGTTAGGCCTTTCCCACTCCTTGAAGATCATATTAGAAAAATGGGTCTGTTCAGGAAAGACAAGTCTTTGTCTCTCAGGCCCAAACAAATCACCCTGCTTCCTTTTAGCCGCTTTAGGAGGGACAATATGCAACGTCTCAAAAACTGAAGACAGCAACTTCTCCGTATCATCACGGAGCCACATATCCTCGCCCGAGGAAGAGCCAGGCCCACTGTCATAGCCGGCAGAATAATCCACAGTGGAAATGGAGTCCTCATTCAACTCGCCTTCCTCCATGGAGCCCAGACCTCCAAAAAGATCATCATTATCCGAGTAAACGGGCTCGATGTGCCGCTTCTTAGTGGCCTTCTTAGGAGCCGTGCAAGAGATCTGTCTCTCAAGGCTGGCCACCCAGTATGCCAAATCAACTTGGGACCCTTTGCTGGTTTGCCCCTCGCTGGGGGCTGAGTGCAGTAGCGGGGTTCTGGAAAGGCCGCAGGCAATAACGGGCTAGGGCCCGCACCACGCCGGAGACAAAAAGACCTGCGGCCTCAGGAGAGGCCGCCGAGCAGCGTCCGCCCCCCCTCCCCCCCTCACAGCGTAAGTGCCCAAGATGGAGGGGGGAGGGAAGCAGCAAGACAACTCGAGGGAGCGAGGGAGGTAAGTATGGCCAGCGCAAAAATCAACAGTAAAGTGACATAATCACAAACACACAATAAAGCTTGTGGGGCAGAGGGAATAACAGAGGGTAGTAAGTGGTTCCTCCCCCCCCCCCATAGGCTCACCATCAGCCTATGGCCGGCTACCCTTTAGACAGGGTCTGCGGCCCAGAGCCTAGCTCTGTCAAGGCGCCTGACCCCGGCGTTCTCCCTAAGGTCACCGTCCTGATCAGCCATGGCTGGGAGGCACTAGTGGGTCCACGGGATCAGTGGGAATAGGTCCGCAGCGGCCGACGGGCTAGGAGGCCCCGCACATCTGCAATATCCAGGAAAGAGTATCCAACGATCTTCAGCAGCCAGACTGCAAGATGAACACTGGGAAATCATAGTGAGACACCTGCTTTTATAGGGGGCCGGGAGGAGCGACAGCTTTTGATCTTGCAGTCGAGCGCCCCCTGGGGGCGGAATAACCATATGTCATTACTTCTGGTATGACCTGGACTGGATATAGGGAAAACAAAAAATATTCCCCAACCTGACCCTTGGTTGAACTCGTTGGACATGTCTTCTTTCAACCGTTATAACTATGTAGCTATAACTATGTAAAAATATTACTGATATTTGGAACTGTACATAACTCCCTCCAACTTGACTAAAGTCACAGCTGCAGAAAAATAGCTCCAAGGCAGAATCCTGCCTCCACCATGATTCACTGGGGGTAGGATGTCCTTTTTGTGCAGAGTTTGCTTTGCGCCAAATACCTTTTTGAAGTATGCACAAAAAGTTAACTCTTGGGCCTTGATGTAGTAAGAGTTAAAAAAAGAATTCTCATGGTATTTAAAAATGTACTTTAAAAGGAAATATAATGAGAATTTCGGTGTTGCTGAATCACCAGTTAGGAAGACGATGAAAGTCAATGGTACTATTTTGCTCTTATGAAAAGACAAATTTTTACACCTTTTTACACTGTAGTAAAGAGTGCCACTGACTTTCATTATCTTGTGGCTGGTGAAATCCTCCTGCTTTTTAGCTAATATGAATTTTTTTAACTCTTGCTGAATTGACCCCTTGATGTACATTTTGGCATAGCTGGGTTTAGATGCTTTTTCTTTACAAATAAAGTGTCTCTCCTGCCACCCGTCCCCTACAGTCCACATGCAGTACACAACCATTTTTTGCCAGAAATTCCAGCAGGTCCTTTAAGGTTGCTGTAGGTATCTTGTCAAGGAAGGAACCACCTTTCTTGTCTTGAGGAACCACCTGTTCTTGGTAATGTCCCTGTTGTGCCAAATTCTATCCGTTTCTTGATGACCTGCTTTGTGTTGCATGGCATATCATTGTCTATCTAATGACCGGGGCCCCCTCCAGCCTATGGATGTGGATGCTGGCAATGGGAATCTTCATTTGGATGAAGGGGAAACAATCCTGCCGCTAAACCAGCATTCATTAAATTAGTGAAAATGACAGCAGGGTTCTTATTTATTTTTTATATTGTTTTTTACATTTAACAAAAAACGTGGGGTCTCCCCCAAAGTCTACCAGCCCCAGCACTAAGCATAAGGGCTTGTAACCCAGGGCTCAGAGGCTGTGCTATTGGCGCCCCCTGTCCCTGCAAGTTACAAGCCCTTATTGAGCTGTTCCACAGCTGGCAGGTGCCATGTTGGCTCCTGCCCATGGTGAGCTGGTATAAGGGTCCCCTGGCCCCCATACCAGTGCACCCCAAATGAAAAAGAAAAGATATTATTCTTCTTAATTTACCTTGTACTCACCTGGTCCAGTCTTCTATCTATTGTTCTCCGCCAGCGCCATCTACCTTGGGTCCGGTGGGTCTTCTTTGTCCCACAACATCTTCTTTCCTTGGGGCCCCCTCCAGCCTGCCAATGGCACCACCATTTGGATGAAGGGGGAACACAGGTTCCCCTTCTGTTGATCCCAGCTTCTGGCCGGGGACTCTATGATGAGCCTCTGGGGAGCAGCTTTTATATTAAGAGACCTCTCTGGAATCTCCCTGACATCATGTATGACACCACAAAAAGGAGGCCTAGATCGGGTTGCACAAGAAAATACACTCCAGACCCCGCCCATTTTGTCAGGTCATAAGTGATGTTGGGGAGATTCCAGAGAGGCCCCGACTCTTAATATAAAAGCTGCTCCCCCCAAATAAAATAAATATATTTTTGTGTGGTGTCTGTGGTGGGGTACGACCTTGAACTTTGCAGTTCGGACTTGTGTAGCCCGTGTTGTAAGCTGTTTACAGAGTTTTGTTGTAAAAAGCTAATTTCAGGAAAATCCTGCTAGAACAGCTAAACAGCAACCACCTGGAACCTTTGGAGAGAGCTAAAGGCCCAGATACCTACATTTGTGAGTCAAGCAGTGCTATGGCTAAGGGCTGGTATTGTGAAATGAAGGAGTTAACTATGTAGATACAGACAGCTGCCAGAAATACTGCCTGTAGCCTCCCCAGAGACTGGAGACTGGGGAAACTCAACAGAGGGGAGGTCAAGTGTGCCAGTGATGCAGAATCAGGAACACTAGGAAGGAACAGAGGAAGATCTGGAAGGCAATAGAGAATTAAAGCTGACTGTAACTGAGGGGAGCCAGTGGAGAGTAATGGGTAGTGTGTTATACACCCCACACTGGTGAGGAGTCTGCCGACAGATCTGTTTTTTCGCCAGGACCTTCCGCGAGGACGGTCAAACTGTGCTGCAGAAAAGTTGTGGTCCCACTACTGTTGCCAAAGTAAGCTGAAATACAGGTTTTCGGGGAAACTGATGCAGGGAAGACAGAGAGTCCGGAGCCACGGAAAGCCATAATCCAGTTGCAAAGTTCAGAGAGCCAATACTGGTAGTCATCCAAGCTGGAAGTTGAGAGCCAGAGAGAAATCTGTGTCCAAAGCTAGGGGGTCAGAGCCAGAGCGCTGTTGTAATCCAAGACCCAGAGTGTCTGAGCCAGAGCAGTTGTGCCAGAAGTCAGAGGCAAAGTAAAACCAGGAAGTCACAAAGGAAGAGGGGCAAGTGTCAAAGAAGATTTGCAGGCAACTTCCTGGTGCTGCAGGCCCCCATTTATAGGAACTTAGGCACCCAAGAAGTGCCTGCCACACACGCACAGAGCACACGGGATTAGGGGCCACGCGGGAATGCGCAGACCAGTGTACCAGAGACACCTGAGCACGTGGACACTCACAGGGGCGAGCATTCCCTGTCGATGCACTGAATTTGGACCAGGCCTCCTATTGTGACAAGTTGTCTTTTCTTGAGATCGCTTCTAAAGAAGTGTATTGCTGGCAACAGGGCTGGCCTTAAAGCGGACCTTCACCCTGAATAAGAGCATATCATATATGTTTCCCACACCCTGTACATACAGATTGCTCACATTAAAAATCATTCTACGCATGTTATGAGCCTTTAAACATCCAAGATGGCGGCTCATGGGGCATCAGGCAGCCTGCAAACAGGAAGTGTCTTCTGACTGTGTCGCTCTGCATTCCGGGATTGCTGTCCTTTCCCTGACCCCAGCTCTGCTCTGTCTGTGCAAAGCACAGCTATAACCCCACCCCCTGTACTTTATCCCACTCTCCTCTCCACAGTATGTGATGCTTCTGAGGCAAGATGGCGGTGCCCGTATTGTGAGTCCTGAACAGAGTTGCAGCCCGGTGGGGAGAAGAATAATACGTAAGTGACTAAAAACTTAAAATATATTAATTTTAGATGCTGGGGAATAGTTATTTAAGTGTTTGGGCTTTTTATTAAATCATGCTGAATGTCGGGTTTAAGTTGACAGGCACCCTGTGCAAGACTGCAGGATTGTACAGGGACCCAGTTTTCAGTGGGTGTGCCCCCCAAAGCTAAATGAGCCATGGGTCTTGCATCCTCTGAAAAAAGCATATTAAACAATAAACATCAGCAGTTGATCTAATGGCTGGGAAGGTGGCATTATCCAAAATCACCATGTTGCCCCCAGTCATTTGATTAACTACCCTCCATTTTATAAACAATGGGAAAAAAAGGTGGCAGGAAGCAGTGGTGAAATATAGCCGACAAGAATGGGCCTCAGGGGAAACAAATTACATTAAAAAAATGTATAAAGGGGCCCCTCGACCGGGTGCCCTGTGTCCCTGCCCACCTTGCACGACCCAAAGGTTGGCTCTGGCAGGAACACTTGTTGTGACCTTGGAATTTGAACTGGTCTGAAGTTGATATTCCTTCATAAGTACCATACAGGACACCTCTGGGCCGAAGAAGGAGAATACACCGTAACTAGCCCTAGGGAAATGCATGCTACAATCAGATCCAAAAGAGCTCAAATCGACACCCCTCTGGTTCCTGTGACAACAATTGCTTTTCTATTAGATTAACTTCCTGCTTAATAGTTGAAGACACATTAGGATCAATTCATGGTTGTGCGCCCACACACTTTTTTGGGGCTTCCTCCTGATTTATGGTCATCAAAATTTGAACCCTATTAAGGCAGAAGTTTGAGCACGAGCGTGTATCTTTGTGGAAACTTGTGCCTGAAATTCTCCTCAATCGCAAATTTGCCACCCTGAACTGGTGCCTCCAAATGATTTATGGGGAGTTTATAGGGCAGAAAAGCGTGCGGAATATCACTTTCCCGAGTGAATTTCCTGCAGCAAAAAGCTGGAGTAAACTCCAACTGTCGGCAGCAATGAAAGTATTTTTTATAAATGAAAGTGTCAGCTGCAAGTTTAATATAGTAATTTTTCCATTTTTGGGGGGGTTTGGTGAGAAAAGAATGGTTAAAAAGTGTCAAAGTTTTCAAATCGCAAAATGTTTCATGATAAAAACAGCAAAAGTAAGAGTAATTACCAAAAAAAAAATTAGTAGCACAATTATTAGCACTAATACGCAAAACAGGGCATGGGGGGGTAAAGAGAACATCTGGGACTAAACATTTGGAAACACAACACTGGAGGTGACATGGAATCAGGATCCCCAATAAAACATCTAGAAATATGGAGAAATATGCACCTAGAAATAAATTAAATATTTCTCCGCTTTCTTTACTGTTTCTTATTTGCGATTTTGTCTTTCCAGCTTTTATGTTTTAGGCCAATCTCTATTCTCCATTTCGGAGTGTACACCACTTAATCGCAATTGAGAAACAGTAAAAGATTGGGGGCCGTCAGGACCAGTTAAGAGCTTAACCAGCTAAATTCCCAAGGAGCAGGGCCACTTGTGCTTCAAAACGGCAGAAGGTGTCTGAAGAGGAATCAGCACGAAGCGCACGAATCCATGAATCAGGTGTCTAGGCTTATGCAGAATCGCTTGCGCTTGGTTTGTATTTTTTTGCACACCGACTATAAATCGACCCTATAGAGGACACAAACAGCAAAAAGAACATAACATTGTTTCTAACATTTGCACATGCCTCGAGCACATGGCATTTGGTGTGATGCTCACGTGCGTCCGGCGTGCGTGCAAAGCCATGAATCAGGCGTCTAGGCTCATGCAGAATCGCTTGCGCTTGGTTTGTGTTTTTTTTGCACACCGACCATAAATCGACCCTATAGAGGACACAAACAGCAAAAAGAACATAACATTGTTTCTAGTCCTACCTGACTGTATTCAAAATAATAAATCCATAACATTGCAGTTGGCCTTCAAGTGTAGTTGGCGTACATTTTTTTTATAAAGTGGATTATGAAGTATATTTATACTCATGCAATAGCTTATCTAACAGCTAAAAATAGTTCTCCTCTTATGTAGAAGACATCTAGGACCCGCCGCACCGGCTACAAATGTTTGCTTGGCAAAGATGACAGTAGGAACTGGTATAGCGAGACAGGTCATTCCGGTGCCGTGATTTGGTAGTTGCTGGGCAGGTTGGGGAGAATGGGTAAATTTGGGAAATTTACTAAAAAAGAATGGGAGGAGGTAGATCATTGAAAGTTCTGATAAATCCAAATATATATATATATATACACATAAAGTACATATACATATATATATATATATATATATATATATATATATATTTATACATAACATATATATATATATATATATATATATATATATATATATATGGGGAACGTCAGTTTAAAGAAGTGATCTTGTATTTCCAAAGAGCCGGTAATATTGGACAAATATTTGGGCTGAGTAAACAGAAACAGACTGACAATAGAGTGGAGCCAATTGCTTGCGTCACGTGCTTGCTTTAAAGGCTTCGTAAAAGCTCCCAGCTCATATTATAACAAACATGTTGCGCAATTACATTTTTAAGCTAGGTGTGTTGCTGTTTATAGTGTGTATATATGACTCGGTTATTAACACTTCATACGCTGAAGCACTTTTCACTCTCATTTAAGTGCCCCCTTCATCTTGTATCTTTGGAGCCAAGCCTAGAATCTTTAGGGTCATAAGAAGAATGTAAAGTATTGTATACAATAACCCTGAATTAAACTTTCTTTTAACTTTTCTACCCTTTGATTGCACAGTATGGGGCTGGTAAGTTCTGGGTGGCTTTACCCCTAGGGGAGATACCACTGAGGCACAAGACACATCTTGTAACATCCTCTATACTTGGCTCACCTGCAGGCATATTGAACTAATATACAGTAGATTAAAGACGATCTCCTAGGGACTGTAATGGCAAAATAAAAAAAAGAAAAAGGATACTTAACATTTCTCCTCTTTAGCAGCTTAATCCTAGTCTGGTGCTCAGAAACGTACTGGATTCTGGGTTTGAGTCCTGTAGCTAATGGTCATTAGAGAAAAGTCAGTGATAACCCATCGCAGACAATCACTGCAGTAGAGACAGCATGAGTGGACACTGGGAAAACTCAAAGTGCCTGAGCACGGACCGGGTGGTAGCTGCAAAAGGAGAAAAAAAGGACGAGTATGCTTTTGTTTTGTTTTTTTATAATTAGCATATCTATAAGACTCTAGGGATGGTAGTTGTCTATGTGAGCCAACCAAATTTGGGATGCCCTTCTATATGAAATCCCCAAAATCGCACATAAACTCACCTTGGCGACGATCCAGCTGTCAGGGACCGCCGGGCACCCTTCTTGCATTAGCCAACAATCCCCAATCTCCACCGCCTCTTGTGCCTATAGTCAAGCCCCCGCTCGCTGGAGACACGGGTTATGCCTCTCCAGACTCGGTTGCCCCCAGGACTTACTGGCGCAAAGATTGCTGGCTTATGGTAAAGACGGGTGAACTGCGGGGTATCCCAAATCAGGGGTTCAAGTGAAAAACGTCAAATCCAAGGATCAGGCAGAGAATAGTTGAGACAGGCAGGGGTCAAAGCCGGGTGGTCACAGAAGCACGGTATCCAAGGGGTAAGCAGAAGCAAGGTCAGACAGGCAGAAGGTCGGTGCGGGCAGCGGACAGGAGTGGTCAAGGACGAAGCCGGATCAATACACACAAAACGCAATTCCAACAGCACACCCAAGCTAATAATGGCTATAACGGGCACTGATGGTCAGGTCAAAGATATATTTAAAGGGGAACTGGCCAATGGGAAGGGGGGAATGTAATGCTTGGTGTAACATGATTGGTGCATTACTTGCTCCTGATAGGAGCCCCCCAGGGACTGGACCGCCCTGACAGCCAGGCTGTCCAGTCCCTGGGTTCATCAGACCCAGGGAGCCCCCCCCCCCCCGGACCCGGGTAGGTCCACTCAAACCTGCCCCCGGCGAATGCGCTGGGAGCAGAGCCACCGGGGGGCATAATTATGACGTGCGCGCATGCGCACGAGAGACACTGCCGGGCGTGCCCCCCGAGGAGGAGGGGGAGGACGCGCCGGCCCCGCACGGCCGCCGGAAGACCAGAGCCGGCCGTGACTGGGCAGAGGCGCCGCGGGAACGGCCCGCAGGTAAGTTTCTTACATTACCCCCCCCCCCCTTGAGGAGGGGCCTCTGGAACCTCCAAGCTGGGTTTTAGAGGGTTCTCCCTGTGGAACTTCCTAACCAACCTCCCCGCGTGGACCTCTCTGGCTGGGACCCAAGACCTCTCTTCCGAGCCGTAACCCTTCCAATCTACCAAATACTGGAGAGAGTTTCGGAAGAAATGTGAATCTAAAATCCGAGCTACTTCAAATTCTTGTTGCCCATCAACTAAAATGGCCGCCGGGGAAACATCTGGCTCAATACCTTTAGCAGACTTTAACAGGGATACATGGAAAGAATTACAAACTTTCATAGAAGGCGGAAGATCTAGACGGTAAGTAACCCGATTAATTTTCTGCAGTATAGAAAAAGGACCAATAAATCTTGGGCCCAGCTTGGCTGAAGGTTGACGTAAAGCCAAATTTCTGGTGGAAAGCCAAACTAGCTCCCCAACCGCATAATCAGGGTTACTGGACCGACTACGATCGGCAAAAGTTTTTTGCTGGCCGACAGATAGATCCGGCCATTGGGACACCCATTCTTCAAGTGAGGGCACGCTAGAGGGTACGTCCGACAAAGCATAAAATTTAAGGCCTCTACCAAAAACACAACAGAACGGAGAAACCCCAGTGGAAGTATGGGTGGCATTATTCAGAGCGAATTCTGCAAATGGAAGGAACAATGACCAATCTGTCTGGACATCGGAAACAAAACATCGAAGGTATTGCTCCAACGATTGGTTGGCCCTCTCTGTCTGTCCATTTGACTGGGGGTGAAATGCTGAGGACAAAGAGACAGTGAATCTCAACCTGGCACAAAAAGCCCTCCAAAATCGAGAGACAAACTGAACCCCCCTGTCAGACACCACATCCTCCAGGATCCAGTGGAACTTGAATATATGGGTTAAAAAATGTTGTGCAAGGTCTTGAGCGGTGGGTAACTTTTTTAGCGGGACAAAATGAGCCATCTTGCTGAACCGATCGACCACCACCCAGATGATGGTAAACCCCTGGGATGGTGGAAGATCGGTGATGAAATCCATGGCAAGATGAGTCCAGGGACGGGAAGGAATAGACAAGGGCAACAGGGAACCTTCAGGAGAGTGTCTCAGGGTTTTACTCCGAGCACAGACTTTGCAGGCCCCCACATAATCTCGAGCGTCTTTTCTAAAAGACGGCCACCAAACATGACGGGACAACATGGAAATGGTCTTCCTTGCTCCTGGATGCATGAAATTGCTGTAGGATGGCTGCACGGTGAGACATGGGTACAAACTGGGCATGAGCTGGTTTACCAGGCGGAGACTCAGACTGAAACTGATTCAGGTCGGAAAGATCCGGCTGGATAACAGCTACCACTATGTGTTGAGGAAGAATGGGTAAGTTTGTCCCCTCGGGTAAGCTAGTCGAGGAAAAACTTTGTGACAAAGCTTTCACATTCTTTGGCCCTGGTTTGTAGGTAATAGTAAAGTTAAACCGGGAAAAGAACAGAGACCATCGAGCTTGTCTAGGGGTTAACCTTTTTGCAGACTGAATATATTCCAAATGTTTATGGTCCGTGAAGACTGTAACAGGAAACTGAGCCCCTTCTAACTAGTGTCTCCCCTCCTGGAAGGCTAATTTAACTGCCAAGAGCTCCCGATTCCCAATGTCGTAATTACGTTCAGCGGAAGTAAACTTTTTTGAGAAAAAAGCACAGGGGTGAAGTCGCTCTGGGGAACCGCTGAATTGTGAGAGGACTGCCCCGACGCCAAGCTCGGAGGCATCGACTTCCACAACAAAAGCTTGTTGACATTCTGGGTGCACTAATACTGGAGCGGAGCTAAAGACTTCTTTCAACCTTTTGAAGGCCTGGACGGACCGTTCTGGCCAGATAGATGGGAAACCCCCCCTCTTGGTGAGATCAGTAAGAGGTGCTACTAAAGTGGAGAAATTCTTAATAAATCTCCAGTAAAAGTTAGCGAACCCCAGGAATCTTTGTAGCCCCTTTAAATCCCTGGGTTGCTCCCATTCCAGTACTTCTACAACCTTGGACTGATCCATAGAGAGTCCTGTGTTGGAAATAATATACCCTAAAAAAGGGACCTCTGAAACCTCAAACATGCATTTCTTGAGTTTAGCATATAAGCGGTTTTCTCTGAGTTTTTGCAAGACAAGGCGAACATGTTCACGATGTTCTGCTAACGAAGAAGAAAAAATCAAAATATCGTCCAGATACACAACTACAAAGCGACCTAAATACTCCCTGAAAACCTAATTTACAAAGTCCTGGAAGACTGCCGGGGGCGTTACAGAGACCAAAGGGCATCACGAGATACTCGTAATGCCCACCTTGGGTGTTGAAGGCGGTCTTCCATTCATCCCCCTGCCAGATTCTTATCAAGTTATAGGCCCCTCGAAGATCCAACTTAGTAAAGACTTGGGCCCCAATAACCTGTGTAAATTGCCCATCAATCAAAGGAAGGGGGAATTTGTTCTTAATGGTTATTTTATTTAGGCCCCGGTAATCTATGCAGGGATGGAGCCCCCCATCTTTCTTTTCAATGAAGAAAAACCCGCCCCAGCCGGGGAAGTAGATGCCTGTATGAACCCTTTTTTTTTTAATTTCCGAAATGTATTCCTGCAAAGCTCTATTCTCTGCCCGGGTCAAATTATAGATTTTCCCTCTGGGTGGCATGGTCCCTCGAAGAAGTTCTATGGGGCAATCGAAGGACCTATGGGGTGGAAGGACATCCGCCGCTTTCTCAGAAAATACGTAGAGAAAGTCGTGGTAGGGGCCTAGAATTCCTTCAGAGGACAGTTGTGTGACACGCACTGGAACTTCCAAACAGGACTGAAAACACGGTGGGCCCCATTTAACAATCTGCCTCGCTACCCAATCAATTTGAGGGTTATGTCTTTGTAATCAGGGCAACCCGAGTACTAAAGGAGTTAAGGGCATCTTTAAAACTAGAAAACTGATCAACTCAGTATGTCCCGCTCCCACTCTGAGTAACACAGGTGAGGTCTAAAAATGAATAAGACCCCCGGCAATAGGTGTGTCATCAATAGCAGACACCCGAATAATTTTAGACAGAGGTTGGAGAGGAATTTTCAGACTTCGGGCTAACTCAAAATCAAGAAAATTCCCTGCTGCCCCGCAATCCAGAAGAGCCTCCAAATTACTATATTCAAGGTCCTCTTTAACCTGGACTGGGACCATAAACTGAGAACAAATTTGAGGAAATACCTTGCAGCCTAGGTGGGTCCCCTCAACCCCACCTAGGCTCTGAAGTTTTCCTGGTGCTTCTTGGGGCAAACTCTGACCAGGTGACCAGTCCCCCCACAGTAGAGACACAGCCCTTCCGACAATCGCCGACGCCTCTCAGCTTCAGAAAGCTTGGTAACTCCCAGCTGCATAGGTTCCTCGATAGGACACAGGTCTGGAGCTCCAGCTTTCCAGCTGGTATCGGAATGCCCCCCTCTTTCAAGGCGTCTCTCCCGTAAACGTCGGTCGATTCAAAAAGCGAGTTGCATGGTTTCGTCCAGAGAATGGGGTACAGGATGATTTACAAAAATGTCCTTAATGGCGTCGGACAAGCCCAGTAGGAATTGACCACATAAGGCCGGGTCGTTCCATCGAGAGTCCACAGCCCACCGACGGAACTCGGAACAATACTCCTCAGCCTGCCGGCGACCTTTATGCAGGGTATGAAGTTTAGCATCCGCCGTGGCACCTCTGTCTGGGTCATCGTACAGGATTTCCATAGCGGAGAAGAATACTTCAACAGACTGTCGTGCTGGATCCTGAGGTGACAGACTGAATGCCCAGGACTGAGGGTCCCCTTGCAGGAGGGAGATGACCAGGCCCACACGCTGTTCTTGGGACCCTGAGGAGTATGGGCGGAGTTGGAAATAGAGTTTGCAGGCATCCCGGAAGTTGGAAAACTTGCTTCTATCCCCAGAGAATTTGTCGGGGAGTGGAATCTTGGGCTCCACTGGATGGGCGGCCGGGGCCCCCTGAGGGCCTGGGTTGATAGGAGTTGGACCGTTCTCCTGGGCCACCACAAGATGAGCCAAGTGCTCAATGGTCGCAGTCAAGGCCTGCACCTGCTCCAAAATTTGGTCCATGGTTATGGCCCGTTATAATGTCAGGGACCGCCGGACACCCTTCTTGCATTAGCCAACAATCCCCAATCTCCACCGCCTCTTGTGCCTATAGTCAAGCCCCCGCTCACTGGAGACACGGGTTATGCCTCTCCAGACTCGGTTGCCCCCAGGACTTACTGGCACAAAGATTGCTGGCTTATGGTAAAGACGGGTGAACTGCGGGTTATCCCAAATCAGGGGTTCAAATGAACAGAGTCCAAAACGTCAAATCCAAGGATTAGGCAGAGAATAGTCAAAGGGGCAGGGGCAGGGGTCAAAGCCGGGTGGTCACAGAAGCGCGGTATCCAAGGGGTAAGCAGAAGCTAGGTCAGATGCAAATGCGCTGGGAGCAGCGCCGCCGGGGGCATAATTATGACACTGCCGGGCGCGCCCCCCCGCGCGGCCGCCGGAAGACCAGAGCCGGCCGTGACTGGGCGGAGGCACTGCAGGAACGGCCCGCAGGTAAGTTTCTTACAAAAAACTTTGTAACTATTGCAATTGTAAAGTGATTTTGCATATGGAATCATTGTGACACCAGTAGTATTATGTGGTAGAAGGTGGTTTAGACTGACAAGTGAGGTGTAGGTGGGTTCTCCAACTATCAAATCATTGTTTTATTACAGGGGAGGACAGCTTAACTCTAACAGCCTGTGGAGAAATAATAGATAATAATTTTTTGGAAGTGTGTCGAGATTTTACCCATCCTGCAATGCTTTGAGCGGTCATTACGAAACAAAAGAATTAGCATTAGCAAGAAAACCACAAGCTATGTGGTTTTGGATTTTTCTTTCACTCTGGGTATATAAGTGACCCCCTCTTGCTATCTGCCATGTTTATATGGAATTTTATTTTATATATAGTTTCCGACTGTAATGTCCCTTTCTGTACCTTTCAGTTGCCCCTTACACTGCAATTTCAGTGTGTCCTCAAAATGTGTGTCCTCATTGACGCGGCCAGCGAACGCCTCTGCACGCGTGCAGCCAGCGTAGGCTTCTGCACGTACGTGACCACCAAATGCTTCTTTGTGCATGCAAACGGTGAATGCTTTGTACATGCTCGAATGCAATAACCAATCGCAGATCTACAGATTCACCTGGTTCCCATTAGCTGAGCTCAGTGGGCCAGTCTCTATATAAGGATTTCCCCAGCAGCAGTCCAGTACCAAAAGATTCCCATGCAGTTCTTCCTGTGCCACCTTGTGACTCACTGTTACCTGGATCTGTGGAACCTTTCTTCTTCGGTGAATGATCCTTGGCATCTTGGACTTTGCTTCTGGATCCCCCTATTGGACTTTGCCTATTCTCTTGTGTATGACCTCCGTCCTCCAGCCCACCTTGATTACTCTGGATTAACAACCTGTTGAACTTCTACATGTATGACCTCGGCCTTCCCTTTGACCTTACATCTATGCCTGTGACCCTTGACCTCAGCTTGCCTCTTGTCTGCCTCTTCTTCTACCTGGTAACCTGTGTTTTCTGCTCAGACCCTTGTCTTCCTGGGGAGCCACCTGAGACCACCCAAGCAGTAAATCTATCCTCCTTGAGGGGGGCTCTAGGGAAGACCAGGGTGGTCCTTAGACTGCGTTCCTGCGGGGTTGAGCTTGGTTACTGGGCAGTAGTCTTTGGGTGCCAACCTCAGTAGTGTGAATGCGACTCAAGCGGCAAAATAAAGTATATAGGCCCTTTCACATCTTTTTGCTGCATTTTACAATCCCGAAATTAGGCCCTTTGCCTGCAGTGCAGTCACAGTGCAGCTATAGATGTCTATACATCTAGCAGTCCAGTAAAAGGGCCTACATAATTTTAGCTGCTGGTCCCATGTCCTCTGCCATGTCTGCTGCAGCCACCTTTTCTCTGGGTCCTGAAGCCGGGGTCCTTGTCTCCAGCTCTTGTCTTCACTGAGTTCCTCCTGCCGTTGCTGGTTCCCTCTATCCACTAATGGGTCCCTCCATCCGCTGCTTGCCAGGTCTCTCCATCTGTCTCCCGCAGGGTCCCTCCTGATATAATGTGATAGAAACGCATAGTGTGAAAGAAGCCTAAGACCTCCTCAATTTACAATTTAGAAAGTCAAAAAGAATGATGAAGTAACCAAGCCCGATCTGTCATCCCGCCTCATACTTGTTGACTAGCTGTTGAGTTACATGTCTGCGAGTTGTTATGATGTACTGCAAATAGCGGATGCTCTGCAACATTTCTTTGGTGTATGTGACAATGTGGAAAAATGATACACTCATTTTTCATCTGATTTCCTTACCGCCTCGGCATTATTCATGGACATTTGTGGGTTTATGTTGGATTTGCCATATTTACTGAAAAAATGTGCCATGCTCACCTGACTATGCCCACGTTTAGCGTATTTAACATCTGTTCAGCATAGTTGTGCGAATACTAGCTAATACCAGTTTAGTTCTCTGGATTTTAGCAGAAAACCCTATTGGCATCAAGATTGTCTCTTTTTGAATTTTGCATCAAGATATTTTGAACTTGAACATCAGATAGAAATTTAGTATTTGAAAAAAACGTTTCACTTTTTTTTGTTAAACTCATGATAACCTGTTTCGGCGCTGGTCAGCATTTCTTCATTGCAGCTAAAATAAATCACTGCTGGGGACAAAGGACACAAACTGTACAATACATTTGGCTGCATTTTAGTTGTCCAAATTACACATCGTTAAGCAAAAGAAGCCATTAAAATGATTTTTAAAATGATTTTTAATAACCCCCCCCCCAAAAAAAAATCTTGTGCCATCTAGGTCCTGTGTTTACATTACTGACAAGTCACAATGCAAATTCTGTACAAATACATGTTTGTAATATTAATTAAAAGCATTAACCCTTTAAGTGCCAGCCTACCTAGAGTTTTTGTCACCCTCACCCCATATTTCACTATTTTGCACTACACATGTTTTTTGAAGGGATTTTTTTTCAGCAGTTGGGCTTTAACATGAAATGTCTTGTTTGTCATTTTTGTTCATGTATTCTCAATATTTTTGGGTGAAATGTGCAATAAGATTTTTTTTTTATTTTTTTTTCCAATTTGTAGTGTCTTTTTGTAATAAAAAAAAGTTTTTCAATAAAATCATATTGCACGTAAAAGCCCAATATCTCTCGGTCAAAACAGTACCACATATGTATTGGTAGGCGCCTTTTCCTGCCCAGGAGACTCCCCCAAACTGAAACAGCGCTTTTGGAGATTTTCAGATAAAATACAAATGAAAATCAACCCTTTACATTTGAAATACCCCTACAAACTATATATTTTCTGGAAGTACACACCTCAAGCTTTCTAGGCGTACCAGGCTTGTTGACATGGGTGCAGTTTTCTGGATGTAATTCCTCAATGAATGATTTGGTTGCACAGGGTTTCCCTAAAAAAATATAAAAGCAGAATCAAAATTACTTTTTTCTAAAAAAAAAAAAAAACAATATGCAAACAAGAAAAACCTTTGTTTTGAAAAAGCAAGGTCCTCTGAACAGAACAATACCCAACATGCATAGGTACTGTCAAGGGAAGAGTGACCCAGTTTACTGTAGTGGCTTCATCTTTCTGGAAGTAGTCCTTTGATAAATTCTTTGTTTGCACAGGTATTCCCAAAAAAAAGGGATAAAAAAGAATACAAAACGCATTTTCCTAAATATCAATATGCAAACAAGAGAAAAAAAGCTGAAAGTGCAAGGTCTCCAGAACAGAACAATACCCAACATGCATAGCTACTTTTAACCCTTTTAACTGCCGGCCAACTTGAGATTCTGTCACCCTCTGTTGAGTCACCATTTTGTGCTATGTTTAACTGTGCTTAACTTTTTGCCGGGATTTCCAGGAATATTATATATTTTTTGCTTCCAAGTTTAGGCGTTAACATGAAATGTCTTTTTTGTAATTTCTCCAGTGTTTTTTTAATTTTTTTGTTAAAAAAAGTAAAAACACAATAAAAAATTATCTTGTTTATTTTAAATGAAGCATTGATTTTATAAAAGAAAACCATATTGCATGTAAAAGCCCCATTTCTCCTGAGAAAAGTAAGTTTAGTCAATTGTACCCCGAAAGCACCACTCTGGCAATCCATGACATACACTATTTGAGAGGGCTTAAATCCATGCAGATGTTATGGAACATCTTATGGAACAGGCACATCCTATGCTGCATAACTGCATTGGGGCTGCCATCTTGCCACATAAATGAGTTCAGCTTATGAAAAATCCAATCCCACAGTCAAAATCACATCACATATCTGTGCAATCCTCCTTTATTTCTGGTAGAAATAGATGTGATGTCTCATTGTTCTGCTGCACAGCTCAAAGAATTGTAACATTTTAGAAAATACATAAGTTCACACTGACTGAATGTTGTGTGTTAAATCCAGATTACGCAGTGAACAGTGATAAAGAAACATCCCCTCACACACACAATCTCTCTAGCAGCTGGTTATTCAATGTGTGTGTTATATAACATAATACACAAGCTGCCCGTGCTTCTGAGACATTCATCTCTATCAGTTTGGTGTGGGCTGCTGCTGGCACAGCTCCCCCCTTATGCTTATGTGTGTGACAAGATGGCCGCTCCCATGCAGTTCTGCAGCAAAGAATCGGCCTGTTATTCCAGAACATCTACATGGAGTTAAGCACTCTCAAATAGTTTTTGCCAGAGGGGGGCTTTGGGCGAGCAATTTCCTAAACTTTCTTTTACTTTTTACTTTTTTTTACATTTGGTCCGCTTTAAACACTTTAATCCAATTCTGTCCATTGTGTTCTATGGGATCTTGACCTACAGCACCAAGTTACATCTGGCACTGCTGCAACCAGAGCGCCCGGCACTGCCACCTTTTGAGCGCTAGTGTTAAATAAGACGCTAGCTGGCAGCTGCATCGGCGCTGCAATTTTTTTTCTTGAATCAAACACCGCTGAGGCTGAGTGCCACTGTGTGGTGCTGACGCTTCCAAATTAAGGCTCCCTACTTCAGAAAAAATCCCCAAAAATCCAAAATTTCGCATCACTTGTAACTTTTGCATTCCCTGAGTTAGCCCTAGTATGATGACCCCTAGTCCTTGAGTGAGTATTTAGAGGGGTTTCCACTAAAAAAAATTATTTCCACTGGATCTGTAAATAACTGCACTGGATTCCACTTTAATGCCGTCTTGGCAGTCTAACTGATTGTTCTGTGTTGTATTACTTAACCAAGACAAAGAGAGTTCATGTAGCGACAGGCTGGCTACAAAGAGTACAACTCTATTACACAACTCAAGTAAAATATTTTAATTGTGAGCCATGCTACTGTAACTTTCATCCCAGAATGGCAGACGTGCCGCTCCTGCTCACCAGTCATCCAGCTGAGACTTGCACTGGTGGCCCAGTCACACTATCTTTGTAGTAATATACCAAAGCAAACAGACTAGTTGTGCTTTTCTTGATGATGTTTTACCAGTCATTCAATTGGTTTTCTTAGTTTATTGTGACTTTTCCAGGAGTGTCCTTGACATATGCAGTAGAGCAATGATATTCAAATGAGAACATCCTCGAGAAAACCCCAATTAGCTTACTGGTAATGGCATTTCCGGTAGTCCCCTAGTAGCTACTCCCACCTAAATAGGAAACACAAACTGGGCATGGTTAAATACCCCGTCACTTTCTCCAGGACCTCAGTGTTTTAACCAAGGAATCCCAGAAGAAACATGTCTAAACTGTAATATCAAAAATACTTAGCCTGGGCGGGATGTAGGATGCCGCCCTGGAGGACTACTGGAAATCCCCTAACTGGTAAGCTAATTGGAGTTTTACCCAAACTTCCTCCAGGATGCTTAGCTGTTGTTAAGCAAGAAATACTAAATACTGTCCTACCTCATGGAGGGGAAATAAGAAATAAGATGTAAAATCTTCCTGTTTCTTGTTGGAAGAAAGATCCACTCTGTAGTGCTTCACAAATGGGTGTGGAAAAGCCCAAGTTGCTGCTCTGCAAATCTCCTCCAGAGAGACTCCTGTGCAATTCGCCCAGGAAGCAGAAACTGCTCTGGTAGAGTGTACTCGCAGGGATTTTGGGGCCTGTCCCCAAGAACTTTCGTAAGCTAACTGAATGGCTTCTCTGATCTACCTGGTGATGGAGACTTGCAGTCCTTTATTTTTCCCTGCAGACAAAAGCAACAAATGGTTGGATCTCCTCCACTCCGAGTATGTCAAAAGAATGACTCTGGCATCCAACAGAGATGGTGAGATGATCTGACAAAAACCTAAGATATGGTTCCTTGATGGACAAGTCTTGCATAT
This sequence comes from Gastrophryne carolinensis, assembly GCA_027917425.1. Taxonomy (NCBI): domain Eukaryota; kingdom Metazoa; phylum Chordata; class Amphibia; order Anura; family Microhylidae; genus Gastrophryne; species Gastrophryne carolinensis. Next base: position 388,799,506 of record CM051239.1, on the reverse strand, counting down.
CACTAAAGTAATGACTAATATAAACGCCACTTTTAGAGTCAGAAACGTAATTGCTGTCTCTTTCATGGGCTCAAAAGGTGGCCGTGTAAGACCGCTCAGGATGGAAAGGTCCCAGAAAGGGAAGGGATTCACTGGTCTTCCTCTAGACAGAGAAACAAAAAACCTTTCGATCAGATTCTCCTGTCTAAGCCTACGGTCTAAGAATACCAATAGTGCTGCCACCTGAACTTTTAAGGTACTGGTGGCTAGGCCCATTTCCACCCCCTCCTATAAAACTCCAAAAGTGATGCCAGGCCTGAGCTAATCAGTTATGGACAGAACAAAATTAAGAAAACTTCTTCCAGACCTTACCATAGTTCTTTGGGTAACCATTTTCCTGCTCTGGACAAGGGTCTTAATGACCCGACTGAAAAGTCCCTTACTCCTTAGCAGCCCCATTCAGGATTCATGTCGTCAAATGGAGGCTCTGAAACTGAGGGTGGAACATTGGTCCCTGATGCAGCAGATCTGGGGTCCGAGGAAGAGTTACCGAGGCCCTACTGACATCTGCCTTAGCAGGGAGAACCACAGTCTCCTGGGCCACCAGGGGGGCAATCAGGATCACCCTTGCTTGGTCTAATCTGATCTTCCTTATGACCAGAGTGAGAATCTGGAATGGGGGAAAGGCATAACATAGATTTAACATCCCCTATTCTGACCATAGGTGCCCCTGCACCCTCCAGAGCTCCAGAGCTGACCTTTTATCCAGAGGACATCTTCGAAGGAGAGATTCGATTTCCAAGATACCTGAGCCAAAGGAGCATGCATCCACCCTAGGGCACTTAGCCCAAACCTCCATCTCCGACTCCTCAAAAGGGAATCTCCGCTTGAGAGACTTAGGAAGGAAGAACCGGGACTCCAGACTCCTCCATTCCCGAGCAATGATGTCCTTTAGCAACAGGTGGGTAGGAAAACAGCGATCCCCTTTTTCCAATAAACCGTGGTAGAGGGAATCCTAAATGGAGAGGGGCTTATCCTTCGATTCAATCTTAAGGGAAGATAAAATGCCCCTAATCAGGCCCGGCGTATTCTCAAGGGAAAAATTAAACCTACTAAGGTGGGAAGGAGGCCTGGAGGCCGAGGCCTCTGGTCCTCTTCCTGTGTCTGATGAATGGACAGGCACATAGGTCTGAGAGAGATGCAGCTGAGGCTTTGTCCTGGGGCTACAGCCTCCTGATTTCGCCATCACTGCCGCTCCCCCGAATGCAGGAGTCCACACTGTTCCTGGAGGGGCAGGGCCTGCCTTCCTGGAACCCCCTGAACATAGGTGCCCCCACCCCCTTCAGAGCTCCAGAGCTGACCTTTTATATAGCGGAGGACTTCGAAGGAGAGATCCGATTTCTGAGATACCTGAGCCAAAGGAGCATGCATCCACCCTAAGGCACATATCCTAAATCTCCATCTCTGACTCCTCAAAATGTAATCTCCACTTGAGAGACTTAGGAAGGAAGAACCGGGACTCTGCACTCCTCCATTCCAGAGCAATGATGTCCTTTAGCAACAGGTGGGTAGGAAAACAGGGATCCCCATTTTCCAATAAACCGTGGTAGAGGGAATCCTGAATGGAGGGGGCTTAAGGGAGGATTCAATCTTAAGGGAGGATAAAATGCCCCTAATCAGGCCCGGCGTATCCTCAATGGAAAAATTAAACCTACTAGGGTGGGAAGGAGGCCTGGAGGCTGATAAATCTGGTCCTCTCCCTGTGTCTGATGAATGGACAGGCACATACCTCCTCTTCCTCATCCGAAGAAATCAGCCTCCCTTTGTCCTGGGGCTGCAGCCTCCTGATTTCGTCATCGCTCCCCCAAATGCAGGAGTCCACACTGCTTCCTGGAGGGGCAGGGCCTGCCTTTCCAGAACCCCCTGACCCGGAAGCCACACTCTGGCTCAAATCTACTCAGTGTCGGAGCCAGAGAGTGTCCTGGTTCCAGAATACCAGACCGGCCGGAAATCCTGAAAGTGAGGGCTCAACCTGCCCCAAAGAGGGGTGGGGGGCTCTTGATGCTTCTGCTGACTCCCTCTCTTCCACATAGCCTGTGGGGGAAAAGGTGGGATCCAAAATGAGATTGTATCCTGGGTCCTTCCCTGGAAACTGCCACCAGGACTAGCTCCAGGGGAGGGAATTCCTGGGGGGAGTGGAAAAAAGGGGTACCCCCGACTCCCTGCTGGAGAGGGGGTGTCTGGACCCACCATCTTCCCTGGGGAAAAAAACAAAAATAGGTATGTAGATTCCAGCTTGTTTCATGGTAGTAAATACAAAAACACCAGGAGGAAGAGGTGGGGTATTTAACCATGTCCAGTTTGTATGTTTCCTAGGTGGGAGGAGCTACTTGGCATTAAATTCAGTAGTACAGTGTTGGTCATCAGAGAAAGGAGAGCTTTGATTTACAAACCTATTAGGTTTTTTAAATGCATCCCACTGTAATAAAATATTAGCAGGCAACATTGGTACTTTTTTATTTTACATTATACTCTAAATAAGGTCTTCCCAACCTTTTTCCATTTTGAGCACCACATCCACCTTTGAGAGATGATCCAGAGCCACACTCAGAGTTTGTTGACGCTTATGTCATTGTGCTTTTTTATGGTGTAACTTTATTTATTTTTTCTTCTCAAAAATGAAACCTCATCATTAATCTCAGACAGCCTGCGAGCCTCACAGCAAGAGTCCATGTGCTATATGTGGCTCCCGACCACAGGTTGCTCCGCTCTAAATAATGTGGCAGTCTGATTGTACATCAAAACTTTTAAAGTTTTGCAACATATCACAGGTCCTACACAAGTGTGCAGTGCTCCCCACTTTAAGACTCCCTTTCTACTGGCACCTGAAGAAGTCTAGTGGGGTTCTGTGTGAATGATGGTGAGAAGATATGTGGTTGATCGGGCTCTTCCCTAAGAATGTGGGAGATCCACATGCTTGCATGCCGACGTTGCTGGTGGCTAAATCTGTGGTTAATGGAAGCATTGAGGATAATACTAGCATGAAAGGTTGGGGTAGATGTCATGGAAAACTCTGATGAAGGGCAGTGGTATTGGCCATGGTGTTGCTCCCACATTAGTTGCTGGGTCCCAGAGTGCCCCTCCTTGGCTCCAGTCTGTTGATGGTAATGCAATTCACATAATTTAGGGCATGCCCACATCACCAAGCTGTCTGTCGGTGGTATGGGAGAAACTTGAAGCACCTGTCTGCCTGAATGAGAACTAGTGATGAGGCGAGGTGAGGTTTATCCAGTTCGCAATCCATTGGGCTGGATATACACCAGTATCCGGCATTTGGGGCGATTTGTGTCAAACGCTGGGAGACTGCCTGCCGTGGCCAGGACTGAGTGCCTAGTTAACCAGTCAGTGCAGCAGCAGCGGGAGGTACCAGGAGACCAGCGCCAAAATAACTACGACTCATTTTATGTTTGAATCCCCAAATCTATTTCAGTACTGGTTGGTGCAGGCAGCAGCGGAGCCTAGTGGTGAATGGAATTAGATTCCTATGTGGCATCGTGATTTTGGATACCCTGCCTTGATGTTATCTAGAGAAAGACCAAAATTGGGCTACATACTCACCTTCTTCTGGGCATCCCTGCTACCTTCACCCTGAGTGCCCAGCAACCTGATGGTCTATCGGCAGTGGCAATATGTGAAATACATGTTTAATCCTAAAGTTTATCACCAGTACTTCTGCGTTCAAAGTGGACCAAAATTCGTGATTTCTTACTATTCCCAGTTTTGGTATGTACCCTTGGGGCACGCCAGCCATTCAGTTACGGTGGGTGTGGTCTAGAAGGATGCAAAATTGGTGTACTGGCAAGGTAAGTATTTTCGGCATGGGGTTTCACAGAGCAGGATGCCCCATGGTGGGTATTTAACTGCACCTAATGTCATATAGATGCTAGGTCCAGCTTTGGTCCGTTTTAAAGGTCTTCAGTGTCACAGAGCAGGGGCACCATTAGAAATGCTTGGGCCCCATACAACCTTTAAATTGATCCTACATCCACTTTACAAAATATGGGTTTTTGTCCCATTTGGCAAAAAGTCTTACCTTTCACCTGTCTCCCCTGGTGAAATGTAGCAGTGTGATTGGTCTCGGCAAAGAGTAAGTCCAAGAACGTGACATGTGACGGCCCACTCACCAAGGGAGAGCAGTGACAGGTAAGATATAGGGGGGCTGCAGGAGGTTGATTGAGGGGGGACCCCAGCAATTGAGATGCCACCCCCAACGGGTGTTGGTTCGGTTTAATGTCATGACCCCAAATGAGGCGTGTTTACCACAGCATTGATACCAAAAAGTAAGATGTCTGACAAAATCAGTCACTTTTATGGACATTAGAACGTTTTACACTGCCCCAGGCCTCCAGGGAGTCTGATGAGTTGCGGGCTGCAGTAGCTGAGGACCTTGATGATCTTCGGGCTTATTTCCTTTTATACTAATGGCTGAAACAGAGAGCAGGTGGAAGCCAACTTCTCTGTATTGTTGAAAAACCTTTTCTAGAAAATAATTCTCTCCGTATTATCATTGGCCCTGTTTACATCATGTATTTGATTACTAACGACCTGCACAAATAAAGTGCTGTTTGCTTACTAGAATGGAGGGGAACATAAAGTGTCCCTATAATGGCCCTCATGCCGCAGTCACTCAGATTTGTGGAGTGCAGCTAGAGTCAACAGTCCTTTATGTCCTGCCATTCATTATGCTCTGTGTACCTAAACCGATGAGCATGTCAACAAAGTAGACATATAGGCTGTGAACTGCTTGCAGAGGAGTGTCCCCAACAATGGGGGCCTGTGAAGTCTGCTATTCTTTAACAATTCTTATTCCCCACCTATGTTTGAGTTTAGGGCTATGTACTTAGTGTCACTGAATAACTACAAGGGCTGTCACTGCTGACCTTCTTCTAAAGTCCTAGTGGCCTGGATGCCACTTCATCATCAGTGGCCCACCTTCATTTCTTTTATGACAAGCTCCTTTAGATAAATGCTTAGTACATGTTTTAATTATAACTAGTAATAACAATAAATGCATTAATACATCAATAAAAATCTCTTTAAAAACGTTGCTCTTTTTCGGAAAGACAGAGCACAAAGGAAAGGGAGCGGCGTGTGCCTTTATGTAAAGCAAGAATTCAAAGCATATATTAATGAGGGTATACTGGCAGAAGACTGTGAGGATGTAGAATCCTTGTGGGTAGAAATGGGGGCAAATGTAAACAATGTTAAAATACAGTTTGGTGTAATCTATAGGCCCCCAAATATAAATGAGGAAATAGAGGGTCAACTGCATAAACAGATAGAGCGGGCATCACAGGCTGGTAGAGTGGTAGTGATGGGGGACTTCAACTACCCAGGAATCGGCTGGAGACATGGCTCTGCTTCTACTACAAGGGGGAGAGCATTCCTCAGCTTGCTACAAGATATGAATCAGTTTGTGGAGGCACCTACTAGGGGTGATGCTCTTTTAGATCTGGTAATATCAAATGACAATGACCTGATGGGGACAGTAACAGTCCATGAAAATCTTGGTAACAGTGACCACAATATAGTTGCATTTAACACAAACTGTAAGAAAGATTTTATGCCTGGGAAGGCAAAAACACTAAATTTTAGGAAGGCCAACTTCCCCAGGCTTAGAGCTGCACTACAGGGCATTGGCCGGGAGCATCTGTTTAGGAATAAGTATACAGATGCCAAATGGGAGTGCTTTAAATCAATTGTGAGTAGCAACGTTGCAAAATGTATTCCTACGGGTAACAAATATAAGCGGCTAAAATTAAACCCCTCATGGCTGACACCTGTGGTTAAAAGGGCAATAAAGCACACAAAAAGGGCATTTAACATTATAAGGCTGAACTCTCAGCTGTAACACTTGAAAAGTATAAATTAGTAAATAAAATGTGTAAGAAAGAAATAAGGTTGGCAAAAGCACAAAATGAAAGAGATGTGGCCAAAGAAAGCAAAACTAACCCTAAACGTTTTTTTAAATATTTTAATTTGAAGAAAACTAAATCAGAACAGGTAGGTGCCCTAATTAATGATAACAGGGAAATGGTCACTGGAGATGAAGATAAGGCGAATGTATTCTTTAGCTCTGTGTACACAAGAGAGGAGCAAGGAGCCAACACAGGAGATGCCACTGATAGCAATAGCCCAAGTATAATAATTAACAAGCTAAACATGGATATCATCCAAGAAAAACTAAATAATTTAAATGTGAATAAGACTGCAGGACCAGATGGACTTCACCCAAGAGTTCTAAAAGAACTCAGTTCCGTTATCTTTTCACCTCTGTTGTTGATCTTTAAAGACTCACTAGCAACTGGTATAGTGCCAAAGGGACTGGTGCAAGGCAAATGTGGTGCACATTTTAAAAGAGGGCTCAAGGTCATTTTCAGGCAATTACTGTTAGCTTAACATCCATTGTGGGGAAGTTGTTTGAGGGACTATTAAAGGACCACATACACAAATATGTAACTACCCATAATATTCTAAGTGACAACCAGCACGGTTTTACTAAGGACAGAAGCTGCCAGACTAACCTATGAGGAGGTGAGTAGAAGCCTGGACAGAGGGGCGGCTGTGGATATAGTTTTTCTGGATTTTGCAAAAGCATTTGACACTGTCCCCCATAGAGGCTTATTGGGGAAATTGAGATCTTCAGGATTAGAAAACACAGTTTGTAACTGGATTGAAAACTGGCTGAAGGATCGTGTGCAGTGAGTTGTGGTTAATAATACCTTCTCTGAATGGTTACCGATTGTAAGCGGTGTACCCCAGGGTTCAGTGCTGGGCCCACTATTATTCAATTTTTTTATAAACGACATAGAAGATGGAATTAAAAGCACTGTCTCTCTTTTTGCAGATGACACAGAGATATGTAGCACAGTGCAGTCTATTGTAGATGTTCACAAGCTTCAGGCTGACTTGGACACTTTAAGTGTCTGGGCATCCACTTGGCAAATAAAGTTCAATGTGGAAAAATGTAAAGTCATGCACTTGGGGTCTAATAACCTGAAGGCCACATATGTCCTCGGGGGAGTAAAACTGGGAGAGTCACTTGTTGAGAATGATCTGGGGGTACTGGTAGATCACAGGCTAAATAACAGCATGCAATGCCAAGCAGCTGCTTCCAAGGTCACCAAGATATTATCATGCATTAAAAGAGGCATGGAATCACGGGATAGGGATGTCATTTTGCCTCTTTACAAGGCACTGGTGCGCCCTCATCTGGAATATGGCGTCCAGTTCTGGGTATCTGTTCATAGAAAGGACGCTCTGACTCTGGAAAGGGTGCAGAGGAGAGCCACCAAACTAATAAGGGCAATGAAGGATCTTAGTTATGAGGAAAGATTACAAGAATTAAATCTGTTTAGTCTTGAGAGAAGACGGCTGAGGGGGGACATGATTAACTTGTATAAATATATAAATGGCCCAAACAAAAAATATGGGAGAACACTATTTTAGGTAAAATCCTCTCTAAAGACAAGGGGGCACTCCCTTCGATTGGAAAAAAAGATTTGTGTTTAATGACACTTATATTGCAATGTTCACCAGCCAATGCCCTTTCAATTGCATTTGAAGTGTCTATTTTAGTTTTCTAAAATGATGTCCCCAAGGTGCTGAGCTTATCCAGTATTTTTTTTTCCCTATCTTTGCAAAAGTGCTTATGGAAACAGTTTTCAATATCAGCAGTCTGTTGCAATTGGCAACTGCTATACACCAAGGAGAGAGAAGTGAGTCCTGCACACACAGAACGCAGCACAGCAGAACACACAAATGAAGAATCATCCATGTCCCAGAAACCAAAGGCGTTAGGGCAGCTGCGGCTGGTTCATTTCACTATATATATATATATATACACCAAGGAGAGAGAAGTGAGTCCTGCACACACAGAACGCAGCACAGCAGCACACACAAATAAAGGATCGTCCTAGAAAACAAAGGCGTTAGGGCATCTGCCGCTGGTTCATTTCACTATATATTATAATGTATTTAACTGTAAAAAACAAAAAAAAGCCCTTGGGTAGTGAATGAAATATTTAAGAGGAATCAAACATAAAAAAAAAATCTTGGTTCATGGCTTGATTTCAACAGTAGAAAAATAAAAATAAAAAATATTAAAAAAATAAATACAAAAGCCAAACAAAAAATAAATAATATAAATATAACAATAATGGAATTACCTAACTTAAGCATAAAACATTAAAATCAGCTAGTAAAAATAACCCATGGAAAGAAGGCCACAACATATTATATAATGCATGGGTATACATGTCATAAAAACACTTACCTTCACTATCTGCCCGTTCACCTGAGGGTCAACACGCTGCCTCTTCCTCTTACTCGGGGGAGGGGCCATCAGAGGATGATTAGGAAGAGGAGCTGGGGAGACGCCTGGCAGGTCTATGAGGAGCCCCTCGCAAGGTACGAATGCTATGAAACGCCCAATACATGATATTTACGCTATGGAATGCACAAACACAATATCTAACATTAACATTTAATAGCAAATGAACAAAAAATATAATATGGACATATGCTTATATTTAATATTCACCTAATTTATTTAAGTTACTGTAATAGTCTCATAACTGTAAAGTATTCATACTGTTTGCGTATTTGCCACAGCGTAGGCAAGGCGGTGTTCAACACAATAGCAGCCAAGCCTACATCACATCTAACAACAATACAGCGCGAGAGGTAGCGATTGCTCAGAGCGACTGGCACTTGGCGCTACCCACCATAGTCAACAAAAAATCAGACTCACAGAGCGTAGGTGCTCAAATTTGGTTCGCTGTAGCATAGAGCGCCAGACACTGTGTAATTAAAGTTAAAGTTATTTTTTGGACACATTTCCACAAGTAACAAAGCGAAAAAACATGGAATGACATTGTTGGAACACTGTGACCTTAACACTTTAGTGCCAGACCTGTAAGAACAATTCTGCATAAAATTGTAAAAAAAAAAAATCACAAATATATTATTCCAGACCAGGAGACATCTAATAATTATTTGAGAATAAAAAAAAAAATGGGATCAGGAAAGGGATTAGAATGTACGTCCATTGAAATGTATGAGAGAGCGAACGGTAGCGGCAGGTCTTACCTGTCGCTCTGGAAGCTAGAGCGCCGGCGCTATACGCTGAGCGCCTGTAATGATGAATCATACGCTACATGGCGCTGTTAGAGTCGCTCACCGGAATCGCCTTCATAAAATGTGGTATTGCGTACAGCGCCCAGCGTTCACCAGACGCTGCCTGCTGCTACGAAGCAATACCTGGCGCTACAGCTTCATGAATAAGCCCCTAAGTATACCATTTAAATACAATGTTAATTCACAATTACATCATAATGAGTAGAAGATGCAATGTTTTTCATATCAGTAAACAATAAACACAGAGCACAAGTAAATAAACTCAAAACGCCACAATTTCTAACTTGTGGAAAAAAGACAAAAAAGGTCCAAAACATAAAATAATAAGATAAAATAATTTTATCTTATTATTTTATGTTTTGGACTTTTTTTGTCTTTTTTCCACAAGTTAGAAATTGTGGCGTTTGAGTTTATTTACTTGTGCTCTGTGTTTATTGTTTACTGATCTTATTGGGTCTTTTTTGAGATAAGGACTTCATCACGTTGAGTAATTTTTCTTTGTGTTAAATCATTTATTCTATATTTTCATAGCGCGGTTCTGGGTTTTATTGGTTTAACCATTAACACCATTTTCTAATGTTTTTCATATATTTCTACTACACAGGCCAGAGTGGAGCAAAAAAAAACAATTACCGTATTTGCCGGCGTATAAGATGACTTTTTCCCCCTGTAAAACATGCCTCCAAGTGGGGGGTCGTCTTATACGCCGGGTGCACCTGGGTTACATACAGCGGCGAGCATCAGCAGCCCGTTCTGCTGGGCTGGAAGCAGTGGCGCTCCCCCTGCAGCCTGGTCCGAAGCTGCAGAAGGTAGCCGGGAACTGTCAGTGTGTGTGTGTGCAGCTCCCCCGCGCTGCCCCTCTCCCCCCTCTCTTCCTCCTCTCCCCCCCTCCCTCCTGTTTCCTGTGTCAGCGCTATTATATCTTTCCCTTCCCCTGGCCGTGTGTGATGATAGTGCAGCGCCGTCTCTCCACGGTCTCCTCTCTGTGGAGCTCCCCCGCGCTGCCCCTCTCCCCCTCTCTTCCTCCTCTCCCCCTCCTCCCTCCTGTTTTCTGTGTCAGCGTGCACCAGTATGTGCTCCCCTTCCCGGGCCGTGTGTGAAGTGATGAGCTGCCGGGACTGACTTGTTGATAAGAAGCTGATAAGAAGATGGCTATAGAAGAAACATGAAGCATCAGAGCAGGTCACAAGGCAAACTGCCAGTACCCCAAAGCAGACCCAATCCCAGGAGTTTCCCTCACCTGGTTTTTGGTCTACATTACAGGGGCATCCAAATTTTAGATAACCATGTGTGTGAAACCCACATTGGTTTTTACTCAACTCCAACCACCCACGGCGCATGCACAGGCTAACATTTAATCAGAAAAGATTGTGGTGCATATTATTGACCACATCTATTCTGAATGCAGCAACCTCTGCTGACTGCTCCTCGGTGCTATGCACAGCCACTGCCTGTCATTCAAATATGCTGGCAGTGGATGCCACATGAGCTGCAGGAGTAACAGGGATTCACACAGCCAGGCAACCCGTATTGGGATGCCCTAGGAACAAGCTGTAACTCCGCCTTTGAGTGCTTTAGAGCTGTTTTACCAGAGTTTTGGTGTGTTTTGAAGTGGATCAAATCCTGATTTGGGATACCCAGCTGTGTCAACCCCCCGTGATCAGTGCATAAATTTACCTATCCAGTGATCCAACGGTGCATGCGCGAGCGGGGATGGCTCCATTTGAACTTCAGCCATCGTGTTGTTGCCTGCTCTGCACATTCACTGGCCACAGCTCACGTGGCAGCTTTAGATTCCCAGGACAGGTAAATTGTTTAATCCCAAATTGGGATGCCTCATTATCAACACCCACTATTGCCTAGGTACTGGTCCTGCTGCATCGCTATTAAACATCCAGAAAAGAACATTTGGTTTCTGAGCAGTAGAAAAAAACAGCAGAAAATCACAGATATGATCACTGCAAGGGGCCCACTGTGACACTGTCGCCCAAGGGCCCATCAAAACCCGTAGCCAGCCCTGGCAGGTGTACACAAGGATTTGATAACATATAGCCTTGTGACAGTTTTCCTGCATGTCATAAGCATTTGAATATAAATTAACATGTTGAAATAAAATCTGATGTTCTTTTACATTTTATTTGGTGTGCGGAAGAGGGAGTAGTCTTAGTAGTATATAACAAATTCTATATTTTGAGTGGAAATGTTGGGGGGTCGTCTTATACGCCGGCAAATACGGTAGACAATCACTATCAAGACAATTAGGGAGTCTTATTTAAAAAGCGTCAGCACCACACTTTTGAGGTCACCGCCCCTTTTTTGGCCTTAGCAGCACTCAGCGTGGGATTTAGGAAAGAACATATGATGCAGCGCCGGGCGCTCTGGTTGAAGCAGCGGCAGATGAAACGTGGTCCTGTTGCGCAAGATCCCATAGAGCAAAATGGCCAGAACTGGATTGAAGTGTTTAAAGTGGACCAAAACCCAGAGCAATCTATGAGATTCCCTGGCCAATCGATTCCCTCCCCCCAGGGCATCCAAATTCAGGATGCTCCGCTGTGTGATGCCCCCAGGTTGCCCTTATACTTACCTTGCTTCCCGGTCCAACGACGTATGCGCGAGCCGCCGCCACCGCATCCCTGCTATCCCTCTAGTAGGGCACGAGCCCGCGCTAGGCATTTGTGAATGGCTGCCACAGCCTTTCTTCCTGTTAGAGGGAGGTTGGCCCTAGACGAAGCCTTAGACATTGTGACATCAGCGTCTCCGAGCGCGCTGATTGGACAAGCGGACGCACATGCGCCAAAGGATCGGGAGGAGGAGAGTTGCGCTCGCTGATCTGGGGGGTTTCACACACCGGGGAACCCCCGATCGGAGTGCCCCGTGGGAAAGGACCAATACCCAGGATAGTCAAAATCCTGGGCTTTGGGCCACTTTAAATGATCACCGAAAAAAATGTCATTTTAGTTTTATATTTTTTTTTTAATAATTTAATGAATTTTTAAAATATTATTTTATTTTCTTGATGGAACGGGAATGGTGCACGGTGTGAAACCTCCTGGTTTTCCTGTATACTCCCCTCCATCTCCACAATGCATGAGCGGGTCTCTGGTGGCATCCTGACTCTGCCCGCTTGCTGCAATTAGGACCATGCAGGCTGAAGGGCGCTGTTAAGTGCGACCAATCCTAGCTGCAGCTGTGGGCAGTGGCGTAACTAAATGTGACGGGGCCCTGGTGTAAACATTAAATGTGGCCCTTCCATGGCTCATACAGTAAACTATTTTCTGTCTTTTAAGTAAATTGGATGCAGCCAGACACTTAACGACTGAAACAAATGCTCCTTTTTTTGCTAAATGATGCCAAGTGAGTATAAATATGATAAATATGAAGGGATAGCGCCAGGTAGCGCCTCGTAGCGGCAGGCAGCGTCTGTGAACGCCGGGAGCTGTACGCAATACCACATTTATGAAGGCGATTCTGCTGAGCGACTGTAACAGCGCCATGTAGCAGCGCGATGTATTATTACAGGTGGCTCAGCGTATAGCGCGGGCGCTCTAGCTTCCATAACGCCAGGTATTACCTTTCGCTCAGTGTCGCTCTCCCATACATTATAAGGGCCATTCATTTGCTTGTGTTTAAACAGCGTGTTTGATATTTTTTATTTATTTATTTTTTGCTCAAATCATTGTGTGACCTCTCCTGGCTGCAAACAAACATTTTTAGAAACTTTTTTGACTTTTTATATTTTTATGCAGAATCGTCATTACAGGTCTGGCACTAAAGTGTTAATGTCACAGTGTTAAAACAATGTAATTCCATGTGTTTTCGCTTTGTTACTAGTAGATATGTGTTCAAAAACTGACTTTAATCACATATCTTCTGGCGCTCTTGGCTACAGCGACACAATTTTGAGCGCCGGTGCTGTGTGAAGCTGTTTTTTTTGATGAATATAGTTTGAGTCGCTCACACTGACCAGTCGCTCCCATACAGTGCTGTACTGGTGTTATAGCGACTCACACATCAAATTCATCAATTCCGGCCATGTTACTACAGCGACCGAGGCGCTCTGTAATAGCGACTCACGGCCGATCAGAATGACCACTAGCGGTCGCTCTTAGCGCCGCTGTACAGACGCTCACCTGCCGTTACCTGGCGCTAGTAATGAATCAGCGTAAAAGTAAGCAAAATCAGGATGTTCCACTGAGAAGAACCAAAACCTGGCATAGTGAAAGTCATGGGTTTTTTTTTTCTCTTGAACGATTTATATTAATTTTTAATCCATTTTAACCTACTTTTTGAGTGAGTACTCACCCTGGGGGAAAATGAGCCTTGGTCCCTCAATCAGACCTGCGCTGAACATGAACCCCCCCATTCCGTGCATATTATTTACTAAAAAAAAAAGGTTTGCTTGGCTCATATCAGCTTACACACAGAAATCAATGGTTGGAGTTATGACTGTTGAGGGAAATAAAAGCACGAGGCGAGTTACCTGTACAAAGGTAAGCCTGCACTTTTCTTTAAGATGACAACTTTTATTACAGTTGGTGTATTTATTCAACAAGCCCATAGGCGTGGCGCAGAGATTTGCTAAGACTTCCTTCTCTGCAACCCACCCTTTGTTTTATTAGCAAACAGCCTCCGGGGAGGGAGGACTATTTCTCTCATATTTTCCATGGATTCACCCTGCAGCACCTTCCACACAATCGAGTCCCTGTTCTTGAAGGTTTTGAAGAACATATCTGAACTGTGGCTTCAGGTGGGGCCATTTAAATGTCGACCTGTGTAAGACTTCAGAATGGTGCCCCCCAAACGCTCAAAATGACAGAAGGAAAAAATGTGGGAATTGTGAAAACAGTAAGAAACTGGCAGATGGAATATAACAATGAAAGAGGGAGGTTAAAGGAATCCATGAAAAAGTAGTGTAGTAACCTGGCTGGCATTGATAAATGTGATGTATGTTGGGCTCTAACTCTAGTATAGCGTTGCAGGGAGCGAGAGGTAGCGCAAGCTCATTGCGACCGACTCTCAGCGACTCATATTATATTCAACAAAAAAACACACACAAACAGCGTCGGCTCTCTGGATCTGGTCGCTATAGCATAGAGCGCCAGATGCTGAGTGATTAAAGTCTGTTTCTGAACACATATCCATCAGTAACAAAGCGAAAACACATGGGCCTCGATTCAATAGGAGTTGAAAAAAATTCATGAAAAAAAAGCCTGAGAATGTCACTGTTACTGAATCACCAGCTAAGAAAACAATGAAAGTCAATGGCACTTTTTTACTCCTAAGAACTGTTTACTCCTTTCTACACTGTAGTAAAAGCTCCCATTGGCCTTGATTCAATAAAGGTAGAAAAAAATTCTCATGGTAGTAAAAAATTCAATTCATGAGAAAAACGCCTGAGAATGTCACTGTTATTGAATCACTAGATAAAAATACAATGGAAGTCAATGGCAGCTTTTACTACAGTGTAGAAAGGAGTGTAGAAAAAGTGCCATTGACTTTCATTGTTTTCTTAGCTGGTGATTCAGTAAGTGACATTCTCAGACTTTTTTCTCATGAATTGAATCTTTTACTACCATGAGAATTTTTTTCTACCTTTATTGAATCGAGGCCATTGACTTTCATTGTCTTTTTATCTGGTGATTCAGTAACAGTGACATTCTCAGGCTTTTTTCTCATGAATTGAATTATTTACTACAGTACCATGAGAATTTTTTTCAACTCTTATTTAATCGAGACCTTGGAATGACATTGTTATAACATTGTGACATTAATACTTTAATGCTAGACCTGTAATGACAATTCTGCATAAAAAATATTAAAAAACCAAAAAAGTTTTCTAAAATGACTCTTTCTAGGCCAGGAGAGGTGACACAATTATTTGAGAGAAAAAAAAAAAAACCCTGTTTAAACAGAAGAAAAAGAACGTCCATTGAAATGTATGGGAGAGTGTTAGATGGCGAAAGGTCTTACCTGGCGCTCTGGAAGCTAGAGCTCTGCCGCTATACGCGGAGCTGCCTGTAATGATGAATCGTACGCTACATGGTGCTGTTAGAGTCGCTCACCAGAATCACCTTCATAAATGTGGTTTTGCGTACAGCGCCCGGCGTTCACCAGACGCTGCCTGCCGCTTACAAGGCACTACTTGCCGCTATCCCTTGATGAATAAATCCCTAGGTAGAATTACTCCCCAGGTCCACATGACCACATCACACACTCATGGCCCATGTGACTGCCACTGGTCAATTGGGTGCTGGTGTGCACACCCACCTGGCAAATCCTAATTACTGGCAATAGGGAAATAATGCATGGGCCAGGGCAACTGGTGCCCTAGAACAGGGGTTCCCAACAGGTGGTACTTGAGATCATTCAGGTGGTACTTGGCAAGGCTGCAGACTATTCCCCAACCAGATCTACTGCCATCTATACTACACCCATGCCTAAATTGCACCATAAATAAATAAATGCCTATTTTTGTGATTCATTCACATTAAAGAGAAACATCGGGGGAGGTTAAAACCTCACTGATCTGCTTTTACCTTTGAGTAATTTTTACTTACCTCGCCGGGTGATCCATATCCTGGGTCTCTCGGTTTTTGCCCATGAATGGGATGCAATGGAGCTGCCGCGAGACTTCGCTGAACTGCTAGATCACTGTAGGACATGTCAGTTAGGTTGCAGTTAGGGATGGCTAAGGGGACGACGGCGTGAGGATTGGGCTCTGAAGCAGCCAGATGTCGCTGCTGCAGGCAGCGCCAACATCCAAAAGGTAAGTAGGGGCCATATTGTGGGGGTTCGGACCCTTTTTATTTTAGGTATGATGTTCCTTTTTTAAATGGCTGTGGTACTTGATGTGGAGGCCAATTTATCACTAGTGCCTCATAGCGCCACTTGAGTGTCTGTGGAGAGATGCCTCGGCCGCAACACCGGCCACAGGCAGAATGGCGCTGTCAGTGTGCCACACCACACTGTAGACTACCCATGGTTCCGTGTCTTGTTTGCTTGTATTGTTTTTTTATACTTTTTTTTTTAACATATTACATATGGTATTAGTGGTAAATTAGTCACACGGTATGGACAGGCAGTTTGAGGCAGATTATTCAGTGGTGGTTATTTAGTGCCTTAACGGCTAGAGGAAAAAAAATATTTTTGTACCTGAAGGTTCTTGTCGAAAGCGCCAGGTACCTCCAGCCAGAGGGCAAGAGTTTGAAAAATGAAAGACCTGGGTGTGTTGGATCCGCAGATATTCTTTTTGCCTTTGAGCAGATCCTTTGCATGAATTGTTCCTCCAGGGATGGTAAGGGGCATCCTATGATCCGCTCAGCAGTCCTGGTGATCCTTTGCAGCCTGTTCTTGTCCTTGGCTGTGGTCCCGCAATACCAGACAGTGAGGGAGGAGGTCAGAAGTGACCCTATGGCACCATTGTAAAAGGTTTTTAGGATCTTTTTAGACATACCGTATCTAGATAGTTGTCTCAAGAAGTATAGTCTCTGTTGTGCCTTCTTCAAGATGAAGGTAGCTTGCCTGCTCCACTTCAAGTCTTGCGTGATCACGGTGCCGAGAAATTTTGTGCTGGTAGCGATATTGACTTCTCCATTATCGATGGAAATGGGACAATGTGTTACGTAGGATCGTCTGAAGTCAATAATGAGTTCAACCGTTTTCTGGATGTTCAAGATGAGGTTGTTCTCTTCGCACCAGGATTCCAGGTTTTTTACTTGTGTTCGGTAGGGAGACTTCATCATTGTCTTTGATGAGGCCTACCAATGTGATATCATCTGCATACTTGATTATCTTGATGGATGGGTCTGATGATTTGAAGTCATTTGTGTAGATGGAAAGGAGAAGGGGAGACAGTACACATCCCTGTGGTGCACCTATATTTGTTGATCTGGATGTGGAAATAAAGGGGCCCAGTTTTACTCTCTGGGTCCTGTTCGTGAGAAAGTTGGTAATCCATCCAGATAAATTTGGTGAGATGCCCAGTGCAAGCATTTTCCCATGGAGAATTTGGGGGTCAATGGTGATGAAGGCCGAAGAGAAATCTACAAATAATAATCTGGTGTATGTACTGGGTCGATCTACATGGTCTAATGTTAGCTTGATTGCCAGATTGACTGCATCTTCCACAGATCTGTTTGCTTTGTAAGCAAACTGCATTGGATCCCACTGGGAGCCAATAGCCTCCTTGAGGAAAGGTATAACCAGTCGTTTGAAGACTTTCATGACCACTGGGGTCAGAGCAATGGGTCTATAGTAATTCAAGGCTGAAGCTGATGATGACTTTGGGATTGGAATGATGACTGAGCTCTTCAGACAGTCAGTGACTATTCCAACCTCGAGTGAGCTCCTGAAGATGCCAGTGAGGACCGGGGTAATCTGTTCTGCACATACTTTAAGGCAGGTTGTGGAAATTCCATCAGGGCCAGATGCTTTCCTGGTGTTGAGCGTCAGTAGGATCTTCTTGACATCTGACACTTCAAGGTTCAGTGTGGAAGAGGTCACTGGGCATGATGTCCCACTTACGAGTGGAGAGGGGCTTACAGGTGGGGAGGGGCTTGCAGGTCCTTTTCCAGGCTTCATTGTGTCAAATCTGCTGTTGAACAGATTCAGTTCCTTAGCGAGCTCCTTGCTAGGATTGATGGAAGGGGCGGAACATTTGAAGTTAGTGATCTGCTTTAGGCTAGACCAAAGTGCTTTGGAATTGGCTGAAGAACATTTCTCCTCTAATTTGGTTGAGTAAGACCTTTTTGCAGCTTTTATCTCCCTTGTAAGCAGATTCCTCAATTTTCTATATTCGTTGAGATTGCCATGTTTGTGGGCTGCCTCCTTTTTCATCCTAAGGGCTTTGATTAAGCTGTTAAACCATGGTTTGTTGTACATCCTATTGTTGTTTCCTATAGGTCCTGGTGGGAATCAGCATGTCCTCACAGAATTTGATGTAAGACGTGACCATATTGGTCCAGTCACTGACGTTTCCGGGGTTCTGAAAGACTTCCCAGTTGGTGGAATCAAGGCATGCTTGTAGATTAGATTTTGCTTCCATTTCTTTGTAGCAATGAAGGAAGGCTTGCAGGATTTCAGTTGCTGTCTGTATGCTGGTACCAGGTGGATAAGGGCGTGTTCAGAATGGCCAAGTGCTGCTTTGACTATGGGTTTGTAGGCTCCTTTGATTGTAGTATAGCAATGGTCTAAGGAATTCTCACCTCTGGTGGGACAGGTAATGTGCTGGATGAACTTCGGAAGTTCTAAGTTGAGCTTGGCCTGGTTGAAGTCACCCAATATGATGATAAGGGCCGGGGATGTTTCTTTCCGCATTCGATAATACAGTCAACCAAGACATCTAAGGCGGATTTTACAGATCCTTGTGGAGGAATGTAGACACCGATCAAGATAAACTAGTTACTAGTGGATACATGTTAAAAATCAGACTTTAATACCACAGCCTCTGGTGCTGTGGGCTACAGCGACCCGATTTTTAGCGCCGGCGCTGTTTGAGGCTGTTTTTTTGATGAATGTGTTGTGAGTCAGCCACACTGAGCTGACGCTGCCGTTCGCTCCCATACAGCGCAGTACTGCGAATCACATAACGTATTCAACAATGCCGGCCAGCGACTCGCTCTGAAACAACGAACCATGGCCGAGCACAGCGACTACTAGCAGTCGCTCTGAAATCTGCTCTACAGACGCTCAGCTCTCGCTACCTGGCGCTAGTAATGAATCAGCCTGTCCATTGGCAGGCATGAAAACGCAAGTTAGAAGCAGGTAACCTAAGTACAATAATGAACAGACCAGGGATCCCGTGTCACTTGACTGAGCAAAAGAAATATGCTAACCAGAAGTCACTGAGGGTTTTATTCATCAAGGGATAGCGCCAGGTAGCGCCTCGTAGCGGCAGGCAGCGCCTGGTGAACAGTGGGTGCTTTACGCAATACCACATTTATGAAAGCGAATCTGGTGAGTGACTCTAACAGCGCCATGTAGCGTACGATTCATCATTACAGGTGGCTCAGCATATAGCGCCAGCTCTCTGGCTTCCAGAGCACCAGGTATTACATGTCGCTACCTGTCGCTCCTCCATACATTTCAATGGATGTTCCTCTTCTTCTGTTTAAACAGGGTTTTTTGGTTTTAATTTACTTTTTTTTCTCAAATAATTGTGTCTCCTCTCCTGGCCTAGAAAAAGTCATTTTTGAAAACATTTTAGATTTTTTATATTTATATGCAGAATTGTCATTATAGGTCTGGCATTAAAGTATTAATGTCACAGTGTTACAACAATGTCATTCCATGTGTTTTTGCTTTGTTACTGGTGGATATGTGTTCAAAAACAGACTTTAATCACACAGCGTCTGGCGCTCTATGCTATAGCGACCAGATCCAGAACGCCTGTGCTGTGTGTGTTTTTTTGTTGAATATGGTGTGTGTCGCTGAGAGTCGACTGATGAGCTGTCGCTACCTTTTGCTCCCTGCAACGCTGTACGGGTGTTAGAATGCCCAACATACATCTTATTCATCAATGCCGGCCAGGTTACTACAGCGACTGAGGCGATCACAGCGTCTACTAGCGGCCGCTCTAAGCGCCTCTGTACAGATGCTCATCTGCCGATACCTGGCGCTAGTAATGAATCATCCTGTAAAAAAATGGGATGGAATGGCTAATTGAAATTAATAGGAGAATGACACTGAGCGTCTGAGAGTGATCTGATGAGAGAGATGTGGCCCCGTAGGGAACAACAAAGCAACCAACGCCCTTGATACATAGAACGCTACATTGCGCTAGGAGAGGCACTACAATTTTTTTTCACTTGTTTGTAATGATTCGCTTGTACAGCGCCACTAACTATGATAGTTCTATATAAAACATTGTCATACAATTATCTGATTTGAGGCTAGCTTGGCATCTAGCGGGACACATCTGGTCCTGCTCATTCCTTTTTATTAGTTTGTTTTGGTACTTGAGTCTCCACATGTGAATAAAAAGTACTTCCAATTATCCAGGTTACATTAATGGATTAATAAGTCACTTATCCCAGACCACCAACAGCAGCCACATTCCTTCCTCCCCTTCCATACAATGGAAATGGGTTTGCGTTTGCCGGTCAGAGAGATCAGGCTAATTACTTTCAAACATCCTTGAAAAGCTGAGTGCTGTTCGAGCTGTCAGGAAGTGGTGCATGCACACCAGGTAGGGCTGTAACTTGAGGGGGTGCGATGACCCTGGGGCCCAGAAGGTCAGGGGGGCCCCATCATTGTTGCTCCTCCACCCTGTTTAACATTTCTGTGCTCACTTGGCATCATTTAGATAAATGAAGCACCATTTATCTCTGCTTTCAGTATTTTAGTTGTATTTTAGTTGTCTAGCAGCATCCAATTGAATTAAAGGACAGAAAAAAGTTTACTGTACAAGCCTTGGAAGGGCCCCATCTAATGTTCGCACCAGGGCCCCATCACATTTAGTTCCTCTGGTACCAGGTGTATGTACTGCTCATGTGTGCTAGGCATATAAGGGCAGCTTTTGGTATACGGTGGATGATATAAATGATATAATGCCTATTTCATTTTAGTTAGAGGTAATACTCTTGAAGTCAGTGTTGCCACCATTCTTTTCTTAAGGTATCTATCCTAGAATCTATCGTACTGTATGGGCGGTCGATTCCGAACCTGCAGGGCATCTTGATTTGGGTGCCCCAAAGTGTGAACCCCATTTTGCCATATTTTTCAACCCCCCAGGTGATCCCACACTGCACGAGCAGACCAGCGGCAGCATCCTCACCATAATAATAAATAATAATCATTTTTAATCAAACTATGCTATCCTGCACAATACTCAAACCAACTGATAGCACCCATATATACCTTCCTTAGGGACAGTTGAAAATGTAAGAGCTAGATATTGAAAAATCTGTCTTGTAAAACGACCCTCATGCTTACAAGTAAGTGTACCCACAATATCACACTACACAGCATGTTAACAACAATACATATTGTTAATACTGACTGTAACTTGTTGTTTTGTCATGAATTGAAATGGTGTACTGATGAAGCACATATAGTGCGAAACGCGTCTACACCTAAAGGGTATAAACCACTTGCTACAACTGTGGACTTCTTGCTACAAACCAAATACTTGCTACAAAACTGACCCAGCAAAGAGATGTATAAGAAATAAATGTGAAAGTGAATACCCAAGATACAGCCTGTTGAATTCAGATTTTTTATTTCTATTTCGCTGATGCATGATAGAAATACATGTCATATGTAAAACATATATAGAATAACAAACAAAAGAGAAAAACAAGGTGTAGTTGAAAAAAAAACAATTTTTTGTATCCCCACCTAACCAAACCAAAGAAAGGGCAAGGGACAAAACCCCCCTCTTAAATATATGTCATTAATAAGGGGTTCTACAACCTTGTAAATACACAAAGAAAACAGGAGATGATTGTTTCTCCCCAAAATAGATAGAGGAAGTCACAACTCTGTGATATCCCCTTTTTTTTCTTTCTTTTTTTTCCCCCCCAAATCTATACTCACCATCCTTCGGGCTGCAGCGCGCAACTGCACCAGGCCTGTATGAATGGCTGGCATGGGTTCCCACGGCCGAGAGGAGTGACCAGTAGGAAGCACACAGCTAGCATTTATTACGCTTTCTTGCTTATCCTGCATCTATAGTGTGACAGAATCCCCTCCAGTCACCCCATTATAGGCAGTGTGCGGCATCCCTTATTACAGGCAGTGTGCGGCATCCCCCAATTACCAATGACCATCTCCTATTACAAAATGTAAGTTATGTTATTTCGTGTGTGCGTGTGTGTCTGTGCATCTGGGACTGTACCTGTGTGTTTGGAGCACAAGGCATTGGAGGGTGGGCAGGCAGCAAGTGTAAGTTTAACTTCATGCCAGTCGGTCCTCCATTGCGCACCATCCTCTCAGACATACATTCGCTTTACAAGACGCATCAATATTCCCCCACACACACTTTGGGGTGCGTCTTATAGAACGAAAAATACAGTAATTTCACAGTAATGCCCTCTGATTTCCGGTGTATGAATTAGTCATACAATTTCACGTCTCTGATATGCCCAGGTCCCCTGTCAAAGGATCTCATTAACAAATGTCAAAGGATCTCATTAACAAATGTCTTTTCAGGAGGAGAGACCATATCTGGAAAAGCCTCACAGACAGTACAGACATAACAACATATTTGGAATCTGCAACGTATAACGCATCTGTAGTTTTAAAACAATTCTGTGACGCGCTAGGACGAGCTATTGAGAACTCTGGCCTAGAACCTAGCTAGCATTCTAAAAAAATTATGCTCCATAATATTTTTTAGGAGTTTTTATTTAGGGTCTAATCTTCAAGCTGAAGATCAGACGACGTGGGTTCCGATTACAGTAGTAGTGAAGGAGCTCATAGCTGGACAGGGTCATTGGACCTGTAATATGGAAAATCACATGATTCCAATGACAGTGAAGTCAGCCGGGCACATGGGATATGGGTTTCCTCCCACTTGCTAAAACAGAGTCGCAAGCCATTATGTGGAGAGACCCATGTTAGGCTTAATATAGGGGGGGCTAAAGAGACCACAAAACCCTCTACTTAGGTAAAGGAAGAGTGGAGCTTTCCTAGAACAGAAAGTATTTGCACAGTACCCAATACAAGGACAGATAGCATTACCCATCTATCCTTGCAGCAGGCGGAGCTATGCAAATCATCTCTTTATGTCTCTGTGCCATCCAAGGCTCTTAGAAACACTAAGGGTGCAATGCCAAGGATTAGCTTTAAATTTACTTAGCCAGACACATCCAACTAGTGAACATGTGTTTCAAGCTTTAGGCTCTCATCAGCACTAGGGCGGATGTTTCTGGCTGTATGGGGGGTGAGACTTGGTGAGTACCAAAACAGAGTTGCATGCCAGTATGTGGAGACACCCATGTTAGGCTTAATATAGGGGTACTGTGCAAATACTTTCCGTTCTAGGAAAGCCCCACTCTTCTTTTACCTAAGTAGAGAGGTTTTGATCTCTTTAGCCCCCCCTATATTAAGCCTAACATGGGTCTCTCCACATACTGGCTTGCGACTCTGTTTTGGTACTCACCAAGTCTCACCCCCCATACAGCCAGAAACATCCGCCCTAGTGCTGATGAGAGCCTAAAGCTCGAAACACGTGTCCACTAGTTGGATGTGTCTGGCTGTGTAAATTTAAACCTAATCCTTGGCATTGTACGCTTAGTGGTTCCAAGGGCCTTGGATGGCACAGAGACATAAAGAGATGATTTGCATAGCTCCGCCTGCTGCAAGGATTGATGGGTAATGCTATCTGTCCTTGTATTGGGTACTGTGCAAATACTTTCCATTCTAGGAAAGCTCCTCTTTTCTCCCACTTGCTATAAAGGGTCACACATGGCTGCATGTAAGGATGGTAGGGTCACTGACTGCGGGTCAGGCTGAGGAGGCCTGGTGAATGGTGGGTTATATTAGGTTATTCAGAAGA
The DNA here is from genome assembly GCA_027917425.1 of Gastrophryne carolinensis. NCBI lineage: Eukaryota > Metazoa > Chordata > Amphibia > Anura > Microhylidae > Gastrophryne > Gastrophryne carolinensis. The sequence continues at coordinate 388,775,832 of CM051239.1, read as the reverse complement.
AAGGCCTCTTCCTTGTCCGGCATCATGGTGGGTCAATGAAGGCTAAATATGGCTGTAAGAGCTGTGAAGGGGTGAGAGGTGACAGGGAATTGTGTTCCATGGAAAGGTGAGCTCCTGTGTCAGTAGAGGCTCCTTTTACCTGCTCAGCAGATGACAATTACACAGCCATAGCTGGAATGCCGAGCACCCGGAATGTGTTTTACACGGAGGACAGGTGTGGCTACAAAGGCTGAAATGGGTACATACATGCACGGCATTCCAGGCACACACCACAATAGCTGCGGGGGAACGCTCCCTGGATGAGGAAGAGAGCTCTCAGGAACATTCCTTAAAGTGGACCAAAACCCAGGACCGATAGATACCCTCCTGCAGGGCATCCTTATTCGGGCTGTGTGAAATCCCTGAGGTCGCCCAGGAAACTCACCTTCTCCCCCGATCCAACGATGCATGCCGAGCAGCGGCTGCTCCCTGATATACCTTTAGCAGGACGCGTCCACTCTTACCTTTTCTATATATTTTTACGATTTATTTTTCTCTTCATCTCTTTCTTTTCTGCTACCTTCTCTCCATCTGTTTTCACCTTCTCTACATTTTCCCCTGTTTAACCTTCCCTCCTTTTCTTTCTTTTCAGCATTCTCTTCTCTGTGGCTGTTTTCCACATTCCATCCTTCTCTCTCTTTTCCACATTCCCTCCTTATCTCTCTCTTTTCCACATTCCCTCCTTATCTCTCTCTTTTCCACATTCCCTCCTTATCTCTCTCTCTTCCACATTCCCTCCTTCTCTCTCTCTTTTCCACATCACCTCCTTCTCTCTTTCTCCTTTCCACTTTCCCTCATTCTCACTCTCTTTCCCACTTTCCCTCCTCCTCTCTCTATATTTTCCACATTCCCTCCTTCTCTCTCTCTCTTTTGCACATTACCACCTTCTCTCTCTTTTTTCCACATTAACTCCTTCTCTCTCTTTCCCACATTCCCTCCTTCTCTCTCATTTTTTCACAGTGGGGTGGATTCAGAGGGAGGTGAGAATTTGCGGGGGCGTGGTCTATACTTGTTTGTAGGGTTTGTCATCATCTCTACAAGCGTCCAGATGGAGATGAATGTATTCGGCAATCACTTGATTCCTCAATGTCTGGCCGCCATTTACAATCTATGGATGACCTTATTGTTGCTCCAATCATTATCCTTTCTTCCTGTGTGAGATTTCATTTAAGATTAGATAATGGGTCCGAGGTTTGATCAGATTCCAGAGAAAATCCATTACAGAGATAAGGAGGTCATGGTGGACAGGCCATAGATCACAGGCTGGCCAATCATTTGGGGGGAAATGGACAGTTCTGGGGCCATCACAAACATTCAGGCAAATGGTTTTACCCTAAAAACTAACAGATTATTGCGAGCAAAGAATGTAAGTGTGACATGGAGGCTTCATTATTAATGCCAGGGATTGGCAAATGAGCGCTTAGAGCGACTGCTAGTAGATGCTGCAAGCGGGTATTGGGCACTGTAACAGAGCGCCTCAGTCGCTGTAGTAACCTGGCCGGCATTGATGAATGTGATATATGTTGGGCGCTCTTACACCAGTAGAGCGCTGCAGGAAGCAAAAGGTAGCGCCAGCTCAGTGCGACCGACTCTTAGCGCTCTGCACTATACTATAGCATAGAGCGCAAGACGCTGTGTGATTAAAGTCTGTTTTTGACCACATATCCACCAGTAACAAAGCGAAATCACATGGAATGACATTGTTATAACACTGTGACAATAACACTTTAGTGCCAGATCTGTAATGACAATTCTGCATAAAAATATAAAAAATCAAAAAAAATTTCAAAAATGACATTTTCTAGGCCAGGAGAGGTCACACAAATATTTGAGAGAAAAAAATAAATAAAAACAAAAAACCCTTTTTTAACAGAAGAAAAGGAACATCCAATGAAATGTATGGGAGAGAGACAGGTAGCGACAGGTAATACCTGGCGTTCTAGAAGCTAGAGCGCTGGCTCTATACACTGAGCCGTCTGTGATGATGAATCATACGCTACATGGCGCTGTTAGAGTCGCTCACCAGAATCGCCTTCATAAATGTGTTTTTGCGAACAGCGCCCGGCGTTCACCAGACGCTGCCTGCCGCTATGAGGCGCTACCTGCCGCTATCCCTTCATGAATAACCCCCATAAAAGACAATTACACCCCAAAGCCTGATATTATTGACAACTAAACTAATCCTTTCATTTTAGCTTTAAATCTTTACTAGTCCCTAAATGTAACCCCATTTCTTTATCTGACCCCCCCCCCCCCCCCAAGGCTGGCCTTACACCAGTGCCATGAATTGCAGGACAATAGCAGCAATAGTGCTATCCCTAGTCACCTATGGGACCTTTCACATGTATGTTATCGTTTGCAATCGTACTACATTGAATGGTGATCACAAACGCTATCACTTACAAATCGCTGTAGCACTTCACTGTAGCATTTTCTGAAGCAAATCACTAGCACAACGCAATCGCACTGCTGTGAAACGAGCCTGAAGGTAACCCCAAGCCCACCTCGATTCAAATTTTAATTTTTTGGGGGGATAAAGTGGAACAGGATTAACCCCTTAAAGAGGAACCTTGAACCAAAAATAAAAAAGAACCGATTCCCCCCCCCCCCCCCCCATCGGCCCTTACTTACCTTTTGGATGTCGCTGCTGCCTGCTGCGTCGACATCCGACATCTTCAGGGCTGGATCCCCCCCCCCCCCCAGCTTAGCCGTCTTTTAGTAACAGCAGCGTGCTCTTCAAAGTACCACGCCGCTCAGCAAAGTCTCTGCGCAGGCGTAAGATTGGGGGGTGGGCAGTGCCTCATGGGATGCAAGATGGCGCCCAGAAGATGGATCCCCAGCGAGGTGAGTAAATACGTCCCAAAGGTAAGACCAGAGAGGGGGGGGGGCAGCAGGTCGGTGAGGTTTGGAGGAGGTTTTAACCTCCCCTGATGTTTCTCTTTTACAGGCCTAGTAAAGTTAAACTGGACCAACAGCCTGGTACAGTTGGAAAAGAAAGGTAGCGGCCATTTTGGAGCTTTCTGCTGTCTGGATTTACCTGACATAAATGCTCAGTAACAAGAAGCCCAGAGCGCCTCCTGTTTGAAGGTGGCCTGCAGATGCATGAACCACCATCTTGCTTTTAAAATTTACCTCAGCAAAAGTTAGAAAAGGGTAAAATAATTGTTTGTGCAGCCATCTAAATTGCCCTGGGGAGGGATGTGTATGAGCACTGTTTGTTGTATTGGTCTGGTTTAAGTCATTTTTGACTGTTGGTCTGCTTTAAACACAACATAACCATAAAATGCCATTTGTCTGCCTCCATGTGAAGGGACAGCTTTAAGCACAGAGGCTACTTCTAGGTGTCCCTGGAAACAGAATTTAGGGTCCTGGCAAACAGATATGGGTGTTCACAGGACATTAAGGGTCAGCTATCTGCTCCTGAGGTGATTAATAGCGTGTCACAGAAACATGAAGCCCATATTTTGTGCTGGTCAGGGTCAGCCTTAGGGTGAGCGGCACCATGTGCAAAATATCAGGATGCCATCCCAAACATGTGCATTCACACGCAATAGTGACAGATGGTGAGAGTATAAGAGAGGGGATGGAGGAAAAGTGGAAAAGAGAAATAATGCGCAGAGAGAGATAGAAACATAGAAACATAGAAGGGTGACGGCAGAAGACCATACGCTCCATCTAGTCTGCCCTTATGAAACTGTATGTACTCTTTATCTTAGGATAGATGTGTGCTTATCCCAGGCATGTTTAAATTCAGTGACTGTTGATTTTTCAACTACCTTTGCTGGAAGTTTGTTCCAAGCATCTACTACTCTTTCTGTAAAATAATATTTTCTAACATTGCTCCTGATCTTCCCCCCGACTAGCTTCAGGTTGTGCCCCCTTGTTCTATCATTAAGCTTCTTCTTATAAACACTTCCCTCCTGAACCTTATTCAATCCTTTCACATATTTAAAGGTCTCAATCATGTCCCCCCTCTCCCTTCTTTCCTCCAGACTGTACAAATTAAGTTCTTTAAGTCTCTCCTGATAAGTTTTAAGTTTAAGTCCTTCCACCATTTTCGTTGCCGGCCTTTGGACACGTTCTATTTGAATAATGTCTTTTTGCAGAACTGCACACAGTATTCTAGCTGTGACCTCACCAGGGCTCTATACAACCTCCCTCTTCCTACTGGTGATGCCTCGAGCTATGCAGCCGAGCATCCCGCCAGATAGTGGGAGGGAGAGAGAAAGGGTGACCAATGGAAAAAGAGAGATGCAAGAAAAAATTGGGAGGCCAAAGAAATGCTGAGAAAAGAGTGATGAAGGTAATACAGAAACAAGAAAGAAAGATAGACACATGGAAAGTGATACAAGGACGAAATGGGAGAAATAGAGGAAAAGTGAGAGAATTTTGGAAGGACAGAATGACAAAGGGCATGTGGAAAACAGAGGGAGAAGGAGGGAATATGCAAAGGGGAAACAATGGATGGAATACGAATAGGAAAGAAAGACAGGGGGAATGTGAAAAAGAGAAAAATGAAGAGAATGTGAAAAAGAGAGAAAGATAGAGGGAACTTGAAAAAGAGAGAAAGATGGAGGAAATGTCTAAAAGAAAAGAGTAGGTAGGAATTAAGAAAAAGGAAAGATGGGAAAATAAAGCCTGTCCAATGTGAAAATGAGATGAAATGAATGTGAAAAAGAGAGAAAATGTGTTTGTGAGTGGGGGGGGGGGGGGGGGAATGAGAGAAAGGCAGGGTTATGTGGAAGAAAATGTGGAAGAAGAAAGGAAAATGGGTGGAAGTGAATAACCAAGGGAATGCAAAGAAAAGAGAAAGGCAGACGTAATGTGAAAAAGAGAGGGTGAAGGAGAACATCTAGTAAACAGAAAGGGGGGATGTGGAAAAGAGAAGAGGAAGGAGGGCATCTGATGAATATAAAGAGAGACTGTGGAAAAGGGAAGATGAAGGATGGCGTGTGGTAAATAGAAATAGGGAATGTGTAAAAGAAAAGATGATGAAGGGTGTTTGGAAAATAGAGGGAATGTGGAAAATAGAGAATAAAGGAGGGCATCAGGTGAACAGAAGGAGGGAATGTGAAAAAGAGAAGATGAAAAGGGGCATGTGGTTAACAGAAAGAGCGGATGTAAAAAGAGAAGATAAGGAAGGGCATCTGGTGAATAGAAAGAGCTAAAAAAGAAGACGAAGAAGGACATGTGGTGAATAGAAAGAGATAATGAGAAAAAAAGAAGAAGATGATGGGAATGTGAAAAAAGGAAAAAAATCGTAAGAATATAAAGAGAGGGAAAGATAGATGGAATGTGGAAAAGAAAGCAGGATGCCCCAATGCTTTTCTAGGTACCATCCTCTGGTTATCTATGGGGTTTATTCATCAAGGGATAGCACCAGGTAGCGCCTTGTAGCGGCAGGCAGTGTCTGGTGAACGCCGGGCGCTGTACATAATACCACATTTATGAAGGCGATTCTGGTGAGCGACTCTAACAGCGCCATGTAGCGTACGATTAATCAGCGTATAGCGCCGGCGCTCTGGCTTCCAGAGTGGCAGGTATTACCTGACGCTACCTGTCGCTCTCCCATACATTTCAATGGACATTCCTTTTCTTCTGTTTAAACAGCTTTTTTTTTTTTACTCTCAAATAATTGTGTGACCTCTCCTGGCCTAGAAAGAGTCATTTTTGAAAACTTTTTTGATTTTTCATATTTTGATGCAGAATTGTCATTACAAGTCTGGCACTAATGTCACAATGTTACAACAATGTCATTCCATGTGTTTTCGCTTTGTTACTGGTGGATATGTGTTCAAATACAGACTTTAATCACACAGCGCCTGGCGCTCTATGCTATAGGGACCAGATCCAGAGCGCCGACGCTGTGTGTGTCTGTTTTTTTGTTGAATATGATGTGAGTCGCTGAGAGTCGGTGGCAATGAACTGGCGCTACCTTTTGCTCCCTGCAACGCTGTACTGGTGTTAGAGCCCAACATACATCACATTCATACACAGAGTCTGGCGCTCTATGCTATAGCGACCAGATCCAGAGCGCTGACGCTGTGTGTGTCTGTTTTTTTGTTGAATATGATGTGAGTCGCTGAGAGTCGGTGGCAATGAACTGGCGCTACCTTTTGCTCCCTGCAACGCTGTACTGGTGTTAGAGCCCAACATACATCACATTCATACACAGAGTCTGGTGCTCTATGCTATAGCGACCAGATCCAGAGCGCCGACGCTGTGAGCCTGTTTTTTTTTGTTGAATATGAAGTGAGTCGCTGAGAGTCGTTGGCAATGAACTGGCGCTACCTTTTGCTCCCTGCAACGCTGTACTGGTGTTAGAGCCCAACATACATCTCATTCATCAATGCCGGCCAGGTTACTAGAGCGAATGAGATGCTCTGTTAAAGCGACCGATAGCCAATCACAGCGTATACTAGCGGTCGCTCTAAGCGCCTCTGTACAGCCGCCTATCAGCCAATAGCTGGCGCTAGTAATGAATCAGCATGTATATCTACTGACTGTCAGTGAAAATAGGAAGTCTCTGTACTTAATACTTTTAGACTATAGATTGTCCAGGCTGAATATAAAAATAAATAATAATTTACTTCCCTGACATGCAGACTATTCATCCTGGTGTATGGCTGAATAAACTGATTGCTGTCAGCTTTTGTGGACTTTCCCTGCAAACCTCAAATCAGAACGAGGGCAGGAGGCCCCGCCTCTTACCTGCCACCAGCTCCCATGTCACACATCTGTCACCATTGGTATGAGAAGCTGGCCAGTGGTCATGGCTCTGTATATGGAAACAGCTATTGAAGTCAATAGAAGCTCTCCATAGTTTCCCACACGTCAGACCAGCTTCCCATACTAACGTCAGGTAAGTGGTCTCGATCTGTACAGAGGTCTGTTGGAAAGTCCATGAAAATTGACATTTTAAGATTAAAGTGGTCCTTCACCCTGAATAAGAGCCTATCTTATATATTTCCCCCACCCTGTACATACAGATTGCTCACATTAAAAATCATGCTACCTGCATCTACTGCATGTTATGAGCCTTTAAACATCCAAGATGGCGGCTCATGAAAAATCAGGCTGCCTGCAAACAGGAAGTGCCTTTTGACTGCGTCGCTCTGCATTCTGGGATTGCTGACTTTTTCCTGACCCCAACTCTGCTCTGTCTGAGCAAAGCACAGCTATAACCCGCCCCCTGTACCTTATCCCACTCTCCTCTCCTCAGTAAGTGTGATGCTTCTGAGTCAAGATGGCGGCGCCCGTATCCTAAAGTCCTGAACAGAGTTGCAGCCTGGTGGGGGAAAGAATAATAAGTAAGTGACTAAAAACTTAAAATATATTAATTTTAGATGCTGGGGAATAGTTTTTTAAGGGTTTGGGCTTTTCATAAAATCGTGGTGAAGGTCCGGTTTAAGCCCCTTTCCTGTAGAGCAGCCCCCAATTTTCTTTACTTTTCTCTTCTTCTTTGTATTGGTTCACCTTTCGCTGCTAAAAAAGGTCACAAACAAATCAAATCCAGGGGCTGAGCTACAAAAAAAGGACTGGTTCTCAGCAACAGCAGCAATATTCATCAGCTCGGCAGGGTGAATCCTCTGCATGGCGAGCAATGATTTGTTTTTACACTTAACCTGTACAATCCCTTTAAAGTGGACCAACACCCAGGATTTTCACTATCCTGGGTTTTGGTACACTTCCGCGGGGCACCCCACTGTGTGAAACCCCCCAGAAAGCCCCTAAAATCTTACCTTTTAGGCGACGGACAAGCGACGGATAAGCCGCCGCCGCCTCTCGCGCGTCCCTCTTACAGGGCGTGCGCCCGCGCCGGCCGTTTGTGAATGGGAGTGCGCCCTGCTAGAGGGACGCGCAGGAGGCGGCGACGGCTTATCCGTCGCCTAAAAGTACGATTTTAGGGGCTTTCTGGGGGGTTTCACACAGCGGGGCATCCTGATTTCAGATGCCCCGCGGGGAGGAAGCTGATTGGCCCGGGAATCTTATAGATTCCCAGGCCTATCAGGGGTGGGTGTTGGTCCACTTTAATGACAGAGGCAAAAGTTATTGTATGGGGTGAAATTATTGCAGGGCCATGATCAGCACTGAGCTTAACAGGGCGGCTGTCAGGGCCCCTGCACCTTGGTAGGGCCCATCCCGTATGGTGGTCATGTGATACACCTCTTCCCAGTGGTGAGCAGGTCATTTCCTCTCCAGAGGCAGCTCCTATGCAGGACATAGGGCCGTGCAGTAACCAGAACTGGACATCAGCCGGGGCAGACTGGCCTTTGGGAGATTGTTACTCTATTTCTCCATTTCATTTTCCTATCGTCATTGCTTTTTTCTTATCTTTTTTTCATTCTTTCCTTTCACTTTCTTTCTTTCTCATTCTATTCTTTCTTTTTTGTATGATCAAACTTTCAATCATTCTGTTTATTCTGCCTTTCTCTGTCATTTCTTCTAGACTTTCTTTCTGTCATCCCTTCTAGTATTCCAATCATTCTTTCTTTCTCGGTCATTCCTTCTAGTCTTTGGCCCTTATTTAAGAAGGGATAGCGTCAGGTAGTGGCTGGTGAACGCCGGACACGGCACGCAATTACACATTTATCAAGCAGAATCTGTTTAGCGACTGGGATAGCGCCATGTAGCGTCCGATTCATCATTATCCCAGCCTCAGCGAACAGCGCCAGCGTTCAGCCTTGCACAGCGCCAGGTATGACCTCTCGCTACCTGTCGCTCTCCCATACATTTCAATGGACGATCCTTTTCTTCTCTTTAAACTCTCTTCTCTTTTTCATTTTTTATATATTTCCTCAGAAATGACATTACAGGTCTGGCATTAAAGTGTTCATGTTACAATGTTGCTACAATGTAATTCCATATGTTTTCGCTTTGTTACTGGAAAGATGCTGGAAAACAGACTTTAAACACACAGCCTCCTGTGCTCTGGGCTTCAAACAAATATTTTTCAGCGCCAGAGATTTGTGAGGCTGTTTTTTTTCCTGAATATGGTGTGAGTCGGTCGCTATGAGCAGTCGCTAACATGCGCTCCCATACAGCGCTGTACTGGTCACTCCTCACAATGTATTCAACATTACTGAACAGCGACTATAAAGTAGCGACTCACGGCCGAGCACTGCGACTACTAGCGGGCGCTCTGAAAATGCCGCTACAGGCGCTCATCTGTCGCTACCTGCCGCTAATGATGAATCAGCCTGTTTCTTTCTGTCATTTCCTCTATAATTTTTCTTCCTCTGTCGTCTTGTCTGTTCTTTCTGCCATTTCTTCTTTCCTTCTGTCATTCTTTCTTTCTTTGTTTTTCCCTCTTTTCTTTTTCGCTTGTCTATTCTTTCTATTTCTATGATCAAACAGTCATTCTGTGTATTCTGCCTTTCTCTGTTGTACCTTCTAGTTTTTCATTCTGTCATTCCTTCTAGTATTCCAGTCATTCTATCTTTTTCTGTCATTCCTTGTAGTATTTCTTCCTTTCTGTCATTCCTTCTGTCATTCTTTCTTTCTCTGTCATTCCTTAGTATTGTAGTCATTATTTTTCTCCCAATCATTCCTTGTAGTATTCTAGTCATTCTTTCTTTCTTTTTTTCCTCTATAACTTCCTCTGTCATTCCTTCTGCTCTTTCTGCCATTTCTTCCTTCTTTCTGTCATTCTTTCTTTCTTTCTTTGTCATTCCCCTTTTCTTTTTTCTTTGCTTGTTATTCCTACTATTTCTTTCTTTCTTTCCCTCTTTCTGACTTTCTTTCATTCCTTTTTTTTATTCTTTTGTTTAGCCTAAAAAACATACTCTCTCTTTAATGGGGAGCTGCAATAAGGAGCAACATGCACCACACCTGCAGATTTACCACCATGTGTGTTATGAGACAATGCATAGGGGCCCCGCTGAGACTTTGAGGCTGATTTAATACTAGCGCCATGTATTGCCATGTGAGCGTCTGTATATCGGCGTCCGCTAGTAGGCATTGTAAGAGGGTGTCGGGTGCTATAACCTAGCTTAGCATCAGACAAGTGGCGCTGTACTATCCTGTCCAGCATTGATGAATGTGATGTGTGCAGGGCGTTGTAGAAGCGCTCTCCCTGATTCACTGCAGAGCCAATCGCTAGGTGGTGTCGCGAGGTCATAGCGCCCAAGACTACGTTACATCTAACAACAGGATAACGCTGAAGTGAGCGATAGGTAGCGCCAGTTAAGTGCGCCCGGCACTTGGCGCTGAAGCCCGTATTCAAGAAAAACTACACACAACCAGCGCCGGCGCTCTAAAACTGGGCACTCTAGCATCGAGCGGCAGACGCTGTGTGATAAAAGTCTCAACACATATCCACCAGCCCCAGAGCGAAAACACATGGAATGACATTGTTTTAACGCTGTGACAATGACACTGCAATGGCAGATCTGCACATACAATTCTGCATAACAAAATAAAATTAAAAAATCACAATAAAAGTGTTTGTTTGCCGGGCAGGAGAGGCCACACCATGATTTGAGCCAAAAAAAGTTAAAGTTTACTATAGCAAAATGCTATTTAAACACAATCAAATGAAACACCATTGAAATGTATGGGAGAGCGCTACTAAGGCCCTTATTTAAGAAGGGATAGCGTCAGGTAGCGGCTGGTTAATGAGAGGTAGCGACTGGTAGCGACTGGTGAACACCGGACACGGCACGCAATTACACATTTATCAAGCAGAATCTGTTTAGCGACTGGAATAGCACCATGTAGCGCCTGATTCATCATTTTCACAGCCTCAGCAACCAGCGCCGGCGTTCAGCCTTGCACAGCGCCAGGTATGACCTCTCGCTACCCGTCGCTCTCCTATACATTTCAATGGACGATCCGGAAACAAAACAGGGTTTTTGTTTTTTTTTTACAAAAAAATCACAAATAATTCTGTGACCTCTCCTGGCATTGAAATAGCAGTTGTTTCATATTTTTTTCATTTTTTATATATTTCCTCAGAAATGACATTACAGGTCTGGCATTAAAGTGTTCATGTTACAATGTTGTTACAATGTAATTCCATATGTTTTCGCTTTGTTACTAGTGGATAGATGCTGAAAAACAGACTTTAAACACAAACAACTATTTTTGCTGAATATGGTGTGAGTCGGTCGCTAAAATGCGCTCCCATACACGCTGTACTGGTCAAATAGCGACTCCTCACAATGTAATCAACATTACTGAACAGCGACTGAGTCGCTATAAACTAGCGACCCACGGCCGAGCACTGCGACTACTAGCGGGCGCTCTGAAAATGCCTGCTACAGACGCTCATCTGTCGCTACCTGCCGCTAATGATGAATCAGCCTCCCCGCGACAGGTGCTACATGGCGCTGCTGAACCTAGAGGCCGATTTATTAATAGCGCCAGGTAGCGACAGTAGCGTGATTTTCACAGCGCCGGCTAGTATTCGCTGTGCTTGGCCGTTGTTCGGTTGTTTACAGCGACTCAGTCGGTGTGCGGTAATGTTGAATACGGGGTTAGGAGTCGCTGTTTGACAGGTATGGGAGCGCATGACAACGAATGGCCATAGCGAACGGCTCCCAGCATATTCATTAACAAATCACGCTCAAAAAATTCTTGCGCTGTGAAATGCTTGTTTAAACCCCAGAGTGCTGGCGGCAATGGGTTAAAAGTAGTTTTTTAACCCCCAAACAACCTTATTTTTGGAAAAAAAATAATAAAATAAGTTTTTATAAACATTTTGTAATATGAATACATTAATATCAGACCTGTAATATCAATTCTGCACAAATTTTTTTTTTTTTTTTTACCTTAAAAAAAATATCTAACATTGCAGAAGTGGTCACAGAATTTCTGACATTTAAAAAAAAACAAAAAACATTAATATCAATTAATTATGAATATTTAAAGATTGCTCCATTGAAATGCATTGGAGAGCGCCAGGTAGCGAGAGGTCATACCTGGCGCTGTGATGGGATTAGCAGCGGCGCTGTTCGCTGAAGTCTGCAACATGATGAATCCCGCGCTAGCTGACGCTCTCGCCGGCGCTAGCCTCATTTAGCGTGATAAATGCGTGATTGTGTTCGCAGCCTGGCGTTCTGGAGTCGGTAGCCGTCGATAGCTGGCGCTACCTGGCGCAAGTGAGACACTACCTGGCGCTATCCCTTGATAAATAAGGCCCTTAGAGTGCCGTGCTATACGATGTGACGCTACATGTCGATGTTAGAGGCGCTCACCAGATTCGTTGTCTTAAATGTGGTTTTCACATACTGCGCCCAGCGTTCACCCGATGCTGCCTACGTGGCACTACCTGGCGCTAGCATTTCCTAATTAACCCCCTTTGTCGCCTAAGGGCCCACATAACGGTGAATATTTGGATTGTGTGCAGGGATCTGGGGTCTTTTAGTAATGTCTGGAAAATGAAGCTTTGCTGCTTTAAAGTGGACCAACACCCAGGGGGGATCGGCCCGGGAATCTATAAGATTCCCGGACCGATCAGATCCCTCCCCGCGGGGCATCCGAAATCGGGATGTCCCGCGGGGAGGGACCCCCCAGGAGGCCCACAATCCTCACCTTACCGGCGATCCAACGGCGCATGCGCGAGACGCGGCCGCGTCTCTCGCTTCCCTCTAGCAGGGCGCGCTCCCGCGCCGGCCGTTTTGTGAATGGCCGGCGCAGGCGCGCTCCCTGTTAGAGGGAAGCGAGAGACGCAGCCAATGACAGCGCTCTGGTATGCGCGTCCAAGCGGCTTTGGACGCACATACCAGAGCGGCTCTGAGCGCTGTCATTGGCCGGACGAGGTCACGTGGGAGCGGGGAGAGGTGAGTTTTTGCGGGGTGCCCCACCTAAGTGGACCAACACCCAGGATAGTCAAAATCCTGGGTGTTGGTCCACTTTAAGGCAGCTGAGCTATAGTTTGCAGAGTTTGCAACGCGAGTGAGCGCAGAGCAGGACAGAGCGAGCGCAAACATCCTCTATTTAACTGCAGCCAATGTCCGGAGGCGCTCGTCACTGTTGACAATTCGTCTTTCATTTGGAGAGAAGCAGCGCAGAGCCATCGAGCGATCCTGATTTAATATGGGTGTGTCTGCTTGGCAAAGGTGATGAGGTGCTGGAAAAACACACTTCTAGAGACACACGGAATTCTTCCTCGTGGCAAAACATTGCTAAAGCTACAGCCACAACTGGGAAGAACGAAACAATAGAACGCCGACATTTTGGCCACTGCTTAACAATACTACAAATAAATCCTCTCTTCTACTTTTAAACAATTTTACCTCAAAAATGATGGGCCTTATTTATCATGTGTGGCATTTAGCATCATTTTTGTGGCTATAGCGGCAGTTTTGGAGCGCCGGCCTTATCTGGCATTGCACTGTAGACTACATTGTCGCTAGCAGTCGCTGCACAAAAACGCTACTAATTAAACCGGACAATCACCCTGAATAAGAGCCTATGTTCTATGTTTCCCCCACCCTGTACATACAGATTGCTCACATTAAAAATCATCCTACCTGCATCTACTGCATGTTATGAGCCTTTAAACATCCAAGATGGCGGCTCATGAAGCTTCAGGCAGCCTGCAAACAGTGTCTTCTTACTGTGCTGCTCTGCATTCTGGGATTGCTGTCCTTTCTCTGACCCCAGCTCTGCTTTGTGTGAGCAAAGCATAGCTATAAACCCCCCCCTGTACTTTATCCCGCTCTCCTCTCCTCAGTATGTGTGATGCTTCTGAGGCAAGATGGCAGCGCCCGTATACTAGAGTCCTGAACAGAGTTGTAGCCCAGTGGGAGGAGGGATAATAAGTAAGTAAAGTAAATGAAGTAAGTAAATAAAAACTTAAAATGTATTCATTTTAGATGCTGGAGAATAGTTTTTTAAGGGTTTGGGCTTTTCATTAAATCATGGTGAACGTCCGGTTGCATGAAAATAAAATTAATATATTTTAAGTTTTAAGTCACTTACTTATTATTCTTTTCCCCCACTGGGCTGCAACTCTGTTCAGGATCCTAGGATAAGGGCGCCGCCATCTTGCTTCAGAAGCATCACATACTGAGGAAACGAGAGGAGAGGGGGGAAAAGTACAGGGGGCGGGGTTATAGCTGTGCTTTGCACAGACAGGGTAGAGCCGGGGTCAGGAAAAGGACAGCAATCCCAGAATTCAGAGTAGCACAGTCAGAAGACACTTCCTGTCTGCAGGCAGCCTGAGACTCCATGGGCTCTTTAAAAGATGCTAAAAAGCTCATAACATGCAGTAGATGCAGGTGGGATGATTTTTAATGTGGGCAATCTGTATGTACAGGGTGTGGGAACCATAATACAGGCTCTTATTCAGGGTGAAGGTCTGGTTTAAAGTGGACCAACACCCAGGGGTGATCGGCCCGGGCGCCCCTCTAGACGTGCGCGCGCCCTGTAAGAGTGATGTGCGGGAGGCGGCGGCGGACGCGCTGTCTTGTCCGTAGCTGTCACCCGCTTGTCCGTCGGCGGGGATTGGACGGCACGTGGGAGCGTGGTGAGGTGAGTTTTTGGGGCTTTCTGGGGGGTTTCACACAGCGGGGCACCCACAATCAGGGTGCCCCCCCGAAGTGGACCAAAACCCAGGATAGTCAAAATCCTGGGTGTTGGTCCACTTTAACTTTGGTTGTTGCACTAGGTATTGGCCTGCCTATGTCAGCACCTGTTGGACACGCTGGCCGATTATCCCAGCGCTAGTGGGCACCACTTTGTACTGCCTTTATTCCGGCGCTCCACAGCATATTTATGAATTTTTTCCTACTTGAAATCTTTGGTGCTGTTTTTTTCTGGCACTGGTCATCATATGATCATCACAGTTACAAGATATCACTGCTGGGGACAAACTTTACAGCGCGTTTAGGCTGCGTTAGGCTGTAGCTGATGCGTTAGGCTGCAGCTGATGCGTTAGGCTGTAGTTGATGCGTTAGGCTGCGGCTGATGCGTTAGGCTGTAGTTGATGCGTTAGGCTGCAGCTGATGCGTTAGGCTGTAGTTGATGCGTTAGGCTGCGGCTGATGCGTTAGGCTGTAGTTGATGCGTTAGGCTGCGGCTGATGCGTTAGGCTGTAGTTGATGCGTTAGGCTGCGGCTGATGCGTTAGGCTGTAGTTGATGCGTTAGGCTGCAGTTGTTGTCTAAATGACACATTGTTAAGCAGGAAAAAGAAGCCATTAAAATCAATTTTAGTAACCCCCCAAAATACAAACACTTGGGGCCTTATTTAAGAAGGGACAGCGTCAGGTAGTGGCTGGTTAATGAGAGGTAGCGACAGGTAGCGACTGGTGTACGCTGGACACAGCATGCAATTACACATTTATCAAGCAGAATCTGTTTAGCGACTGGGATAGCGCCATGTAGCGTCCGATTCATCGTTTTCACAGCCTCAGCGAACGGGTCCGGCATTGAGCCTTGCACAGCGCCAGGTATGACCTCGCGCTACCTGACGCTCTGCCATGGACGATACTTTTCTTCTCTTTAAACAGGGTTTTTGTTTTTTTTATGTTGTTTTTTTACATCTCAAATAAAGTTGTGACCTCTTCTGGCATTGAAAAAGCAGTTTCTTTCACAAATTTTTCATTTTTTATATATTTCTGCAGAATTGACATTACAGGTCTGGCATTAAAGTGTTCATGTTACAATGTAATTCCATAAGTTTTCGCTTTGTTACTAGTGGATACATGCTAAAAAACAGACTTTAAACACACCGCCTCCAGCGCTCTGGGCTTCAACGAAGCATTTTTCAGCGCCAGAGTTTTGTGAGGCTGTTTTTTTAATGAATATGTTGTGAGTCGGTCGCACTGACCAGTTGCTAACATGCGCTCCCATATAGCGCTGTACTGGTCAAATAGCGACTCATCACAATGTATTCATCATTACTGCACAGCGACTGAGTCGCTATGAACTAGCGACCCACGGACGAGCACAGTGACTACTAGCGGGCGCTCTGAAAATGCCTGCTACAGACGCTCATCTGTCGCTACCTGGCGTTAGTGATGAATCAGCCTGCCCGTGTCATCTAGGCCCTGTGTTTCCATTACTGACAAGTCCCAATGCAAGTTATGTACAACTAAATGTGTGTAATATTAATTCTAAGCATTAAACCCTTGAATCCAGTTCTTCCCATTGTGCTCTATGGGATCTTGAGCTACAGCGGCAGGTTACAACTGGCGCTGCTTCAACCAGAGCGCCCGACACTGCAACCTTTTTGGCACTAGTGTTAAATAAGATGCTAGCTGGCGGCCTTTTTTTTATTTCTTGAATTGGACGTCGACGCCTGAGGCCAAAAAAGTGGTGCTATGTGACGCTGACGCTTGTTACATAGGGCTGCCTATATACATACAAAAACAGCACTACTCAACCTTTGTCCAGTGCAGCTCCACTTCCCGGACACGCTGGTGTACAACTTACCAAGAATGGAGATAACGAACCCCATCAGTCCTCTCTAGTGCAAAAATCTAAATTCATTAATGGGGGGGGGGGGCAGTGACGAGATGGGGTCATTTTAAGTTTTAGGATGAAAGTGTGGAGGGCCCTGGAAGAGCTCCCTTTTAATCATCCCCCCAGAAAAAGTTGTATACAGCTACTACTGACCAAAGTGAAATGAAAGGCACCCTTACAAACTTGGGAGGCTTGGGTTTATATGTTTTATGGTTTGGGAAGACAACATTTAAAAATAGTTTGAGACCTTTATATAGGGATCATTATGCAGTTATAGGAATAAAAGGATTTGAGTCTAATGCCCTTATTCATCAAGCGATAGCGCCAGGTAGTGTCTGACGAGCGCCAGGTCCCGCCAGCTAACGGCGGCTACCGACTCAAGTACGCCCGGCGTCGGCCACAATGACGCATTTATCAAGCTAAATGAGGCTAGCGCCGGCGAGAGCGGCAGCTACCGCGGGATTCATCATGTAGCCGACTGCAACGAACAGCGCCGCTGCTAATCCCATCACAGCGCCAGGCATGACCTGTCGCTCCCTGGCGATGTCCAATGCATTTCAATGGAGCAATCTTTAACTAATCATAATTAATTGCTATTAATGTTTTTTTTTTTTTTTTTTTAAAGGCCAAAAATTCTGTGACCACTTCTGCAATGTTAGGATTTTTTTTTAAGGTAAAAAAAAAAAAAAATGATTTTGTGCAGAATTGATATTACAGGTCTGATATTAATGTATTCATATTACAAAATGTTTATAAACACTTGTATAATTTTACAATCAAAAAATATGGTTGTTTGGGGGTTAAAAACTATTTTAAATCCATCGTCGCCAGCGGTCTGGGGTTTAAACAAGGAATTCACAGCGCGAAAAAATTCGGAGCGTGATTTGTTAATGAATCTGCAGCAAGCCGCTCGCTCTGGCCATTCGTTGTCAGGCGCACCCATACAACGCTGAACCTGTGAAACAGCGACCCCTAAGCCCGTATTCAACATTACCGCACACCGACTGAGTCGCTGTCAACAAGCAAACCCCGGCCAAGCACAGCGAATACTAGCTGGCGCTGTGAAAATCACGCTACTGGCGCTCATCTGTCGCTACCTGGCGCTATTAATGAATCGTCCTCCCCGTCTATTAATATATACAAGGGTACTCAACAGGGTTGTCCTTTGTCACCATTATTATTGGTGTTGTCAATGGAACTATTGGCGAGAACAATTCGATTAAAGTGGACCAACACCCAGGATTTTGACTATCCTGGGTTTTGGTCCACTTCGGTGGGGCACCCCGATCGGGGGTGCCCCGCTGTGTGAAACCCCCCAGAAAGCCCCGAAAACTCACCTCACCCCGCTCCCACGTGACCGCTGCAGCCAATCCCTGCCGGCGGACAAGCGAGAGGCAGCACCGGACAAGCAGAGCGCGTCTGCCGCCGCCTCCCGCGCGTCCCTCTTACAGGGAGTGCACCCGCGCCGGCCATTCACAAACGGCCAGCGCGGGAGCGCACCCTACTAGAGGGACACGCGGGAGGCGGCGGCGGCGGACGCGCATGCGCCGCTGGAACGTGGAAAAGGTAAGATTGTGGGCTTCCTGGGGGGTTTCACCCGTGGGACATCCCGATTTCGGATGCCCCGCGGGGAGGGATCTGATCGGCCCGGGAATCTATAAGATCCCCCCTGGGTGTTGGTCCGCTTTAAGCAGGGATGTTGGGGGGGTGGAGTTTGGGGGAGGGGACATAAATGTGCATTATACGCTGACCATGTTCTATTGTTTGTTTCCTCACCCCACCCCACGCTTCGCGTCCTAATTTTCTTCAGATTCTGCAAAATTTCGGGCTTTAAATTAAATGATACTAAGGGGTTTATTCATCAAGGGATAGCGCCAGGTAGTGCCTTGTAAGCGGCAGGTAGCGTCTGGTAAACGTCAGGCGCTGTACGCAATACCACATTTATGAAGGCGATTCTGGTGAGCCGCTCTTACAGCGCCACGCAGCGTCCGATTCATCATCACAGATGGCTCAGCGGATCCCTGCGGCGCTCTGGCTTTCAGAGCGCCTGGTATTACCTGTTGCTACCTGTTCCTCTCCCATACATTTCAATGGACGTTCCTTCTCTTCTCTTTAAACAGGGTTTTTTTTTGTTTTTTAAATGAATTCATTGTGTGACCTCTCCTGGCATTTAAAAAATCATTTATGAAAACTTTTTTGATTTTAAATACTTTTATGCAGAATTGTCAGTACAGGTCTGGCATTAAAGTATTAATGTCACCCATGTTCTAAAAATGTCATTCCATGTTTTCGCTTTGGTTACTAGTGGCTAAACGTTAGAAAATAGACTTTAATCACACAGCGCCTGGCGCTATGTGGTCCAGCGACCCAATTTTCAGCCCCGGCTTTCTGTGAGTGTGTATTTTTCATGAATATGGTGTGTGTCGCTGAGAGTCATTCGCACTGAGCAGTCGCTGCTGTTCGCTCCATGCAGCGCTCTACTGTTGTTAAATGTGGTATAGGCCAGGCCCGGATTAACGTGGGGGCGGACGGAGCTGCCGCTCCAGGCCCCTACGTTAAAACAGGCCCAGCAGCCTGCAAACGCGGCCTGCATAGGCTGCCCGGCGCCCGCTACAGAGCCGTAGCAGCCATGAGGCGAATGAGGCACTGGCCTCGGGTGCAGCCTGGGGTGGGGTGGCCTTTTTAGGGCCACAGCGGCGCTAGAATGTCTTCCTTGTGATCACTGGGCAGCTGCCTGCTCGCCCGCCCATATACCGCAATGCAGCTGGCTCACATACAGGAGAGAATGGCTCGGCTCCGCCCACCTGATGTCACACAGTCCTCCCAGCACAGAAGACACGTGACTGTGCCGCAGGGGCTGCTGTCTGGCTCCAGACAAGTCTAAGGTAAGGGAGAAACGGGTGGGGAGTCAGTTTATGGGTGTAGCGATAACCCTTATCGCCGGAGGGCTTCACCGCCCGAGACGTCCTTTTCCCAATCGTAAGAGGTGCTGCAGGAGTCCCAGAGTCGTCCGTGAGGAAAAAGGAACAGCCCTTACAAGGGCTAGTGAATTGTAATATAGCGTTTCCCCCAATAAGAGACAGAACTCAGTATTGAGGGTGAAGGTGAAGTGTTTTTATTAGTGCCACACTGGGCCTTATATACACAAGTCTCTATTGCATGACACACACACCGACCAATAGCAGCAGGGCAAACAATCCCTCAACTCTGCCGGTGACGCAATCAGTAGAACAATAGCAGGCTGTAATATAATTATAATCAATCAGGACAATGCCATTGACTGTGACGTAATCAACAATACACAATGGCAGTCAAAATACAATGACATTGCCTGTAACAGTATCAAAATACAATGACCTAATTAAGAAAAGGCCAGTGAATGACCCGGTGGGCAACTGAATAGTGATGACATCCAAAAGACAGAGCGTCTGTCACAATGCCCCCTTTTTGTGGAACACCCGGCAGACCCGGATTGACCCTGTTCGGGTTAACGTGGGGCTGTCCGGACTCTTGTTAGGGGCAGAGTTCTGTTTGCCGGGATAATCCATCTGCATTACCGTTTTATCTACCGGGCCTGTACACACACACACACACACACACACACACACACACACACACACACACACACACACAGTTGTACTCACAGGGTGCTGGTCTTGTCATTTCCCCCCAATAAGAGACAGAACTCAGTATTGAGGGTGAAGATGATACACCCACTTACACATACAGTTGTACTCACAGGGTGCTGGTCTTGTACACACATACAGTTGTACTCACAGGGTGCTGGTCTTGTACACACACACATGTACTCACAGGGTGCTGGTCTTGTACACACATACAGTTGTACTCACAGGGTGCTGGTCTTGTACACACACATGTACTCACAGGGTGCTGGACTTGTACACACAAACAGTTGTACTCACAGGGTGCTGGTCTTGTACACACACATGTACTCACAGGGTGCTGGTCTTGTCTTTTCCCCCCAATAAGAGACAGAACTCAGTATTGAGGGTGAAGATGATACACACACACACACACACATACTCTCAGCTCTGGTTGCAAGGCATTGATAAAATGTTCTAATAAAAACAACTGTAGGCTTCCGGGGTGACAGCGTACCGGGCTAACAAAGCCTCCTTTACCAGATGGTAGTGTGGTAAGTCCGCATCAGGGGTGGCCCGGAAAGCATCGGAAGCTTTCCCAGATTTTCCCTGATAATATGGTGACCCATTCCTCCGTGGGTGCTCGGTGTAAAGCGCACTGCCGTTCAAAATCGGCCAAAGATCCATCACTCATCGTCACTTTCCTGGAAGGAGTTAAATGCTGCAAATGGAATCTTTCTCCACCCAGTGTAACTGAGGCTGAGAGGCTGCTGGGTTGCGAGTCGCCGATCTTCCCTTCACTTACTGGCCTCTCCCTCCGCTGCGGCGAAGACTTGGTCGATCAGTTCTTGTGATGGATTCGGCCATAGACCGACAATCTGTTCCGAACCGCTTGAACGAGAGCAGCGTCTTCATCGATCTCTATATTGGTTTCGGTCCTCACTGCTGCACGATCCATTTCGATCAGCTTGGCTATCAGTTCCTGACGTGGGCGGTTGCTAGCTGACCTTCCCCGGCTCTCGAGTAGATCCTTCAGGGTCAGCCTTTTCAACTTGTCATACTGACTCTCCATCAGGGTAGCACTCTCTCTGGGTACAAAGGACCATCCCACCGCTGCCACCAATTGTAGCGATAACCCTTATCGCCGGAGGGCTTCACCGCCCGAGACGTCCTTTTCCCAATCGTAAGAGGTGCTGCAGGAGTCCCAGAGTCGTCCGTGAGGAAACAGGAACAGCCCTTACAAGGGCTAGTGAATTGTAATATAGCGTTTCCCCCAATAAGAGACAGAACTCAGTATTGAGGGTGAAGGTGAAGTGTTTTTATTAGTGCCACACTGGGCCTTATATACACAAGTCTCTATTGCATGACACACACACCGACCAATAGCAGCAGGGCAAACAATCCCTCAACTCTGCCGGTGACGCAATCAGTAGAACAATAGCAGGCTGTAATATAATTATAATCAATCAGGACAATGCCATTGACTGTGACGTAATCAACAATACACAATGGCAGTCAAAATACAATGACATTGCCTGTAACAGTATCAAAATACAATGACCTAATTAAGAAAAGGCCAGTGAATGACCCGGTGGGCAACTGAATAGTGATGACATCCAAAAGACAGAGCGTCTGTCACAATGGGTTAATGTGTGGGTGTGTCTGTCACGCTGCCGCTGTACTGGCTGTGATTGATGAGGCTCCTGGACACGCTGGTGTGGCTGAAAGCAAGTGACATCACTGTCGGCATTGACAAAGTAAATACAAATGCCGGAGCATGCCGGAGTTTGCTAATCATCAGTGTCAGACAGGTACAGCAGGGAGGGAGAGGCACGGAGTTATCGACCCCTGAACGTCAAAGCAGAATAGAGACCACAGTGTTTTGCAGCATAGGGGCCCTGCTCTTGGCTTGGGACCCGCCCCAGGATCATGCCATTCAGCTGGGGGCAGGGCCTCCCTTTGCAACCCAAGTCCCAGCTATCCGGAAAACATGCCCAGGGACCCTGATTACAAAGAGCCCCCTGCATTTAGGGCCCCAGAGATGTAAGGCTGGTTGATATTGGTATTGTGGAGAAAGACTGTTTGTTGGCAAACACCCATGAACCCCGGAAACCCCCACTCTCGGAGCCCTCGCGAGCCTGTGTGCTCCAGCCGCATCCCCACTCACCTCTACCCGTGCATGCGTGCGCCCACGCCTAGCCCTCCTTCAAGGTGGGTGGAGGATGCAGCTGGCGGTGCCACTCGGCTTAGCCGTCTAAACCAGTCAGCGCACTCGCTCTCACCCGAGTCTGTGCCGTGGGAGCGGAAGGAAGGTGAGTAAAATGGGGCGACTTGGGGGGGTACACATAGCGGGGCATCCCAATTTGGGATGCTGACGCAGAGAGGAACAACACACGGGAAAGTGAAATTCATTTGTGTTGTTCCTCTTTAAAGTGGACCAACACCCAGGATTTTCACTATGCTGGGTTTTGGTCCACTTCCGCGGGGCACCCCGATCGGGGGTGCTCCGCTGCGTGAAACCCCCAAGATGCCATAAAAAACTCACTTCACCCTGCTGCTACGGCGCATGCACGAGCGCTCAACCAATCCGAGTGCTCAGAGCCGCTGTGGTATGCACGGACAAGGGACGGACAACCACAGCGGCTCTGAGCGCGCTGGAGGCCGCATCTCGCGTTTCCCTCTAACAGGGAGCACGCCCGCGCTGGCCATTCACAAACAGCCGGCGCGGGTGTGCGCCCTGCTAGAGAGAAGCGCGAGATGCAGCCGCGGCTCGCGCATGCGCCATTGGAACAGGGATAAGGTAAGGTGAATGGGGCGTCCTGGGGGGTTTCACACAGCGGGGCATCCCCAGATTCCCGGGCCGATCAGCCTGGGTGTTGGTCCACTTTAAAGCGGAACAAAACCTACCAGAAGTCAGCCTAGAATCTAAAAGATTCCAGGGTCGTCTGCTGGCTTTGCTGGATGCTCTTCTTTGTGAAATCTCCTTGGGTGCCAGTAATAACTTTTTACTAAGTCCAAGGGGGTATGAACAGGCTTTCATCCAATCAGAGATGTTTGACGATTGTTTACAGTGGGGTGCGTGAGCTGGCGCATTCCCTGCATCCCTGGTGGCGTGTGCCATTCAGATAGGCTGGGGCAGGAGCCGCATGCCCCCAGGGATGCGGCAGTGCACGCTCGCTATTGAAGGCAATCAGAGCCCTTTGCAGAAGTATGTAAACACGGCAAAGGGGTCTGATTGGACAAGAACCCGAGTATGCAATGTTGGACCAAGTAGACGTGTTTTACTGGGCAAAAATTGAGATTTCACACCCCATTTGGGATGCCCCGGGGGCTCAGAACACGGCAGTGCTGGCATTGAACGAAACCTGAGAGTCAAATTTCCAGGTTTTATTCAGCTTTAACGGCCTGAGGAGGGACAAGAAAGACTTAGGGGTTTGAGAGGGGGCAAGAATGGCTTATAGCAAACTGGGAGGTTTAGAAAGGCTTATGGATGGCAGAGGAAGGTAAGGAAAGCTTATGGATGGCAGAGGAAGGTAAGGAAAGCTTATGGATGGCAGAGGGGGTGAGGGAGGCTTATGCATGGCAGAGGGGGTGAGGGAGGCTTATGCATGGCAGAGGGGGTGAGGGGGGCTTATGCATGGCAGAGGGGGTGAGGGGGGCTTAGGGATGGCAGAGGGGGTGAGGAAAGCTTATGCATGGCAGAGGGGGTGAGGGAGGCTTAGGGATGGCAGAGGGGGTGAGGGAGGCTTAGGGATTGCAGAGGTGGTGAGAAAAGCTTATGGATAGTAGAGGGGGTGAGGGAGGCTTATGGATGGCAGAGGGGGTGAGGGAGGCTTATGGATGGCAGAGGGGGTGAGGAAAGCTTATGCATGGCAGAGGGGGTGAGGGAGGCTTAGGGATGGCAGAGGGGGTGAGGGAGGCTTAGGGATTGCAGAGGGGGTGAGAAAAGCTTATGGATAGAAGAGGGGGTGAGGGAGGCTTATGGATGGCAGAGGGGGTGAGGGAGGCTTATGGATGGCAGAGGGGGTGAGGGAGGCTTAGGGATTGCAGAGGGGGTGAGGAAAGCTTATGGATAGTAGAGGGGGTGAGGGAGGCTTATGGATAGTAGAGGGGGTGAGGGAGGCTTATGGATGGCAGAGGGGGTGAGGGAGGCTTAGGGATGGCAGAGGGGGTGAGGGAGGCAGCCCTGGGGGTATATATATATATATATATATATATATATATATATTGGTGTATGTGTGCATAAACGGGGTGTGTAATATCCTGAATCAAGATGCCCCAGTGGCACTTAGTCGGCCGGCCTGGAAACTTGTAGACATCAGGGCCAGCCTAGGTCTGTATAGGACCCTTCACAGTCTTATTGTGGGCTTCACTAAAGATCGGAAAGGACAGATGACAGGTGTGGCTTAGATCTCCTTTGAAGGATAAAAATGTTTATAGTTTTGTTCCAATTTGGGGAAATCTGTGTGAAATCACCCAAATCTATGTAATTGTTATTACTGTACAAGGTAGTAATTACAGATGGGGTAGAAACATACAGTACATAGACTATTACAAATGCAGTGTTATAAAGTTCACAATGAATATTCTGAATACAAGATACAATAGGAGAGAGAGCCCCGCCCCTGAGGAGCTTACAGTCTAAAGGATGAGGGGTGGAGATGGGGGGGGAGGATCACAGTAAGTATTGAGCTTTGTGCCCTTTAAAGAATTGCTTAAACTAGATTGTATGCTTGTCTGAAGAGATTTTAAGGGCACCTTTGAAAGCTTTGAGGGTTGGGGAGTGGTGGGGGGAAATGTAATCTAACATTTCCTGTGATCCCATGGAACTTGCACATACCGTTCAGCCAATCAGTGGTTCGCATTCCATTTCGATTTTTTTGTGCCGTCCAGAGTTGAAAGAAGAGCTGGAGAACGCCCCGCTGCTGACACCCCCACTTTACCAGATACCCTCATAACCATTTAGAAATGGTTGGTGTGGGTACGTGTTCACAATAAATGTATAGCAAGGACGCGGCGTGGAATTGCCGGTGAGGTGACTTTACCGGGCAATCCCCAGGGATACAGACAGCGGGGCATCCCAACTATGGTTATCCTATAAAGAGGGAGCCCACTGGTTCCAAGGTCTTATAGACTCTAGGTCGTTGGTTGCTCATCTTTAAAGGACTGTCCAGTTTAATAAAAAAGCAAATCCCTTTATTCCCTGCAGATCATCAGTGTTAGTTTTATGGTCTCTGGTTTTATTTAATTAACCAGTTTTCTATTGTTTACAAAAAGAGAAATCTTTTTTTTAATAGATTTCTGTTATGGCACTTTATTGGTTATTAAAGTTGTTGAAAGTGCATCTGGCGTACGTTTTATGTATATTAAATTGCTAGCATAGCCAAAAAAAGATGTTGGTATATGAATACTTTGTATATCTTCATAGATATTGTTTGATTCTTTATTTTGTTAAACAAAAATACATTTTTTAGGGGTACATTGAGTGGCAAATAGGTGTGCTTGAGTGTGCTGTGCTACACGAGAAGTGTTTCAGCCCTGTAGCAAGCCCTGTGTGTTAAAGGAGCAGTATCGCGAAATTTGCATTAAAAAAAATAAATAATTAAATAGCCACACAATAGCTTATAACATGTGTATAAATAATCTGGCGATAGAAAAAGGAAAAAAGATTTGCCTCTCTTTTAAATTGTATAATTACAATGGCTCAGTCCATTTGCTGAATAGGGGGATCTGCTGGGTTGTATTTAGTGAGCTGCTTCATTTAGCCCACTGGTCTCCTAGCAACACTTTACCTCAGAGGCTGACACTGTAATCAGTGGTAACGGCTGTGTGTGTGTGAGGTGCTGCTTTTGTTATGAGACCAGGTGACTCAAATGTGTAAAATCTATACAAAATAAACTAAACTGACTGAAAATGACTGAAATTCTTCTTTGAATAACTGTGCAGGAAAATCTAAAGGTATTAAAGTGGAACAAAACCCTGAGTGGCCGACCCTGAAGTCTATAAGACCCGGCCATTGACCTTGCCCCTTGGGCATTCTAAATCAGGATGCCCACTGTGTGAAACAACCTCTGGATAACCACAGATCCCCCCATTTTTCTGGCGCACTCACGCAGATAGTCATTTAGACAGGCCGGGTGGCCAGGAAGGTTACTGCTCAGGCTCCCCATCTGCGTGCAAACAGAGCTGATTGGATGAGAGCCCGCACATGCACTGTGGGACAGGGAAAGGTACGTTTTCACAGGCGAACTTGGGGATTTCACATACAGTATCAGGGCATCCCCTAGGGGCACAAAACAGAACTCCAGATAGTGAAAATCCTGGGTTGGGCTTTGCTCAAAACATACAAAGCTGAAAGAAAGATCATATGGAAAAATTAAAAATAAGAATATGAAAGAGAAAATGGTAAACTGAAAGATTCTGCAGCAGAGCCAACATGAAGGGAAAACTGTCAAAATCAGCTAAATTACTTCTAGAGCTTTTCTCTCTGTTTTAGATATATAAGTTCTGGCCAGGCAATGTTGCAATGTTGTTATCTTATGCTGGACGGCTGCCAGCACTGAACAGCTGATGATTTGATACATTGTTTCACCCCTCTCCTCAGCATGGAACAGGCCAGAGTGTCGGGCTCCGACACTCAGCAGACATAAACATGAGCTATTAGTCTCCAGCTGCTCAACACACACATCATTTTTTCTACATTTGTAATTCTTACTCCAACACTTACCTACATTCAAAGTACCATTTAAATATAAGTCACCAAGAAAAATTCGCTATACTGCTCCTTTAACCAAAAAAGCTGCGGGTGTGATGTCACATCGGATAGGTGTTAAAGTCTGGGGGCATAGCGAACCCTCTACAACATTTCTTTGACACTCTGGGCCCCCCCAAAAGCGAGTTGATTCTTTTTTTTTTTTTTTTAGCTAAAGAACAAACTCTATGAAGATATGCACATTTTTCATACACTAACACACTAACATGTATTCAGCTATGCTGGTAATTTAATGTACATTAGACATGTGACAAATGCACTTTGTCTTAAACAAAATTGCTTTGTGTTGCATTTTCATTTTATATACTTCGATAAATAGGCCTGTCAAAATCTACAGCACCAGGCCCGGGATGCTCTTAATCCGGCCCTGGTATATGCGTGTGTCGCTATTGCACGAAACACTGCCTTGTGTACGCTGTGGCAAATAGGAAAACACTATTAAAGTTTTGGATATTAGCCTATTCTTTAGCCTATTATTAAAGTAAATGAAATACATAATGCGAATTTTAAATATAAACAGTTGTACAATCTATATAATATGCCAAGCAGTGCTCTAGAAATTTGGTTTACTTTTTACTTTAATATTTCGAGGCTGTAGCCTGTTATGTATGTTGTTGTTGCGTTCTATAGTGTAAACATAAGTTATTGGGCATTTCATAGAGTTCGTAACTTGTGAGGGGGGTCAAAGGTTTTGCTTTCGCTTTCATTTTATGCACTTCCGGTTTTCGACCTGTGCGGAGCCATGCCACCCAGATGCCCAGCCAGACGTCTCCCCAGCTCCTCTTCATCAGAATCTGATGTCCCCCTCTGCCCCCCGCCTCCGAAGAAGAGGCAACGCGTGGCCCCCAGGGTTAATGGGCAAGTTGTGAAAGTAAGTGTTAACATGAAATGTGTTTTATTGCATTATGTACTCTGTAGTGGCCTTCTTTCAATGTGTTATTGTTTCATGCTGCTATAAACGTGTAATGCTTAATAGTTTATTAATCCATTTTCATATCTTTCACAATATAGAAAAGTATTTATTTAAAGTATTTTTTAAATAATTTTTTAATTATTATTTTTAATAATATATTTATTAAATTGTTTATTAATTTAAAAAAAAATGTTTTTACATAATTAAAATTGTATTAATATCCATGGACATTCCAATAGTTATTTTTTGTAACATATAACCACTTTTTAGATATTCAATATTGTGAAATCCACAAGCCCTTTATAGCAGGTTAATGGATTAAAAAATAATTTGTAAATTGTCCACTAATGTATACATTTGAATATTGAATATGTTAATGTAATGTAAAATTATTGTATAAACATTTTTTTTGTTGTTTTTTTATACTTCTAGGATTTCTGCGTAAAAGAATACGACTATGCCCTGAGTGCTAAGAGCAGCATAGTGGAGGAGGTGAGGGCCACCGTGTCCCCGCGCTTCAACACGAAACTGACCCCCCGAGTCATAATTTAAAAGTGCCGTATTTCAAGCGCCAGGACAATGAGGGCGTGTACCGGCTCTATGATGCCTATGCATCTAGTAACTTCAACACACATACACAGACACTATTTTTACAGATGTGCACATTAATCTGCTGATGTCTTACCATTTTTCCTTTGTTTTTTTTTTTCTCTCTACAGATAAGCATGCATCTCTGGGTAAACATGGGAAGGGTATCCTCCCCCGCAGACGTGTGGTTGGGACGGATGAGTCTGCGGGAGAGGGTCCCTCTCGCCGATCCCACATAGAGGACCCAGGGGAGGAAGGGGATGACGCCCCAGTGGAGAGTGCTGCTGGGGTGAGGGCAGTATGGAACCTCAGCTCCTCGCAATTGGACTCCCAAACACCCTGTGGCCACTCTCAAGTGGGGAGTCCCAGTGGGGAGGAGGCAAGGGACTCCACCACACTCCCTCAATGATCAGGGACTGAGAGGGAGGAGGTTGGCCCCCTCGGGTTTGGGCTGTGCTGGGCCCATTGTGAGGAGTGGAGGCACCTCACCTTCACCTTATAGCCCTCCGTGGGATCCAAGCAGCAGCTCATCCCCTGGTGAGTGGACTTCTTAGTTTGGCTTGATATTTCCATTGTAACATTGTTGTTACAATTTTTCTTTCAATTTCTAAATGTTTTCCAGGGCATCATAGAGCCGGCACCTCCTCCACATATGCTGCGGATGTGGCACTCGGTCATAGTCGAGGTAAGAATTGCTTTAGTTTGAATAATAAAGTATATGCAAATAGTGTTTTATGCCTATATTATTTTATAGAATTTTATAGAATATATAGAATTATTTTATATGAAACCTGATATATGTGTCACAGTAGCCTCTCTTCTGGTGTACCCCTATGTCAAAAGATTATGTGGCTTGATCATGTGTTAGCCAAAGTAGTATTGTTTTAGCTAACACATGGCCAAGTGTGTAACCAAAATTTTTCAGATTGAACCATTCTATCACATACATTGTAAGGCCTATTTTCTATATCAAATACAATGTTCTTATGATTGCTTCTGTTGTGTTTTTTCTCATAACAGATGTTTCCACATAGATGAACCCAGTCCTAATTCTCCCCACCCCAGCTCCAGGACCCTCCAGCGCCATGTACACATGTTAGTGGCAGTCTACTGTTTACTATCATACATGGAGACCCTCTTTTTGCAACCATCATTCACAATTGAATGTAAGTATGCTAGTTTGGTGCCCCTGCTAATGTTACTTGACCCTACATGATAAAGGCAGCAGTTGGTTATGTGGTGGGTTTAAATTCCTGCTACTATTGTAACTCCCCATTCCCAAATTTTAAGATCCAATCATTTATTACAATTAAAAGGTGAATGGATTTATATCATATAGCCTCAGGGGTAATTGACCACTACATGAAGTACATTCTTCTGGTGGTCAAGTAGGCCTTATTTGGTTAGGTTATGTAGTTTATGATGTTAGACTAGTGTGGATTTTTAGAGACACATTTTAGCTTCCTTTAAAAGAAAGATACGCATATATACAAATCGAGCAATTTTTAAATCCGAGGATCATTAAAGAAGGGAATAGAGTTAATATTACTATTTTTGAGAATATATGCCTAACTAGTCCTGGAGGGAAAGGTGGTATTTTTACCTTATATAAATACTTCACAGATAAGAAGGCAAACTTGATTATATTATAAAGTGGGAAGCGGATTTACAGCAACCTTTTAAAGTTGAAGATTGGGTTAAATGGGCGGTTCGTAATTCTAAAGGTTCTTTCAACACTTCGAAGTTACAATCCAACTTGAAGGTATTTACTCATTGGAATATATGGCTCGATTCATAGACACATTCGTCTGGACTTTTGTAGCTGTCTGTTTATGTTTTTGTGTGTGTTTTGTCATTTTTTTTTTTTTTTTCGTTCCATTTTCCATTCGTATGTTCGTTCAAGCTCATACGTATATGCGCTTTCAATGAACAAAACTAAATTGGATCATTTGCGTTAGTTCGGATCATTTTCCCATCTAAATCTGATATTTTGCGTTCGTTCAGATAACTTACGTTATTGGTGTGGCCTTGCGTCTTATTCAAAGAGCTGATTGCCGAGGGACCACCACCCTATAAAACCGTTTCCTTTGCGATCCACTTACGGGACCATTTTGACCTCGGATACCTTGCTTTCACCATGTTTTGTGCCTTTGTGGAGGAATATCACCAACTCCAGCTAATGGGCATTGAATGTATCAGCAGGGCCGAGGCCAGATTGCACCGGCGACGCATGCATATCGATCGCATGCATGACGTTGAGCTGTTCGAGCTGACCAGACTCTATCACGCTTCTCTCCATAAGTTGTATAGTGAGCTGTGGCCATGGTTAGCCCTTAACCCTGATCTTTAGCAAAGCACAAACCCTTAAAAACGGATTTCCCAGCATTTAAAAATAATATATTTCTACTTTCTAGTAAATTACTTATTATTCTTCCCCACACTCGGCTGCAATTCTGTTCTTGACTTTATGATAGGGTCTGCGCCATCTTTGCTCAGATGCATGACACTTACTGAGTAGAGGAGAGTGGGATAAAGTGCAGGGGCGGGTTAGAGCTGTGCTTGGCTCAGATAAAGCAGATATGGGGTCCTGAAAAGGTAACACATCCCAGAATGTTGAGCAGCACAGTCCTAAGCCAATTTCTGTTTGCAGGCTGCCTGATTTGCCCTCATCCGCCATCTTGGATGTTTAAAGTCTCAGAACATGCAGTAGATGGTGTTAGGCTGTTTTTTTAGCTGAGCAATCTGCATGTACAAGGTGTGGCTAAAATATAAGATAGGCTCTTAGGGTGAACGACCGCTTGTGCCAAAATTTGGTTTTGGAATGTGTAATTTATGTAAGTATTTTCTTATTCTTTCAGGTGATTCTGGCTATCTGCTACTTCCCCGGCTGATGACGCCCGTCCTTCGGCCACAGAATGCGGCCCAGGACGCCTACAATCGGGCCCACCGGAAGACCCGGGCCGTTGTGGAGAGGGCCTTTGGCCTGTTAAAAACACACTTCTGGTGTTTGGACCATACCAGGGGGGCACTCCAGTATGACCCCAACAAGGTCATCGATATCATACTGGCCTGCCGTGTCCTCCACAACTTTGCCATAATGCAGCGTGTCCCCCGGTATGTGGATCTGCCCCCCTCTCCACCCAGCCCGGACCCAGAAGAGAACTACCGTGGCACACCTAGTGCCTCTGGCCAAGCTGTTCAGGCCAATTTGATAAGCACCCATTTTGCCTAATTAGTTTTTCCTGTGTTTGTTTGTTGCATGTAATTATTTATTTTTACTATAATTTGGCTTTGTGAATGCTTGAGTATTGTTTTTTGGAAAAAATAGTAATGAATTAATTACTAAAATATTCACACATGATCTGAGCCTCATGCATTTTTTTGGACATGTTTCATACCTCCCAACTTCTCAAAACGTGAAAGCGGGACAAGCCATGTCCCCGGCCACACCCCCGTCACACCCCGGCCACGCCCCCGTCACGCCCCGGCCACGCCCCCCGTCACGCCCCGGCCACGCTCTCCAGCTCCAGCAATGTCGGCTGCCTTCGCCCCTGCATGCGGTACGTATCCCCAAACCAGCATACCGCCCGCCCCCCCACCCCCGTGCGCCTGCCCACCCACTCCCATTAACAGTTCAGCGAGCCAGCAAACAGCCTCACTGCTCGATCTAACTCCGCCCCCAACCCCCTGCAGCTGCCCCGGCACCGCCCCTTTCTCTTCCAGCTCTTACGCCGCACAGAGAGCTGCAACCTCCTGGCCGGTGTCCCAGCCGCCGCCGGATTCCGGGACATGTTGGGGCCCTGCGGGACAACGGGACAAGGGCCCCAAAGCGGGATTGTCCCGCCCAAATCGGGACAGTTGGGGGGTATGATGTTTGTTTAGAAAAACCTTCAGTAATCTCAAAATAACCCAAACATTAATGCATCAACTTAGTCAACAGCTAAAGTCACATTCAATATTTTTTATTTAAATAGGACAAATTGGAGTTGAAGGGCACTCGCAGACTTCATGTACATACATAGTACAACATAAACATACATTGGTGCAGAATCATGGCACCTAGCAATTGGCCACATCCAGGAGTTTTAAAGTAACGCACTCCAGGCTGAAGTTTCTATAACAAATAAAATAAACAGACATAGGGAGCAACCATTTGCATGTCAATATTTGGCCAGTAATTCATAGGGCCACATACACACCCCCTCCTGCTTGGCCCCATTTGCCACAGGCACAGGTGGAAAGCAGTCATACCTATGCCACATCCACGCCTGTAAGTCATTGGCCCACCCAAACAATAACCCCCAGTCCAAATGCAAGTCCAGTCCAATCTTTGCCAGGGTTCAAGGTAGTAGTTTGCCAGCCCAGAATGTCCCCCAATCATGCCTACAAACAGGATGAGCCAGACACAATTTCATTAGGCCTAAGCCTGCAGCGTGACAGAAAACGAATGGGCCAAGACATATTTGGAGATGAAGAAGAACATGACGGCAAAGTGATTTGGGTAAGTTTTAGGGGTGAGAAATGCAAGAAGAATGAGAGCACGAAGTGATTTGGGTAAGTTTTAGGGGTGAGAAATGCAAGAAGAACATGACTGCGAAGTGATTTTGGTAAGTTTTGGGGTGAGAAATGCAAGAAGAATGAGAGCGCGAAGTGATTTGGGTAAGTTTTAGGGGTGAGAAATGGAAGAAGAACATGACCGCGAAGTGATTTGGGTAAGTTTTAGGGGTGAGAAATGGAAGAAGAATGAGAGCGTGAAGTGATTTGGGTAAGTTTTAGGGGTGAGAAATGCAAGAAGAATGATAGCGCGAAGTGATTTGGGTAAGTTTTAGGGGTGAGAAATGGAAGAAGAATGAGAGCGCGAAGTGATTTGGGTAAGTTTTAGGGGTGAGAAATGGAAGAAGAACATGACCGCGAAGTGATTTGGGTAAGTTTTAGGGGTGAGAAATGGAAGAAGAATGAGAGCGTGAAGTGATTTGGGTAAGTTTTAGGGGTGAGAAATGCAAGAAGAATGATAGCGCGAAGTGATTTGGGTAAGTTTTAGGGGTGAGAAATGGAAGAAGAATGAGAGCGCGAAGTGATTTGGGTAAGTTTTAGGGGTGAGAAATGCAAGAACATGACCGCAAAGTGATTTGGGTAAGTTTTAGGGGTGAGAAATGGAAGAAGAACATGACTGCAAAGTGATTTGGGTAAGTTTTAGGGGTGAGAAATGCAAGAAGAATGACATCGCAAAGTGATTTGGGTAAGTTTTAGGGGTAAGAAATGCAAGAAGAATGAGAGCGCGAAGTGATTTGGGTAAGTTTTAGGGGTGAGAAATGGAAGAAGAACATGACCGCGAAGTGATTTGGGTAAGTTTTAGGAGTGAGAAATGGAAGAAGAACATGACCCTGAAGTGATTTGGGTAAGTTTTTGGGGTGAGAAATGGAAGAAGAACATGACCGCGAAGTGATTTG
This sequence comes from Gastrophryne carolinensis, assembly GCA_027917425.1. Classification (NCBI taxonomy): domain Eukaryota; kingdom Metazoa; phylum Chordata; class Amphibia; order Anura; family Microhylidae; genus Gastrophryne; species Gastrophryne carolinensis. Next base: position 388,742,058 of record CM051239.1, on the reverse strand, counting down.
GGTACGTTTTAGGGGTGAGATTGGAAGAAGAACATGACCGTGAAGTGATTTGGGTAAGTTTTAGGTGAGAAATGGTAAATATATTTCCTTTATGTATCCGAAATTGTGGACCAGTGGCTGATCTAATACATATATGGTGAAAATGTTCTAAGGTGGTAACGTTTTGGAACCAAGCATTTGGTATTAGAAGCAAGGTTATGGGGAAATGGGTGGAAAAATCAGCGAAGTGATTTGGGTAAGTTTTAGGGGTGAGAAATGCAAAAAGAATGATAGCGCGAAGTGATTTGGGTAAGTTTTAGGGGTGAGAAATGGAAGAAGAATGAGAGCGCGAAGTGATTTGGCTAAGTTTTAGGGGTGAGAAATGCAAGAACATGACCGCAAAGTGATTTGGGTAAGTTTTAGGGGTGAGAAATGCAAGAAAAATGATAGCGCGAATTGATTTGGGTAAGTTTTAGGGGTGAGAAATGGAAGAAGAATGAGAGCGCGAAGTGATTTGGGTAAGTTTTAGGGGTGAGAAATGCAAGAACATGACCGCAAAGTGATTTGGGTAAGTTTTAGGGGTGAGAAATGCAAGAAGAATGACAGCGCAAAGTGATTTGGGTAAGTTTTAGGGGTGAGAAATGCAAGAAGAATGAGAGCGCGAAGTGATTTGGGTAAGTTTTAGGGGTGAGAAATGGAAGAAGAACATGACCGCGAAGTGATTTGGGTAAGTTTTAGGGGTGAGAAATGGAAGAAGAACATGACTGCGAAGTGATTTGGGTAAGTTTTAGGGGTGAGAAATGGAAGAAGAACATGACCGCGAAGTGATTTGGGTAAGTTTTAGGGGTGAGAAATGGAAGAAGAACATGACTGCAAAGTGATTTGGCTAAGTTTTAGGGGTGAGAAATGCAAGAAGAACATGACCGCGAAGTGATTTGGGTACATTTTAGGGGTGAGAAATGCAAGAAGAATGAGAGCGCAAAGTGATTTGGGTAAGTTTTAGGGGTGAGAAATGGAAGAAGAACATGACCCTGAAGTGATTTGGGTAAGTTTTAGGGGTGAGAAATGGAAGAAGAACATGACCGCGAAGTGATTTGGGTAAGTTTTAGGTGAGAAATGGTAAATATATTTCCTTTATGTATCCGAAATTGTGGACCAGTGGCTGATCTAATACATACAGTATATGGTGAAAATGTTCTAAGGTGGTAACGTTTTGGAACCAAGCATTTGGTATTAGAAGCAAGGTTACGGGGAAATGGGTGGAAAAATCAGCGAAGTGATTTGGGTAAGTTTTAGGGGTGAGAAATGCAAAAAGAATGATAGCGCGAAGTGATTTGGCTAAGTTTTAGGGGTGAGAAATGGAAGAAGAATGAGAGCGCGAAGTGATTTGGCTAAGTTTTAGGGGTGAGAAATGCAAGAACATGACCGCGAAGTGATTTGGGTAAGTTCTAGGGGTGAAAAATGCAAGAAGAATGATAGCGCGAATTGATTTGGGTAAGTTTTAGGGGTGAGAAATGGTAGAAGAATGAGAGCGCGAAGTGATTTGGGTAAGTTTTAGGGGTGAGAAATGCAAGAACATGACCGCGAAGTGATTTGGGTAAGTTTTAGGGGTGAGAAATGCAAGAAGAATGACAGCATAAAGTGATTTGGGTAAGTTTTAGGGGTGAGAAATGGAAAAAGAACATGACTGCGAAGTGATTTGGGTAAGTTTTAGGGGTGAGAAATGCAAGAAGAATGACATCGCAAAGTGATTTGGGTAAGTTTTAGGGGTGAGAAATGCAAGAACATGACCGCAAAGCGATTTGGGTAAGTTTTAGGGGTGAGAAATGGAAGAAGAATGAGAGCGCGAAGTGATTTGGGTAAGTTTTAGGGGTGAGAAATGCAAGAACATGACCGCAAAGTGATTTGGGTAAGTTTTAGGGGTGAGAAATGGAAGAAGAACATGACTGCAAAGTGATTTGGGTAAGTTTTAGGGGTGAGAAATGCAAGAAGAATGACATCGCAAAGTGATTTGGGTAAGTTTTAGGGGTAAGAAATGCAAGAAGAATGAGAGCGCGAAGTGATTTGGGTAAGTTTTAGGGGTGAGAAATGGAAGAAGAACATGACCGCGAAGTGATTTGGGTAAGTTTTAGGGGTGAGAAATGGAAGAAGAACATGACCGCGAAGTGATTTGGGTAAGTTTTAGGGGTGAGAAATGGAAGAAGAACATGACCGCGAAGTGATTTGGGTATGTTTAGGGGTGAGAAATGCAAGAAGAATGAGAGCGCAAAGTGATTTGGGTAAGTTTTAGGGGTGAGAAATGGAAGAAGAACATGACCGCGAAGTGATTTGGGTAAGTTTTAGGGGTGAGAAATGGAAGAAGAACATGACCCCGAAGTGATTTGGGTATGTTTTAGGGGTGAGAAATGCAAGAAGAATGAGAGCGCAAAGTGATTTGGGTAAGTTTTAGGGGTGAGAAATGGAAGAAGAACATGACCGCGAAGTGATTTGGGTAAGTTTTAGGGGTGAGAAATGGAAGAAGAACATGACCCCGAAGTGATTTGGGTAAGTTTTAGGGGTGAGAAATGGAAGAAGAACATGACCGCGAAGTGATTTGGGTACGTTTTAGGGGTGAGAAATGCAAGAAGAATGAGAGCGCAAAGTGATTTGGGTACGTTTTAGGGGTGAGAAATGCAAGAAGAATGAGAGCGCAAAGTGATTTGGGTAAGTTTTAGGGGTGAGAAATGGAAGAAGAACATGACCGCGAAGTGATTTGGGTAAGTTTTAGGGGTGAGAAATGGCAAATATATTTCCTTTATGTATCCGAAATTGTGGACCAGTGGCTGGTATAATACATATATGGTGAAAATGTTCTAAGGTGGTAACGTTTTGGAACCAAACATTTGGTATTAGAAGCAAGGTTACGGGGAAATGGGTGGAAAAATCACCATTGTTGCCTCTTTTAGGGATTTCCAGATTCCCCAATACATTTATTTTCTAGGCTTGTTTGGCAGCTACATTGAGCATTGCTAGGTCATGGAAATCTCATACTTTGAAACTTCAAATGTTTATTGATAAATTAAATTTGAAAATGGTCAACAAGAAGCAAAGTAGTATTTTACTTAATAAAGAGCCGGAATCCTGGGGTGGGGGGGGGGGGGGGGGGCTGAATACTTTAATTCCCCATATTCTTCTTAGTACTATTTTTTTTTTTGGGTTATAAGTTATGGTGACTATTTTGATTTAAATTGCTGATATCTAGATATATTTTGATTTGTTCTGTTTCATGATTTATACTATGCTTATCTATTGAAAAAAATAGTAATTTCGAATTTAAGTGTTTATCGGTCAGAAAAGCTTATATTTTTTTCTGTTACCTTTTCTGCCATTCATACAATGCATATTCTAATGTGATATTCAGAATTCTGTTTTGCTTTATTGAAAACTCAAAATCGACACTTATGTTAAAGCACAAAATCAGGGGTTTCTGTACTACTTCTGGCTTTTCTGTTAAACTGTTAGAATGTAGCCTAATTGGTTACATAGGCCACCTACTCTCCTTCAAAAATCAACTTTTTGTTGAAGTAATTTGAATTTTTTATGATGGTGTCGCCCCCAGGATCTAACCGCCTAGCTACCAGCCAATACAGCACAGCAATTTCACGATATTTAAAAAAAGGATATTTTATTATGTACAAACAAATCAATGCTTTACTTTATTGTACAGCGAGAACTACAGTTGTTACTGTTTTTTGTGTAGTAAAGCCACTTGCTTTCCTGGTCTGGAAAATAAATTAGTTCTCTTCATGATAAAATCAATAGAGTGAGTCCCCAGGCTCGTTTGTCCCAGAATTGCACATAGATTTGTTCAGTGATTGATTAACACTGTACTGATCAGAGAAAGAAAAATGACAGAAATACAATACCTAAGAAAGATGAAAAATAGAGAAACAACAGAATTGGTTTGTGTGTGTGGCTACCTAGAGATATACAAACAGCAAAACCTGAGGTCTGGGTTTGAAATGTAAAAGACGAGAATGATTGTTGGCTGGGCTGAGTAACAGTGTCTTGCTAATAACTGGAGTCTTGCAGCGGCTGGGTCAATGTACAGCAAACGTTATGGCCCTACATGTTTGTCTTGGGAATGGATGTGTCACGCTCAGGTAACTCTAATGTCATGCTCAGGTAACTCCAGCCCTCTAGGTAAGCCCTCAACCCCCAATCTCCGCAGCCAGCTTCACCTGTAGGAGTCCCCGCTTGCCGGGACGCAGTATACACCTGCCCGGGATCGGTTGCCCCCAGGACTTCAATGGCTCAAAGGATGAGAGCTTACTGGTTGGAGGTCTGGAGAACCAATAACGAAGAGCGGAATTAGAGCAAGTCCAATTGTTGGAGCAGGTTTCACAAAGAAGTCCAAAGACGGGCCAGAGGTCAACACAGGGTAAGCAGAGATCGCTACGGTACAGTAGGATGAGGCAGCTCGAGGTCGGGGTACAAAGCAGGGGTCGGCAACGGAGGTCAGGCAGAGAATGGTCGGTTCAGGCAGGGGTCGGCGACGGAGATCAGACAGCGGATGGTCGGTTCAGGCAGGGGTCGGCAACAGAGATCAGACAGAGAATGGTCGGTTCAGGCAGGGGTCGGCAACGAAGATCAAACAGAGAAATATTCAGAAGACAAACAAGGTAAAAGGCTCTATCACAGGCACTGAGTAAATGACGGGGTAAAGCTTTATAGGAACCAGATATGATTGGGGATGGGGAAGAGAGTGCGTGATTGGTGCAATTCAGAACTCACACAAGATAGGCCCAGATAACCAAAAGGGCGTATAGCCCCAACCCCTTTATTTGGGCTCATTGGCCCTAACCCAAAACTAGGGGCGTTACCCCCCAAATACTTTGGGCTCATTGGCCCTTAACTGAGCCTCCGGCGGGCGCGCCGTGTGCAGCACTGCCGGAGGGCATATAAATCACGTGCCCGCGCACGCGGGTGAGCACAGGAGCCGGGGACGCGGAGACAGGAGGGCGCCCGTGCTCAGTGCCGCACGAGCCGCCGCGGCCGCCGCACAGGGACTGCTGCGGCCGGCCGCCCGGAGACGGCGCTGGAACGGGACCCAGGTAAGTGAGTTATGACACTACCCCTCCGGACCCATACCAGGTTTCCCTGGATTGTCACGATGGAATTTTTTAATAAGAATTTTAGCGTGCACATCTTTTGCTGCAACCCAACATCTCTCCTATGGACCGTAGCCAACCCAGTCAATCAAATATTGCAACGAATTACGGATTTTACGAGTCTAGAATCTTGTTAACTTCATATTCCGGTTCGTTATCAACTAGGATTGGTGGCGGAGATGGAAGTGGTGTATTCTTAGCTGGTTTTAGCAGCGACACATGAAAGGAGTTTGGGATTCTCATGGTTTGAAGAAGTTGGACCTTAAAGGTTACATTGCTCAACTTCTGAGTAATAGGGAAAGGGCCAATAAACTTGGGTCCCAACTTACTGGAAGGTTGCCGGAGAGAAATGTTTTTTGTAGAAACCCAAACGAGGTCCCCAACCTGAAGAGCGGGTTCTCGAGACCTGCGTCGATCGGCGAATCTTTTTCAAAGTCTCTTGGACGCGGGCCCAGATGCTTTTCCGCTCTTGGAGCCACTCTTCCAATGCCGGTAAATCGGAAGGTGATCCTGAGAGAGAAGAACCTCTGGGATTTTTCCCAAAATTGCAGAAAAATGGGGACACTTTAGTACTCTCGGCGCAATATTGTTTGCAAATTCCGCAAAATCAATGAATTCTGACCACTGTTCTTGAGCGTCAGAAACGTAACACCGTAAGTACTGTTCAAGACTTTGGTTCTTTCAGTCTGCCCATTGGTTTGAGGATGGTATGCAGACGAAAAGATATCTGAATCCCCAACCGCGAACAGAAGTCCTTCCAGAAACGCGAAGTAAATTGTACACACCGATCGGAAATTATATTAGACGTATGCCATGGATACGGAAAATATGTGAAATAAATAGTCGCAAGAGCTCAGGAGCCGACGGGAGTTTAGGTAAAGGAATGAAATGTGCCATGTTACTAAAACGGTCGACGACCACCCAAACCATAGTGTTCCCATGTGATTGTGGCAAATCAACTATAAAGTCCATGGAGATATAAGTCCACGGTTCTTTAGGGATCTCCAATGGAACCAAACACCCACTAGGGGCCTTGTGTACTCCTTTACTTCGCGCACACACAGAACATGCATCGATAAAGGTAGCTATATCGCGCCGCATAGTAGGCCACCATACATGGCGTCAGGCTAAAGTAAATGTCTTCCGGTTTCCCAGGTGACCGACTGTTTTTGCATCATGAAATTCGCGGATAACATTGGGACGCAGGTGCGGCGGAACAAACTGACATCCCAAAGGTACATCTTCGTTCTGGAATGGCGCCAAAGTATTAGATAGATCAGGAAGTAATGCCCCCACCTCGCAACCTAGAGGCAAAATTGGTTCACCCATATCACTCCTATCCTTACATTCCCCGAACATGCGGGACAGGGCGTCTGCCTAAGTATTTTTAGCTCCCGGCTTAAATGTGATTATGAAGTTGATAAATAATGCCCAACGTGCCTGGCGAGAGTTTAGTCTTTTTGCTGAACTGATGTATTCAAGGTTTTTGTGATCAGTATAGACTGTGATCGGATACAATGAACCCTCCAACCAGTGACGCCATTCGTCAAAGGCCAGTTTTACTGCCAATAATTCTCTGTTTCCCACATCATAGTTCTGCTCCGCAGCACTAAATTTCCACGAGATGTAAGCGCAAGGATGCAAACGCTCAGGATGACCAGAGTACTATGATAAAACTGCCCCCACACCCAACTCAGAAGCATCTACTTCAATGATAAAATGCTTGTTTACATCAGGGTGAACTAACACAGCCGCCGAGGTAAAGGCTCGTTTCAAAGTCAGAAAGGCCTCGCTGACGGACGGTGACCAGTTTTTAGTAAAGGCGCCCTTACAAGTAAGGTTAGTAAGAGGTGCCACAACATGGGAAAAGCCCCTGATAAAGCGTCGATAGAAATTCGCGAAGCCTAAAAAACGCTGTAAAAAACGCTGAAGCCTAAAAAAAGGCAGCACAGACTGGAGGATAATCAGAAGCAGCATGGGAAGCAGCTGGGACTGTTGGGTGGTTGGCCTAGGAGAGGGTGCATGGTAATATGGCAGCAGGGTATTCTGATATCAGACTGTCCCCCCTCCTCCTTTCCATCCTAGCATTCAGCCAAAAGTAATGCCAGCCTCTGAGGAAGGAAAGCTTTTATGCTATAGAAGTGGAGCCTCTGTGGAATCCCCCCCATGTGACCATCCACACCCCTGTAGGGGAGGGGCAGGAAGGGGGATTTCCTTGTGTATCCCCCGCCAGTGACATAGGACTCACTGTGGTATAAAAGCTTCCCTCCCCCATCTCCCCTAACTACCATTGGTGGGATGTCAATGTAGGAGGAGCCTTTATCTTCTTCACTGGCTGGCGGGTTGTCTGAAATAGATGCTGCAGCTGGCATCAGAAGACCCCAGCAGCAAACTGGAAGGGAGCCACTAACCTGGCGGATCAGGAAGAGGGCATTGCCTGAAGGAAGAAGACGCAAAATGGTAAGTACTGTTTAATTTAGATGAATAAATGTTTTTTTTATTTGTGTTGTCTTATTATTTACTACTATTTGTGAACTGCTAAGGGATCCAGGTGAGCTAGTGCCTGGGATCATTGGCTTGGTAAGGGGCACAGTCCAGGATCACAGCATCTGCAAATGTATTTTGCAATATCTGTATGGTGTAAAGACCTTCTTAAACCATAACAGCCTGGCACAAAAAAACTCCCCAAAACTCAATTTCCCCATCTGCATATATGAATCATTACTCACATTGCTCTTGCACCCACTCAAAGCTGAAACACCATCTCACTAATTTTCTCCTGGTAGCAGCCATTTTGGAGCTTCCTCTCCCAGCATCCCAGCCATGTGTAGGGGCCTGGATATAACTAGGAACACGATACGTTAATTAACTAATAAGAATCTTTTTAATAGATTTAACCATACATTAGGCTCTTTTGTGGTTTCTACCCATGGAAGTGCATTGGGAGTGCCATAACCTTAATAGACTCAAGATGGCAGTAGTGGGTTTGGGCCATAGACTAACAGCCCATAGGCTATAATGGGGATTATTCTAGAAGGTGAGGTCATAAGGGTTGTTAGCCATAACAGGAGATAGACTAGTAACATAGTTATAACAGAAAGGTAGTGATTGGTCAGAGGGTTTGCCAACCATCCTATCAGATATTGGACATGAGGCCGAACATGTGATAGAAGGTTCTGGAAGGTAGTGAGAAGGGATAAAGGGAAGCCCCAACCCAAAACCAGTGTGATTTACCATCTTGAATTGTAAAGGAGTAGGAGCACCGACTCTAACAGAGAGAGGAGGGAGAGATCCAGCCAAGGACATTATTCTCTATGGAAGCAATGCTTATTGATTGTACCGGACTATGGACAGAACCAGAACTGTAACTGGATGGACATGTACTTGTTCCGTTTGCTGTTTGCTTGTGGATTAAATAAAGAGGAACTCTGCTTTCATCAGTTGGACTGCTGTACATCTTTCCAAGCAGAAGCAGTGAGTACTAACCTTTCAACGCTACACATGCTGCTCCCTGGATTCAATTTGACATAACCCAGAATGCACAGCAGCAGAAAACCCAGCAGCACTTTGTCTTTGTAGGTGCAATGCCATGGGATGTCATTTTGGTTGTTTGTAAAAGTGACCACAGCAGGAGCTACAAAAGTTAAGTGAATGTTTATGTACAACAATCTGAATCGCCATGTGGAGCAATGCATATGGGCACTTTCTTCTAAAGGTGTTGGTCTGGTTCAGCAGCTTAGGTCATTGACCACAGGAGGAGGTTTAGGGGTGCAATATACTAATTGACTGAAGATGTGCTTTAACTTTGACCTAAATCCAAAGCTCAGCACTCTGGAGGATCATGGGAAAGACCAAAGTTAATATTTCTTATGGGTCTGAGGCCATTGATCTGACCTTGGACTGCTGAGACTGAGGGGTTTATTCATCAAGGCATAGCAGCAGGTAGTGCCTTGTAAGCTACAGGCAGCGTCTGGTGAATGCTGGGCGCTGTACGCAATACCACATTTATGAAAGCAATTCTGGTAACAGCGCCATGTAACAATATCATCATTTCAGACGGCTCAGCATATAGCGCCGGCGCTCTAGCTTCCAAAACGCCAGGTATTACCTGTCGCTACCTGTCGCTCTCCAATACATTTCAATGGACGTTCCTTTTCTTCTGTTTAAACAGGGTTTTTTGTCTTTCATTTATTTTTTTCTCTCAAATAATTGTGTCACCTCTCCTGGCCTAGAATCATTAAAGGTCTGGCATTAAAGTATTAATGTCACAATGTTACAACAATGTAATTCCTGTGTTTTCGCTTTGTTACTGGTGGATATGTGTTCAAAATCAGACTTTAATCACACGGCGTCTGGCGCTCTGTGCTATAGCGACCAGATCCAGAGCGCCGACGCTGTGTGTGTGTTTGTTTTTTTGTTGAATTTGGTGTGAATCGCTAAGAGTCGGTCGTAATGAGTTGGCGCTACCTTTCACTCCCTGCAACGCTGTACTGGTGTTAGAACACCCAACATACATCTCATTCATCAATCCCGGCCAGGTTACTACAGGGACTGTAGTACAGATGTTCATCTGCCGATACCTGGCGCTAGTAATGAATCAGCCTGCCCGTATACCTGCCGCAGCTTATTTACCTGTTAGGGGAAGAAATAAAGGAGCACATATGCATTAGCCTGCATTGACATGGAGGATTTGCATATGTAATTTACATAACCAACAATAATCCATCGTATGTGCTTTGCATTAGGATGCTGAGCCTGTGTATGTAGGAAACAATGTATGGTTAAAAAAAAGAGCTGCGGGCAGGGAGGACGCCTTGCAAATGAAAACACGTCTCAGCTTATTTTCATCAAGAACTTCCATATGGATGGAGCTATAAGCAGCAGGAAGCGCATTGGCGCATAGGAGATAGCAGGTAGGGGCTTTTGCAGGTGGCACAAGTATCACTTGGTCAGCAGGGCTGCTTGTAAATAACCCTGGTAAATATTAAACAGGCTTTATAGCCAATAAATTCGGACACGTGCAACAAACAAATTTGTTTATTGAGAATTTCAATTCAGAAGGAGCTAATCTCTGACCATTTGCTGCTACAGCAGCTCCCCCTACTGGAATGGCTTGGAAAGGCATCCAACTAGATGTTAAAGACAATTGTTACACCATTGTGTCAGGATAGTTACTTTCCAAGTGTTTTCTGTTTTTTAAATTTAAGAAATGACCGAGATATTGAGGTTTTTACTTTCCCCATACGATTTCTCTTCTGAAGAAAGTAGGCGTGGCGCATGGAGCTGTGATGCTGCATAATAATCAGCATAATGGGTGGGGTCTGGATGAGCTTGAGATTCTGCTTCAGACACCCTGACTGTGATCCCTCCCTCCCTTTCTTCCTTCTGCTTGGTAACACTGGATGCCTAGAGCCGCCCTCCCAAATACATGCATGCAGCCCTGCACTCCCAAACACATGCACGCACTCCCAAATACATGCATGCAGCCCTGCACTCCCAAACACATGCACGCACTCCCAAATACATGCATGCAGCCCTGCACTCCCAAACACATGCATGCACTCCCAAATACATGCATGCAGCCCTGCACTCCCAAACACATGCACGCACTCCCAAATACATGCATGCAGCCCTGCACTCCCAAACACATGCACACACTCCCAAATACATGCATGCAGCCCTGCACTCCCAAACACATGCATGCACTCCCAAATACATGCATGCAGCCCTGCACTCCCAAACACATGCACGCACTCCCAAATACATGCATGCAGCCCTGCACTCCCAAACACATGCACACACTCCCAAATACATGCATGCAGCCCTGCACTCCCAAACACATGCATGCACTCCCAAATACATGCATGCAGCCCTGCACTCCCAAACACATGCATGCACTCCCAAATACATGCATGCTCCCCTGCACTCCCAAACACATGCATGCACTCCCAAATACATGCATGCTCCCCTGCACTCCCAAACACATGCATGCACTCCCAAATACATGCATGCAGCCCTGCACTCCCAAACACATGCACGCACTCCCAAATACATGCATGCAGCCCTGCACTCCCAAACACATGCACGCACTCCCAAATACATGCATGCAGCCCTGCACTCCCAAACACATGCATGCACTCCCAAATACATGCATGCAGCCCTGCACTCCCAAACACATGCACGCACTCCCAAATACATGCATGCAGCCCTGCACTCCCAAACACATGCACGCACTCCCAAATACATGCATGCAGCCCTGCACTCCCAAACACATGCACGCACTCCCAAATACATGCATGCAGCCCTGCACTCCCAAACACATGCATGCACTCCCAAATACATACATGCAGCCCTGCACTCCCAAACACATGCACGCACTCCCAAATACATGCATGCAGCCCTGCACTCCCAAACACATGCACGCACACTCCCAAATACATACACCTTCCAGCCAAATTTGCCCCGCCGCTGGGGAGGTGGAAGAGAGAGCACTGCTAGGAGGAGGTTGGGCAGGGAGGTGGGAGGGGTTAGCTGGGCTTGATGGCAGAGAGTGCCATTCAAGCCAGGGGAGAGGCATGGTTCTGTTATGGGACCTCGAAGATGATTGGTGGCCCGCATCGGCAGGGTATGGCCGGAGGAAGGGGATTTCCTCATTCAGGGAGCCGACCAGAAGAATGACAGTGCTGGAGGCACATTTGGCAAGACAAGCTGCTTTTATAAGGCCAATAATAAGGCAGTAAACTGCTCACCTGATGCATGTCCCATATGCCTCTCCTGCATTTCCTGGTGTGCAGGTTAGGAGCTGTAGCAGGACCCCAAAGTTCCCCCCCCCCCCCTTTCCAATTCCATTTCTCCAGTACCATGCAGAAAATTTGTCTCACAGCCACTCTGTCCTTGGTGCTCTCAGCATAAGCGCAGCAAGTCACAGTGGCCCCACGGCTGTCTTTGACCACAGCTCATGACTCATGGCACACCCTTCCCAGCTCAGCCACACCCAGAAATGAAAGCAATGAAAACAGCTTCACTTAGAATACATAAGGTATACATATAATTATAGATTTTAAGATGCTTTTAGAAACTGGTTATTTTACATTTGTGTGTCTGGACAGGCAGTTTAAAGGTTCAGTCAGTAGAAGACAATGGCGTGGCATGCCGAAGCAATCTATGGCTGCATCCATTAACCACAAGAGTTTAGAACTGAGCATTGCTCTTTGTGCCTAAAGATGCCCTTTAAGAGGCACCACCAGTCCACCGTAATGTATAGATAACCAGGATGAGGCCATCATTGGTCTTACATGCGGTGGCTCTTCTGTATTCTGCTTGCTGTATGTAACAATAGAGCAAAGGAGGGGCCTTGGAACCAATTCACACCTACCTCCAAAAAGTGGGAGCACCACAATGATATCAGGATAAAATAATCTCTTTATTTAAGTAAATATACTAATAATTGCACCTAAAAACAACACAAAAGACACTTAAGACCAGGCTGCCCCTTCCCCTCAATAATTACCCAAATACCCTAATTACCCAATATCCACAATATATTTGTGCCAGCACAAAAATATATAAATACACAGTATGGTGTCTAACAGTATAAGGATCAATATACAAATATAAAGTAACCAGTGCAAACCAATTGATAACAATAATTAAGTTATTGTTAATTTAATTATTGTTAGCAAAAAAAGTTTTTTAGTGCTTTTTTTAGGTGCATTTATCCGTATATTTACTTAAATAAAGTGATTATTTTATCCTGATATCATGGTGGTGCTCCCACTTTTTGGAGGTTGGTGTGGCTTGGTTCCCTGGCCCCTCCTTTGCTTTATTGTTTGCAATTGTTTGAGTGAGCACATGATATTTTGGGTAGTGCATTCCCATCTAGCTAGAATCTGCTCGCTGTGTGTGACCCAGACACATTGGTGATTCTAAGGCCCTTATTTAACAAGGGATAGCGCCAGGTAGCGAATGGTGAGCGAACGGTAATGACGCTCACCGTCACGAGAACGCCGGCTCCCCTCCGCAATCACACATTTATGAAGCCGATCCTGCTTAGCGACTGACAGAGCGCCAGATAGCGAATCATTCATCATTATTCCAGCCTCACCCCACAGCGCCAGCGAGCGACCTTGAACAGCGACAGGTATGACCTCTTGCTACCAGGCGCTCTCCAATGCATTTCAATGGAGCAATCTTTAAATATTCTTAATTATTTGCTATTAATGTTTTTTTTTATTTTTTTTTAAATGGCAAAAATTCTGTGACCACTTCTGCAATGTTAGATATTTTTTTTAAGGTAAAAAAAAAAAAAAAAAATTTGTGCAGAATTGATATTACAGGTCTGATATTAATGTATTCATATTACAAAATGTTTGTAAAAACATGTTTTTTTTTCCCCAAAAATATGGTTGTTTGGGGGTTAAAAAACTACTTTTAACCCATCGCCGCCAGCGCTCTGGGGTTTAAACAAGCATTTCACAGCACGAGAATTTTTTGAGCGTGATTTGTTAATGAATATGCTGGGAGCCGTTCGCTATGGCCATTCGCTGTCATGCGCTCCCATACAGCGCGGAACCTGTCAAACAGCGACTCCTAACCCCGTATTCAACATTACCGCACACCGACTGAGTCGCTGTCAACAGCCGAACAACGGCCAAGCACAGCGAATACTAGCGTGCGCTATGAAAATAACGCTACTGGCGCTCATCTGTCGCTACCTGGCGCTATTAATGAATCGGCCTCTAGGTCTGCATAGATGCGCTTTATACAACCAAAATGAAAAGACAGCCAGGCCACAAGTTCTGCTTTGTATAGAAGAGAGAAAAGTACATAATCTGATAAAAAAAATCTGTCTGGAATCCAGTACGTGTTCCCATCGCACTTCAGCATGTCATAACAATGCTACTATTACATTGCACAGCCATGGGATCAGACGCGGCCAGGAAGAGGCACCGGGCATGCAGCATGTTCCTTTCCTATTTGTCTTGGTTAAATCAATTTAATTGCTGAGTCCCTGCGCATGTTGTTCAGCGACTTGCTATGTAAATTACTCTGTAATGCTAAAAAGTATTTATAAATATTCGAGGACAATTACAGCGCACAAGAGGAAGAGTATCCCAAATGCTAATGCGGAATGCTTTTACACCATCTGCGCTTATTGCGGCTGGGAAGAGCTCCCATAATGCCTTCTTTTGTATTTCTAGATTTTTATTGAAAACATTTTTGAATGACATACAATATATATTCAGAAGCAAATCAGTATTTTCATTAATGGCTGAATCGGTTCTGTCAGGTTACAAGAATAAAAAGTTGCTGGTAAACCAAAGTTATACCGGGAAGATTTCAATTATTTCTCCCTCCATCTGGCCTATTTGTACGCCCCTGCCTATTGTGTCACCATTAGATTCACAGAAGAGAAAAAGACACAGAAAGCCAAAAAAATAATAAAAAAGAAAGGAAAAAAAAGAGAACAAAAAAAATGAGGTGTCTATTCCTTACTGAGTTTGTCAGTCGCCCCAACCCTCCTGAGTTCCCCAATCTCAGCCAGGGGTGCCAAGCTCTATTGTATTGCTTCTGCCAGTCAATAAGAATACTTGCTAATTTTTCATTGGCTTGTATGCAATTTTGTTTAGCTGAATTTGGGCATAGGAGATAGTCTTGTTCTTCCACGAGCTTGCAATAGTTATTCTTGCTGCAATTAATATGCAAGTTGCTAATTGCAATTGGATTGTTATATCTGGCGGTTTACATCCTAGAGGGGCAGTTTTAATATCTCAATGTGAGTCTATTTTATTAATTCTCCTTATCAGCCCAAACACCATGTGCCAAAAAGTTTTGGGAAGAGTCATCAGATGTGCATAATGTCTCCTGGCATCCTACATCCTCTAAAACAAGATGAGGAGATGTCAGGGTACATTTTAGCCATTTTTGGGGGACTACCACATGATTTATATTTTGAGGTTTGCTTCTTTCTAATAGAGCATTTTCCCACTGTTTTGATTAATTTACCCCACCACTCCACTGGGTACTTTTTTGCAAGATCTCTTTCCCATTGATGCATATGGGCCTGGTTTCGTTGGGGAATATTTCTCGAAACCAGTCAATACTGCCATGTCCTTCTAACATTAAACATTGAAATATCTGGCCCTTTAGTGTTCTTGCACAATTGTGAGTGCTGGGCAGACAATTTAACTATTGCATTCGCCCTGTCATATAGCTTCAGCAAGCACTGGGCATTCTTGGAGGGGTCTTTGCCTTCTAGTAGAAATAGTTGATCTGTTACTCATTGTGTAGCATTTTGCTTGATTCTTCCTCAAGTCTTATCTATCCTCGTGGTTGATAATATATTGAGCTCAGCTCATAGTTCTTCTCTTTGCCCCAATAGGGTCTCATTAGGTGTTCTCTTATGTTCTTTAGTTAATTCATTGAATTTCCTAATTTTTTCATTGATTTCCGTAGAGTCTCTTTTCCTTATCCTGGCTGATAATTCTATGAATTTGCCTATAATAACCACTTTGTGAGCTAATCATTTCATTGTTGGTGAGGTGTCAGTAGATATGTTTTTCTCAAAGTACCCTCTGAGTTATGACTGAATTTCCTCCTGGCTTTCTCTCAAATTAAAGATAGCCTTGTTCAATCTCCATAAATATGGCCTAGTTTTTTCCCATATTTCTGTTGTTGTTAATATGAGGGCAGAGTGGTCTGAACATGGTGTTTCTGCAATTCTGCAGTCTAGGGCCCCAGGCACCACCCTTGATGGTATCAACAAGTGGTCAATGCATGTTTATACACGGTGAGTCGCAGAGTAATATGTGAACTCTCTAAATACCGGACTGCATTTTCACCCTATATATACACTATTTGTAACGAGGACAAAAGTTTGGACAACTGAAAGTCTTTCCTATAAGGGGGTCTCATTCTAGGTCTAGAGATGTTAGATTTATCCATTGATGGGTCTGTTAGTACATTTGAATCCCCTCCCCAAATACCAATGCCATCAACATGGGGGTTCAGCACCCTGAACATTTCTTGAAAAAAATCTATTTGTTTTTTATTGGGGCATAGTAACAGACCAGGGAGACCACAGTCCCTCCAATTTTACCCTTTATCAGCAGATACCTTCCCTCTTTATCCCTAATTGTATCTATTGCAAGGAATTGAGTTGGCCAAACATATTGCCACCCCCTTGCTTCTTTGCTTTCACATTTGATAAAAAGAAGTGAGGGTAGTTCCTATGTAAAGATTTAACAGGAGATACACAGATTTAACAGGAGATATAAAGATACACAGGGATGATGCAGGAGAGTAGTCAAACACTAGCTTAAGGTCAAGCTGGATGGTCAGAGGTAACACAGTATCCAAGAGGGTCAGGTGAAGCTTAGGTTCGGGCAGGCAAAAGGTCGGTTCGGGCAGCAAAGTAAAACCCTGAGCAACACTAGCTAGAATGGGCTATTTAAAGGATGGCTAGCCAATGGTCACCAATGGTGACACTAGGATCCTGGACGGGATTGGTGAACAGATCCCAGGGGCTGAACAGCCCTGACCAGTAAGGCGCCCAGCCTCTGAAACACTCAGCTGTGGATGAGGCTGCACCTGTAACTTAGCAGAGTGGCGTCTCCTAAGAGCTACTACTACTACTGCAGGGGAGCGAGGGAGGCAGCCAGGACGGCTTGCTGCGCTCTCCAACTTCCAGGACTTTGCTGCGGGTCACCCGAGGCAGGTGAGTTCCTTACAAGGGGATATGCAATACAGGACATGTCAGGATACAGGCGCATAGTTTGGGAAGATAGGAACAAGAGTGAGCCGGACAGAATGGCTTATCAGGGACTCATGACTAAACACATAGATTGGTAAGATATAAATCTGTGAAAATTGGGTGACTCAGCATTTGAAATTTTACTGGCGAGATGGTGTGCATAATTATTTCTAGGGTGATTTCTGGGCCTAACTTGAGCTCATAGGTGGGAGAGCTCTTTAGTTTCTGCACCCAGCTCTAGCCTTATCTTGCTTGTTCTCTATACTATTCTATTTTTGAAAAGAATGGTGTGCATTGCCTGCATAAACCACATAAACAAGCAACTCTGCTTATTGTCATGCCTGTGTTAATGCCAAGTCTAATTAACGTTCCTCCTTTCTCCTGCCTACCATACTTTGGATAATATTTGTTCCCCATACTGATTTGTAGAAATGTAATATTGTTTTATGTATATTATGACTTGACTCATACATCTATAATCGTGTTACCGGTAATTATTCCCTTTTCTTTTGGAAATATTCACACAATAGTATAACAGTTATTTAGACCTAATATTAATTTTTTTTTTTTTTAAGATTTTTTTGGTTTAGAATTTAAATATATCAGTTTATACAAAAAATAATGTTAAATACATTTAAAAATAAAAACATTTGTAAAATCTGGAGAATTAAAAAATATTTTTTAAAAAGCCATGATAATCACTGGAGCACATGAACAGGGAGGATTCATCATTCACTCAGCAAGGTATTCATCCAAAGGCTCAGTTTCTCAAAAAAAAGTTAAAAAACACAAACAAAGCACAAACACAACCAAAGCACCATTCTCGATTGCCAAAAGATGGTGAAAATTATAACAACTAATTCTCACCTTATTAGATTGTCTCTGAGTTTAAATGTGGTCCCTGAATCATGCGAGTGCAAAAGAATTAGCAAATTTGCATCCAAAACTTAAAACGAGAATACTCGCCTGTGCGAGGGCTTGTGCACAAATTTGTATTGTGAATTGCGTGAGGCACAAAAGTAAGGTTCTTGCAATGGAAACTGTGCAAGAATGCATTCTCGCATTCTCACTGAATCAAGGCTTATGACTCTGCATAGATAGGGAATACAGAGACTTTTGGGAACTTTGTGCAGGGGGTTATACAGCGGCTCAGACACACTGCACAACCGTATAACAATAAACCAGCTGTCAGCCACACAGAGCAGTAAACTGACACACAGCAGAGGACTCGGGGAAGATAACACCACCCACCCTTATACATCATCCATAGGACAGGCTCCATCCAAACCTGTACATACGTGAAGGATAGTAAGTACTTATTCTAAAAAAGCATATTAAATAGACACCAAAGAGGAGCAAAGATATACATATTAGTCTATATATTTATCTTTTTAAAGGTGTGCAACCTAGGCAAGAGCCTTACAAACAAAAATACAAAAATTTTGAATAAGTGGACTACCTACCTTGTCTCCCCATTGAGGAGCTACATAACTTTCTGAAAGTAAGTGCATTCAATGTAACAGATATAAATGTAATGAGCCCAGGTCAAGCTTAAAGGGAAACTTAATCATATAATATGTGTAATATATTATAGATAGTGAGCACAATATTCTGTGTACTGAGGAAGCAGCCTAATGCGAAACGTGTAAATGTACACTTGATGCTTACTACAATCTAATGTAAGAAAAAAATTAGTTTGATGCTTGCTACAGCTGAGGAAGACACTTGCTACAAAACTTGGATAAAGAACAAATCTAAATAAGACATACATATGCATAGAAAAACTGATGAAATGCAATGTAATCTAACTATGGTTTGAAGGTGCCGAAATGTACACAGTTAAATGAGGTAATAATTCAAGGGGGAAATTAGAGACACCCCCTAGAGGCCAACAAAAGACTACACAATCAACATTTTTTTCCTCTCTGGCTGGGAGTCTTATACAGCCAAGAAGAACCCCCCCCCCCCTCCCCAACACAGCAGCTCCTGCGCCTGTTACATCTAGCTGGGTCGTGCAATAACAAATCTTTTATCTACAAGTTATACAGTAATTTCTGTCTAACACAGGAACTAAAAATTTTACATTTACAGTTTTTATTAAAACAAGTACAACTTATTTGTACCTTATCTGCATTTATGATGGCTGGAGGTCTCAGCTTCAGTAAGTACATCCTAACATACCTAACTAATAAATCGTGTAGGCTCTATATTTGATTTAAATTGCATTTATTTTATTAGGATTTATTTAATGCATATTGTCTTCCTGAGTGAGGGGGGATGCTGTAATAAAATAATGCAACACCACTGGCTTAGTCCACGGCTAGGACAGAGCTTTATCGCCACCTGCTGGCCAATAATGTCACTTCAGTTTCATTACATTTTACAGCAATTAATTCACTGAAAGTTGAAGTCCATTCTCCATGACATGATTAACTTGTATAAATATATAAATGGCCAATACAAAAAATATGGGGAAACACTATTTCAGATAAAATCCTCTCTAAAGACAAGACTGCCTTCGACTGGAAAAAAAGAAATTTAGTCTCAGGAGGCGACAATTGTTTTTTTTATATAAGAACTATAAATCTATGGAATAGCCCCCCACAGAAGCTTGTTACAGCATCAACCGCTGACAGATTCAAAAAATGTATAAAATAAATTACTTCCACCTATAAAATAAAATAAAAAATAACTTCCCCAACTCCAACAAGCTTGGTTTAACTTGATGTCTTTTTTCAACTGTATTAACTATGTAACTATGTCTCTGACATGTCAGATATTCTCTGGGAATCTTTTATATGAAGTGAAAAAATAAAAAAACAAGGTACCTCCACACCTACCAGTTATATGTAGTCATATATACATTCCCAAAGCTGCTTTAAGGTAATTTCACTATAATATTTTTTTACTTGGGTTAGCTGGGATGCTTCCTCAGCTCCTCAAACCATTTATTCAATGCAAATGAAAACATGCTAATGGCAGGAAAAACATTGTCAAATAACTAACTGGAAGAAGTTAAACAGGCTCTAGAGTCTAAAAATGCAATTCTGTGAAATACTCACCTGTAGAATTGGTATTATACGCATACAGCACGTCCTGCTCCATCTATAATACTTACACATGGGTAATCCTCCGCCTGAGGGCGCTGTTCACTGCAGACATGCAAAAACAGGCTCCTCCCGGCCCTACATATACCGAGGGACCTCCCACAAATTCCCAGCATTGAAAAGCAGTGAGAAGGAGAAGCCGGGAGAAACCAACCACCCAGAAACTGGCAATAATAACAATGATAACAATCACCATACAGGGGATCCAGAACAAAGTGAAAACCAGGGTGGGTTGGAGCAGGACGTGCTGTATGCGTATAATACCAATTCTACAGGTGAGCATTTCACAGAATTGTATTATTCTAAGCATACAGCACGTCCTGCTCCATCTATAATACTTACACATGGGACATCCAATAGCAGTGTCCGTAAGGTAGGGTGGGATCCCCAACAGAAAAGGCAACAGCAAGCAGTGTATACCACTGCCGCCTGCAAAACCTTGCGGCCAAACACAGCATCAGCTGAGGCCCTAACATCAACCTTGTAAAACTTAGTAAAGGTATGAACAGAAGACCAAGTAGCGGCCTTGCAAACTTGTTCAACAGAAGCCTGGTGCTGGAAAGCCCAAGAAGCCCTAACAGCCCGAGTAGAATGGGCAGTAAGACGGAAGGGGGGAGTCTTCCCCTTAGTAGAATAGCCCTGAACCACAGCGTGACGAATCCATTTACTGATGGTAGACTTGGCAGGAGCCAAACCCTTCATAGGCCAGTGAGGCACAACGAAGAGAGCATCAGTCTTCCTGAAAGCCTTAGTGATAACTAGGTAATACTTGACGCACCTAACCACATCCAAGGAATGCAAAATCCTTTCCTTGGGGTTACTAGGGTTAGGGCACAAAGAAGGAAGTACAATATCTTGATTCAAATGAAATGCAGACACCACTTTAGGCAGAAAGTCTGGCTTGAAGCGGAACACCACCTTATCCTGGTGTCTCTCATAGTAGGGAGGCTAAATAGATAAGGCAGCCAACTCAGACACACGCCTAACAGAAGTGATAGCTACCAGAAAAATGACCTTGAGGGTGAGAACAGCGAGAGCAGCCTCCTGAATAGGCTCAAAGGGATCACCCTGCAGAGCCGATAAAACCAAGTTTAAATCCCAAACAGATACCATAGGTTTTCGAGGGGGATGCACATGAGTGACCCCCTGAAAGAAGGTCTTGATCAGGGGATGCTGGGCAAAGGTCTTCTGAAAGAAGATAGACAGGGCGAAACCTGATCCTTCAGAGTACTAAGCTTGAGACCTAAGTCTAGACCATGTTGTAAAAACTCCAGCACCCTAGAGACTAAGAATTCCCGGCAGGGAAGAGACCTGGACTCACACCAGTCAATGTAAGAACGCCATACTCTATAATAGATAGCAGAAGAAGTCTTTTTCCTGGCTTGCACCATAGTAGCCACTACAGATTCAGACAAACCCTTCTCCATCAAGATGGAGGTTTCAACAGCCAAGCCGTCAAAGCCAGAGTTAGTAAATTGGGATGGCGTAGAGACCCCTGAGTTAGAAGATCTGGCAACCTTGGCAGATCGTACTGATCTACTGCCATTTGAACCACGTCTGTGAACCACACTCTTCTTGGCCACCTTGGGGCCACCAGAATCGCGGGTAACCCTTCTAGAGCAATCTTGCGCAGAACTCTGCCCAGAAGGGGAATTGGTGGAAACACATACAGGAGCCGAAACTCCCTCCAAGACATGGACAGGGCATCCGTGGCCAGAGCCAGAGGATCCTGAGACAGGGATACAAAGCTCGGGAGCTTGTGATTGTGACGGGATGCAAACAGATCCACATCTGGCACCCCCCAACGGTGACACAGGGACTGAAATACCCTGTTGCAGAGGGACCATTCCCCCTGACGAGACGATCCCCTGCTCAGAGCATCTGCCAGCAGGTTCTCCGCCCCCGGAATGTAGACAGACGAGATGCATTGGACATTGGCCTCCGCCCATGTTAGAATCCGAGATACTTCCTGGAGAGCCCCCTTGCTCCGGGTCCCTCCCTGATGGTTGATGTAGGCAACCGCCGTTCTGTTGTCTGAGCGTACCTGAACCGCCAGACCCCTCAGGTGATGGGTCAATTGTTCCAGCACCAATCTGACCGCCCTGAGTTCCAAGATATTGATGGGTAGATGGGCCTCCTGAGGGCCCCACCTCCCCTGGAAGCGCAGGGACTTCCAGAACCCCCCCAACCCGACAGACTGGCATCCGTTGTGACCTTCTCCCAAGAAGGGGCCAGGAAGGATCTGCCCCTTGTCAAATTCCTGTGGTCCAGCCACCACGCAAGGGATTGTCTGACCGAGGGGGGAAGCACCCAGGTCTCGTCCAAGGACGCTGGGTTCTTGTTCCAAACTGACAGAAGGTGAAGCTGCAGAGTTCTCAGATGGAACTGGGCAAAGGGCACCGCCTCGAAGCTTGCCACCATCAAGCCCACCAACTGCATTCCCTGCCGGATGGAGGGATGAGGGCTCGAAAGCAGGGAGCTCGCCTGCAGTGTCAGAGCTTCCACCTTCTGCTGAGGAAGGAATATCCTTGACTGAACTGTATCCAGAATCATCCCCAGGAACGGGGCCACCGAGGAGGGGGACAGAGAGGACTTGGGATAATTGATCACCCAACCGAAGGACTCCAGGGTGGACACTACCAGCCGAGTGTCCAGCTCTGCCTGCCGCAGAGACAGAGAGGTGATGAGTATTTCGTCCAGGTAGGGCAACACACGTATGCCCCTTAGCCTTAACAGGGACATCACCCCTGCCAGCACCTTGGTGAATACCCTGGGAGCCGACGTGAGGCCGAATGGCAAGGCCACGAATTGGTAATGCTGATCCAGCAGCGCAAATCTGAGAAACCTTTGGTGTCCTGGAAACACCGGAACGTGAAGGTAAGCTTGATGTCCACGGACGTCAAAAAGTCCCCCGGGCGCAGCGAAGCGATGGCTGAGCGCAAGGTTTCCATACGAAAATGTTTGTTTCTGACAAATTTGTTGAGGATTTTTAAGTCCAGAATGGGCCTGACTGACCCGTCCTTCTTGGGCACTGTGAAAAGGTTGGAATAGAACCCCATACCCCTGTCTTTTAAAGGGACCTTGCAAATGACCCCTAGATCCAGAAGGTCCTGCACGGCCAGCAACAAGACCTGAGCTGAGGCAGGATCCTGTGGGATCCGGGACCCAACAAACCTGGTAGGGGGCCGTACAGCAAATTCTATCTTGTAACCGGAGGACACTACCTCCTGAATCCACCGTCTGAGACGTGGTGTCTCCAAACCTGCTCGAAGTGCTGTAGACGTCCCCCCACCCTGACGGGCGAGGGCGCCCCTTCATGCCTGGGGGATCTTGGGAGGGGCTTTGGGCTTGGGCACACAGGAGGAACTGGGACGGCGTCCTCTGTTCTTGTTCCAGGAATCTGCGCGAGACCCAGCGAAGGACACTCCTCTGCCCTGCTTAGCCCCACGGTAGGGAGTCGATTGGGAGCTTGGGCCACGAAAGGGCAGAGTCTGACGCTTGCGCTGGGGCAACTTGCCACCCTTGGCGAAAATGTCTAACCTTTCTCCAAACAGGCGCAGTCCCTTAAATGGAAGCCCAGTAAGGGCCTTCTTGGCGGCGTTATCAGCGGCCCATTGGCGCAACCAGACCGCATGGCGTATGGCTACCACCAGAGCAGAAGATCTAGCGCTCAGCTTAATAGCATCATCCGATGCCGATAGGATAAAGTTAACAAAAGTTTCACAGGTGGTCAGAGCATTGGCAGCATCAGAGGGCAACTCATCCGCACCTTCTAGAGCATTCCTAACCACAGTCCTGAGTGCAAACCGGGCGGAGCGACGCTCCCCCAAATGCAAAGACATGGCATGCCAGTTGGTCAACACGCCGGTCCTCAGAATCCCGCAGTGTAGTAGTGTCGGGGGAGTGCATAATAGAGGTGTTGGACAGACTTAAATTTGGGGCATCAACCTCGGGTGGCGATGTCCAGCACTTGACCAGGTCAGCAGGGAATGGATATTTCTTATCCACACTTTTAGGAACCCCATGAAGTTTGCTGGGGTGTTCCCATTCTCTCAGCACAAGGCTATTAAAATGGGTTTGTTCAGGAAATTCCAACCGCGCCCTAGCGGTGTGAAACAGATCACCCCTTTGCCGGGGAGCCACGGCGGGGGGAGAGAGGGACAATACATCAAAGATCTGGGCCAACAGTCTATCAATGTCATCCGAGGACCAATGTTCGGAACCAGACTCCTCCTGTCCCCTGGACTCGTCGTTGTATGACCCTGAGTCAGAGAACATCTCCCCTTCATCTGAGGGGGGATGAGCATAAGAAAGCAGTAAATCATAAGACTCTATAGGAAATATAGTCGATTCAGGATTCAAATGCCGCCTCTTGGTAGTGGCCTTACGCGCTAAGGAGCCAGCTAACAAGTTTTCAACTCTAGCCAGTCTAGTGGCCAAATCAGTATGAGAATCCCTGCTGGTATTGGGGGTTAGGCTCAGACTTGGGGGAGTAGGTGAAGTGATGCGAGGAGCAGGCCCAGCCTCAGAAGAGGCGGGAAGACCGGCAAGCACCTGCTGTGCACAAGGAACGCAGACCCGTGCATTGTCACCGCTGCTAGGCAAGACCCCACAAGCTACTCACAGACGGGCTTGTCCCGAAGGAACCCCGTTCACAATATCCTGAGATGCCTCCATATGGTGATTAATAGGTACAATAAGCCAGTAGGGATTGACGCTAGAAAGCAACCCTGGATGCCCCAATGACCCGCGGGGAAGTGGGAGTAGTATTTGAAAGGCAGGACCGGGCGCTACACCGGGCCGGGAGAAGCCACCGAAGTACACGGTCTGAAAGACACAAGGGGAACGCGCCAAACCAGACCACGCCCCCCCCAGAGAGCGCGAAGCACGAAGTGAATAGCCAATCAGAAACAGTAGTTAGCAACGTCTGAAAACCAGACCGAGTGAATTACCTCAGAACAAAATTGACAGGATGGAATAGAAAAATAAACGCCGTAGCGTCCGCCAACAGAGCCGCCGTACACGCCGAGTGAAATACAGTAAAGGCGTTGTAGCTGATAATACAACCAAAGTAAAGTGCGGCTCTGACACCCGATAAACCGTTAAGGGCTATAAGCACACTAGTGTAATAGGGCAAGGTTAGGCTATCGTACACACAACCCCCCCCCCTCTTTTTCCCCCCAATAAAGGGGGGAACTAGGGAGGAAGGTGACCCAATAAATGGGGTTCACCGCTATACGGGGCGTGGGGCACTGATGCGGGAGGGGCATCCTCTGAAGGCTCACCATTAGCCTTGACTGCCTACCCTATGGTGGGGGATTGCGGTGGAGCTTAGCTCCGTAAGCACACACGGTGCTGCCTACCTTCACCCGACCAACGCAGCCCAGGCTGGGAGGCATATTCTTCACAAGGAGGATGGGTGGAAATAGTCCCGCAGGGCCTCGGGCTGTAAAGCCCCGCTCGCCTGCGAGAGCGTGATACTTCATGTCTTCGCAGTGAGCACTGCAGAGAAATCTGGGGGATTTGTGGGAGGTCCCTCGGTATATGTAGGGCCGGGAGGAGCCTGTTTTTGCATGTCTGCAGTGAACAGCGCCCTCAGGCGGAGGATTACCCATGTGTAAGTATTATAGATGGAGCAGGACGTGCTGTATGCTTAGAATAGACTCCAAAGCTGACTGAGTTCCACTCCTTGGGGCATGATGAATTGGGATGCCCCACTGTATGAAACCCCCTTATCACAAGTTTCACACACCTTCACCTGGAGCCTTTGCCATATCTGTGTGGTCTGGCTGCATCACAGCTCACCTCTAGCCGTGCGCATGCACACCACAGCTGTAAGGTGGGTGGGGGATGTGGCTTGCAGTGTTGCTCAGCTCCTTAGCTGCCCAGACGGCTTAGGCATTTAGCAGCGCCAAAGGGAGCTGAGTGACAGTGAGCGTGCTGATTGGCTGATTGCTAAGCCAATCAGCGCACTCGCTCTCGCCTGAGTCTGAGCGGAATTAAGGTCAGTGAAACAGAGCCACATGGTGGGGTACACACAGTGGGGGATCCCAATTCGGGATGCCGCCACACAGAGGAACAACACAGGCGAAAGTGAAATTCCTGTGTCTTGTTCCTCTTTAACTTCCTTTTCAAATTATACAATGCTGCCATCTGCTGGACTGGGAGGAGGATTTATTATAAATATTTTAAAGTAGGGAAGTCTTAAAGAGGAACAAAAGCCTTCCTAGGAGCATGTACAGACTGCAAACACATTGTTGCGAGGGCTGCCAGCAAAGGTGAATTTACCAGCGACCCCGCGGTTTCACACATTAGGGAATACCGATTTAGAATGCCCCAGGGGCAGGCTAGTGACCTGCCACATCCGCTGCATGTCCGGCGGGAGCGCTCCGATCCCCTGCCCCCCTTCGTCTGCCCTGCACCAGATAATACTGGAATCAGTCATCAGATCAGCGTGGGACACAGGATCGAAAACTGCGACAATGTCTGGTACACCTAGAAAGCTTGAGGTGTGTACTGTCAAAGAATATAGCGTTTGTACGAGGTATTTTAAATGTAAAGGGTTGTTTTTTCTGAAAAACTGCAAGGTGCGCATAGCAGTTGAATTTTATCTGAATCCTAAAACGCTATTTCAGTTTGGGGAGGTCTCCTGGGCAGGAAAGGGTGTCTATCAATACATATGTGGTACCGCTATAACCGGGAAAAATGGGGCTTTTACACGCAATATGATTTTATTGAAAAATGTACATTTTTTATTACAAAAACCACTACAAATTGTAAATAAAATTTTATTTGTTTGCATATATTTTACCAAAAAACATTGAAAATCAAAAAATGACAAACAAGACATTTCATATTGAAGCCCAGAAAAATGGTCTGGCAAAAGAGGGCGACAAAATCTCTATGTAGGCTGATACTTAAAGGATTAAGTGAGAGCCCACACATGCTCCATTGAAGCAAGGAATGTTGAGTGTTTACACACACCCAGGGGGTTTCACACAGCGGGGAATCAATTTCGGGATTCTCTTTTCTTCTTCTCCACTATATATGTATTTTATTTTTTCCTATCCACTATCTCCCTCTTCCCCTCCCCGTTCGTTGGGTCTCGGGGTCTATGTATCCACCTGTAATGTTGTATCAGTGCATTACTGCCAGTGTATGTCTGTTCTCTCTTCTCTGTTCCGTGCCTGTCTTGGTTATGTGTAAAGTGGAGTGTGACATTTGTACCAGTGTAAGACAGCACTGAAAATGACAGTAGCCAGGAGGTGTACACCCTGCGATTGGCTGAAGGGAAGTACACGTGAGATGTGCACAAGTCGGGAGGGTGTCTGTCCTGTTTGTCTGTGCATGAGTTAGATAACAATAAGGCATAGGAAGGTGCTGCGGTTGCAATTTAGGCAACTAGTTAATATGATATAAATAAGTGCATTGTCTGTGATTGCTATGAGAAAGTCAGCCAGCGCATGAGCCCATAGGGTTAATGACAGACGCGTGAGCTAACCATGTTGCAGGAAGTCTGAGATGATAAAAGCAAGGCAGCGATTGGCGGTTGCCACCCTGACAAAGCCCCAGTAGGCGGGGCGAAACGCCGTTGGTGGATGGACGGCCCGGCCACGCCCCCTCCTCTTCTCTCCTCACCACACATGCTGGCTTCGCTGTGACAATATGCGGATGGCGGAAGGCGCGTCTTAGCGCGAAGCTACACACCCGGCTGCGGCCTAGGAGAGGTATCACGGTCGAGCTGCGGGGACCAGGGTCGGAGGCCAGACGCATTTGCGCGGCCGGGCCCAGCGCGGCTCCCGTGGATTACCAATGTGGCCTCTATAATTTCATGTTTCCTAAGCTGCCAGTGTTCAGCATTAGTGATATATGAAGATGCAAATATTGCTGTGAAACTATAATGAGCTTGTGTCCTGGCATGCATATCATCATTCAGCGTGTGACCTCGTATGCTTTATATATCCATGAATTGACACTGGACCTCAATCAGCACAAAGCACTTTAATGATTACATAGCTGGACATTGCTGCTATTTAGCTACGTGCCTTTCAAGCCTAAGATTTGTTTACAGCATTAAGCACTTTAGTCTAATTATGTATAGGCCCGTTTTAGATATTTATTCTCCCCCATATGCAGCTGGCAATAGAGAATTATATAGTGGCTGGCCAGCCATCTAACCTTAGGGATGTGTGGTGGAATGTGTGGGAATGAGGAGGTGTGGTATGTGTGGGGGGCCCCCGTATCTATTTGAGCTATGCTAGCCTTTTAATTTGAGGGACAGGGGTTTGTTTATATGTTGATGTGCCATATTTAAATAAATATATTCAGGTGTTGTGGTTAAAGCAGCCTTGAGTGTGAATTTTTGTCTGTAAGTGCCAGCCCTATGTGAACCACTTGTCTTGTTGGTGTTTCTCTGTTAAACCACCCAGACATCCAGCATTGTGCATTTGGTGGGACAGTTTTCTCCAAGCGCGACATTTAGGTTTCCCCAGAGTTTTCAGGGTGGGCCTCAAAGTGGGTCTGTCCCACTCTCAGGCCACCTGGCCAGTTTAAGCTATCCCCATGTTGAAACTAGTATTGTGTGACAGTTCAGTGTTGCTGCCTTATATAGATTTATATATAACATTTAATTTCACAGCTTAGGGACATTACAAAGAGGAGCTTTATAGGAAGTCTTTGTTGGTACCGGATCTCTTCTGGCTGGTAATTATTTGGCATTAAACTACTAGGTTCTGCCCCTAAGTCAGGAAAGGTACATGTGTCAGATTTCCAGGTTGTCACCGACCACCTTGCCTGACTGCAGCTTGTGCGGAGTCAGCCATGTGGTCCTGCAGAGCCCTCTGCAGTTCTTGGCCTGTGTGACTGCACAGGCCCAGGAACATACATTTTAGCACAGCATGGTAACATTTCCTTTATGCAGTGGTGTACAGTTTGTGGCCCTTGCAAGTTCCCAATAGTGAGTTGAGGATGTAATGGGGCTTAATAGGAACATAATTAGAAGGAGGCAAAGGTAAAGAGAGTAAAAGGAGGAGGGCTGCTAACAAGGTGCTTGCTGGCCTCCTTCCAGTAGATTCAACAAATGTCCAATTATAATAATAATGTTTAATGCACGTACTTTCTGACCATTTTATGCTTGTGCACACATAGGGATTTGACCTTCGCATTTAACCCATCCATGCAGAACACAAATCAGTTAAACCCTCCAGTGAAAGCACAACAGAGAACCACACTAGGGGGCAGTGCACATGTGCCCGGAGTGGTGGGCTGCCTAAACCTTGGTGCCCGGAGAGCAGTTATGAGGGGTTACGTGCCTTGCTCAAGAGTACTTCAGTCATGCCCAGCCGGGAATCACACCTGCAACCTTCCAGTCACAAGATCGGCTCCTTAAAGTGGACCATCACCCAGGGGTGATCGCCTCCCTCACCGCGGGACATCCGAGATCGGGATGTCCCGCGGTGAGGGCCCCCCCCCCAAAACCCCAAATAAACTCACCTCATCGCGCGCTCCTCTAGACATGCGTGCGCCCGCTCCGGCCGTTTGTGAATGGCCGGCGCGCGCCCTGTCAGAGCGACGTGCGGGAGGCGGCGGCGGGCGCACTGTCTTGTCCGCCGCTGTCACCCGCTTGTCTGTGGCCACGTGGGAGCGTGTTGAGGTGAGTATTGGGGGCTTTCTGGGGGGTTTTACACAGCGGGGCACCCCAAATCGGGGTGCCCCCCTGAAGTGGACCAAAACCCAGGATAGTCAAAATCCTGGGTGTTGGTCCACTTTAAACACTATGGCCTCAATTCAATAAGGGTAGAAAAAAAATTCTCATGGTAGTAAAAGATTCAATTCAAGAGAAAAAAGCCTGAGAATGTCACTGTTGCTGAATCACCAGAAAAAATACAATTCTGTTAAATACTCACCTGTAGAATTGGTATTATAAGTATACAGTACGTCCTGCTCCAGATAGATTACTTACACTTGGGTTATCCTCCGCCAGATGGCGCTGCGCTGCAGAGACATGTAAAACAGGCTCCTCCCGGCCCCTCAAATACCCGGGGACCTCCCACAAATCCCCAGCATTGAAAAGCAGTGAACGAGAAGCCTGGAGAATTTAACCACCCAAACTGGTAACTATAACAATGATAACAATCGCCATACAGGGGATCCAGAATAATGCAAAGGGTGGGGTGGAGCAGGACGTACTGTATACTTATAATACCAATTCTACAGGTGAGTATTTCACAGAATTGTATTATTCTTAGTATACAGTACGTCCTGCTCCAGATAGAATACTTACACTTGGGAATAGCAGTGTCCATAAAGTAGGGTGGGAACCCCAACAAAGAAGGTAACAGCAGGCAGTTTAAACCACTGCCGCCTGCAAAACCTTGTGGCCAAAAACAGCATCAGCTGAGGCCCTAACATCAACCTTGTAAAACTTTGAAAAGGTATGAACAGAAGACCAAGTAGCGGCCTTGCAAACTTGTTCAACAGAAGCCTGGTGCTGGAAGGCCCAAGAGGCACCAATAGCCCGAGTAGAATGAGCAGTAAGGCGGAAGGGAGGATTCTTCCACTTAGCAGAATAGGCCTAATTCACAGCCTGGCAAATCCATTTGCTAATAGTAGACTTGGCAGGAGCCAAACCCTTCCTGGGCCCAAATGGACCACAAAAAGAGCATCAGTTTTCCTCAAGGACGCAGTGACTATCAGGTAATACTTCAGACACCTGACCACATCCAAGGAATGCAGAACCCTTTCCTTAGCGTTGCTAGGATTAGGGCACAGTGAAGGAAGAAAAATATCTTGATTTAAATGAAAAAACAGACACCACCTTAGGCAGAAGTCTGGCTTAAAGCGGAACACCACCTTGTCCTGGTGTCTCTCATAGTATGGGGGCTGAATAGACAGAGCCGCCAACTCAGACACACGCCTGACCGAAGTAATGGCCACCAGAAAGACAACCTTGAGGGTAAGCACAGCCAGAGCAGCACCCTGTATAGGTTCAAAGGGAGCACCCTGCAAGGCAGACAAAACCAAGTTCAAATCCCAAACAGGGACCATAGGTTTACGTGGGGGACGCACATGAGTAACTCCCTGGAAGAAGGTCTTAACCAAAGAATGCTGAGCAAAAGACTTCTGTAAGAAAACAGACAGGGCAGAAACCTGACCCTTCAGAGTACTGAGTTGGAGTCCCAACTCCAACCCATGCTGTAAGAACTCCAGAACCCTGGGAACTGAAAACACCCGACAGGGATTCACACCAGTCAATGTAGGTACGCCATACCCTGAAATAGATGGAAGAAGAAGTTTTCTTCCTAGCCTTCACCATGGTATCAACCACCGAGGCGGACAAGCCTTTCTCCATCAAGATGGAGGTTTCAGTAGCCAGGCCGTCAAAGCCAGAGTTTGTAAATTGGGATGCGTGAGGGGCCCTGAGTGAGCAGATCTGGCACCCCTGGCAGAACGTACTGGTCTACTGCCATCTGCACCACGTCTGCGAACCACACTCTTCTTGGCCACCTGGGGGCCACCAGAATCGCTGGCACCCCTTCCAGAGCAATCTTGCGCAGAACCCTGCCCAGCAGGGGGAATGGAGGAAAGACATACAGGAGCCGAAATTCCTGCCATGACATGGACAGAGCATCCGTGGTCAAGGCCAGAGGATCCTGAGACAGGGAGACAAAGGCCGGGAGCTTGTGATTGTGACGGGACGCAAACAGATCCACATCTGGTAGACCCCAACGGTGACACAGGGACTGGAATACCCTGTTGCAGAGGGACCACTCTCCCTGACGACAGGTCCCCCTGCTCAGAGAGTCTGCCAGTAGATTCTCTGCCCCTGGGATGTACACAACCGAAATGCATTGAACATTGGCCTCCGCCAATGTCAGAATCCGTGACACCTCCTGGAGGGCCCCCCTGCTCCGGGTCCCTCCCTGATGGTTGATGTATGCAACCGCCGTCCTGTTGTCTGAGCGCACCTGCACAGACAGACCCCGCAGGTGGTCGGTCAACTGATCCAGAACCAATCTGATCGCCCGTAGTTCCAAAATGTTGATAGGTAAGTGGGCCTCCTGAGGCCCCCACCTCCCCTGGAACTGCAGGGACTTCCAGAATCCCCCCCATCCTGACAGACTGGCATCCGTGGTGACCGTCTCCCAGGAGGGTGCCAGAAAGGACCTGCCCCCCAGCAAGTTCCTGGGACCAAGGGGGGGAGCACACAGACCCCGTCCAAGGACGTTGGGTCCTTGTCCCAAACTGACAGAAGGTGAAGTTGTAGAGGCCTCAAATGGAACTGAGCAAAAGGCACCGCCTCGAAGCACGCCACCATCAGGCCCACCAACTGCATTCCCTGCCTGAGGGAGGGATGGAGACACGACAGCAGGAACCTCACCTGCGCAGTTAGAGCTTCCACCTTCTGTTGAGGAAGGAATATCCTTGATTGAACCGTATCCAGAACCATTCCCAGGAACGGGATCACTGAGGAAGGGGACAGAGAAGACTTGGGGTGATTGATCACCCAGCCGAAGGACTCCAGGGTGGACACTACCAGCTGAGTGTCCAACTCTGCCTGCTGTAGAGACCGAGAGGTGATGAGTATGTCGTCCAGGTAGGGCAGCACGCGGATGCCCCTTGACCTCATCAGAGACATCACCCCCGCCAGCACCTTGGTGAACCCTCTGGGAGCTGAAGTGGGGTCAAATGGCAAGGCCACAAACTGTTAATGCTGATCTTCCAACGCGAATCTGAGGAACCTTTGGTGTCCTGAAAACACAGGGATGTGAAAGTACCTTTGATGTCCACAGACGTCATGATATCCCCTGGGCACAGGGAGCTGATGGCCGAGCGCAGACTTTCCATGCGAAAACGCCTGTTCTTGACAATTTTGTTGAAGATCTTTAAATCCAGAATAGGCCAGACTGACCCATCTTTTGGGAACTGTGAAGAGGTTGGAGTAGAACCCCTTGCCTCTTTCTCTTAAGGGGACCCTGCAAATGACCCCCAGACCCAGAAGGCCTTGCACGGCCTGCGCCAACACCTGAGCTAAGACAGGGTCCTGGGGGATCTGGGACCTAATGAATCTTGGGGGAGGCCGCACAGCAAACTCTATCTTGTAACCGGAGGACACTACCTCCTGAATCCGCCGGTCTGAGACGTGATGCCTCCAGACGTGAGCAAAGTGCTGCAGCCGCCCCCCCCCACCCTGACGGGCGAGGGCGCCCCATCATGCCTGAGGGGGGCTTGGGAGAGGATTTGGGCTTAGCCCCCCAGGAGGAGCCAGGACGTCGTCCTCTGCTCCTGTGCCAGGAATCTGCACAAGCCCCCGCGAACGACACCCCTTTTCCTTGTTTTGCACCACGGTAGGGGAGTGAGAGGGAGCCCTGGCCCCGAAAGGGCAGAGATTGTCGTCTGCGCTGGGGTAACTTACCTCCCTTACCAAATAGGTCTAGGCGGTCCCCAAACAGGAGCAGCCCCTTAAATGGAAGCCCAGTGAGGGCCTTCTTTGCAGCACTGTCAGCAGCCCACTGGCGCAGCCAAACCGCGCGGCGTATAGCTACCACCAAGGCAGAAGTTCTCGCACACATCCTAATGGCATCATCCAAGGCAGATAGGATAAAGTTTACAAACACATCACAGTTAGACAGTGCATTAAACACATCAGGTAGCAAATCATCAGGAGCACCGTCAAGTACACTTCTGATCAGGGACCTGAGCGCCACAGATGTAATGGCCGAGGCGCAAACCGGGCGAAGCGCCGTCCCCACAAATGCAAAGGCATGGCACACCAATTGGTCAATGCGCCGGTCCTCGGCATCTCGCAGAGTAGTAGAGTCAGGGGAGTGCATAACAGAGGTGTTAGACAGCCCTAGAATAGGAGCATCCACCTCGGGAGGGGATGACCAGCACTTGACCATATCAGCAGGAAAGGGATACTTTCCGTCCCAACTCTTAGGTATACCGGGAAGTCTACTGGGACATTCACACTCCTTAAGCACGAGATTATTGAAATGGGTTTGCTCAGGAAATTCCAAACGAGCCTTAGCAGTATGAAAAAGCTCACCCCTTTGCCTCGGAGCCGCAACAGGGGGAGAGATGGACAGAACCTCAAAAATCTGAACCAGCAGTCTGTCAGTATCATCCGGGGCCCAGGAGTCAGAGCCAGAAACGTCATGACCCCTGGGTCTCTCAACAGATGATCCTGAATCAGAAAACAGCTCCCCTTCGTCCGAGGGGGTATAGCCACATAGATGCAACAACTCATCAGACTCCATAGGGAAAAGAGTGGCATCAGGGGTTAAGTGACGCTTTTTAGCAGTGGCCTTACGCGCTAAAGTATTAGCAATCAATTTTTCAACACTGGCCAGTCTAGCAGACACATCAGTCTGAGAATCCCCGCTTGTATGCAATTCAATGGGGGTGAGACTCAAGCTTGGGGGAGTAGGTGAAGTGAGACGAGGTGCAGGCCCAGCCACAGGAGGGGCGGATTGCAACGTTAGCACCTGCTGTGCGCAAGGAATACAGACCCGTGCATTGTCACCGCTAATAGGTGAGGCCCCACAAGCTACACACAGCCGGGCTTGTCCCGAAGGAACCCCGGTCACATTATCCTGAGATGCCTCCATATGGTGATTATTAGGCACAATATGCCAGTAGGGATTGACGCTATAAAGCAACCCTGGATGCCCCAATGACCCGCTAGGGAAGTGGGAGTAATTATACAAGGCCCAATGGATTCACCCGTCTGAAAGACACAATGGGAAGAAGGGGTGTCAGAACCAAACACACTAAAATGAGTATGAAGTCGCCCGCGAGGGCACTTACGGACCGCGGTAAGTAGAACCGTCACACACGTGCGCACGACCTGACAAAATGGTGCCAAGAGTAACTCGAAGGGCGGGCCAGAGCAAGCCGTGACGCAGAGCGCGCCAAGCCGGGCCCCGCCCCCCCTCGAAGAGCGCGAAGCCCACAGACAAGCAACCAATGAGAACGCAGAAGCGTCTGAGGTAACGCCGCCGCCCGGCGCGGAACATCCAAATGAAGGAAAAGACGCGTGCGGCGGCATTTGCAATAGTAAAAAGACAAGTCAGCGCGGCGGCTGACACCACATTTACTAATCAAAAAACATGACAAAAAGCCGTGTGCACGAATCACGATACACGCTCACCCCCCCCTTCTTTCCCCCCCGAAGGCTACAGGGAGAATGAGGGAGGATGGCGGCCCTCTGTACAGGACCCACCGCTACACGGGGCATGGGACAATAATGTGGGAGGGGCATCCCATAAAGGCTCACCATCAGCCTATACCGCCTACCCTTTGGTGGGGGATTGCGGTGGAGCAGTGCTCCTTAAGCACACATGGTGCTGCCTACCTTCACCCGACCAGCGCAGCCCAGGCTGGGAGGCACATCACACGAGGACGGGTGGGAATAGTCCAACAGGGCCGCAGGCTAATAGCCCCGCTCACCTGCGAGAGAGTGATAATTTCATGTCTTCGCAGTAAGCACTGCAGAGAAATCTGGGGATTTGTGGGAGGTCCCCGGGTATTTGAGGGGCCGGGAGGAGCCTGTTTTACATGTCTCTGCAGTGCAGCGCCATCTGGCGGAGGATAACCCAAGTGTAAGTAATCTATCTGGAGCAGGACGTACTGTATACTAAGAATAAAGACAATGAAAGTCAATGGCACTTTTTACTACAGTGTAAAAAGTTCTCTACTTTTCCTTAGTAGTAAAAAGTACCATTGACTTTCATTGTTTTTTTTTCTGGTGATTCAGCTACAGTGAAATTCTCAGGCTTTTTTCTCATGAATTGAATTTTTTACTACCATGAGAATTTTTTTCTACCTTTATTGAATCGAGGTCTATGTCTGTAAGGGACTTACCTCTGCCAGGGGGCCCGCGGCGAGCGTCTGCTGGGCGACGCGGAGCTACTGCCGCTGAGTGCGGTCGCCGCTCCTGGATGACGGGGAGCGCGGCACGTCACTCTGGCACACCCCCCCCCGCCCCTCTCTGGCTGTGCAGGCGCGCGCCCCGCAATCTGTAAATTTCGCCACTAGGAGGCGCTGCGAGTGGCAGGCAGCACAGAGTGCTCCACACCTGATGGGAATCAGGGGCTGATCAGCCTTGCTGCCCAGACTGACCAGCCCCTGGATAGTGTCTCCAATCACTCACAGTGTTGCACTAATCAGCACATACACTCCCCCCAGGGTGGCCATTGATCAATTCCCCAATAAATGTGGAGTCATCCCAGTACTCAGTGCCTGTGATAGTCTCTTGTGATTAGGGTGTGATTCCATTAGCTATTATCTGTTTCTGACCCGGCTTGATCGACCATCCCCGTCCACTGCCTGAACCAACCTCTGCTTTGTCTGACCTCGAACCTGCCTGCCCCTTTGGATACCCCGCAATCTCTGACCTCCCGGCTTCACCCTTTGGCTACCCCTGACTACGCACCTGTCTCATCCCTGTGTTCTGACACACCATCCGGAGTGTCATCCCGTGTATGACCTCGGGTTTGGGATACTCTCGCGGTTCATCGGCCTTCACCGTAAGCAGGCATCCTTTGCACCTATTAAGACCTGGGGGCAACCGTGTCCGGCGAGGCGTTTGACTATAGGCAGAAGCGGCGGTGGAGATTGAGGGTTGTCTGCTTACAGAAGGCTGGTGTCCCGCTGGGCATCACAATGTCATATTAAGGCTATGGAACACCCAGACCATGTTTCTTGAACCGCATATCATTGGTCAGATGAAGCTTACTGCAGACAGCGTTCTGCAAAGACATCTTCTGGGTCACATTACTGCAAAACAGAGATTGCTGTCATTGAAAAGTAGTGGCACTGGGGCATCTTGTACTGGGGGTTAGCATTGGCCACAAAGTCACAGAAAGCAAGATCATCCACTAGCCTCTTGGGTAGGAGTACAATAATCAACAGTAGAGATGAGCGAATCTTTTAAAAATTCGATTCGGACAATTTGCTGAGTTTGTGCTGTGTGATTGACGCCAGGATCGGGACAGTGCGTGATGCACCAGGAGCTCTGTTCTCTGAAACCGGGAAGATTCAGAGCATCGGACCGACCCCGGGGAGCTGCACGGGAGTGAGGGTGAGTGTTTTTTTCTGTTGGTTTAGGTACCCTTTAAGGAAGCAGAACTTTCCTCTAGAGCTTGTTGATGAATGGAGGCCTGTCCTGCACGCCATGGAAGTCGGCACCTGGAGAAGTTTATGGCACCAGAGCAGGACGGGAGAACGGCAGGGGACATTTAGCTTTTTGATCATGTGCATGGCAAGATTTTTGGCCGCTCCACTGCACATAGACACTATAAAAAGCTCTTTTATTAAAGTCTGCCATTGTACTTGCAATACGGATTGTAAGTACAGATTAAGATATATCTAGTGTGCTTTATGAGGCTGGCACGTTAACTTAAAGGGAAAGTCCACTTTCAATTGAATTTTTGAAAGTGTATATTTTTGTGTGCCAAAATGATGCCCTCAAGGTACTGAGTTGATTTAGTAGGTTTAAAATGTTTATGTTCAAAAATGTGTGTTTTATGGAAGCAGTTTATACTATCTGCAACTTGTTGCCATTGGCAACGTATACTAAGTCTGTATGGCAAGAAGAGAGAAATTAATCTGACACACACAGAACACTGCTGCTGGGCATGTGGAAGGTTGAGTGAGCTCTCTCACACATAGCAGCGGCCACAGCAGCAGTGTTGTGTGTGTGTACAGGACATCTCTCTTATTGGTGTACAGACTTGGTGTACTGTTAACAATGACAACAGATTGCAGGTAGTGAAAACTGCTTCCATAAGACACACATTTTCTAACAAAAATACTAGATCAGCTCAGCACCTGGAGGACATCATTTTGGCACAGCACAAATATTCAATTTCAAAACTGCCATTGAAAGTGGATTTCCCTTTAAAGCAGGGGTGGGCAATTATTTTTTCCATGGGGCCACATGAGAAACTAAAAATATTGTGGAGGGCCAGGCCAAAAGGCTGAACTCAATTCTGCATAATATTAATTGCATTTCTTATAAAAAGCAGTAAATCCTTTTGGAAAACCCTGCATTCAGCATCTACCTTTCTTTTTTTAGCGGACATTTTGAGGGCTAAAGTCCTCTTGTGACAAGGATCATTAGCTGACAACTGGAGGGGAGGGTGATACCGGTTGGTAGGATCCACAGAAAGGGGGGATATCACCCCACAGATGTCAGTAGCTCACTCTTCCACCACACTGTGCAGAGCAAATGCAGCCCCACTCCCTTACTCTCCTTCCCCTTAAGCTTAGCAGCAACCCGAGGATGGCTTCCAGTCAGGGCACTTATGAGTCCCGCCCCTCCACCCAGGCAAGATGGAGCCGGTGCCTACATCCTTCTCCTCCCCTCGTTGGGCTCTTCTTCACTGTCTGGCGCGAGTGAGGAAGCGAGAACGCGCCAGACCCGACGAGCCGAGCGGCCAATTGACTGCTGCTTAAGTGATCGCCTGTGTATAGTGCAGGAGGCGCCGACCCACTACGAAGAGTGACGGGCGGGCGCCTCGCAGGCAGCACAAGTGTAGGGACGCCAAATCACAAGCTGAGGGACTCCGCCAGCCAGCCAGCTCAGCCCAGGCCGGTCAGAGCTAATCAAAGGGCTGTATACGGCCCCCGAGCCTTACAATGCCCAGGTCTGCTTTAAAGCGTACCTTTCACCAGGATTTTCACTATTTTCACTATCCCAGCAATAGGTGCTTGTCCCTGGTGCATCCCGATTTGGGATATTCTACTGTGAGAAATGCCCACAGCGCATGTGCGGGCTTTCATCCAATTAAAAAATGACCTGCAATCCCCCCTCCCAAGGCTACAAGCCGGCACATCAGGCATGGGGCCCATGTCTCAAGACACTGAACTGCAGGCCTCCAGCTATGCCAGGTCACCAGCCCCTATGCCCTTCGGCACGGGTCTGTTGCTACCCATGTATGAACATCGGATCAGCGTCTATTGACACCAGGCTCTTCCATACCCCCAGATCATAACGGTAATAGGGCTGGGGGCTAATGGAAAGTCACATGCCCTGGTGGCAGATAACTTGCCATCCTCTACCCTCTGCAATAGTTTAGGGGTCTCCTGGACCCTTTGCTAGTTCTAGGTAGTATCATAATATCATATTTAATACAGTTGAAAAAAGATATATGTCCATCAAGTTCAACCAAGGGTTAGGTTTGGGGAAAGTTATTATAATTTTTTTTTTACTGATAACAGTTTATAGCAACTGTTAATGTTATTTTCTTCTAAATAAGCATCTAATCCTTTTTTGAAGCTGTCAGCTTCAATGATGCTGTAAAATATTTATAGTTCTTATGGTAAAAAAATGATTGTCACCTCTGGAGATTGAATGTGAGTGCCCAAAACTGGATGGCATATTCCAGATGAGGGCGCACCAGTGCCTTGTAAAGAAGCAAAATTACATCCCTATCCAATGATTCCATGCCTCTTTTAATGCATGATAATATCTTGGTGGCCTTGGAAGCAGCTGCTTGGCATTGCATGCTGTTATTTAGCCTGTGGTCTACCAGTACCCCCAGATCCTTCTCAACAAGTGATTGTCCCAGTTTTACTCCCCCGAGGACATATGTGGCCTTCAGGTTATTAGACCCCAAGTGCATGACTTTCATTGAACATTGAACTCCACATTGAACTTTATTTGCCAAGTGGATGCCCAGACACTTAAAGTGTCCAAGTCAGCCTGAAGCTTGTGAAAATCTATAATAGACTGCCCTGTGCTACATATCTTTCTGTCATCTGCAAAAATAGAGACATTGTCATTAATTCCATCTTATATGTCCTTTATAAACAAGTTGAATAATAGTGGGCCCAGCACTAAACCCTGGGGTACACCGCTTACAACTGGTAACGATTCAGAGTAGGGATCATTAACCACAACTCTCTGCACACGATCCTTCAGTTTTCAATCCAGTTACAAACTGTATTTTCTAATCCTGAAGACCTAAATTTCCCCAATAAGCCTCTATAGGGGACAGTGTCAAATGCTTTTGCATCCAGAAAAACTATATCCACAGCCGCCCCTCTGTCCAGGCTTCTACTCACCTCCATATTGAAGCCAATCAGGTTAGTCTGGCAGATTCTGTCCTTAGTAAAACCGTGCTGGTTGTCACTAAGAGGCCGATTCATTAATAGCGCCAGGTAGCGACAGATGAGCGCCAGTAGCGTGATTTTCACAACGCCAGCTAGTATTCGCTGTGCTTGGCCGGGCTTGGCCGGGATTTGCTTGTTGACAGCGACTCAGTCGGTGTGCGGTAATGTTGAATACGGGGTTAGGGGTCGCTGTTTCACAGGTTCCGCGTTGTATGGGTGCGCCTGACAGCGAATGGCCAAAGCGAACGGCTTGCTGCAGATTCATTAACAAATCACGCTCAAAAATTTCTTGCGCTGTGAATTCCTTGTTTAAAACCCAGAGCGCTGGCGGCGATGTGTGTAAAGTAGTTTTTAACCCCCAAACAACCTTTTTTTTTATATGTAAAAATTATACAAGTTTTTCTAAACATTTTGTAATATGAATACATGAATATCAGACCTGTAATATCAATTCTGCACAATTTTTTTTTTTTTTTACTTTAAAAAAAATCCTAACATTGCAGAAGTGGTCACAGAATTTTTGACATTAAAAAAAAAAAAAAAAAAACAGTAATAGCAATTAATTAGGATTATTTAAATATTGCTCCATTGAAATGCATTGGACCACGATGAATCCCGCGCTAGCTGACGCTCTCGCCGGCGCTAGCCTCATTTAGCGTGATAAATGCGTCATTGTGACCGCCGCCGGGCGTACTTGATTCAGTAGCCGCCGTTAGCTGGCGGTACCTGGCGCTCGTCAGACACTACCTGGCGCTAGCCCTTGATAAATAAGGCCGTTATTATATTATGAATAGTTACATATTCTTGTATGTAGTCCCTTAATAGCCCCTCGAGCAATTTTCCCACAATGGATGTTAACCTTACAGGTCCAAGAGCCTTTTTAAAATGGGCACCACATTTGCCTTCTTTGGCACTATGCCAGTTGTTAGTGAGTCTTTAAAGTTCAAGAACAGGGGTGATGAGATTACTGAGCCGAGTTCTAGAAGAACATTTGGGTAATGCCCATCCTGCAGTCTTATTCACATTTAAATGATTTAGTCATTCTTGGATGATATCCAAGTTTAGCTTGTTGAGTATTATACTTGGGGTATTTCTATCAGTGGCATCTCCTCAACTCTCTGCTCCTCTCGTGTGTACACAGAGCTAAAGAAAACATTTAACAGCTTCACCTTCTCTTCTATCTCCAGTGGCTAATACTCCATTATCATTAATTAGGACACCTACCTGTTCTGATTTAGTTTTCTTTGAATTTATACATTTAAATAAACATTTGAGTTGGTTTTGCTTTCTTTGGCCACATCTTTTTAATTTCGTGATTTTGTCAGCTTTATTTCTTTTTTACATGCTTTATTCACTGCTTTATAGCTTTTAGGGTTACAGCTGAGAGCTCAGCCTTGTAATTTTTAAATGCCCTTTTCTTTTTTGCTCGTTTAACCACAGATTTCAGCCATGAGGGGTTTATTTTAGCCACTTATATTTGTTACCCATAGGAATACATTTTGCAATATTGGTGCTCAAAATTTATTTAAAGTGCTCCCATTTGGCATCTGTATCCTTATTCCTCAACAGATGCTCTCAGTCTATGTCCTGGAGGGCAGCCCTGAACCTGGGGAAGTTGGCCTTCCTAAAAATCAGTTTTTTTGGTCCTCCCACACAGAGAATATTTCATACAGTTTATATTGAATACAACTATGATGTGGTCTCTATTACTAGCTATCTTGTAGCAAGCTGAGGAATGCTCTCCCCTTTGTAGTTGAAGCAGAACCATGTGTCCAGTCGATACCTGAGTAGTTGAAGCCCCCCATCATGACCGCTGTGCCACCCGCTTTGTTTATGCAGCTGAGCCTCTTTTTCCTTAGTTATGTTTTGGGGTCTATAGACACCAAATTATTTTAACATTGTTTACATCGCACCGCACTTCTACCCACAAGGATTCTACATCCTCACAATCTTCCCCTCATTAATATATGCTTTGAATTCTTGTTATACATATAGACACACTCCGCCCCCTTTCCAATTTGCTCTGTTTTTCCGAAAGAGCGTAAAACCTTGATTAACAGTCCAGTTATGTGTGGAATCTACCCATGTTTCAGCCACACCAATATCAATATTTTCTTCCATTACCCGAGTGTAAAAAATAAACACTACCCAAAAGAAGAAAATTATGTGCGGTCCCCCCTCCCAAAGCTACAATCCGGTACACCAGGCATAGGGACGGGGGTCCCCATTGTTCGGAGCATCATTTGACAGATTGGGAGACATATTAAAGAGTCTCCCTCTTTAATATGCAGCCGCTTCCCCACTGGACATTATCATGGCTAAACTAGAGAACAGGGCAGCCTGGGTATTCACCACTTCCGGGTTGCGCATCCTACATGAACACGAGCAGCCTATCAGGGTGTCCAAGCACATAACCGTGCAACCATCGTCTGATAGGCTGCTCCAGGGCCGCCTTAGAAGGATCCTGGAAGCAGCGAGTACCCATCCAGGTGAGGTCCCAGGTGGCCCAGTTCTCTAATTTAACTCTTTAAAGAAATAATTTGCATGGCTCTGCTTGCTGCTAATGGTCAT
This sequence comes from Gastrophryne carolinensis, assembly GCA_027917425.1. NCBI lineage: Eukaryota > Metazoa > Chordata > Amphibia > Anura > Microhylidae > Gastrophryne > Gastrophryne carolinensis. Next base: position 388,699,381 of record CM051239.1, on the reverse strand, counting down.
GGGAGAAATCCTGTTATCCTTGGACTGTATGCACCTAATACTTTCTGTTTTAAAGTAGATGAAAACCCTGTGTGGCCAGCCCTGGAGTCTGAAGGACTCTCAAAAAGCCTATGGGAAGCACTCTCGTCCAGAGAATATCAGCTATAGGGAACCTGGGCATGCAGTTGCGGGCAGCAGAAGTGCCATGGGAGCCGCATCTGATCGCTCAAAGGTACGTTTCGGGGACGTGAGACCTCTTCCTCAACTGAGCAAATGTATGTATTTAGCTATTTGTTATCTGCCTGTTTGACTGTATGTCATTTTGGATCTATACCACTAGAGGACGCCGGTAGTCCTTACAGTATACATATATATATTGTGAGCAATTGGGGCGAACGGCAGTGACATGGACAACAGTTCTTCAATAGCAAAGGCGGTTTTATTCAGAAACTAAAGTGTTCATCAGCAAAACAAAACTTATCTCTTACGTCAGAGAACGTTGCAGCACAAAAGCAAAACATCAAGCGGTTTACTTCAGCAGCTCCTGTGAAAGTCCTTGGTTTGACAGACCAATAAACTATAAGTCCAGGTTACAGGGGCGTACCAGCCCACGCTGCTCATCCAGAACTCCAAGTGCAAAGTCACAAGCAAAGTCCTTCCGCTGCAAACAGGTCTGTCGTTCACTTCCTCCAAGCTATTCAACAACACACTGACAGGTCATGTGGCTCCTTTTTATTCAGGCTTCCCCTGCAATCAGCCTCATCACCTGTGCAAGGCCTGAGATCAGGGAACAAACCTGTAGAGGATTGGGGAATGTGAACTGGGTCCTGAAAACCCGGCATGGATCGTGCCTGATCCAGCACAGCAGGGGAAAAATACACACCATTCAGGACTTTTCCATACACTTTACCACAATATGTACTCTATGTAACCATGCTGTAGGCTCATTGATTTTAGAGGACTAGGACTCATGCGTCACTTTTGGACTTAAAAATGAGAACGAAAATGCTGCGGGACATGAGCTGCAGGGTGGGATAAAACCCTGCACCTGAGTGGGTAGATTGGGGGGGGGGGGGGCAGGGGACATACACCTAGTATAAGATTGGAAAGATTAAAGTTATGTTAAAATTGCCTTATTGACCTGGTGTCGAATGAATCAAAGCCTTGGCCCTTGGGGTTTGTAAACTTGTATATACAGCGTAGTGCATTTACTGCTTGTAATTTCACAGCAATAGGTGAATAAAAAAAATGGTACCAAGAGATTTTACATTTGGACTGCTTCAATTCAAAGATTGCAGAAGGTTACCTGACAATTATTCAAATGCAAACAGTGAATAGAGGTTAGGTTAGTAATTGTCCCCTTTTAGGGTAACAGGCAGATTTGGTTATGATGCCTAATGAATTTTGATTTAGGCAAAGTAAACCATGAGTTAGTATATACAAGGATAGGTTAGTAAAGAACTCTATATAGGGAAACCTGTATAAGGTAAGCAGAAAAGCACTTATGGCTTGATGCAGAGCCTCCCCGTTCAGCTCCCCCGTGCGTTTTCCCGTTGGTTTTGGCCTTTGACCGGGTCAGGAAAGGGTGCTACGTTGATTTTAGTGTGCGTTTATGCGCTCAGGTGTGCGCTCAGCCGCCTTTCCGATTGTCGGCTCGCACGAGGCTGTTTTCCGGGAAAACTGACGCCTCGTTAATTGGCCCGTTTTTTTCAGTGATGCAGAGCCTTGGTTTCCGATTGAAATCAGCCTAATAAAACGGGGCCGCCAAGCCTTCACTTACGGCAAGTTTGACCAGCCGTATTGGAGCTCTGTGCTATTTGGGAATGCATTCCTCTGTGGGCCAACATCAAAGGCGCCAGCTACGCCGTCTGGTAGTTCTGAGTATGGCATTAACCAGGCTGCAGCGCACGCCTTTGGACATCGATGGCATGAGTGACATTGACCTATTCGAGCTCACCCGCCTTAACCGTGTTTCTCTCCATGCCTTGTATAGCGAGCTGCGGCCATGGTTAGCCCCCACCACAAGAAAGGGGCATGCAATTGCAGGTATGACCAAATTGGTTGGCTGCCTGCAATTTTTGGCGAACGGCTCGTTCCAGAGACTGGGTGCCTTCTCCCTGGGGATGTCCCAGTCTACGCTGAGCCGCAGCCTAACCAAGTTTTTGGATGGCATGGCTACCCTGGCACAGAATTACATTTTTTTCCCTCAAACAGGGGAAGCCTGGAATGCGGTTAAGTTGGGCTTTTATAACATAGCCGACATGCCCAACGTCCTTGGTGCAATCGATTGCACACATGTCTCGCTCATCCCCCCTGCGGACCAGGAATATCTGTTCAGGTATGTGGTTTGGGTCTGCTTTTTTTCTGGTTATCACAAATTTTTTATGGCTCACACTAATTACACTTGTGTTTTGCTTGGTGCAGGAACAGGAAGATGGGTCATTCCATCAATGTTCAGGCAGTGGCGGGCCCTGATCTTCAATTTTTCAGTCTGTTTGCTGGCTTTCCTGGGTCCACGCATGATGCGCACATTTTGAGGAACTCCAGCCTCTATCAACGGTTTCAATCTGGAGATATTTCTGGAGGATGGTTACTGGGTATGTGTATTAAAGTTGTATTTCTTGGCCCCCAGGTTTGAATGTGGATTTGCCACTACCCCACTAATCTGTGAGACCTTTCCTGGAAATTTGAAAAGGTTTTTGGTTTAATTAATGGGTGAAAGTATTCTCCACTATTGGCTTATGTTCTGGCCCTCTTATCTCAGTAGCATTACGCAGACATTTTTAAGGAGTGTACAGGTTGCATGTGTTTGTAGGCTCAGTAAAAATGTCAATTCCTCCCACCATACCTAGCTCACCTATTTGTCCCTGTGTACTAATGTTTCTATGCACACCTAAACCTTTTTTTAGGCATCCACCTTATGTTTGTCTTTTGTATTTTTGCAGGTGACTCAGGCTATCCCTTGTTACCATGGCTGCTCACACCCATCCTGCACCCATCTTCCCAGGCACAGGAGCGCTACAACACAGCCCATAGGAGGTCTCGCTCTGTGGTGGAACGTGCCTTTGGGTTGTGGAAGATGCGTTTCCGATGTCTGGATCACAGTGGGGGTTCTCTTCAGTATCAGCCTGGCAAGGTTATCAAAATAATTATTGCTTGTGGGGTCCTGCACAACCTTGCCATTAGAAGCAGGATTGCTCGGTATACTGACCTGGGTGCAGAACCTTTCCCTATTTCTGACGAGCAGACCCCTCCTTACACTGGTACACCAAGTGGGCCAGCACACACAATCCGTACTGACCTTGTGGCCAATGTATTTTCTTGAAACCACCCCCTGTCTGCAGGCTGGGGAAGATTAAATCACACCTAATAAGTGTTACATGCTGGTCACAAAGCGACTCTAAATGCATTTGGGCTTTACCTCTGCTGCCGGCGCATGTCCATATTTATATGATTTCAGGTCCACAACTGTCCGCTTGATTTGTTCAGTATCTCGATGGACAGAACACCATAATGTACCCAAACAGCATTGGCAACAGCCATGCTTTGTGCTTATCAAAAACGGCCTGTTAGGGACCCACGGCGTGGTTATCGCCCACATGGGTGTGTGTTGTCCCCTGCATCACTTGAAATAGATGGTTGGCTATCTGGGGAGTCGTGTGTGGTTTTTGGGCCGGTGGTTGAGAATGGGTTAATGTCTCCTTGCTCCTGCGTTTTGGGGAATGTGCCTGTGTCTGTGGAGTCCCCACCGTTTTAGTTGGTGCATGTTCTACATGTGTCTTGTGCCTGCTTTTCTGTTTTATTTAGGATGAGGCATGTGTGCGGCTGGCTCTTTGTGCTCCCTTTAGGTCTGCCCATATTGATATGGTATCCCACACCAAGCGGAGTGCCTTGAACTTTAAATATTTTTACAACTGCGGTTGCGCGCCTGCGCGCACGCACGCACGTCACCGCGGGGGAACGTCAGAGCTAGAATTTGAAAAAGAAGCCAAGATGTCCCCCGCCGTCTTTACAACGGAGCAGGACGAGCTCATCATGGATGTGAGTATGCGAGCGAGCGTGCGTTTATGTGCGCGCACACATTCCTTGTAATAAAAAAAGAAAAAAACGCAATAATAGTCTGAAACAACTTAGTTTGTCACGTTACAGACCAGCCCACCTTAGTTTAACCCATGTACGCAGCTACAAACTAGCCTACATGCAGATAGCAGAACTAGGGCAATGTGAGGCAGCAAGAGGTTAATAAAGTGACTTTAGTTAGGCCAGGAAACTTGTTAATGTATTTTGTGGATTAATGGTGGGTCCTTGTATCTTTTTCTAACAGATGATGCTGAGGAATCGCTACGACTTCCTGCCGTCAGATTATGACAAGCGGACGTTGGCCCTGGCGGTGGTGGACGCGATTGAAAGAAGATCCCAAACCACCTATACCTTCACTCAGATCGCCCAACACTGGTCTGATTTAAAAAGAAGGCATAAGCCCCGGGTGAGGCGGTACTTCGCAACACATTTCCCATGTAAGTGTAGAAAATGTCAATGCACCTCTAACCCTGGCATCGCCTGGGCGTGGTTTAATGATTGTGTTTGTATTTCAGCCCATGAATGGAATTTGCGGTTCCGCCCCACCCGGACCAGGACACGCAGCCCAGTGTTGGGCGAAACAGGTGAAGGTGTAGGTGGCCCACCGCCAGGGTCAACGGCCACCCCCTCCTCTGTAAGTGACTCGGAGGAGCCGCTGGACCTCAGCATGCAGGGGAGGGGGCAATCTGACGGCAGGGAGTCGAGCAGAACAGAGCCTCAACCTGACTCCGGTAAGGGAAATATAGTTAGATATGTGGTAAGACATGCATTAAATACTCATGTGCCCTATTGTTGTAGATTCAGACGTCGCTGGAACATCCCAAGGGATGAGTGAGGAAGGGGGCGAGGAGGAAGAGGTTGCTGGGGAAGGTGAGTAGATTGATACCTAGAAGCCTAACATAATATTATATTAATGAAAGAACAACAGTCTCTAATATCAGTGTGTTTGTCATTCATACAGATTCCCAACTGCCACAGAGGGAGTATGAATGGAGACTCCGCCCCCGACGCAATGTGCGGCCTAAACCTTGTAAGTGGTGTTTATTTAAACTAAAGTAAATGAGCAAACATTTTCATTTTAAACTTAAAAAACTTTTACAGTTCCCTCAAAATGTATCCAAAAAAGCCCTTAAAGCGGACATTAACTATGAATAAGAGGCTAGCTTAGATAGTTCCCACATCCTGTACATACAGATTGTCCACCTTACAAATCATGTTACCAACCTTTTCCATAGCACATCTCGGCTCTGTGTGAGCAAAGCACAGCTATAACCCACCCCCTGTACCTTATCCCACTCTCCTCTCCTCAGTAAGTGTGATGCTTCAGAGTCAACATGGCGTTGCACGTATCCTAAATTCCTGAACTGAGTTGCAGCCCAGTGGGGGAAAGAATAATAATTTATTGACTACAAAATTAATATATATTAGTTTAAGATGCTGGGGCAACGTTTCTGAAGAGGTTGGCCTTTTCATTAAAACACGCAGAAGGCCCCATTTAATAAGTGCACAAACAATCAAAAAACAAAACAAAAAAAAAAATGCTAAAGTAATGTTGTTTTTCATTCACAGATCAAAGAACACAGGCTACAGACCCCCGAGGCCTAATTTTTTTATTTGTGAAACCAAATGTAAATATGTTTTTTATCGTTTAAAAAAAAAAAAAGTTTTAATACAAAAACACAAAAATAAAAAATTACTAATAAATAATTAATAATATTTCGAGAGTTGTGTTTCCTGCAAAAGTACCATCACACAACATCAGCACACATTTACATTACACACCAAAGGTTTAGATATGGTACAATAAATCCAAAACAATCAGAAAGAATTAAGGTATGCATTAATGGCAAGGAAAAAGGAACACAAAGGAGATTAAGGTATGCATTAATGACAAGGAAAAAGGAACATAAAGGAGATTAAGGTATGCATTAATGGCAAGGAAGAAGGAACACAAAGGAGATTAAGGTATGCATTAATGGCAAGGAAAAAGGAACACAAAGGAGATTAAGGTATGCATTAATGGCAAGGAAAAAGGAACACAAAGGAGATTAAGGTATGCATTAATGGCAAGGAAAAAGGAACACAAAGGAGATTAAGGTATGCATTAATGGCAAGGAAAAAGGAACACAAAGGAGAATAAGGTATGCATTAATGGCAAGGAAGAAGGAACACAAAGGAGATTAAGGTATGCATTAATGACAAGGAAAAAGGAACAACCCAAATTTATTGTTCCCAAAAAAATATGTGTCAAATTGACAGTGGTTGCCATATGTATAATCCAATGGAGTTTGAGGAATGTGCGCTTGCGTGTAGCCAGATTGGCAACTGAAGAGCCATGGAGATGTAAGTATACTAGCTAAAACCACCAAAATGGAAGGTCAAATACGACGGAAACCAAGCAGGTACGTTCAAAAAGGCAGGAAAAATCAGGGAAAAACGGGCCGCCCGTGTGAACGTGAACGGGAGCCCCGATCAAATTGAAGGCACCCGAGAGAGCAAAAAAAGCTTTCCGAGTAAAGTGAAATTGACGGATCAGTTAGGGAGCCATTCCGAAGGAGGCTCTGCATCACATTTGAGCCACGATTCAAACGGGAGCCACGGACAATCGGAAGGTTTTAAGGGCAGTTCAGAGGAGGCTCTGCATCAGGCCCTTAGTTTGGGTTTGGATTATGTCAGTTCAAAGATTGCCCATAAGAATGTGGATAATTATACAGCAGGTATTTGGAGCACAAAATAGTGCAGAAAAAAGTTAGGTTAGTAATTAGCCCTTTTAGGGCAACATGTACGACAGTAACAAGTTAACTCTTTGTGGTTATGATATACTCGTGCAAATGCCGTTTAACCATATTTTACAAAACCTGACCATTACCCAAACGCAGTCAGTGGATAGAGGGTTAGGTTAGTAATTAGCCCTTTTTGGGGCAACTGATGAGAATTAGGCAAATTTAGTTGAAGATGTTCACAAGATTCAGGCTGACTTGGACACATTGAGTGTCTGGGCATTCACTTGGAAAATGAACTTCAATGTGGAAAAATGTAAAGTCATGCACTTGGGGTCTAACAACCTGAAGGCCACATATGTCCTTGGGGGAGTAAATCCGGGAGAGTCACTTGTTGAGAAGGATCTGGGGGTACTGGTAGACCACAGACTAAATAACAGCATGCAATGCCAAGCAGCTGCTTCCAAGGCCACCAAGATACTATCGTGTATTAAAAGAGGCATGGAATCACTGGATACAAGGTTGCCTCTTTACAAGGTACTTGTGCGCCCTCACCTGGAATATGCTGTCCAGTTCTGGACACCCGTTCATAGAAAGGACGCTCTGACTATGGAAAGGGTGCAGAGGAGAGCCATTAAACTAATAAGAGGAATGAAGGATCTAAGTTATGAGGAAAGATTACGAGAATTAAATCTGTTTAGTCTTGAGAGGAGACGACTGAGGGGGGACATTATTAATTCTGATTCTAGTTTGGGCAGAGACTCATGTCCCTTGCATTTCGGCAGTGTACATTCCAGGAGTGGAAAACACGGAGGCGGACTTTCTGAGCCGGTGTTCGTCTCGCCGGGGGGAATGGTCTCTCCATCCCCGGGAGTTTCAGTCGCTTTGTCTCCGGTGGGGGACGCCGGAGGTGGATCTGTTTGCCTCTCGTCACAATCACAAGCTTCCGACATTCGTGTCGCTGTCTCAGGATTCTCTGGCTCTGGCGGCGGATGCCATGTCCCTGAGCTGGAGGGACCTGGGGTTTCTTTATCTGTTTCCTCCGATTCCCATGCTAGGCAGGGTGCTGCGAAAGTTGGTTCTGGAAGGAGTTCCCGCCATTCTCGTGGCCCCAAGGTGGCCAAGGCGGGTGCGTTTCGCAGACATCGTTCGTCTGGCGGTGGATCAGTTCGATCTGTCTTTTCGGCCGGATCTTCTCACTCAGGGCCAACTGTGTTACCCCAGTTTACTAACGCTGGCTTTGACGGCTTGGCTGCTGAGACCTCCATCTTAAAGGAGGAGGGTCTTTCGGATTCGGTCATTCGGACTCTTATTAGTGCCAGGAAGAGATCCTCTTCTTCCATCTATTATAGGTCTTGGAGATCTTATATTGATTGGTGTGAGGCTAGGTCTTTACCTTGCCGGGTCTTTTCTGTTTCTAGGATTTTGGAATTTCTTCAATCAGGGCTGGACTCTGGTCTTCAGCTGAGTACTTTGAAGGGGCAGGTCTCTGCCTTGGCTATCTTTTTTCAGGAGGTCTTTTGCAAGTCATCCTTTGATCAAGACTTTTTCCAGGGGGTTTCACATCTGCGGCCTCCTGGGAAGCCGTTGCTCCCTGTTTGGGATTTGAATTTGGTTCTCTCTGCTCTTCAGGCTCCTCCTTTTGAGCCTTTGCGGGATATTGCTCGGTCCACTCTGACTCAGAAGGTTGCCTTTCTGGTGGCCATCACTTCGGTTCGGCGTGTTTCGGAGTTGGCAGCCTTGTCTATTCAGGCTCCTTATTTTGAGAAACTTCAGGACAAAGTGGTTTTTCGTTTCAAGCCAGACTTTCTCTCTAAAGTGGTTTCTGCTTTTCATCTGAATCAGGACATTGTCCTTCCCTCCTTGTGTCCTAGACCTGGGAATGACAAGGAGAGGGCGTTGCATTGTTTGGATGTGGTATGTTGTGTCAAGTACTATTTGTGTATTACGTCTTCGTTTTGTAAGACTGATGCCTTTTTCGTGGTGCCCTGTGGGGTAGGAAAGGTTTTGGCTTCGGCTAAGTCTTCCATTAGTAAATGGATTCGTCAGGCGTTTGTTGGGGCCTACTCTGCCAAGGGGAAGGATCCCCCTTTTCGTGTTACTGCTCATTCTACTCGTGCTGTTGGAGCGTCCTGGGCTTTTCAGCACCAGGCTTCTGTTGAACAAGTTTGTAAGGCTGCTACTTGGTCTTCGGTTCACATTTTTTCCAAGTTTTATAAGGTTGATGTGCGGGCCTCAGCGGATGCTGTTTTTGGCCGCAAGGTTCTGCAGGCTGCAGTGGTTTGGGTTTTGCATTATTGCCTGGTTGGATACCCGCCCTTTTCTGGACACTGCTGTTGGATGTCCCAAGTGTAATATTTAATGATTGAAGTGGGGTGTGTGACATACTTAGAATAATACCATTTTGTGAATACTCACCTGTAAAATGGGTATTATAAGTATGTCACACACCCCACTTCACCCGCCCTTTTTGGTATCCCGGATTCTTTATAGGGTGAAGTTTTCGTTTACAGTTTGAGGGTTTTTTCCTGGTACCTTGTCTTTACTGCTGTTTGAATACTGGGGAATGAGTGAGAGGTGCCAGGAATGTATAGACCAGGAGGGGCTTGTTTTTCATGACATCTCTGCACGTCGCCACCTGCTGGTGGAGTTACCCCAAGTGTAATATTTAATGATTGAAGTGGGGTGTGTGACATACTTATAATACCCATTTTACAGGTGAGTATTCACAAAATGGTATTATTAACTTGTATAAATATTTAAATGGCACATACAAAAAATATGGGGGAACACTATTTCAGGTAAAATCCTCTCTAAAGACAAGGGGGCACTCCCTCCCTTCGACTGGAAAACAAGAAATTAAGTCTCCAGAGGCAACAATCATTTTTTACCATAAGAATTTTAAATCTATGGAAGAGCCTCCGAAAGAAGCTTGTCACAGCATCAACAACTGACAGCTTCAAAAAAGGATTAGATGCTTACTTAGAAGAGAATAACATTAACAGTTACTATTAGCGGTTATCAGTAAAAAAAACAAAAAATAAAATAAATAACTTCCACCTATAAAATAAAATAAAAAATAACTTCCCCTACCCCAACACCCTCAGTTGAACTTGATGGACATATGTCTTTTTTCAACCGTATTAACTATGTAACTATGTAAGTGCCTATAGAGATGAGTTAGGATAAGACTCTATATAGGGCAACCTGTATAAGGCAGACAGATTAGCACTTAATTGAGGTTTGGATATTGTCTGTTCAGAGATTACTCATAGAAATGTGGGTAATTGTACAACATTTATTCAAAGCACGGCCGACCAGATTCCATGTGAAACTTCCACACCCAAAAATAATTGTTCAGATTCCAGAGATCCAGGATCAGCCAAACTGGCCCCTCCTTCATGGGGATGGTGAATAGTATTGAGTAGAAGCCGCAGCCCCGCTCTGAGGGGGGCACAGGTACTACAACTCCCCGGTCCAGCAAGAGCTCTATCGCACGGTCGCGAGCCGCTGCCCTTTACGCAACGTTGGAAAGCTTGGACGCCACAAACCTGTGACAAGGCCTGGTCCCGAACTCTATCTTGTATCCAGAAGAAACAACCTCCCAGACTCGGGCTTCAGATATCCGTTTCCTCCACACCGGTGCGTAGTGCAGATGCCGTCCCCCACCCAATCGGGTGAGGGTGCCCAGTCAACCCTGAGAGGGCTTGGCTTGGGGCTTGGACCGTCTTGGGGTCTAGGTTTCCCCCCATGGCTTTCGCTTACCTGAAACATCATCGCAGTGTCTGATGTCTGTAGAACCTCCGAACTTCCAGAAGGGGCAAAAATCTGTGAAACAAGTTCCTAAGTTTTTGATTCTGTGGAGACCTGGTCGACTTACCCCCTGTGGCCTTCCAAACTAGGTGATCCAGCGACTCACTGAAAAGGACAACCCCCCCCCCCCCGAAAAAAAAGCAGTGTTGGCTGACCACTGTGCATTGCAAGGTGACCAGTAAGGCCAGCCCCCCTAGCCACCAGACGCACCAAGCCATCCATAGCCAGCACTTCAAACGAAGTGTAGAGGAACACATCCTCTGCTGCTTCATCCAGACCTTGTTTGACATTGCCGCCATGGACAAGGCGCATGACCCACCCCACCATGAAGAACGCATGCCTGGCCTGCTGGTCCAGCCTCCTATCCTCCGGGTCCCTCAAGGCCACACTATCCGAAGTAGGGATAATGGTGTGCCGAGCCAAACCCGACACAAGTTCGTCTACCTCAGGTGGCAAAGACCAAACCCTGACAGCCTCACCCAGAAAAGGGTACTTAGCGTCCAGGACCTAAGGAAGAGGTGGAAGCTTATCCGGTTTATCCTTTGCTACCAGCCTGTCGAAATGGGCAAACCCAGGAAAAACCTCCCTGACCTTTTGACGCTTGAAGGTAGAGGTGTCAGAAAAAAATCGATCAATCACAATATTTCATTACAAAGGTACTAGTATTGATTCAAAATATGTTTAAATCAGTCTTTTTTAACCCTTTCAGTGCCAAGCACGTAGATTCTGCGTGCTGAACCCCCCCACTACAGTAAAAGAAAAGTAAAAAAGCCACTCACCTGACCCCTAGTTCGATCCAACCGGGTCTCCTCTTCACCAGGGGGGCCTCCGACCCCCCAGGCTCCTCCGGCTGCAGGAGAGTGCCCAAAATAGGGAGCCTCTCCCCGCTTCAGTCGCTGTCGACAATCCCTGTAAGAAAAATACATTTTCTCACCTTCATGTGCGATCACTCCCGCCGGGTCTCCTCTTCTCCGGGGGAGCCTCCGATCACCCCCCCAGGCTCTTCAGTCTTCAGGAAGGGGCTCGACATGCCCTGTCCCCCTGCTTCTTCCTTGGGCGCCACCATCTTCACTGCCCCCCGGCGGTACAGCTGTGTACAGATATGGCAATCGCCAACCAGAGGTGGAGAGGGGTATGGGATCCTCTGATCCCCTGCCCCTCCTCCAGCGATCTCCGCATCTGTCATCGGCTCGGTGAGGGACAGAGGGGCTGACAAATGGAGGTGAGTAAAGTTTTTTTTTTTCTTTTTAATAAATGTAATTTTTTTATGTGTGGTGTGTTTTTTACTGTTAACTCTTTGTGAACTGGTAAGGGATCCATGAGACCTCTATACCAGTTCACAAGGCTTAGGGCGCAGGTGACTTGCCAGCCCCGAGCCCCCTCATTACCAGCCTCCCCAAACTCTGAGGGGTGGGCAGAAGGACCCGAGGCCATTAGGCTATGCCGGATTGCCCTAAAAGGGCTAATTACTAACCTAACTTTTTTTGCACTACTTTGTGCTCCAAATACCTGCTGTATAATTATCCACATTCTTATGAGCAATCTTTGAACTGACATTATCCAAACCCAAACTAAGTGCTTTTCTGCTTACCCTATACAGGGTGCCCTATATAGGGTTCTTTGCTAACCTACAAGCCCCCATAGCTGGTGCCCAGGCTGGTTATGCTGGGTAAGGGGGACCTCACAACATTTTGGGGGGGATTTTTAAGGGTTTTTAACCCTTAAAATTCCTCAAAAAATTAGGTCCGCCCCCAAGAAGAGGACCTTATGCAATTTTTTTTTTTTAATTAACCCTGTGTTACCTGTCACCCAGCAGGTACAAAAGGCTTCCAGTAGCAGCAGGAGAGCAGAAGCCAAAGTGATCAGCGTGGGACACAGTGCTCCAGGATCGATGTGAGGTAAGTATTAACCCTTTCAGTGCCAGCCTACCTGCAGCATTTGCCACTCCCTGTTGTCAGACCATGTTTCACTATTTTGCGCTACACATGTTCAACTGTCATTTTTGAAAGGATTTCCAGGGATTTCCCAGGAAAATTATATATTGTTTTTATCAGCAGAGTCTGGGCTTTAACATGAAATGTCTGGTTTGTAATTTTTAGGTGTATTCTCAATATTTTTGGGTGAAATATGTGAAAAAAAATGTAAAAAATTATTTTTTACAATTTGGAGTTTTTTTGTAATAAAAAATGTAAGTTTGTCAATAAAATCTTATTGCGTGTGAAATCCCAATTTCTCCCGGTTACAGCGATACCACATATGTATAGGTAGACACAGCGATACCACATATGTATAGGTAGACACCCTTTCCTGCCCAGGAGACTCCCCCAAACTGAAATAGCGCTTTAGGGGATTTTCAGAAAAAATACAACTGTGATATGCGCTATGCGCACCTTGCAGTTTTACCAGAAAAACAACCCTTTACATTTGAAATACCCCCAACAAACTATATATTCTCTGGAAGTACACACCTCAAGCTTTCTAGGTGTACCAAGCATGTTGATGTGCCCATAGTTTTCTGGAAGTAATTCCTCAATGTATTCTTTGGTTGCAAAGAGTTTCCCAAAAAAAGGATAAAAAAGCAGAATCAAAGCCACATTTTCCTAAAAAAACTATATACAAACAAGAAAAAATAAGTTTAATCTGAAAAAGCAACATTCCCCGAACAGAACAACACCCAACATGCATAGGTTCTGTCAAGGGAAGAGTTGCCAAACACCCCAAAGTAAAGCATGTGCGTAACGGTAATTTTACTTGAAAATTTCAGTTCTGCAGACAAAGTGCGCACCTTGCGATTTTTCAACCAAAACAACCCTTTACATTTGGAATATTCCCCATAAACCATATATTCCCTGAAAGTACACATGTTAAGCTTACTAAGCGTACCCAGCTTGTTGTAGTGGGCTCATCTTTCTGGAATTAATTCCTCAAATAATTCTTTGGTTGCGCAGGATTTCCCTAAAAAATGTATAAAAAAGCTGAATAAAAAACACCTTTTCCTAAAATATAAATATGCAAACCAGAAAAAAACAAGCTAAGTCTGAAAGCGCAAGGTCTCCCGAACAGAACAATACCCAACATGCAGAGGTACTATTAACCCTTTTAATTGCCAGCCTACTTGAGATTTTGTCACCCTCTGTTGACAGGTCATTTTTCCCCATTTTGCGCCATTTTTGCGCCATTTTTGCTGTAATTTTCAGGAAAATTATATTTATATTTTTTTGCAGCAGAGTTTAGGCTTTAACATGAAATGTCTTGTTTGTAAATTTTATTTTGTTTTTACAATATTATTAAGTAAAAAATAAATAAATAAATGAATAAAAACATTTTTAGAAAATTGCCTCCTTTATTTTAAATAAAAAATTTATTTTATTAAGGAAAACCATATTGCATGTGAAAGCCCCATTTCTACCGATTAGAACGGTACCACATATTTATCGGTAGCCCCCCGTTCCTGCCCAGGAGACCCCTCTAACTGAAACAAGTAATCTATAACATTTACAAATAAAATACAACTACCATCCACACTACAAAGGGTTAAATCGAGAGAAAAAAATTACATAGGGTCCCCCCTCCCTGGGGGGACCCCATTTTTTGGGGGGATTTTTAAGGGTTAAAAAAAATTGACATGGGGTCCCCCTTACCCAAAGTAACCAGCTCGGGACCAGCTATGCAGGGCTTGTAGAAACAGGGCACAGGGGCCAGCTTTTGTGGCCCCTGGCCCTGCAGGCTACAAGCCCGCATAGCCCGTGGGCCCGGGCTCTTCTGCCCCCCCCCCCCCCTGGGATTTGGGGAGGCAGGTAATGGGGGTGCCGGGGGTTAATGACAAGTCACCCGCTAGTCACAGGTGACTTGCCACCTCCCCCAGCCTTGTGAACTGGTATAGGGGTCATGGACCCCTTACCAGTTCACAAGGGGTTAAATGTAAAAAAAAATAACAGACACACACAAAAAGAAAAAATTATTTTTTTTTTTTATTTTAATACTTACCTCCCATCCATCCTGGAGCACTGTGTCCCTCGGCGATCACTGGCTTCTGCTCACCTGCTGGAAGCCTTTTATAGCTGCTGGATGACAGAACACAAAGGGTTAATTAAAAAAAAAAATGACATAGGGTTCCCCTTCCCGGGGGGGACCCCATTTTTTGGGGGATTTTTAAGGGTTAAAAACCCTTAAAAATCCCAAAAAAAATGACGTGGGGTCCCCCTTACCCAAAGTAACCAGCCCGGGACCAGCTATGGGGGCTTGTAGGCACAGAGTGGGGGGGCCAGCTTTTGTGACCCCCCACCCTGCAGCCTACGAGCCCACATAGCCTATGTGGGCCCGGGCTCTTCTGCCCCCCCCCGGGCTTTGGGGAGGCAGGTAATGGGGTGCCGGGGGTTAATGGCAAGTCACCTGCTAGGGTAGGTGACTTGCCGCCCCCCCCCCCAGCCTTGTGAACTGGTATAGGGGTCACATGGACCCCTTACCAGTTCACAAGGGGTTAAATGTGGAATAAAAAAAACACAGACACATAAAAAAAATTATCTTTATTATTTTATTTTTTTTACTTTACTCACCTCCGATCCTGTGTCCCCCGGCGATCTCCGCTGACAGCCTGCTCGCTGTTTGGAACAGAGAGCCTGGGGAGGAGGGGGGGCCATCACACCCCTCTACCCCTTCTCTGCTCTGTGCTCCAAGCACTGAGCAGACTGATTCAGTCTCGGGGGCTTGGGCAGAAGAAGCCGGCTGCTGGTGACATCACAATGATGTCACCTGGCCCCGCCCCAAGGGGCGTGGCTAGCAGTCGAGGTGCAGGAAGTGGGGGGAGAGGGCATTTTCTGCCCTCTCCTCGCCACCGAAGAGGCTGGGGAGGCGATCGGAGGCCCCCCCAGTGAAGAGAAGACCCGGAGGGAGGCAACGCGACCACAGGTAAGCAAATGTCATTTTTATTTTTTTATTTTTTTTTTACAGTCAGCAGCTGCTGCTGCCGAAGCGGGGGGGGGCTATTCCGGGGGCTCTCCTGGAGCCATCCGACCCCCCACGGGGGATCGGATGGCACCAAATTAAAGAGGAGACCCGTCCGGATCCAACGAGGGGTCAGGTGAGTATTTTTCATTTTTATTTTTTATACTAGCAGCGGGGAAAGTCGAGCACGTAACACCTACGGGCTTGGCACTTAAGGCCCAGCCAAGCCAGCACGTAGGTGTTACGTGTTTGGCACTTAAAGGGTTAAATATATATTTTTTTTTTTTTCTCAGTGTCTGTGTTTTTTTTTTATAAAATTGCAATATATTGTCATTGAGACAGAATCGGGATATATTGTATCGTCATACGTGTATCGTGATACATATCGTCTTGCCAGATTCTTGCCAATTCACACCCCTACTTGTAGGGTTCACCCTTCTTTATCTGCAGCTTTGGCCGAGGAGTAGAAAGGTGCAGAACCTTCAATATGGCCTCAATAAACTGCCCAGTCTGATCTGTCGGGTGATCCGGAGGGTTCCCCGGCGTATGCGCGGCTTCCAGTTCCTCTCCTTTGCCGGGTGACATCTCCCCCTCCAACTGTCTGGAACTAGATCCTGAACCCCTAAATAGGTCCTCAATGTAGGATTCCGTCTGAATATGCCTACGCTTGGCAGTAGCTTTCCTGTCGAGGCGAAGGCCACTGACCATGCTCTCCAATTGAGCCACCCTGCCGAAGAAGGAGCCTCATCCATGGGTGGATCCTGGGACAGAAATGGACCTGGCAGCCCCCCCCCCCCCCCCCCCCCAGGGAGGTACACTACTCCGACGAGTCTGAGCCTGAATCTTCAGGGTAACTGGGCGATACAGCGGAGGCGCGGAACCTGCCAGCTGTACAAGGCAGCGCAGAACAGTAGTGCACCCAGTGCACAGAGGTCCCTTGCCCGAGGTCAAGCACGCTTGGCACATGGGACACACGGCACCACTCTCCATTACAATACGAAACCCCGTCTGATGCCTCCGACATGGTAAAATAGCAGCTTTGCTAAGCAATACAGCTGGAGCGCCGGTCCCCACACCATCCTGCCTGTAGGCTACTGGTCAGACCTGCCTGCACTACCAGAAAAAGCAACCTCCCTGCAGCTGAAATCAACCGACCAGCCAAGGATGCAGCAGCTTCCAGACTCGCACCCTGCAACAAGAACAATGGCAAAAAGTCAAAAGGCTTTGCCCCCAGAGGGAGCTGCGCTGGATCTGATACTGAGTCCAGAAGAACATGGAGGCAGTACATGAGCTGCCAAGTGACGATCTGGGGATGCAGCAGGTATTTCCGGCCACCCCACAAGATGGCACTGTCTCGTGCAGTTAGTGAGGAGGACCTGTGCGTGCCCCCCCTCACTCTGCACGATCCCACGCTATTGGCTTAGGAATCAGCCAGGCATCTAACGGTGGTCCTCAGCTGGTGGGGGGCTGGGAGACAGACTCGGTCGGAGCCCCCGCTCCCAGTGAGCACTGTAACTAAAAAAAATCATCACAGTCCCTTGCGACTGCAAGAAAAGACCTGAGGAGATCCTGCCACAGCTTGCTCTCTATAGGCCTGGAGGAGCTAGTTTTTTTTCTATCTTGCAGTCTCACCTACAGCTGAGATTAACCCATGTGTTGGAACTGGTGGTGCCCCGGAATGGAAGAGAAGAAAATATTGCATCTGGGGCCTCCACTAGATTTTGTGCCCAGGGGCCTCAATCACACTTAATCCAGCCCTAGCATCACACTCCCTATAGTGACACCCCTACATGTACCGATGTGTATTTGTGGCATTTCTGTAACATCTCACCCATAAACCACCTTGTGTTATACAAATAAAGAAGTTTGAATAATTTGGTTCGCTTCCACGTGCTGAACTCCTCATCCCAAGCCAGTCCAAACATATTAAATACAAGCACAGAGCGAAATGTCAATCAGTTAAAAATGACATAAAGGGATGGTATCCCGGTGTGCATGCACCAATCCGTAGAGACGCGCATGCTCACCACCTCTGGATGTCTGCTTACTGAAATACTTAATAGGAAAAGCTTATCAAATTCCCATCCAGGTCCAATAATGCAAACGGGGCAGCGGCTAGAGATACATGAATTTTTGGACCTGTACTGGATAGTAGCCCTGGAATTATCACCCCCACGAGTGGCCATAGTGGAGAGATGAAGGTGGAGTGCTTATCCTGATGTACATGCTGGTTTTAACTTAGAATCTGTGAGTTTGCATTTTTATTAAAAGTTGTTCTATTTTAATCAACAGTTGCACTACAATTTGTTTGTGCGCTTATTACATTAATGAGTGTTGATGCCGACTAAGTTTGGAATCTAATCCCATTGGAATATCTGGCTATACATCATGTATTAAAGTGGACCAACATCCAACAATCTTATAGATTCCCGGGGCGATCAGATCCCTCCCCGCGGGGTGAAACCCCCCAGGAAGCCCAGAAACCTTACCTTAACCCCGTTCCAACGGCGCATGCGCGGCCCGCGGCCGCGTCTCGCGCTTCCCTCTAGCAGAGCGGGCACCCGCCGGCTCGGGCGCACTCCCTGTTAGAAGGAAGAGCGAGACACGGCGCTCAGAGCCGCTGTGGTTGGACGCCGATTGTACGTGCATACCACAGTGGCTCTGAGCGCTCTGATTGGACGAGTGCCTGCGTAGGAGCGTGGTGAGGTGAGTGTTTCCGGGCGTTCGAGGGGTTTCACACAGCGGGGCACCCCACCGAAGTGGACCAAAACCCAGGATAGTCAAAATCCTGGGTGTTGGTCCACTTTAAAATAGCTTGAAGTCAGATAGGAATTTGATAAGCTTTTCCTATTAAGTATTTCAGTAAGCAGACATCCAGAGATGGTGGGCACGCGTGTCTCTACGGATTGTGGAAACCAATAATTAAGCTGTCCCTGCACCACTCTTCAGATAAAAGTACAGCAAGATTAGTGTGCAAAAAGAAGGTGTCCCAAGGCAGGCAATTTGAATTTGCAAACAAGTGTAGTGTGGGGCCCAGTACCCCACAAAGACGGACACCAATAATTTGCACCACCAATCTATGTATTCAAGATTCAATCAAGGCATGTAACAATAATATATATTTCAAATTGTAAATTTATTTATTTACATCATGTTTAAAATAGAGCTCATCCAACAATTACTAAAAACCATAATTACTCAACGGGAAAAATCTCAAGCCAGAAAAAAGTGCCGTTGTGCATATAATAATACAAGTACAAAAATATATATGTGAGCCAGTAATATAGTCAATGCAAACAATCAAACAACCTCTATTCAAAAAATAACTGTGAAAACCTACACAGTGTTAATTGAAACAATATGTGAATACCATAAACTCCATAAACATGTGAAAAATGTACATCTAAACTGATCCAAAAACTACCCTCAAAATTGATCCTAAAGTGAAAAAAGATATATATAAAAAAATTTCTATCACCAAATAATCTGGCTGGAGATCCCGCTGTGTCCTGGTGCCCCTTTACCCACGCGCTCCGTGGAAACCACCACTTTTGCAAGGTGCCAGGAAAAGAACCGGATTGTGCATGTACACTGGGATACCGTCCCTTTATGTCATTTTTAACTGATTGACATTTCACTCTGTGCTTGCATTTAAAGCGGACCTTCACCCTGAATAAGAGTCTATCTTATATGTTTCCCACACCATGTACATACAGATTGCCTACATTAATCCAGACCTTCACCCTGAATAAGAGCATATATTATATGTTTCCCCCACCCTGTACATACAAATTGCTCACATTAAAAATCATCCTACCTGCATCTACTGCATGTTATGAGCCTTTAAACATCCAAGATGGCGGTTCATGGAACATCAGGTAGCCTACAAGCAGGAAGTTGCTTCTGACTGGCTCTGCATTCTGGGATTGCTGACCTTTGCCTGGCACCGGCTCTGCTCTGTCTGAGCAAAGCATAGCTAAAACCCACCCCCTGTACTTTATCCCACTCTCCTCAGTATGTGTGATGCTTCAGAGTCAAGATGGTGGCGCCCGTATCCTAAAGTCCTGAACAGAGTTGCAGCCCAGTGGGGGAAAGAATAATAAGTGACTAAAAACTTAAAATATATTAACTTTAGATGCTGGGGAATCATTTTTTAAGGGTTCGGGCTTTTCAATAAATCATGGTGAAGGTCCGGTTTAATCCGCACTGACGGTCACACTCCCTATGGTGACGCCTCTGCATGTACTGATGTGTATTTGTGGCATTTCTGTCACATTTCACCCATAAACCCCTGTGTGTTATACTTAACTCACCCTGCTGTAATCTCTACCGTGTACAGGGCCACAGAACTAGGTAAGTAGGACAGTCTTAGATCGTCCAATCAGTAAGTGGCGCCAAGGTAACTGTGACGCGGGGTCACGTGAGGACAACTGCCCTCACCTAGCGCCAGCCAAAGTAGCCCCGCCCACCACAGGTTTATGCAAAGGTAGCCCCGCCCCCTCCTCAATCTCTCATCGCTCCTCCAAAAGCCATACTAGCCAGTTTAACCCCGCCCACTTCTTAGTAGCAGCGAAGGGTCGCTGAGTTATTCGGCCGCCCTCTAAGCACCGCCCACTCCACACGCCCTCTAAGCACCGCCCACTCCACACGCCCTCTAAGCACCGCCCATTCTCGAACACCACTTGCTAAAGATACCCTTACGTTACGCCCACTCACCCTTAATCCCCGCCCCACTATCAGTGCAGCACCGCTAGTCTCCTCCAATCTGCGGCCTCATGACATCACCCGCCAGCTCTCCTATTGGTCCACGGCTTTAGAAATAGCGAAGCGCGCCCGGCTCCTCCTACTTCGGTGTTCCCCTAGATACGGCCGTGTGCAGTGCGCCTGCGCAGTCCGTTCGCTGAGGCCAAGGGAGGCGGGGCTAGCGGAGGCTCAGGTCCGGATAGAAGCGGTTGAGCGTTCCGCCGCTGCCCTCTCCCGTCCCGGCTGCAGCAGCAGAAAGTCGCGGCTGTGCCCCGAGCTGAGCGGAGCGCCGGAGGCTGCCAGTGTGAGGTGGGTGCCGCCTGTGAGGGGGGCCGTGTGCCCGCCGCTACTCACCTCATGGAGGCTCCGCAATGGCGTGAGGGCAGCAACATATGGTGCTGGGAGCTCTATGGGCCGCAATGCGCTGCCTGCTGCACTTATCTAAGGGGGCATGCTGGGATTTGTAGTTACCCAAGGGCCAGCTTTGAGGCTAGTGTATAGTTAGTGATTTTTCTTTTAATATACTTTTATTTTTTGTAATTATTGCTGTTTAGCAGATGGAGTCCTCCACTCAGTGACTGAAAGCTGAATCTAAACATGGTGGTATGATGGTGAACAGGAATCTGCTGCACACTACAATAAAGCTCGTTTTCTAAATAGGAAGTTGTGACCGTAGGGTGTGTGCTGCCGCATCCTGTCCCCCATTAGATGGAGCACCACAAGGAAAAGGTGAGTGCTGCCCACTGATGGTGTGAGGAAGTGGGCTAGGTTAGTTTTATGTCGCAGGGTCCCCTGTGCATGGAGCTGCAAGGAAGGGTATAGGTCTGCTTTAAACTGGACCTTCACCATGATTTATTGAAAAGCCCAAACCCTTATAAAACTATATAAAAAAATTTTTAGTCACTTAATATTCTTTCCCCCACTGGGCTGCTACTCTGTTCAAGACTTTAGGATACGGGTGCTGCCATCTTGACTCAGAAGTATCACATTTACTGAGGAGAATGGGATAAAGTATAGGGGGGTGGGTTATAGCTGTGCTTTGCTCAGACAGAGCAGAGCTGGGGTCAGGAAAAGGTCAGCAATCCCAGAATGCAGTGCAGCACACTCAGAAGGCACTTCCTGTTTGCAGGCTGCCTGATGTTCCGTGAGCATCTTGGATGTTTAAAGGCTCATAACATGCAGTAGATGCAGGTAGGATGATTTTTAATGTGCGCAATCTGTATGTACAGGGTGTGGGAAACGTATAAGATAGGCTCTTATTAGTTGTGGTGGTCCTCTCAGGCAAGACATCCCAAATTGGTATGTATCTCCAAATTGCACCTTTTTCTCAAATCTTCTGGTGTTCCGCCAGCGCAGGCTTGGTAGAGAATGTGTGGCTGTCACCTGCTCGGAATGCCTGGTGTGGGTGCCCACATAGCTAGAGGTGAGTGGTGGTGCGGCCATGACACCAACATATGGCGAGGGCTCTGGGAACAGGTAAGTGAATCTGCCGATGCAGGTTTACACAGCGGTGCACTCCAGGACATGAGACTTTAATGGCCTTAGAGCCTTTTAAACTCCAGGGCCTCTGAAGTTCCTCTGTAAAGTGGACTAATCAGCAGGATTTTGACTATCCTGGTGCTTGGTCCCTGCTAAGATGGCTTCCTGATGTAGGATGCTCCTTGTGTGGAACACCCCAGATCACCCACTTTCACTCCGTTCCCATGCTGCATGTGCAGGCGCCTGTCCAATCCGCACTTTGTGGCATAAATCTGCTGATTTGAGCTTTATGTGCTGTGGCTGCATCCCCTGCTACCCTGTGCTGTCAGATCTGAATGGCGGGGCGTGGGGCGTGCGCACAATTACAGGGATGCAGCTAAGACAGCATCGCGGAACCTGCTGTGTTCAAGTAAGATTACAAGAGCCCCGGGGGTTTCACACAGGGGGCATTGGTATAGGATGTTCCAGGGACTGGCTAGTGACTGGCCCTGGAATTTTTTAGGTTTGGGAAGGCCAGCTGCAAGCCCTGGAATCTTTTTGCTTCCCAGTTCTGGGTTTTGTTCCAGTGCAGAGGCTGCACAAGTCACAGGTCTCTGTATGCCAATCTTCAGGGTTGGGCATGCCTGAGGACTTGTTTTGCCCTGTTTTATTGTACCTGGTGGGGTTTCACATAGCAGGGTATCGCAGATCATGATGGCACAGGGGTGGATGTCAAACCAGACCTAGGATCTGATAGATGCTAGGTCTGGTTTTGGTCCACATAAAAAAAAATAAAATCTTGAAGCAAAAGCCTTTAGATCCCATTTACCAATTGCCCTGGGGGGGGGGGGGGGGGTATACAGTTAGCTTACACCCATTTCCTACCTAAATGGGTGTGGGGGTCTGCATTGTGACTGGCTTGGGGGGGGGGGGGGGGGGGGGGGGCATTTTTCTGGCTTTGGTCAATTGAGCTATAATCAGTGACTGTCAATCCCTTCAATGAGGATGCATGGCTTTTCTGCATTGTTTAAGGTCATGCCCCACCCAATGTTATAGTGGACCAAAAATATCCTATGGAAAGTTACATTTATACTAAAGACAAGCCCTATTGTCTCATTACGAGGGTGGCTATACGTTGCACTGTCTAAAACTTTGATGTGTTTTCAAATATACTCTAGTTCCTAAGGTATTTGCAAATGTATTGGAATATTGAAGATGCATTGAAAAAATGAGGAGAAACAGTGATGTAAGGTACATATATCATATTAAAAATATAAGTGCATTGCTGTGGGGGGGGGGAGAGGTTAAATCTGCTTGGCTCTTATCTTCCTTCAATAGGCTGTAATTGCCCCCAGCATGAGATTGCAATGGGGGGGGGGGCTTAAATAGCTCGTATGGAACAATGGTGTCAGAAACCCATGGCATACCCAGGAAAAACAACAAATTAAAATCACTAACAGGAATGCCAAGCAGCATTGAGGGCAGTAACCATCCAAACAGTAATGTACCTGGGGTGGGGGAGCAAAAGTGAGTTGTTTTGGTCCACTTTAGTGAGCTCTGGCCATTGAGGAAATCGCTGGTTGCCTTTCTACAGACTTGAAAGAACTGCACACAATCTGGGGATTTCCTAGAGACCAACAAAACATGTTCATCACGAGTTGTTGTGCAGTCTGCCCCTTACATGCCTTGTGTGGCTTTGTTGCATAAGCACTGATTATTGTATAACAGTTTACTTAGACCTGTAAGTGCAAATACTGGAGGTGTCTGTCGCCACAACACTCTCTAGCAATGTTGTAAAGGTTTAATGTTCTGTCTTCTAGGCACACAAGTGGCCATGTCTCTAACCCTCTGACAGGTCATAGCTGGTTGTGCAATGCCACTGATGTGGCTCTTCATTGTTTAGTCTTTTACTCAATACTAGGTTTATTACCTTTATTGTGTGAGAAGAGGAAGGGGCTTTGGGAATTGCCATGGGTGGGGGAGAAGCTTGCTTTGTTGGTAACCCATCTGGGGACTTGTTACCAGGCAGAGAGCTTCTAGAAAGAAGTAAAGCTCCTCAGACAATTTCAGAGGAACTGGCTGCAGCCAATTTACATCTCCATGCAGGAAATGTATTTTCCTGTCTGAAAAGGGTCTTTAACTGACATTACTACTTTTTTCAGTGGCTTTATTTTCTGTGTAGGATGGGTTTTGTTTGTGTGTAATATATAATATATATTATATATCTCTAGCTCCAGGTTTGATTCAGATCAGTTTGAAGAGTTTAGCAATCTGATTGGGATTTAATTTTGAGTCTGGGCAGTACACATCTTGGCAAGGTTAAAGTGATCCTATACCCAGAAAAGTTCATAATCTTCTATCTCAGTGACTGGACGAGAGGCCACGCATGTGCTGTTTGGCCGAAAGAATTGAGTTTACTGGGCAAACGCCAGGATTTCCCACAGCTAGGAATTTGAAAATACCAGGTTTTGGTCCCCTTTAAAGGATTGTTAAAGCAGACCTTCAACCTGAATTTTTGGATGCCCCAGTGGGAAGTATCAATCTGCATAGGTTTTGGTCCACTTTAACTCCATGCAGATGTTATGGAACAGCAGATGGGTAATGTGCTGCATGGCAGCGGCCATCTTGTCACACGAGGCCAGTTTATATAAAGTCCCAGAGTCATAATTGACTTGCATATATTGGTGCAATCATCCATTTCTAGTAGAAAGCAATCAGGTGTGATGACTCATTGCATTTAGATACATGTTTACACTGTCTGAATTGTCTGAGCTAAAACCAGAGACTGCATTGAAGAGTGCTAAAGAAACATTGTTGCAAGTTTCCTTCACACACAATCTCTCTAGCAGCTGTTATCCAGTGTGTGTTTATAGATAACCTAATAAGCAAGCTGCCCCATGTTTGAGGCATTAATCTGTTTGCTGTGGGCTTCTGCTGGCATAGCACCGCCTCATGCTTGTGTGACAAGATGGCCACTCCCATGCAGTTCTGCAGTTAAGCCATGTCAAATAGTTTTGCCAGAGGGAGCTTTATAGGGAGCGCTTTACTAAACTTTATTTCTTATATTTTTTTGGTGAACTTTCAGTGTTGGTTAATATCCTAATCATTTTATCAGAAATGTACCGTATTTTTCGCCCTATAAGACGCACTTATTTTTCCCCAAAAGTGGGGGGAAAAATGTCAGTGCGCCTTATCGGGCGAATGTAAAAAAAAAAAAAAAAAAAATTAAAAAAAAAAACTCACCCGTCCCCGGCGCTCCCGCGTTGTCTGGCACACTGCGAGAGGCCAGAGGAGCGGCGGGGGCTCTGTCCCGGCCCCGCCGCTGTGATCGCTGTCTTTTCAGGCAGCGATGACAGCGGCGGGGCCAGAGACAGAGCCCCTGCCGCTCCTCCATCTGCTGCCGGGCTCAGAGCACATGCGAGCACGAAGGTCCCGGCAGTGGGTGGGCGTGGCCTGCACCGGCGCAGGCCACGCCCACCCGCTGCCCGGACCTTCGTGATCGTATGTGGGGGAGCAGATGGAGGAGCGGCAGGGGCTCTGTCTCTGGCCCCGCCGCTGTCATCGCTGCCTGAAAAGACAGCGATCGCAGCGGCGGGGCCGGGACAGAGCCAGCTCGTGAATGGGGTGGGCGTGGCCTGCGTCGACGCTGCGGCGCAGGCCACGCCCACCCCATTCACGGAGCCGGCCGCTCAGCGCAGCGGTGTCAGCGGACAGGTGAGTTTAAGTTTTTTTTTTTTTTTTTTTTTTTCTATGGCGCCTGCCTGTACTAATGGGGGGAGGGGGGTGGGAATGGGGGGAGAGCGGCCACACTGCCTATGGGAATGGGGGGATGGGGATGCCACACTGCCTATGGGAATGGGGGGAGGGGGATGCCACACAGCCTTTGGGAATGGGGGGAGGGGGATGCCACACAGCCTTTGGGAATGGGGGGGAGGGGTATGCACACAGCCTATGGGAATGGGGAGAGAGGGATGCCACACAGCCTATGGGAATGGGGGGATGGGGATGCCACACTGCCTATGGGAATGGGGGGAGGGGATGCCACACAGCCTTTGGGAATGGGGGGAGGGGTATGCCACACAGCCTATGGGAATGGGGGGAGGGGGATGCCACACTGCCTATGGGAATGGGGAGAGAGGGATGCCACACAGCCTATGGGAATGTGGGGAGAGGGGGGATGCCACACAGCCAATGGGTATATGGGGAATGGGAGGGGGGGATGCCACACTGGATATACAGGGAATGGGATGGGGGCATGCTACACTGTCTATGGAATGGGGGCATCCCACACTGCCCATGGGAATTGGATAGGGGAATGCCACACTGTCTGTAATGGTGCGTTTTTGGTTTAAAATTTTTTTTCTTATTTCTTCCCCCAAATCCTAGGTGCGTCTTATGGGCAGGTGCGTCTTATAGGGCGAAAAATACGGTATATGGTTATCTTGTCAAAGTGGTCATTACTGGCTGAATGCTCTGGTAAGGTCACCAGAGGTGGGTCCAGACTGCACAGGCCATAAATACAGTTTAGCATTTCTTCTAAATTGTGTACATAAATGAATCTATGTGCAGTAACTGAATATTGCATCTTAAGAAAATGACTTTTACAAGCTGATAAGCTGGTGATTGTAGGGAATACTAATCGGAGCCTGTCCTGTGGCTCCACCTGACAAATATTGAAGTGCCATCATCTAGCCATGGAGGACAGCTGCTATTCAGGGTTGGGTTAACAGGCCTGTCTGCGGTCAAAGGGAAAGAAGGGGCCGGGCTATCCCTACACTAAAAATACTTATCTTTCAGAATCCGGTTTATACGCCAGGTATAAATGTTAGATACATACAGTTGGGTCCATAAATATTGTACACAACACAATATTATATTTTTTTACTAGTTTACTGAAACATTCAAGTACAGACTTTCAGCTTTAATTTCTAAGTTATCCATATTAAAATTCCTTTTGAAAGGACCGAAAGTAATTGGACAATTGGCTCAAAGGCCGTTTCATTGGCAGGTGTGGGCTATTCCTTTGTTGGGTCATTCTCAGTTAAGCAGATAAAAGTCCTGGAGTTCGTTGAAGGGGTGGTGCTTGCATTTGGAAGATTTTGCTTTGAAGAAAAACATGCATTCAAAGGAGCTCTCCGTGCAGGTGAAACAAGCCACCCTTAAAGTTGCAGTCGGGGGCATCCAGGGCTGGCACTGGGTCACTAGTGTTTAATGATATGACATAGGACGGAAGCAGCAATATTTCTGAGTTATTCAGAGACATACGGTGTGCTCATATACAGCCAAATGCTGCCAAGTAGATTGTTTGGCATTTTTAGATTTTGTAATACGGAAAATGACTCAAGTGTAAAGCAGATGCTACCCAGGTATTAAAGCAATGAAGTGGAATGTTCTTGAATGGTTAAGTCTGTCACTTAAACCGGACCTTCACCATGGTTTATTGAAAAGCCCAAACCCTTAAATGATTCCCCGGCATCTAAAATTAATATATTAAGTTTTTAGTCACTTGCTTATTCTTTCCCCCCACTGGGCTGCAACTCTGTTCAGGACTTTAGGATACGGGTGCTGCCATCTTGCCTCGGAAGCATCACACTTACTGAGGATAGAGTGGGGTAAAGTGCAGGGGGTTGGGTTATAGCTGTGCTTTGCTCAGACAGAGCAGAGCTGGGGTCAGGAAAAGGTCAGCAATCCCAGAATGCAGAGCAGCACAGTCAGAAGGCAATTCCTGTTTGCAGGCTGCCTGATGTCCCATGAGCCGCCATCTTGAATGTTTAAAGGCTCATTACATGCAGTAGATGCAGGTAGGATTTTTAATATGAGCAATCTGTATGTACAGGGTGGGGGAAACATAAGGGACTTATTCAGAGTGAAGGACCATTTTAAAGTGGACCAACACCCAATGCTGATTGGCCTGGGAATCTGTAAGATTCCTAGGCCAATCAGCTCCCTGCCTGAATGAAACCCCCCCCCCCCCCCCCCCCCCAGGAGGCCTGCAAATCCTACCTGTTCCTCATTTCAACGGCGCATGCGCGGACCGCCGCCTCTCGCGCATCCCTCTAGCAGGGCCCGCACTGGCCGTTTGTGAATGGCGGGCGCGCTCCCTGTAAGAGGGACGCACGAGAGTCGGCGGCGGGTGCTCTCACCTTGTCCGACGGACCTCGCTTGTGGAGCGAGTCACGTGGGAGTGGGGTCAGGTGAGTTTTTGGGGCTTTCTGGCGGCCCCGCTGTGTGAAACCCCCCATCGGGGTGCCCTGCGGAAGTGGACTGACACCCAGGATAGTGAAAATCCTGGGTGTTGGTCCACTTTAACAAGTAAATTGTGGCTCAATTGGGTCGAGGTTAAAGACTAAACTTCAGACAAACACCCACTGAAAACTGCATCTGTCCACGAGTTCAAGACTTCAGGCAGTCATTGCCAACAAAGGGGTTTAAAGCAAAAATTAGAAATTAACATTTTTTCATTACTTTTGAGCCACTGAAATGAAGGGATTGTGTTTAACATGTGTAATGTACAGAACCAAAATTAGAAAAATGTCTGTCCAAATATTTATGAACCTAGCTGTACTTTTGTAGCGGCATAGCTTAGTATTACAGTTGAAAGCTGGGGTTCTCCCTGTACTAAGAGCCTTATACCCAGTCAACAATCAAATTCTAAGATGTGGAGGTCCATTGGATAAGCAGTGTATACCAGGAGTTTTTTCTTGCCATTATCGAACTTGGGAGGCAAAGGTCCAATAGAAATAACAATAACCTGTAAAGTTGGTGCAGCTTCCAAATTATAGGCTTCTCTTCCAACAGGGGAGCTAGAAACTGCTGTATGTGGCCAGAGCCTAAAGTGGATCTTCATCCTAAATAAGAGCTTATCTTGTATGTTTCCCCCACCCTGTACATACAGATTGCCCACATTAAAAATCATCCTACCTACACATATTAAGTTTAATCTTTTAACATCCAAGATGGTGGCCCATGGGGCCTCAGACTGCCTGTGGACAGGAAGTGTCCTGACTATGCTGCTCTGCATTCCGGGATTTGTCCTTTTCCTGAGCCCAGCTCTGCTCTCTGTGCAAACCACAGCTATAACCCCGCCCCTGTACTTTTAACCCCTCTCCTCAGTATGTGATACTTCTGAGGCAAGATGGCAGTGTCCATATCTTAGGGTCCTTGATAGCATTGAAGCCCAACAGGGGGAAATAATTAGGCGACTGAAAACTTAAAAATCTATTCCACACCATTTAAAAATATAATTTAATCTGGGAGTGGGGGGGTTAGGGTCCCTTCAGCCCCCAACCCTGTCTTCTGTAGGTCATCAGCTTAGGGGTTGGTAGGGCCTTTCCATCCTCTGGTCACTTCTAACCTGTTTCCAAGGAGCGGATTTATCCAAATTAAACTGTACAAGAACTATATGCCAGTACCTCTTTACCTGGTACTAGAAGAAACCAGTGTTGCTTTTACTGCAGTTTGCAAGTCCTTTTTATAAAGGCTGATTGGGACATCTTGCTTACTAGGAAGGAATTCGGTCTGGTGTCCTATTTTACTCCAGTCCCAAAGCAGGTGTATTAGTAGCAGCTACTTGTTTAATTTACTTCATAACCGATTTTGTTTCTGTATGTTTATCACCAGGTGTTAAATTGCAACCTTACTGTATATAGGTTTTGGTCCACCTGTGACCATGTCAAGATTTCTCACCACCTGTTCTATCCTCTACATTATAGATATGGCCCGAGGACATCAGAAAATTCAATCGCAACAGAAAAACGCAAAGAAGCAAGCGGAACAGAAGAAAAAACAAGGGCATGACCAGAAAGCCGCAGCTAAAGCTGCTCTAGTATACACCTGTTCTGTGTGCCGGGTAAGCCTTTAATCCACAGCTCTGATCTGGGACAGTCTTGTACTGCGATCGTTTATTCCCAGCCACTTGTAACCATGTGCTTTTTAGTAGTTTACGTCACTTAAACAGTGGAAATGCAAGCAGTGGCGTTCTGCTTCATTGCATGTGTTTTCTTATGGGTTGTCCTTCACCTAGTGCCTACATAAATAGCAAGGCTGGTATAGATGCAATCCATGATGCTTGCAGAGAACTAGCGTGGATGCTCCATGTGGGTCATTGCTTCATATCTCTCGCATAAGTGTACTCTAACGAGACATGATCCTGGCCTGCATGCTTGTTATGGGTCAGTGCTATTTACACTAGACTACTGCTACCAGACCCTATTTATCATTTAAAAGCAAAAACAAGCAGTCCCCAACCACTTGAAAGTGGCAGCTGCCATGGCAGCCAATCTGCAGCTGCTAAGAATGTGGAAGCTCAGACTCCAGCAGGAGAGAGGGCAGCCATGCCTGGTAAGTTAAAGTGGCACCCTCCCTGCCCGTGTGACTCTGGCCTGGCAGCTTGGTGGTGGCAGGGTTTATAAATTTTTACCCCCACCGAGGACACACCTGGAATTTGAGATCGCAGATTGGCTGATCTCAAGAATGCCAGTTGACATGACCTAGCCTGCATCCCCAGTTTCTCTGTAGTCTGGGAAGCGTGCCAGTCTCTAAATGGCTGGGCGTGCTTCAGGGAAACCAGGGGTGTGGCTGGCAGCAAGACTATTGTGAGAGCCAACAGTAAAGATTAGTTTACCAGTGATCCAGTAATTTCCCAATTGGGGTATACCAGTCCTTTATTCTTAGTGTACAGTACGTCCTGCTCCAGATAAGATTCATAACACATGGGAATTACTCCGCCAGATGGCGCTGGTCTGCAGGCAGCAAAATTGGCTCCTCCCGGCCCCTCAAATACCCAGGGACCTCCCACAAATCCCCAGATCTTCTCTGCAGTCTGGACTGCGAAGGACAAGAAGATGGCTCTCTTCTCACAGGTGAGCGGGGCTATTAGCCTGCAGCCCTGTAGGGCTATTCGCATCCGTTCCATTATTAATGTGCCTCCCAGCCTTGGCTGTGCTGGTCGGGTGATGGTAGGCAGGTGCTTAGGAGCGCTGCTCCACCGCAATCCCAACCAAAGGGTAGGCGGTTGCGTTTTTGGAACTGTCTGGCTATACCCCTTTGGAAAGAGTTATTCTGACTCAGGGGTCATGATGATTCTGGTTCTGACCCCTGGGCCCCAGCTGATACTGTTAAGCTGTTGGCTCAGATTTTTGAGGTTCTGTTTATCTCTCCCCTGGTTGTGGTCCCAAGGCAACGGGGAATTGTTTAATACTGCTAAGCCACGTTGCGAATTTCCTGAGCAAGCCCATTTTAATAACCTTGTGCTCAGGAAATGGGAGCGTCCCAGCAGGCTTCCCGGTGTACCTAGAGTTGGGATAAGAGGTATCCCTTTCCTGCTGATGTGGTGAAGTGTTGGCCATCCCCTCCTGAAGTGGATGCCCCGGTCCTAGGGTTATCTTAACACCTCTGTCATGCATTCCCCTGACTTTACTACGCTGCAGGATGCTGAGGACCAGCGCATTGATCAGCTGGCGTCCCATGCCTCTGCATGTGTGGGGACGGCGCTGTGCCCGGTCTGTGCCTCTGCCATTACGGCTGTGGCCATCAGGACCCTGCTCAGAAGTATCCTTGATGGTGCCCCTGATGTGTCTAGTGAGGAGTTTAATGCACTCTCTCGTTGTGATGTTTTTGTGACTTATGTCCTCTCTGCCTTGGATGATACCATTAGAATGTGTGGCGGAACCTCTGCTTTTGTGGTGGCTATACGCCGCTCGGTTTGGCTGCACCAGTGGGCTGCTGACAGCGCTGCCAAAAAAGCCCTCACTGGTTTTCGCTTCAAAGGACTACGCCTGTTTGGGGACCGCCTGGACCTGTTTGCTAAGGGAGGCAGGTTACCCCAGTGCAGGCGGCAGTCTCGGCCCTTTCGGGGTCAGGGCTCCTTTTCTTCCCCCTACCGTGGTGCCAGACAGGGGAGGGGGGTCTCCCTTACCGGGGCCTGAGGAGATTTCTGGGGTAGGGGCAGAGAATGTGGTCGCCCTGGCTCCTCCTGGGGCTCCAAGCTTTAAGTCTTCTCCCAAGCCCCCTCAGGCATGAAGGGTCGCCCTCACCCATCCGGGTGGGGGGGACGGCTTCAGCACTTTGCTCATGTCTGGAGGCTTCATGTCTCAGACCAGTGGATTCAGGAGGTAGTGTCCTCCGGTTACAAGATTTATCAGATCACGGTTTTCTCAGGACCTTGTCAGCTCAGGCTCTAGTGCTGGTGGTACAAAGCCTGTTGGAGCTGGGGGTCATCTGCCAGGTCTCTCTATGAGAAAGGGGCACGGGCCTCTATTCTAACCTTTTCACCTTCCCCAAAAGAGATGGGTCAGGCCCATCATGGACTTGAAGATCCTCAACAAATTTGTCAGGAGCAGGCGCTTTCGCATGGAAACTGTGCTCTGCCTTCATGACGTCTGTGGACTTCAAAGATGCTTACCTTCATATTCCTGTGTTTCCAGGTCAAAGGTTCCTCAGGTTCGTCCTGGAGGATCAGCACTACCAATTTGTGGCATTGCCCTTTGGTCTCCAGCTCCCAGAGTATTCACCAAGGTGCTGGCAGGAGTGATGTCTCTTCTCGGGTCTCGGGGCTTCCGCATGCTGCCCTACCTGGTCCACATTCTCATCACTTCCCAGTCCCTACATCAGGCAGAGTTGGATACTCAGCTGGTAGTGTCCACTCTGGAGTCATTTGGCTGGGTGATCAACGATCCCAAGTCTTCTGTCCCTCTCCTTGGTGACTCCCTTCCTGGGAATGAATCTGGATACAGTTCAGGCAATGATTTTTCTTCCTCAGCAGAAGGTGGAGTCTGATTGCGCAGGTTCAGTTCCTGAACTGGGAATGCAGCTGGTGGGCCTGATGGTGGCGTGTTTCGAGGCGGTCCCTTATGCTCAGTTCCACATGAGGCCTCTGCGACTCCACCTCTTGTCAGTATGGGACAAGGTTCCTGTGTCCCTGGACCAAGTCTTTGTGCTTTGCCCCCTGGTCAAGCGGTACCTCTTGTGGTGGCTGGACTCCAGGAACCTGTTGGGGGGGGGGGGGGGGCAGATCCCTTTCTGGCCCCCTCCTGGGAGACGGTCACCACGGATGCCAGTCTGATGGGTTGGGGGGGGGGGGGGGTTCTGGAAGTTCCTGCAGTTCCAAAGGCGGTGGGGGCCCTCAGGAGGCCCACACACCTATTAACATTCTGGAACTGCAGGCGATCAGGTTGGTTCTGAATCAGTTGACTCATCGCCTTCAGGGCCTGTCTGTTCAGGTACGCTCAGACAACCAGATGGCAGTTGCCTACATCAATAATATGTATATCAGCTGTGTACATTCTGGGGGTGGAGAATCTGCAGGCAGACTCTCTGAGCAGGGGGACCTGTCGCCTGGGAGAATGAAACACCCTGTCGCAGAGGGACCAATCTGTGTCACTGTTGGGGCCAACCAGATGTGGATCTGTTTGTGTCCCATCACAATCACAAGCTCCCGGCCTTTGTCTCCCTGTCCCAGGATCCTCTGGCCTTGGCCACGGATGCTCTAGCAATGTCATGGCAGGACTTTCAGCTCCTGTATGTCTTTCCTCCATTCCCCCTGTTGGGCAGGGTTCTGCGCAAGATGGCTCAGGAGGGGGTGCCAGCAATACTGGTGGCCCCCAGGTGGCCAAGAGTGTGGTTCGCAGACGTGGTGCAGCTAGCAGTAGATCAGTACGCTCTGCCCAGGGTGCCAGACCTGCTCACTCGGGGTCACTTACGCCATCCCAATTTACAAACTGGCTGCTGAAACCTCCATCTTGATGGAGAAGGGGCTGTCTGCCTCTGATACCATGATAAAGGCTAGAAAGAAGTCTTCTTCTTCAATTTACTATAGGGTTTGGCGTGCCTACATTGACTAGTGAGTCTAAGTCTCTTCCCTGTCGTGTGTTCTTTATTCCCAGGATCCTGGAGTTCCTGCAGCATGGGTTGGAGATGGGGCTCCAACTCTGTACTCTGAAGGGTCATGTCTCTGCCCTGGCTGTTTTCTTCCAGAAGTCCTTTGCCCAGCATTCTCTGATCAGGACTTTTTTCCAGGGGGTTACTCATGTGCGTCCCCCACGTAAGCCTATGTTGCCTGTTTGGGATTTGAACTTGGTCTTGTCTGCCTTGCAGGGTGCTCCCTTTGAACCTGTGCAGGAGGCTGCCCTGGCCATTCTTACTCTCAAGGTTGTCTTTTTGGTGGCTATCATCTGTTAGACGTGTTTCTGAGTTGGCGGCGCTTTCCATCCAGCCCCCCTACTTTGAGACACCAGGACAAGGTGGTGTTTTGCTTCAAGCCAGATTTTCTGCCTAAGGTAGTGTCTGCCTTTCATTTGAATCTTCCTTCCTTGTGCCCTAATCCTAGTAATCCTAAGGAGAGGGTCTTGCATTCTTTGGATGTGGTTAGGTGTCTACTATCTGGTGGCTACTGCACCT
Source organism: Gastrophryne carolinensis (assembly GCA_027917425.1). Lineage (NCBI taxonomy): Eukaryota > Metazoa > Chordata > Amphibia > Anura > Microhylidae > Gastrophryne > Gastrophryne carolinensis. Next base: position 388,665,248 of record CM051239.1, on the reverse strand, counting down.
TTCAGGAAAACTGATGCTTTTTGTGGTCCCTTCGTCTGGCATCTGCCAAGTCTACTATCAGCAAATGGATCAGTCAGGCTGTGATTCAGGCCTATTCTGCTAAGGGGAAGAATCCTCCCTTCCGCCTTACTGCTCATTCCACTCGTGCTATTGGTGCCTCTTGGGGTTTTCAGCAGCAGGCTTCTGTTGAACAAGTTTGCAAGGCCGCTACTTGGTCTTCTGTTCATACCTTTTCAAAGTTTTACAAGGTTGATGTTGGGGTCTGACCTGTCTGTTACCTTTGGGGATCCCACCCTACTTTATGGACACTGCTATTGTATGTCCCATGTGTTATGAATCTTATCTGGAGCAGGATGTACTGTATACTAAGAATAAATTCTGTGATTACTCACCTGTAGAATTGATATCGGTATACAGTACGTCCTGCTCAACCCCACCCTTGGTTTTGCATTATCCTGGATGGTGATTGTTATCATTGTTAGTTACCAGTTTGGTTCTGCTTTAATTCTACCGGCTTCTCGTTAACTGCTTTTCAATGCTGGGGATTTGTGGGAGGTCTCCGGGTATTTGAGAGGCCGGGAGGAGCCAATTTCGCTCTCTGCAGTCCAGCGCCATCTGGCGGAGTAATTCCCATGTGTTATGAATCTTATCTGGAGCAGGTCGTACTGTATACTCATAATATCAATTCTACAGGTGAGTAATAACAGAATTGTATTTTTGCTTTCACTAAAGCTGTTGGGTTTTCTTGCTGCCAGCCCAGGGGAATGGTGGCAAAGGGTTTTGTAGGTTCACTTCTGTCACTCTACAGGTCTGTAGTTAAAATACCTGTAACCTAGAAAAGGGTTAGTGTTCCTTAGCTCTTCTGGTCTGAGCACATTAGAAAGATAACGGCAGTTCCTCCAAAGGCAAACCTGGACACTTGTTAGTTTTGCATTCTTCAGCCTTGGGGCTGTATATTGGGCTGTAGCTTGCCAATTCTTAGCTGTGCAAAATGTAAGTACTTCCACGTTTATAAAGATATATATGATCGGTCACTAGAACGGCCTCACTGCAGTGTTAAGGTGCTTTTCTACAGAGGTGCTGGTGGTTGGCTTGTCACTCCTACTGTGGGGAGATTGTCTATTTCCTATATATGCCAGATTGCATGGAAATATGAAGTATGTGTTCTGCTGGCTTTGCTAAAAGTTGTTTATTTCTAGACACAAATGCCAGATCCCAAAACCTTCAAACAGCACTTTGAGAGCAAACATCCAAAGGTGCCACTTCCTCCAGAGCTGGTTGGTGTTGAGGCATAAAGAACCGGTAAGTAACTTTGTAAATAATCCTAGTAAGAAATTTTACTAATTCATGCAGTTATGCTGATAACATGCCAAGGCCAGCACTTGGCTGCTCAGTCTAAGCCCTGGGTTAAACCCCCTGGTGCACAGGGTTGAGTGGCTGGGACAGGAACTTGGTCCTCATTGTAAACAGAGCTATTTGCTGTATTGCATAGGCACGGCAAATGTCTGATTGTACAAGAACCCGCGCATGTTCTGGTGGAACAGGGAAAGTTGAGCTAATACAGTGATCTGGGGTTTCACAGCTGGCATCCTAATTCAGGAATGTCATCATTTTTAGATTCCAGGACTGGCTTCCCTAGGTTTATTCTAAGTATACAGCATGTCCTGTTCAAGAATATTCCTTACACTTGGATAATGCATCCACAAGATGGCGCTGGACTGCAGAAAACAGCTTGTGGCCCCTCCCAGCCCCATATAAGTCGGGGACCTCCCACAAATTCCCCAGTTTGTTTCTGCAGTCTGCGCTGAGAAGATAGAAGATGGCTCTCTTGGGGCGCAGGTGAGTGGGTTTATTGCCTGCAGCCCTGCAGGACTATTTCCACCTGTTCTGTCCCATTTACTGCCTCCCAGCCTCGGCTGATAAGGTTCGGGTGAAGGTAGGCGATTGAAGCACTATGGTGCTGAGGAGCTAGGCTCCTACCGCAGTCCCTGCTCTAACATGGTAGGCAGTTTAGGCTAATGGTGAGCCTTTTGGGATGCCCCCACTGCCTCATGGTTTTTGCCAGGTTATCCTGTGCAGTTAAACCTTATTCCCATTTCCCCCTCACTCCTCATTAGCCCCTGGGTGCTTTCTCCCTGGGAATTCTGTTATCCTCCCTCACTCTCCCTTCGGGAGATCTCTGGGGGGGGGGGTTGTCTAGTGGTTTAAGACTTTAGATATATTTGTACTTTATTAAAACAGGCCGCCGCGCGTTTGTACTGTGCTCCGTGGCTGGCAGCCTCATTTACCTCAGAGCTGCCAGGCTGCTACTGGCCGGTCGGATCACGTGGGCGCGCTTCGCGCTCTTCGGGGGGGGGTCAGGCTCTGTGGATGATGCTTTTTACTTCATATCTCCACGCCCCGACCCTCAAGGTTGGGAATGCCATTTTGTCTTCCTGTTGCTGCTGGCTCCTTGCAGTCTGAGTTCCCCTGTGGGGTGATTTTCAGTTCTTCTGCCTTATTCTCATGGGAATATTTGTCTTTCAGGTGGGGTAAAGCTTCGGTCCTGTGGTTTCTTCCAGCCCCTCTCCCCTCATTATCTCCCTTTTCCCTAACGGTTATTGGGGGCATCCCGGGTAGCACTTTAGCATTAACCCTTACTGGCCTACTGTGCCTTTCAAATCACCATATGGAGGCTTCTGGGGATAATGAGCCTGGGGTTGCTTCGGGACAAGCCCAGCTATGTGTTGCGTGTGGGGTATCCCCAGTTGGTGATTATGTTGGGGTATGTGTATCCTGCGCCCAGCAGGTACTTGCACTGCAGTCTGGGTTACCTGTTGCTGGGCCTGCGCCCCCTCGGGCTTCGCCTACCCCCACGCCTGCATCTGACCCCTGACGAGGAACATACCAGCGGGGAGTCTCAGCCTGATTTGGCTGCATGGGTGGCCAGCATTGAGAAACATATTGCTGGGTCTGCCTCAGGCTACTCGTGCTATTGGTGCCTCTTGGGCTTTTCAGCACCAAGCTTCTGTTGAACAAGTTTGCAAGGCCGCTACTTGTTTTTCAGTTCATACTTTTTCCAAGTTTTACAAGGTTGATGTTAGGGCCTCAGCTGATGCTGCTTTTGGTCGCAAAGTTCTGCAGGCGGCAGTGGTGTAAATTGTCACTTTTGGGGATCCCACCCTACATTACGGACACTGCTATTGGATGTCCCAAGTGTAAGGAATATTCTGGAACAGGACGTGCTGTATACTTAGAATAATACAATTCTGTGATTGCTCACCTGTAGAATTGGTATTATACGTATACAGCACGTCCTGTTCCATCCCACCCTTGTTAGCATTATTCTTAGTTACCTCCTGTATGGTGATGGTTATGTTGGTTTTTGAATTCTGGTTATTCTCCCGGCTTAACTGCTTGTCAATACTGGGGAATTTGTGGGAGGTCCCTGATTTATATAGGGCTGGGGGGGGCCACAAGCGGTTTTCTGCAGTCCAGTGCCATCTTGTGGATGTATTACCCAGGAGTAAGGAATATTCTGGAACAGGACGTGCTGTATACATATACCAATTCTACAGGTGAGTAATCACAGAATTTTATTTTTTCTGCTTCAAAAAGGACGAATTGACCTGAATATTAAGACTATTTAGGTCTAGCCAGACTGAGCGGAAATTATTGTTAGTATATCATGTTTAGAGAAGCCTGAACTACAGCAAAAAAGACTAATTATTAATATACCCTGGGATAGTAAGCAACATTGGACAAGATGGTTTTTTATTTTAAAAAAAGGAAAAACTGGGTGTGTTTAGGGTGAGGGGTAGAAGTACTGAGCGTCTGCTCTATGCCAGATAGCATCCTTATTGACCTAGACCTTAACCCATTGACCCCCCCCCCCCCGCCCCTGAATGGGTGGCCCAGGCACGCTCACAGCTAGAAACGGAGGGGATGCAGAGCCGAAGGGAGTTGAGTAAAATGGAGCCTGCCGGCTTAGCGGGGAGCTCGGCTATTGGTGCGCTGTGTTTTGAGTGCATCGTGGGAAGGCTAATTACAGGAAACCAGGGGTGGATACACATAGCAGGAGCCAAAGGATGTAAACCAGGCAAAGGGCTCTTATTGGAAGAAAACCCAACCATTCACCATTGGACTGAGTAGTTTTACAGGGGGGGGGGGTTTCACACAGCTGAATCGGGATGCTCCAGGGGCATGGGACATAACCTGGGAACGTCAAATTCCTGTGTTTTGTTCCACCTCTATCTTGTCTCATAAAAAAAAGTAATAACTGAATTTGTGTTTGGGGCATTTAATGTACATTTATGTTGTCCTTTTGTCTTTTAGGGATTTCCAATATGGGACAGACTGTTCTCCGATGGCTTATCAGAAAAGGGGCTCTAGTAACATGTTTTTATGCCATTTCCTTAAAAAGGATACCTACAGGGACTGCTAAATGTACAGTTATTTGCTAATTTGTAAATCTCAAGCCAAGCAACTCAAATTTTTACAGTTGTAATTATATTATTTTGATCCATAATGTGTATAATTTGTTCAATAAAAGTAATACCTTGATTTTATACAAGTTGTTTTACCTATAATGCATGCCCTATCCAGCCAGTAGAGGCCTTGTAGATTTACCAGCTTACAATTAAAAAGATCTATTTATAAAATCATCCCTTAATTTTATTTTTCCTAAAAGTTGTTTGGTAAATGAAGCCATTCAGGCCCAGACCACCATTGGTCTAGAGCAGTTGGACTTGGCCAGGTTGCAGATCTGTACTTTGATTTGCTGCTATATTTCACCCAGCCTGGTTTGCTTTAGAAGTTAAACTGTTCCAAAAGGTGGTTGTGTTTATATTTTATATGGTTTTAGGTGCAGCCAACCCATTCACACCACCCAAGTGGTACTTGATGTTTTTAGAGGGGGGGTGAGAAAATTGGTGGACTGGCCCACACGTGATCTGTTCCATTCTATCCCTCACTACTTTAAATGGTAAAGTTTAGGATTTACACTCTGTAGCGATGGCTTGGTTAACCTTGGGAAATTGCCTCCAAATATAGCCTTCAGTCGAGCATACCTTAAACATGAGCCACTCACACTGTAGCAAAACGGATAGGAGAATCATGGAAACCAAATGCTGATAAGCAAATCAGATATGGAGGCACAATCCGAACACATCTTTAGTTTACTTTCCAAAAGAGGAAAATAAGGCAGAACACAAACATGCCAAAAATATTCCTTTAAACCGGACTTTCACCCTGAATAAGAGCCTATCTTGTATTTATTCTAAGTATGTCACACACCCCGCTTCAAGATATCCATAACATGTGGGTAATACCGACCTGAAGAGGGCGTTCTGCAGAGATGATAGTAAAAAAGCCCCTCCCAGATCCATAAATACCTGGGACCTCCCACTCATTACCCAGTTTTCCATCTCTGCAGACGGCGAGCAAGTCAGAAGATGATGTCCCCTCCTTGCACAGGGGGATTTCAGGTAGCCGGGATCACTCCCGGCCCGTTATTTATTATTTCCGCTCGGACCCCCTTTTTCCCTTTAGATCACATGCCTCCCAGTCTCGGCTGCGGGTCTGGGTGAGGGTATTTTTAGCACCTCTGGTGCTTAGGAGCAGAGCTCCACCGTGAGACCCTACATAAGAGGGTAGGCGGTTACACCGGGTAGGTGACCCCGGTTTGGGATGCCCCGTCCCCTGACACTTATCCCTGGGTGGCCCTTCCCAGTTCCCCCTTTTTACCAGTCCTATTACTCCGCTAGAGGACAGAACGCCCTCCTCGGGTTGGGGGTCACTCTATTAGGCTAGGTGTCTGTTCCTTATTGATGTGTGTGTTTTTACCTTTCTCGGGCGCCGCCATTGCCGCCGGGGCGCCAGTTTTCCTCTCATGATTGTGAGGAGAGCTGTCTCCTCACGTACTGTTAGCGGGGGGCTGGGCCGTTGGCGCAATGCCGCGGCTCACACCCCCCCCCCCCCCCCCCCCCCTTAGGCTCTGCACTTTCAGACCGTTGCGGGGAGCGGGGCGGGTGTTCCGCAGCATCCCGTCCGGATGCTGCGGCCCGCAGACGCTCCTCATTTCTACCTTAACCGGCACCGCGGGACGTCCGCGGCGCCAGTCTCTGTGCTCGGCACTGAGGGGAGCTTCTCCCCTCATGCTCACTACGTATGGGGGTGGGGCCGGGCTTTCGGCGCGTCGCCGTGGCCCGCCCCCCTCTGCTGCCGGCACCGCTGCAGAGCTTGTCGCTCCGTGACTGGATGCAGACTGGGGGCGGTTCCTCGTATTCGCGCTGACCACGCCCCTTTCTTGGCCTGTCTTCTCCCTCAGGACGGTGTGACTACATAGCACTCCGGCTACCAACGGCACTGTGAGTGGCCCTGTGGGCCCCTGTTTTTCTTCTGTTCTTAGTCTTTCTATGGCACATACTTATTGGGTTTATTTGTGTTTTTCAGGTTGGATCATCAGTGGTATTTAGGGGGTTTCTCCCGGTCCTAGATCCCTGGGTTCAATCTTACTGGTCATAAATCCTCCCACTCGGGACATTAAAGGGGCATCCCGGGTTGCTTACTGGTGTAATTCCCTTGAGCGACTACTCAAAGTTCACCTTATGGAGGCATCCCCGGATACTGGGCTCGGGGCCCCTTCAGGGCAACCCCGGAAGTGTATGTTGTGTGGGGTATCCATTACTGGGGACGATGTACTACTGTGTATACCTTGTGCACAGCAAACTATTACGCGGCAGTCCGAACCCCAGGCTTCTGGGTCAGCACCGCCGGTCGCTTCATCTACCCCTCCCACCTTGATACGCACCTCGTGTGACGTTGTCATGGGCAGGGAGCTACAATCTGAGATGTGTGCCAGATTGGCCAACCTTGAGAAAATTCTCTCCAGTTCGGTCGCCCGTAAGGCTCCGGCTAAGAGAAAGCATTTGTCGCCGGCTTCGCCGGTGGATGACCTTGATGATGTTAATAATCTGGATTGGTCTGATTATTCCCCGCTAGAGGAAGGGGAGGTTTATGAGGATTCTGATAATTCAGACGATGAGCAGTTTATTGGCGCTGATGCTGAGCTTGGGGAGATCCTCAGATACTCCTAACGCTCTGGCTCAGATGTTTGAGGTTCTGAATATTTCCCCTCCCCCGCCACAGCAGAAGGGTGAGTTGTTTGAGGAATCCAGGCCGCGCTTGGAGTTTCCTACTGAAAGACACTGACAAAATTATTGCTAAGGAATGGGATAGGCTGGCTCGGCTCCCTGGCATTCCTCAGGGGTGGGATAAGAAATATCCCTTTCCCTCGGATGCGGTTAAGCGCTGGGCATCCCCCCCCCCCCCCGAGGTGGACGCACCGGTTTTGGGGTTGTCCAACACCTGTTTTCAATTCTCCTGATTGTTCCACCCTCAAGGATGGGGAGGATAAACGCATTGACCAGATGGCTTGTCATGGTTTTGCTAGCGTTGGGTCAGCCATGCGGTGCTAATGGTGTTGGCTGCCAGGTCCGTGGTTAGGGATCTGTTGACTTCTTCCGGACTTCGTCCTGGTAGTGACGAGTTCCTTGGCCTTAAACGGTGTGAGTTGTTATCTTTTGTGTTAGCCGCCTTGGATGACACCTTGATGATGTGTGGTAGGACGTCGGCTCTGCTGGTGACTATTCGGCGGTCGGTGTGGTTGCGCCAGTGGGCGGCCGATTTTATGTCCAAAAAGTCACTGACGGCTCTACCTTTTGTTGGATTACGTCTCTTTGGAGAAAAATTGGACTCTGTCACCAAGGGTGGTAGGTTACCTCAACGCAAGAAACAACGCCGTCCCTTTCGGGGGGCGTCTTCTTTTACCCCCTCCTTTTGTGGGGCCAGATCTGGCAGGGGATTTGCCTTTCCCTCTTCCAGAGGAGATTCCGGGAACAGGGGCAGAGGACGTGCCCGTCCAGGATACAGTTGGGGCTCTAAGCCCAAACCGGCTGCTAAGCCAGCTCAGCAATGAGGGGGCGCCCTCACCCATGCGGGTGGGGGGACGGCTGCGACACTTCTCCCAGATCAGGAGGTCTCGGACAGTGTCTTCCGGTTACAAGTTGGAGTTCGAGCTCTGCCCCCCTTCCAGATTTTTCAGGTCTCGGATGCCTTCGGAGCCTCTGGCGGCGCAGGGGCTCCTGGTGGCAGTAGAGAGTCTTCTGGACATGGCTGTCATTTGCCCAGTGCCCCCTCAGACCAGGGCAGGGGTTTTTACTCCAATCTGTTCACAGTACCCAAGAAGGACGGATCGGTCCGACCCATCTTGGATCTGAAGTTTCTCAACAGGTTCATCCGGCCGCGGAAATTCCGCATGGAAACGCTGCGTTCGGCTATCCACTCTCTTCGTCAGGGAGACTTTCTGACATCCATAGACATCAAGGACGCTTACCTACACGTTCCGATTTTTCCAGCACACCAGAGGTTTCTCAGTTTCGTGGTGGAGGATCAGCATTTTCAGTTTGTGGCACTCCCTTTCGGTCTCACCTCGGCTCCTTGGGTGTTCACCAAGGTGCTGGCGGGGGTGATGGCTCTGCTCAGGGTTCAGGGTATCCGCATTGTGCCCTATTTGGACGATCTTCTGATTATGGCCTCTTCCTTCAACCAAGCGGAAGTGGACACCAGAGTGGTGGTGTCCACTCTGGAGAGGTTCGGTTGGGTGATCAACCACACCAAGTCTTCTCTTTCTCCATCCAGAGTAGTGACCTTTCTGGGAATGTCTCTGGACACTTCGCAGGCCAGGGTGTTTCTGCCCCAGGCCAAGATTCTTTTGATTCAGGAGTTGGTTCGGCTTCTCTTGTCGGCCCCTCGTCCGGCCATCCGGCTAGGGATGAGGCTGGTGGGGTTAATGGTGGCCTCATTCGAGGCAGTTCCCTTTGCGCAGTTTCACACAAGGACACTCCAGCTTCATCTGTTGAAGGTTTGGGACAAGTCTCCGCTATCGTTGGACCAGTCCTTCCAGATGACCCCCCGAGTCCGTCGATCTCTGCAATGGTGGCTGGGGTCTGCCAATCTGTTGAAGGGCAGATCCTTTCTGGCGCCGTGTTGGGAGACAGTCACCACAGATGCCAGTTTGTCAGGTTGGGGGGGTGTTTGGAAGGACCTTGGAAGGACCTTCAGTTTCAGGGTCTGGGGCCCGCAGGAGGCTCACGAGCCCATCAATGTTCTGGAATTGAGAGCCATCAGGTTGGTTCTGTTTCGCTTGACTCATCAGTTGCAGGGCCTGCCTGTTCAGGTTCGGTCGGACAACCGGACGGCGGTTGCTTACATCAATCACCAGGGAGGGACTCGCAGCAGGAGTGCCCTCAGGGAAGTATCTTTGATTCTGGATTGGGCGGAGAGCCACGTCCGTGTCTCTCAGCGGTCTACATTCCGGGAGTGGAGAACATGGAGGCGGACTTTCTGAGCAGGTCCTCCTCTCGCCAGGGGGAGTGGTCTCTCAGTCCCCAGGTGTTTCGTTTGATTTGCCTCAGGTGGGGGTTCCCGGCGGTGGACTTCTTTGCCTCTCGTCACAATCACAAACTTCCGGTATTTGTGTCTCTCTCGCAGGATCCACTGGCTCTGGCAGTGGATGCCATGTCTCTGAACTGGAGGGATCTGGGGTTTCTTTACCTGTTCCCTCCGTTTCCAATGGTAGCCAGAGTGGTGCGCAAGCTGGCCCTGGAGGGCGCGTCGGCGATTCTGGTGGCTCCAAGGTGGCCAAGGCAGGTTTGGTTCGCAGACCTGGTAAGACTGGCAGAGGATCAGTTCGTTCTGCCTCTACTGCCGGACCTGCTCACCCAGGGTCGGCTACGCTATCCCAATTTACCTTCACTGGCTTTGACGGCGTGGCTGCTGAAACCGCCATCTTGAAGGAAGAAGGTCTTTCTGACGCGGTGATTCAGACTCTTATTAGCGCCAGGAAGCGGTCTTCCTCTACTATTTACTATAGGACCTGGAGGTCCTATATTGACTGGTGTGAAAGTAGGTCTTTCTCTTGTCGGGAGTTCTCCATTTCCAGAATCCTGGAGTTTCTTCAACATGGTCTGGATCTGGGGCTCCAACTTAGTACCTTGAAGGGGCAGGTTTCTGCCCTGGCGGTGTTCTTTCAAAGGTCCTTTTCACTTCATCCCTTGGTCAAGACCTTTTTCCAAGGAGTTACGCATGTACGGCCTCCTAGGAAGCCCTTGGTTCCAGTTTGGGATTTGAACCTGGTTCTTTCTGCTCTTCAGGGTCCCCCGTTTGAGCCCTTGAATGAGGTTGCTTTGTCTTCACTTACTCAAAAGGTGGCCTTTTTGGTGGCTATCACTTCGGTTAGGCGTGTTTCTGAGTTGGCAGCTTTGTCCATTAAAGCTCCGTATTTCGAAAGGCATCAGGACAAGGTGGTCTTTCGTTTCAAGCCGGACTTTCTTCCTAAGGTGGTCTCTGCCTTTCATCTGAATCAGGACATTGTTCTGCCTTCTCTATGTCCTAATCCTAGCAACGACAAGGAAAGGGCGCTGCATTCCTTGGATGTAGTTAGCGTTGTGAAATACTATCTGGTGGTTACGTCTTCCTTTCGTAAGACTGATGCTTTTTTTGTGGTGCCCTTTGGGCCTAGGAAAGGTTTGGCTCCTGCCAAGTCTTCCATTAGTAAATGGATTCGTCAGGCCATTATTGGGGCTTATTCTGCCAAGAGGAGGAGTCCCCCTTTTCGTGTTTCTGCCCATTCTACTCGTGCGGTTGGAGCATCCTGGGCTTTTCAGCACCAGGCCTCGGTTGAGCAAGTTTGCAAGGCCGCTACTTGGTCCTCTGTTCACACTTTTTCCAAGTTTTACAAGGTTGATGTTCGGGCCTCAGCGGATGCTGTTTTTGGCCGCAAAGTACTGCAAGCTGTTGTGGTTTAAGTTGTGCATTGTTGCCTTGTTTTGGATCCCCGCCCTTTTATGGACACTGCTATTGGATGTCCCACATGTTATGGATATCTTGAAGCGGGGTGTGTGACATACTTAGAAGAATACCATTTTGTGAAATACTCACCTGTAAAATGGGTATTATAAGTATGTCACACACCCCGCTTCACCCGCCCTTCTTGTATTCTGGATCCTTTATATTGTGAACTTTGTGTTGTTATGATTTATATTTGCCTCTTCCTGGTCCCTTACATTACTGCTTCTATATACTGGGTAATGAGTGGGAGGTCCCAGGTATTTATGGATCTGGGAGGGGCTTTCTTTTTACTATCATCTCTGCAGAACGCCCTCTTCAGGTCGGTATTACCCACATGTTATGGATATCTTGAAGCGGGGTGTGTGACATACTTATAATACCCATTTTACAGGTGAGTATTTCACAAAATGGTATTTTTTTTTCCCCTGCCCTGTACATACAGATTGCCCACATTAAAAATCATCCTACCTGAATTTACTGAGCCTTTAAACATCCAAGATGGTGGCCCACTGTGTCTCAGGCTGCCGGCTGCCAGGAAGTGTCTTCCGACTATGCCGTTCTGCATTGTGGGATTGTTGTCCTTTTCCTGACTGCAGTTCTGCTCTGTCTGAAGCTAGAACCCTGCTCTCCTTAGTATGTGTTGCTTCTGAGGCAAGATGGGGGGGGCGTATCCTAGTCCTGAACAGAGTTGAAGCCCAGCGGGGGAAAGAATAAGTAAGCAACTAGAAACTCCAGATACTGAAGAATAGATAAGGATTTGGGCTTATTAAATGAGACTGAAGGTCCAGTTTAAGCCCCCCTCCCTCACAATCATGTGCTGGGAGCAATTAGAGCCTATTGAAGAGTACCAAAAGAACCCGTAATGCATTTTTTTTTTTATATAACCTTCCATAGGTTGTAGTTGGTCCACTTTAACCCTTCTAGCGCCGGCTACATGAGACTCGCGTAGCTGACTTTAAACCCGCGCATTAAAAAAAATATAAAAGTAAAATACTCACCTGACCCCCTCGTTGGATCCTGCCGGGTCTCCTCTTTAATTTGCCATCCGATCCCCCGCTTCGGCAGCAAAAAATAAAAAAAAATGTAAAATGAATTTACTTACCTGCAGTCGTGCTGCCTCCCTCCGGGTCTCCTCTTCACTGGGGGGCCTTTCCAATCGCCCCCCCCCCCCCAACTCTTCAGCTTCAGGGGAGAGCCTGAAAGGGCAGCCATCTTGCCTTTGGGGGTGGGGCTTATGACGTCACTCACCAGGTGTTGTCCAGGCTCCCTGCTGCTGGTCTTTCAGATGCGATCATGCTGGCCACAGGAGCAGAGGGGCAGGTGATCAGATTATCTGAAGCCAGCATGATCACATCGAGGGACAAAGGAGCTGACGATCGGAGGCAAGTAAAGTTTAAATTTTTTCTTATGTGTCTGTTTTCTTAATGTTAACCCTTTGTGAACTGTACCAGTTCATAAGGCTGGGAGCTGGGAAGTCACCTGCAACTAGCGGGTGACTTGCCATTAACCCCCGCACCCCCAATTACCTGCCTCCCCAAAGCCTGGGGGGGCAGAAGAGCCCGGGCCCACACAGGCTATGTGGGCTTGTAGGCTGCAGGGTGAGGGGGCCACAAAAGCTGGCCCCTCAACTCTGTTCCTACAAGCCCCCATAGCTGGTCCCGGGCTGGTTATGACGGGTAATGGAAGACCCTACATCTTTATTCTAAGCATACAGTACGTCCTGCTCCATATATAGTAATTACACGTGGGTAATCCTCCGCCAGAGGGCGCTGTTCACTGCAGACATGCAAAGAACAGGCTCCTCCCGGCCCTTCATATACCCAGGGACCTCCCACAAATCCCCAGATTTCTCTGCAGTGCTGATTGCGAAGACATGAAGTATCACACTCTCGCAGGTGAGCGGGGCTTTTACAGCCTGCGGCCCTGCAGGACTATTACCACCCGTCCTCTTCGATAAAGATGTGCCTCCCTGGGCTGCGCTGGCCGGGTGAAGGTAGGCAGCACCATGTGTGCTCACGGAGCTACGCTCCACCGCAGTCCCCCACCATAGGGTAGGCGGTTTAGGCCGATGGTGAGCCTCCAATAGAAGCCCCTCCCGCATTATTGCCCCGTGCCCCTTGTAGCGATGAACCCTGGGTGCAGGGTCGCCTTCTCCCTTGCTTCCTCCCTTAGTTAGCTCGGAGGAAAAGAAAGGGGGGGGGGTATGTGTGTGGCGGTCTCAGCGTTGTTATACACGTTTATGGCCGTTCGTTCTTTTAACTTGGCTGTCAGAGCCGCGCTCCTTGATCCACATAACACCTTGTCAGGTTGCGTGTTTGTCTTTGTCATTTACAAGAAGTGTGCGGCCCGGGCGGCAGCATCACTCTCTAGTTTTGAGAGCAATCTCCTTAACTACACTCTGTATGTGTGTCCTATCCACTGCTTGTCTTTGACGTTACGCTGGTTAGAGCTTCGTGCTCTTTGGGGGAGGCGGGGACTTGGCATGATGCGCCCCACGTCACGGCCAGATCAGGCCTGCCCCTCGAGGTTCGCTTGGTGCCATTTTGACTGTCTTCGCGCGCGTGGTTGTGATCCGCCTCCTCCCTTGGTCATGTAGGTGCCCTCCTGGGCGTTTTTTGTTCCTATGATCTTTCTTTCAGCTGCGCATGGCTCTGACACCCCCCCCCCCCCCCCCTCTTGTCCTCTTTATGTCTTTCAGACATATATTATAGCGGGTTCACATAAAAATTCTCCCACATTCCTAGCGGGTCTTGGGGCATCCAGGGTTGCCTAGTGCATAAATCCCTGCGGGCATATTGCTCAGTTAATCACCATATGGAGGCATCTCAGAATTATGTACCCGGGGTCCCTCGGGGACAAGACCGGCTGTGTACAGTGTGTGGTCAGCCCCATGCTGATGCTGACAGAGCACGGGTCTGCGGACCGTGTGCTGAACAGGCACTGGCCCTGCAATCAGGTTTGCCAGTGGCTGCACCTCGCTTCAATACACCTGTCTCCCCGTGCTTAAATCTCACTCCTGATGAGTCGCACTCGAGCGGGGATGACCAAGTCGTGCCGCGCAGGCTGCCTACGGCTGAGCAGGTGCTATCTAGTTTGGCGGAGCGCTTGGGCCCTGGAAAGAAGCGGTCCCTGACACCTCCTGGTTCTCCGGTTCCTGATGAATCTGCTGCTATGCAGGACCTTGATCCTTCTGATGAAGGTGAGCTATTCTCAGATTCGGGCTCCTCGGACGAGATGCCTTGGAGCCGTGATGATTCTGGCCCCGGGGCCTGTGTGACACTGATGAACTACTTATAAAGATCTTTGAGGTTTTGTCAATCTCTCCTCCTGGAGAGGCTCCCAAGCATAAGAGGGAGAGTTTCCATACAGCGACACCGCGCTTGGAATTTCTAGAACAGGAGCATTTCCAGGCTCTTATATCCAAAGAATGGGAATCGCCTTGTAAACTTAAAGGGGTTCCAGGGGTCTGGGATTGGAAGTACCCTTTTCCCCCTGATGTGGTTAACTTCTGGTCAGCACCTCCTGTGGTGGTTGCACAGATTATAGGGGTTACTAACCCCCCCTTCATGACAGCATCCCGAAGGGTATGGTAATAAGGAGCAGAGGACCGGCACATTGACAGGCTGGCTTCCCACGCCTTTTCGTGTGCAGGGACGGCTCTGCGCCCGGTCTGTGCCGCGGCCATCACCCTCATTAGAAAGCTACTTGATCACCAACCTGAGGATCTCCCCTGGGAGGTCTTTAATGCACTCTCCGATTGTGATGTGTTTGTGAGGTTTATCCTCTCAGCGCTGGACGACACCATTAAGATGTGTGTTAGAACCTCTACCCTTGTGGTAGCTATTCACCGCCTGGTCTGGCTGCGACAGTGGGGAGCAGACGATGATACAAAAAAGATCTCACTGGCCTTCTCTTCAGAGGACGGCACCTATTTGGACCTTTTTGGAAAAAAGGGTAAGGCACCCCTACGCAGAAGGCTGTCCCAGCCTCCTAGGGGCAGGGACACCCCTCTCCCTCCCTACGTTAGTGTCAAACACCAACCTGAGGTGTGCTTCCAACTTTTCGGCGTATATTGCCACTCCAAGGTGGGCAGGCAACGCCCTGGGCCCTCTGGCAGGACTAAGTCCAAATCTGCCAAGACCTCCCAAGCATGAAGGGACGCCCTCGCCCTTCTGGGCGAGGGGACTGCCGCAGCACCTGGCTCCTATCTGGGAGCGTCTCGCCTCCTTCTGTTGATTCCAGGAGTTAGTTCCCCTGGATACAGGAAAGAGTTTGCTGGGCGGTCTCTTTCCGAGGTTGTCAGGGTGATTCTAGTCCCTGTTTTCTCGGCAGGAGTTGGTGCAGACCGTACTCGGCCTGCAGGGTCTGGGCTTGCTTGCAGGTTGCCCTTAACAGGCTGGGGCGATGGCCCCTACCTTAACATTTCCTCTCTCCCTCAAAAGGATGAGGCAGTCTGGGCCATGTTGGCCTATTTTAGGCTTGGCAATTCTACACTCGCAGGTGGTCCCTGCATGCTATCTCTGTGTTGAGACGCAGGTGCTGGTGCAAAGGGGGGGGGAGTTTCCTCTGTTTTCTGGACACCGAGACCTTTATAGGTCAGTGTTGAAGGAACAACCCTGCGAATTGGGGCCTTGTTTTTGGCCTCTCTTCTGCTCCCAGGCTGTTCGCCAAGGCGCGGATGGGGGTGATGTCTCTGACATGCCTGTGGGACGTCCGCACTAGGACCTACCGGATCGTCCTTCTTTACGTCGCAATATCTACGTCAGACCGAGTGGGTTAGTCGGTCGGTGTTGTCCTCTGGGAATTATTTGGATGGGTGCTCAGTCACCTGAATCCCTCATTGTCCCTTATTCGCTATCTCCATTCCTTGGATTTGGTTCAGGCTT
Organism: Gastrophryne carolinensis; assembly: GCA_027917425.1. Classification (NCBI taxonomy): domain Eukaryota; kingdom Metazoa; phylum Chordata; class Amphibia; order Anura; family Microhylidae; genus Gastrophryne; species Gastrophryne carolinensis. The sequence continues at coordinate 388,649,472 of CM051239.1, read as the reverse complement.
GAACCTTCTTCCTTGGCAATATGTGGACTCCTGGTTACGTGGGCTCTGTCCCTCTTTGCTGTCACTTTACTTTCACCAGGCAGGATTGCAGCTGGTGGGCGCGTTGGTGGCGAATCAGATGTTGTCCCTTATATTCAGAGCCCTTGGGCTCGGCACAGTAGGTTATTAATCCTGGATGGGGTTCCAGCACCCCTGGAGCTAGGTCTGTGCTCATTCCCCCTTGGTACGGTGGTTCCTCTTGAGCTGGTCCAACTCAAGGAACCTGTCAGGGGGCACCCCTTCCTTTTCTTGCATTTTCCTGTAGATGGTCACCTTGGAAGTACCAAGTCTCGCAGGTTGACAGGGGGGGGGGGATTTTCTTCTAAAATCTCCCGCGGTTCCTAGGTAAGGGCCCTTAGAGGGTCCATTTTCCTGCTGCTTTTGTTAAGACAGTGAGCCTTCAGTTGGCTCTATCTTGCTGGACTACTCCTCTTCAGGACCAGTCTATTTGGGGACTCTTGGCCTGTCGGAGGACAGTGGCCTGTATTTATTATCAGTCTGGAACTTGGAGCAGGATGATTCTCCTGGAAGGTTTTCTGATCCTGATCTAGGTGGGGGTCAACATTCCCTGCACCTCAGTGGTATTCGCTCCAATAGATGTCTGTCAGTGGCAGGTTGTGCCCTCCTGGTATCCCTCTGAGAGCCAACTAGGGTGGCTCTGTTGGGCCCCGTTAATATCACAGGGGCTCTGCCCTCATTTTTACTGCCCCAGAATGTTCTGACTCTGTTTATGGGGGCTTAGTAATTTTATGTCTGGACATTCTATTCTGTTTTTTTCTTCTTTCACCCTGCTAGGCGGGGTTCTGCGCAAGATTGCGCTGATAAGGGGGGACCCGTGATACTGATGGCCCCTGGGTGGCCTAGTGAACTGTGGTCACCGTGTGAACTGGGGACCTGTACACTCTCTCGGGAGTGCGGTTCTGCCCTGTTCAGGCTCCTTATGTCGCCCCTATCTACAGGCTCTAGTCTGATGGCTTGACAGTTGATTCATTCACCCTTTTGGAGATGGGTTTATTCTTGGTGTGCCACACACCCCGCTTCACCTTTAGATATTCATCCATTATTGGGTTAATCCACCGCAGGTGACGTAGTGCAGAGAGGAAGTCTTGTAACGAGCCCCCTTCCAGCCTATATATACCTGGTACCTCCCTTCAATCACCAGTATTTTTCTCTCTGCTTGCTGACAAGTCAGAAGATGGAAGTCTCCTGCTTACAGGTAGGCCGGGGTATTCTTACCCCGCCACCCCCCTTTTTTGGTCTATTTCTGCCCGGTTTGAGTTTGTATACCTTTATGGTGGAATGGAAGCCTCCCAGCCTAGGCTGCTCACCGGGCAAATGGTAGATGGCACTTTAAGTGCCTAGGAGCTTATCTCCTACCGCGCGACCTCATGCGTGGGGCAATGCGGCGATCCGGCATGGTGATCCGGAAATGGGATGCCCCTGTCCCGAGGGTCCCCTTAGCCCCTTACTCTCCCGTTACGGTCCCTTCTCCCTTCACTATGGGGGGGGGGGTATAGAGGGTTGTGTATTATGTATAGTGTTTCACTGTATTGCTGTCTTTTACATGTGTGTGTTCACTTTGTGCACATTAACAGACTGCGCAGCATGGTGCGCTTTGTCTGTTATGCTGGAGCTCCGGGTAGATCCTCCAAAAAAAAAAAAAAAAAATGTGTGTTTCAACAGTGGCCAGAGTGTTGGTCAGCTTTATGGGGGCGGGGCAGCGGACCGCGCTCAGCAGTTGGGCTTGCCGCCTTAGTCTGCGGCCCCTCCCGCCTCCCCCCTTCCCCGTTGTCTCAGTGCGGCAGCCTGGTGGCTGTGCTTATGCTCTCCCCCCCTCCTCCGCCGCCTGGCTGTGCGTGATCCAGCGCAACTGGTGGCAATCTCTCAATGAATTGGCGCACATGAGGACGCTTCTGACCGGGTTGTAGGGGGCGGCTCCCTGTGACTTCCTCCCTGTCTCTGATAAGAGAAGTCACGTGGGGTGGGGCGCGCGCTGCAGCACACTTGTATCTTGCTGCTGCGGCTGCTGCTACATTGTCCCTCCGGTCCTGCGTTGGCCTGTCAGGTAAGCAGCCCCGCTTTGGCGGGGCCGAGAGTGAGATTTCTTTTTTGTCCTTATTTCTTATGGAGAAAAAAGGGGGATATTTGGGGAAGCGTTTAAAGAGGCACTCTTATCATTTATATATGATGCATAAGACATGCTGCATGTGTTACACTTATATGGGGATCTGATGGTTTGTTTCTTTCCTTTCAGATCCTGGGATCCCTGATTATAGCGGCCCTCCGGCTCTATGTTGCCTGGCTAGTCTTTCTTTTTTAGAAAAGAAAAAGGGGGATATTTTTTATATATAAAGTTTACACATTTAATATATATATTCTTAGATATATATATATATATATATATATATATATTTATATTTACTAAGGGGGACCTTTTTCTTGAAAAAAAAAAAAAAACCCTCCCTTCCGGGACATTTTTTGATAAAGGGGCATCCCGGGTTGGCTTATGCCTTAAAAATCCCAGTATTTGCGATACCATAAATCACCAATATGGAGGCTTCCCTGACTACCGGAAACGAGTCGTCCAGGGGGTGTGTAAAATGTGGGGCTGCGCTCCCGGCTGATGATGTCTTTATTTGCATTCCTTGTGCAAAGCAGAGTATTGCGCGTCAGTCTGTTGATCCGGCTGCTGGCCCGTTGCAACTTCCATCATCTCCTGCCTCTCCCTCCCTGTTCCGGACCCCGCATGACACCGTCAAAAGTGGGGATTCGCAATCCGAGGTGGCGGCAAAGTTGGCCAGCCTTCGGAAAGTATTGCCCGTTAAGGCAGGGTTGAAGGCCCCTGCAAAACGGAAGCGCCTGACTCCAGTATCTTCGGCTCCACAGGACGAATTATGTGAGCCTGTGGAATGGTCCGAGGGCTCCCCGGATGAGGAAGAATTCCTCTTGGAGTCAGATGAGCGGCAGATCAGCTTGAGGCTGATGCGACTGGCGATTGGTCGGCGGGGGTTGCCCTTGACACCCCCTCCATTTTGGCTCAAATGTTTGAAATTTTGAATTTAGATCCGCCTGAGGCTGTCACCCTGCCAAGGGGCCAGTTGTTTAAAGAGCCTCAGCCGCATTTGGTTTTTCCCAGACAACACCACTTTGAAAGGGTGGTCCTTAAGGAATGGGAACATCCCACGCGGTTATCTGGGATCCCTCCCAGGTGGGAAAAGCGTTATCCCTTTCCGCCAGAATTGGTGAAGCTTTGGTCCATTCCTCCTGAAGTCGATACCCCTGTGCTAGGGCTCTCTAGCACCGCTATGGTACATTGAAAGGGCAAGTTTCTGCCTTATCTATCTTTTTTCAGAAGCGTGTTGCGCTTAAACCTTTGGTTAAAGCTTTTTTCCAGGGGGTTACGCATGTGCGGCCTCCCAGGAAACCATTACTCCCTGTTTGGGATTTGAATTTGGTTCTTTCTGCTCTTCAGGCTCCTCCTTTTGAGCCTTTGCAAGATATTGCTTTGTCTACCCTGACTCAGAAGATTGTCTTCTTGGTAGCTATCACTTCGGTCCGGCGTGTCTCAGAGTTGGCGGCCTTAACTATCCAGGCGCCTTACTTTGAGAGGCATCAGGATAAAGTGGTCTTTCGGTTCAAGCCAGACTTTCTTCCTAAGGTTGTTTCTGCTTTTCATTTGAACCAAGACATTGTTCTTCCCTCCTTATGTCCTAATCCTAAGAATGACAAAGAGAGGGTGTTGCATTGTTTGGATGTAGTACACTGTGTTAAGTACTACTTGATTATCACGTCTCCTTTTCGTAGGACGGATTCCTTTTTTGTTGTGCCCCATGGGCCTAAGAAGGGTTTGGCACCAGCCAAATCTGCCATTAGCAAGTGGATACGTCAGGCCGTTACTGCGGCCTATTCTGCTAAGGGGAAAGTTCCCCCTTTTCGTATCACTGCTCATTCTACTCGCGCCATTGGGGCGTCTTGGGCATTTCAGCACCAAGCTTCTGTTGAACAGGTTTGTAAGGCCGCCACTTGGTCTTCTGTTCATACTTTTTCTAAGTTTTACAAAGTTGATGTGCGGGCCTCAGCGGATGCTGTTTTTGGCCGCAAAGTTCTGCAGACTGCAGTCATTTAAGTTATGCTTCACCTGGCCTTGAGTTGCCCAGCCCTTGTGGACACTGCTTTTGGATGTCCCAATAATGGATGAATATCTAAAGGTGAAGCGGGGTGTGTGGCACACCAAGAATAATACCATTTTGTGAGTACTCACCTGAAAAATGGGTATTGTTGGTGTGCCACACACCCCGCTTCACTCCCACCCTTTTCGGTAGTTCCGAAGCCTTTATATGGTGAAGCTTTTTGTTTATATCAAATTTGATTTTGAGGTTACTGGTGGAATACTGGTACCTTGTCTTTCTGCTTTTTAAATATACTGGTGATTGAAGGGAGGTACCAGGTATATATAGGCCGGAAGGGGGCTCGTTACAAGACTTCCTCTCTGCACTACGTCACCTGCGGTGGATTAACCCAATAATGGATGAATATCTAAAGGTGAAGCGGGGTGTGTGGCACACCAACAATACCCATTTTTCAGGTGAGTACTCACAAAATGGTATTATCTTCTGGGTGACTTTGTCTATGGGGGGCTAGGAGCAAGCTTCTTCTTCTTCCTCCATCTATTATAGGGTATGGCGTACCCATATTGATTGGTGTGAGTCTAGGTCTCTCCCCTGTTGGACGTTCTCTGTTCCCAGGGTTCTAGAGTTATTACAGCTTGGGTTGGGGTTGACTCCCCATCTCGGTACTCTGAAGGTTCAGGTTCTGTCCTGTCCACCTTTCCGTAGAAGTCTTGTTCAGTCTTTCCTGTTAAGCCTTCTTTTGGGGATTGCTCAGGTGCATCTCCCAGGTAGTTCTATGGTCCCTGTTGGGATCAATTTTCATTCTGTTTGCCTTGCGGGTTGTTCCCTTGGGACTTATTCCGGATGCTGTCTGAGCTGTTTCGTAGTTCAAGTTGCCCCTCCGGGGGCTGTTGCTTCAGTCAGACGTGTGCCTGAGAAGGTGGCTCTGTTTAGTTAGCCTTCGTTTCATTATGTATATACACACCATGATGTGGTGGTATTCTGCCTTACGCCGGACCTTTTGCCCAAGGTGGTGTCTTATGATCATTATTTAAGTCCTTTTAGTCTGCCTATTGGCCATTTTCTTAGTAATGCTGAAATAAGGGGGTCTACATTCCCTCTACAGGTGTTGACGTTTTCCCGGTTGTTTCTTGTCCCTTAGGGGGACTGATGCCCCTTGGGGTCTGCGGGTGCCTCCATATGTATGCGCCTGATCTCATTTGCTTCCAGGGCCTATGCGCCCTTTGGACTGATCTTACTTGGATGGTTTGCCTTCGTGGTCCTGAGTAAAGGTTTCGGCTTCTTGCTGATCCTTGTTAGTGTAGGCGTCAGTATCCCCGCCTGTCTTGCGGGAGACCAGTTTTCAATTCCCCGTTGGGGAGAGTTCTAAGTTTTACCGAGGCTCCTGTTGCATTTGGGCTGGTCAGGCCGTTACTCTGGCCTATTCCTTAAGGGGAAGAATCTTCCTCTTTTTATTCTGTTCTACTTGTGCTTGGGTACCTTTGTCCCTTCAGCACCGGGTTTTCTGTTAAACAGGTTTGCTAGACCGCTGCTTGTTTTCTGTTCATACCTTTTCAAAGGTTTTCTTATGGGATTGACGTTCGAGCCTTTGCTCATGTCCTAATTGACTAGACATCCACGGGGTCGGGCGGTTCAGGTCTGCTCGGACAACCAGACGGCGATTGCCTACATCAATCATCAGGGAGGGACCCGGAGCAAGAGGGCCCTCAAGGAAGTGTCCCTGATACTGTCTTGGGTGGAGGAGAATGTTCCCTGCATCTCAGCTGTGTACATCCCGGGGGTGGAGAATCTGGAGGCACACTCCCTCAGCAGGGGTACCTCTCATCTGGGAGAATGGTCCCTCAGCAGCAGGGTGTTTCGCTCCCTGTGCCACCGCTGGCATCAGCCAGATGTGGATCTGTTTGCGCCCCGTCACAATCTTCCAGTCTTTGTCTCTGTCCCAGGACCCTCTGGCCTTGGCCATGGATGCACTAGCAATGTCTTGGAAGAGCTTTCAGCTTCTCTCTGTTCCCTCCTTTTCCTCTGCTGGGCAAGGTGCTGCGCAAGATTGCTCAGGAAGGGGTGCCAACCATTCTGGTGGCCCCCTGTTGACCAAGAAGGGTGTGGTTCGCAGACGTCGTGCAGTTGGCAGTAGATCGGTATGCTCTGCCCAAGGATCCAGACCTGCTCACTCAGGGGCAGCTACGCCATCCCAATTTACAACCGCTGGCTTTAGCGGCCTGGCTGCTGAAACCTCCCAACTTAATGGAAAAGGGACTGCCTGCCTCTGTTGTTAATACCATGATTCGGGCTAGGAAGAAGTCCTCGTCATTCATCTACTATAGGGTCTGGCATGCTTGCATTGACTGGTGTGAGTCTAAGTTGCTTCCCTGTAGGGTGTTTTCTATCCCTAGGATTCTGGAATTCCTGCAAAATGGTTTGGATTTGGGTCTTCAACTTAGTACCTTTTAAAGGTCATGTTTCTGCTTTGGCCATTTTCTTCCAAAGATCCTTTGCTCACCATCGTCTGGTCAAGACCTTCTTCCAGGGGGTTACTCACTTGTGTTCTCCACGTAAGCCTATGTTACCAGTCTGGGATTTGAACTTGGTGTTATCTGCATTACAAGGGTCTCCCTTTGAGCCTTTGCGTGAGGCCCCTTTGTCCATTTTGACTCTTAAACCGGACCTTCAGCGTGATTTAATGAAAAGCCCAAACTCTTAAACAGTTCCCTAGCATCTAAAATTAATATATTTTACGACTTTAGTCATTTACTTATTATTCTTTCCCCCACTGGGCTGCAACTCTGTTCAGGAATTTAGGATACGGGCACCGCCATCTTGACTCAGAAGCATCACACTTACTGAGGAGAGGAGAGTGGGATAAGGTACAGGGGGGCGGGTTATAGCTGTGCTTTGCTCAGACAGAGCAGAGCTGGGGTCAGGTAATGGGCAGCAGTCCCAGAATGCAGAGCAGCACAGTCAGGAGGCACTTCCTGTTTGCAGGCTGCCTGATAAAATGGCGGCTTCCATAAGCCACCATCTTGGATGTTTAAAGGCTCGTAACATGCAGTAGATGCAGGTAGGATGATTTTTAATGCGGGGAATCTATATGTACAGTGTGTGGGAAACCTATAAGATAGGCTCTTATTCAGAGTGAAGGTCCGCTCTAAGGTAGACTTTTTGGTGGCCATCACTTCTGTTAGGTGTGTTTCTGAGTTGGCCGCGCTTTCCATCAAACCCCCTTACTTTTAGAGACACCAGGACAAGGTGGTGTTTCGTTTAAAGCCAGATTTTCTGCCTAAGGTTGTGTCTGCTTTTCATCTCAATATGGACATTGTTTTGCCTTCTCTATGCCCTAATCCTAGTAACCCTAAGGAGCCGGTTTTACACTCTCTGGATGTGGTCAGGACTCAGAAGTTCTATTTGGTGGCTACTGAATCCTTCAGGAAGACTGATGCTCTTTTTGTGCTCCCGTCTGGACCTAAGAAGGGTCTGGCTCCAGCTAAGTCCACTATCGGCAAGTGGATCCACCAGGCTGTGGTACAGGTCTACTCCTGCTAGGGGGAAGGAGCCTCTCTTCCGCCTTACTGCTCATTCTACTCGTGCTATTGGTGCCTCTTGGGCTTTTCAGCACCAGGCTTCTGTTGAACAGGTTTGCAAGGCCGCTACTTGTTTTTAAGTTCATACTTTTTCTAAGTTTTACAAGGTTGATGTTAGGGCCTCAGCTGATGCTGATTTTGGTCTCAAAGTTCTGCAGGCGGCAGTGGTTTAAACTGCACCCTGTTACTTTTGGGGATTCCACCCTACCTTACGGACACTGCTATTGGATGTCCCAGGAGTAAGGAATATTCTGGAACAGAACGTGTTGTATACTTAGAATAATACAATTCTGTGGATGTGAGCCACCATTGTGAGCCACCATTGTGGATGTTTAACCCTTTAAATGCCAAGCACGTAGTTTCTACGTGGTTGCTTCTCCTACCGTTAAGTGCCAAGCACGTAGAAACTACGTGCCTGGCATTTCCCCCTGATAGTTAAAAAATAGAAAAAAAAACACTTACCTCTGGTATCCATGTGAAGCTGGGGGTCCCCTCTTCCCCCCCCCCCCGTTTCCACCGCTGACAGTAATCTTTGAAAAAAAAAAAAATGTCATTAACTCACCTCCACGCCTGATCCCTTCGCTGGCTCTTCTCTTCACCGGGGGGGGGGGGGGGGGGGGGGGGTCCGACCTCCCTCCCCCCCCCCCCCCCCGGGCTCCGCAGGCTTCAGGTGAGGACCCTCTTCCAGGACCTCACCTCTTCTAATGGTGGCGATGGCTGCCGAGCCCCGCCTTTTGTGGGAGGAGCGGGATGACGTCATCCCGCTCCGCCTATACCCCCTCCGAGCTCCGGCATCTGTCGGTGGTGATTGGAGGAGGGTGGGTGTGAGGCGAGGAGGCTCCAATCAGGGCCCCCTCGCCTCTCACCCGCTCTGCTCCGATCACTATCGGCATCTGACAGATGCCAGAGCTGGGTGAGCGGCACGGGACAGTGACGAGGGACGCGGGATCGGAGGTGAGTAAAAAAAAAAATGTCATTTTTTTTCTTATGTGTCTTTATTTTTTTACATTTAACCCCTTATACTAGTTCACAAGGCTAGGGGATGGCAAGTCACCTGCGGCTAGCGGGTGACTTGCCATTAACCCCCGCAACCCCCATTATCTGCTTCCCCAAAGCCCAGGGGGGGGGCAGAAGAGCCCGTGGCCACGGGCTATGCGAGCTTGTAGCCTGCACGGCCAGGGGCCACAAAAGCTGGCCCCTGCGCCCTGTTTCTACAAACCCTGCATAGCTGGTCCCGGCTGGTTACTTTGGGTAAGGGGGACCACATGTCAATTTTTGGGGGGATTTTTAAGGGGGACCCTATGTCGTTTTTTTTTTAATTAACTCCTTATGTTCTGTCACCCAGCAGCTATAAAAGGCTTCCAGCAGGTGAGCACAAACCAGTGATTGCCGAGGGACACAGTGCCCAGGGATAGTAGGTAAGTATTTAAAAAAATAAATAATAAAATGTTTTTCTCTTTGTGTGTGGAGTGTTTGTGTTTTACATTTAAGCCCTTGTGAACTGGTAAGGGGTCCATGAGACCCCTATACCAGTTCACAAGGCTGGGGGATGGCAAGTCACCTGCGGCTAGCGGGTGACTTGCCATTAACCCCCGGTGCCCCCATTACCTGCCTCCCCAAAGCCCGGGGGGGGGGGGGCAGAAGAGCCTGTGGCCACAGGCTATGCGGGCTTGTAACCTGCAGGGCCAGGGCCACAAAAGCTGGCCCCAGCGCCCTGTTTCTACAAGCCCTGCATAGCTGGTCCCGGGCTGGTTACTTTGGGTAAGAGGGACCCCATGTCAATCTTTCCCCCGGAAGGGGGGGGGGACCCGATGTCATTTTTTAAAAAATTAACCCCTTATGTTCTGTCACCCAGCAGCTATAAAAGGCTTCCAGCAGGTGAGCAGAAGCCAGTGATTGCCGAGGGACAAAGTGCTCCAAGATGGATGAGGGTAAGTATTAAAAGAAAAAAATAATAAAATATTTTTTCTCTGTGTGGTGTGTTTTTTTTGCATTTAACCCCTTGTGAACTGGTAAGGGGTGCATGAGACCCCTATACCAGTTCACAAGGCTGGGGGATGGCAAGTCACCTGCGGCTTATGGGTGACTTGCCATTAACCCCCGGCACCCCCATTACCTGCCTCCCCAAAGCCCAGGGGGGAGGCAGAAGAGCCCGTGGCCACGGGCTATGCGGGCTTGTAGCCTGCAGGGCCAGGGGCCACAAAAGCTGACCCCTGCACCCTGTTCCTACAAGCCCTGCATAGCTGGTCCCGGGCTGGTTACTTCGGGTAAGGGGGACCCCATTTCATTTTTTTTTTTTAAAGGGTTTTTAACCCTTTCAAATGTAAAGGGTATTTCAAATGTAAAGGATTGTTTTTCTGGAAAAACTGCAAGGTGCACAGAGCATATTTGTATTTTATCTGAAAATCCCCTAAAGCGCTGTTTCAGTTTGGGGGAGTCTCCTGGGCAGGAAAGGGTGTCTACCTATGTATATGTTGTGCTGTAACTGGGAGAAATTGAGATTTCACACGCAATAAGATTTTATTGACAAACTTACATTTTTTATTACAAAAAAACACTACAAATTGTAAAAAATATATATTTTTTTTTTTTCACATATTTCACCCAAAAATATTGAAAATACACCTAAAAATGACAAAGCCCAGACTTTGCTGAAAAAAACAATATATCATTTTCCTGGGAAATCCCTGGAAATCCCTTCAAAAATCACATTTGAACATGGGGAGCACAAAATAGCGCAAAATGGTCTGGCAACAAAGGGTGACAAAAACTCCAGGTAGGCTGGCACTTAAAGGGTTAAAGGCTCAATGCACTTGGTGCAGGTAGGATGTTTTTTAATGTGGGGGAACATATAAGATAGGCTGTTATTCAGGATAAAGGGTTCCCCCACCTTCCAACAGTCGCGGAAATAGTTTTTTCTTCATTTGTGTAGGTGCTTGAGAGCCCAATACAGAGTTCATTAAACAGTTTTGGGCACATGTCTGGTAGCCTCTGGTTTATTTTAGTGTTCACCTCTCATCAATTTAATGTCATTTGTAAACTTGCTATACACTTAACCTACAGCAGCACATACATTCACATACAGGTACTGCCATGTTTGGCCCAAAAGCCAGTAATTGCCCCCTTTTGGAATGATGATCTATTGTCCCTTTTGCCCATAACCACAATGAGGGATGTGTGCAGACCAGGGCCGTATTTAGGATTTGTGCTTCCCCCGCCCTGCACACATACAATGATGGATTTGCTCATACACAGACCCTATTAATGCACACACCATTTTACATACTTCCCGAGTGCCCCTGATTTGGAGGGACTGTTCCTCTTTTGAGGAACCCCCTGTCCCTCGTTCTCCTTCCCCCCCCCCCTTTGAGGTAAACCATACATATCCACATCAATAAATGATTCATTTGGCTATTCAACATGTTTATATCGTTGTAACTGTTACACCCTATCTTCTATCCATCCCTCAAAGAGGGGTGTGGCCTAATTTAACAAATGGCCCTCTTTCCCAACCTGAAATGTTGGTAGGTATGCATTTATGCACACACCCCATTCATACACACAGACATCTCCCATTCAACACCCTCCATTTATGCACACAACAACCCCATTCATGCAGACACATCCCATAAGTGTATGTGGCATGTACACTTAGCGGGGCACACAAGCAGTTCTAGTTACCCTGAGGCGCTCCTCCTCTGCCAGCTGGGTCAGGGTGGGGTGGCAATGGCAGCACTTATATCTGACGCCCTGCACTGCTCATCTCTACGACCAGGTGGCCAGCAAAAAGGGCCTACCTGCACCTGCCAGCTCAATGCTGTCAGGAATTGGCACTTACCTGGGCCCCGTTCCAGCGCTGTCTTCGGGCGGCCGGCCGCAGCAGCTGCTGAGTGGCGGCGGCTCAGGCGGCGCCGAGCATGCCCTCTCTCCTTCCTCGCTCCCGCGTCACTGTCTCGCGCGCGCACACAATCTTTATGCCCTCCGGCGGCGCTGCACACAGCGCGCCCGCCGGAGGCTGTAGTAGGGAGGGATTGGACCAAGGGGCACAGGCACGCCCCTTGGTTCTGGCTATGGGCCAATGAGCCCAAAGGAGGTTCTGGGCTACACGCCCTTTTAGTTTCTGGGCTACACGCCCTTTTAGGTTGGTCCAATGTGTGTCAGGATTTAAAGTGCACCAATCACTACACTGTTTCCTCTTGTCCAATCAGACCTGGTTCCTATAAAGGTTCACCCCCGTCAGTTGTTCAGTGCCTGTTATAGCGCCTAGTACCTAACCTGTCTTGTGTATACTAGCCGATCTGAACTCCTGTTGCCGACCTTGATTGCACCGACCACTCTCGATCTGAACTCCTGTTGCCGACCTTGATTGTACCGACCACTCTCGATCTGAACTCCTGTTGCCGACCTTGATTGTACCGACCACTCTCGATCTGAAACCCTGTTGCCGACCCTTGCCTGTATCCAGACTACGAGTTGCCTTATCCCTGGTGCCGCTACGATCTCTGTCTTCCCGCTGTCGACCTCTGGCCTGTCTCTGGACTTCCTCTGCCAACGCTCTAGCTATTGGTTCTCCAGACCTCCTACATATAAGCTCACATCCTTTGAGCCATTAAGTCCTGGGGGCAACCGATCCCGGGTAGGCGTATTCTGCGTCTCGGCAAGCGGGGGCTCCTACAGGTGAAGCTGGCTGCGGAGATTGGGGGTTGTGTTCTTACCAAGAGGGCTGGAGTTACCCCAAGCGTGACAGTATAACAGGCCCAAAAAGATGGATGACCTGGTACAGCAGGTGCAGGCTATGGCCACGGCTATCAACCAACTCGCTCAAAGAGTGGCCACTCAGGAATCCCGTCAATCCCCTGCTTCCTCTGTACCACCTCATATCTCAGAACCAAAGATTCTGCTACCTGAGAAGTTTTTTGGAGAACGAGCTAAATTCTCTAATTTCAAGAATGCCTGCAAACTATATTTTAAACTGAGACCTATCTCCTCAGGCACCGAGACCCAACGTGTGGGCCTAGTCATTTCTCTACTTCAAGGAGACCCTCAGTCCTGGGCCTTTAGTCTGCCATCTCATGATACAGCCTTACAATCGGTCACAGCTTTCTTCAGTGCCATGAGTGTTTTGTATGCTGATCCTGATCGACAGTCCACGGCAGAGAATAGGCTTCGGGCCTTAAAGCAAGGTTGGAATTCGGCTGAGGATTATAGTGCCGAATTCCGCCGCTGGGCCGTCGAGTCTAGGTGGAATGACCCCGCTCTGTGTAGTCAATTCAGGGTGGGGCTGTCGGAAGGCATCAAAGATGCTCTGGTCAATTTTCCTCCACCAGCGGACCTAGACCAGTTAATGCAGGTCTCTATTAGAGTAGACCGACGTCTTAGAGAGAGGGCTAGGGAGAGAGCCAGGGCTCCCACATCCCTCAGGCCCATCCAGAATCCTAATTCCCCGTGGGGAAAGCTCACCTTTACCCTCTCCGGAGGAACCCATGCAGCTAGGGAGAACCCGCTTATCGCCGGATGAAAAGCAGCGTAGGCGATCCATGGGGTTATGCCTGTATTGCGGGAACTCGGGACATTTTGCTGGGTCCTGTCTGAATAAGGGGAAGCCGGCGGAAAACTCCCACACCTAGATCAGGGAGAGAGTGCTGATCTAGGTGAGCTAGTTTGCAACTCTCGCCAAAATAAAATGCTAGTGCCTATTGACCTGTTTTGGGGCTCCTCCAAGCAAACAGTTTCCGCCTTTATCGACAGCGGTGCTGCGGGTAACTTCTTGGACAGGAGCATGATCTCCATTTTAGGTATTACTTTAGTTCCCCTTGAGAGATCCCTACAGGTTTTGGCTATTAATGGGAAGGCCATTCAGGGGGGACCGATTTACACTAAGACCCCACCTCTTAGATTAATTGTTGGCTCTTCCCACTCTGAGTTCTTAGAGTTCTTGGTCTTCGACTGTCCGGAAACTCCAGTGGTCTTGGGATACCCCTGGTTGCAACTCCACAACCCTGTGTTAGATTGGCAGGCTGGGGAGTTGACGAAGTGGAGTGATCACTGCAAGGGTCACTGTTTTTCTACGGGCCTCAGAAGTGTTCAAGTGTTACCTCAGGGGTTACCTCAGCCATATACGGACTGGGTCGATGTGTTCTCCGAACGCTCTGCCGATACTCTTCCTCCTCATCGGCCTTACGACTGCCCTATTGACTTTCTTCCTGGTACGATTCCCCCTAGGGGGGAAATCTATAACCTCACCATGCCCGAGGAGCAAGCAATGAGGGAGTACATTACCGAGAATCTAAAAAAGGGGTTTATCCTCGCCTGCAGGAGCCGGGTTCTTTTTCGTTGAGAAAAAGGATGGCGGCTTGAGACCATGCATTGATTACCGGGCCTTGAATAAAATCACAGTTAAAAACAGATACCCCTTGCCCTTGATTGGGGATCTGTTCAATCAAGTTATTGGAGCTCGAATTTTTTCCAAGTTGGATTTAAGAGGGGCGTACAATTTGATCCGCATTCGGCAGGGGGATGAGTGGAAAACTGCTTTTAATGTGAAAGACGGCCATTACGAGTACCTGGTCATGCCCTTTGGTCTTTGTAATGCTCCTGCCGTCTTCCAAGATTTTGTAAACTATGTTTTCAGAGAGTATCTCGGTAGATTTGTGGTCATCTACTTGGATGATATCCTAATTTTTTCTAATTCTCTAGTTGATCATAGACATCATGTTAAATTGGTCTTGCAAAAATTAAGAGAGAACAATCTATATGCGAAACTTTCTAAATGTATGTTTGAGGTCACTACTGTTCCCTTCCTGGGATATGTTATTTCCAGCCTGGGTTTAGAAATGGATACTGAGAAAGTTTCGGCGGTACGGGATTGGGTTCAACCCAAGACTCTGAAGGAATTGCAACGCTTCCTCGGGTTTGCGAATTTTTATCGGCGTTTTATCAAGGGTTTCTCTCATGTGGTAGCACCCCTCACCAACCTGACTCGTAAGGGAGCCTTCACTGCTAATTGGTCTCCCTCTGTCAGTGAGGCCTTCTTGGCCTTAAAACGGGCCTTTACCTCTGCGCCCGTATTGGTTCATCCAGATGTTCAAAAAGCTTTTATCATTGAAGTCGATGCTTCCGAATTGGGAGTAGGTGCAGTGTTGTCTCAGTATTCAGGTCATCCTGAGCTTCTACATCCTTGCGCCTATTTCTCGCGTAAATTTAGTACCGCGGAACAAAATTATGATGTAGGTAACAGGGAATTATTAGCTATTAAACTGGCATTTGATGAATGGCGACACTGGCTGGAGGGCTCTTTGCATCCTATTACTGTTTATACAGATCATAAAAATCTTGAGTATATCGGTTCTGCCAAAAGACTGAACTCTCATCAGGCACGTTGGGCATTGTTCTTTTCGCGTTTCAATTTTATAATTACCTTTAAACCGGGTGTAAAAAATACCAAAGCAGATGCTCTATCTCGCATTTTTGGTGAATGCAAGGATCGGGGAGATAATGGGGAACCTATATTGCCCTTGGGTTGTGTGGTCGGGGCATTGCTTCCGGATCTCTCTAATACCCTGGCACCTTTTCAAAATGACTCTCCAGCTGATGTACCCTTGGGGTGCCAGTTCGTTCCGCCGCACTTACGTTCAGATGTAATTCGCGAATTTCACGATGCTAAAACTGCTGGTCATTTGGGTAACCGTAAGACGTTTATGCTAGCCCGACGCTATGTATGGTGGCCTACCATACGACGCAATGTTACTGCCTTTATCGACGCCTGTTCAGTGTGTGCGCGGAGCAAAGGGGTTCACAAGGCCCCTAGTGGGGGTTTGGTTCCTCTTGAGATCCCTGCCGAACCATGGACGCATATTTCAATGGATTTTATCGTAGATTTACCGCTCTCACTTGGGAATACTGTAATTTGGGTGGTCGTCGATCGCTTCAGTAAGATGGCACATTTTGTACCTTTGTCCAAGCTTCCATCGGCTCCTGAGCTCTCGCGGCTATTTACTTTGCATATTTTTCGTATCCATGGTATTCCGTCTAATATCGTGTCTGATCGGGGTGTTCAATTTATTTCGCGGTTTTGGAAACACTTCTGTTCGCGGTTGGGTATTCTGATTTCTTTCCTCTGCTTATCATCCCCAGTCTAATGGGCAGACGGAAACAACAAATCAAACTTTGGAGCAATACTTAAGATGTTATGTCTCTGATGCACAACAACAGTGGGCGGAGTTTATTGATTTTGCTGAGTTCGCTTATAATAACGCGCCTAGTGAGAGTACTAAGATATCTCCTTTCTTTTGTAATTTGGGGAAGAATCCTAGAGCTTCTTCCCTTTCAGGGTCACCTTCCAATTTGCCAGCATTGGAAGAGTGGCTTCAGGAGCGGAGGAACATTTGGACACGCGTTCAGGAAATTCTAAAGACTACTGGGTTGAGGTATAAGAAATTCGCCGATCGTCGCAGGTCACAAGAACCTGTTCTTCAGGTGGGTGATCTAGTTTGGGTCTCCACTAAGAACATTGCGCTCCATCAACCCTCCAGTAAATTAGGTCCCAAGTTCATTGGACCTTATCCTATTATCAGAAAGTTGAATAATGTGTCTTTTAAGGTGCAACTCCCGCCGACTATGAAAATACCTAATTCTTTCCATGTTTCGCTGTTAAGACCAGCTAAGAATGCTCCTCCTGCTGGTCCTTCGCCTATTCTCGTTGATAATGAGCCAGAATATGAAGTGAATAAGATCCTTGATTCACGTAAAGTGCGTAATTCTTTACAGTATTTGGTGGACTGGGTTGGCTACGGTCCCGAGGAAAGGTGCTGGGTAGCAGCAAAGGATGTGCACGCCAGTGCTCTTGTAAAGAAGCTTCATCGTGACAATCCAGGAAAACCCGGTAAGGGTCCGGAGGCCCCTCGTGAAGGGGGGGGTAGTGTCAGGAATCGGCACTTACCTGGGCCCCGTTCCAGCGCTGTCTTCGGGCGGCCGGCCGCAGCAGCTCCTGCGCCGAGCACGGCCGCTCTCCTTCCTCGCTCCCGCATCACTGTCTCTCGCGCGTGCGCACACAATCTTTATGCCCTCCGGCGGCGCTGCACACAGCGCGCCCACCGGAGGCTGTAGTAGGGAGGGATTGGACCAAGGGGCACAGGCACGCCCCTTGGTTCTGGCTATGGGCCAATGAGCCCAAAGGAGGTTCTGGGCTACACGCCCTTTTAGTTTCTGGGCTACACGCCCTTTAAGGTTGGTCCAATGTGTGTCAGGATTTAAAGTGCACCAATCACTACACTGTTTCCTCTTGTCCAATCAGACCTGGTTCCTATAAAGGTTCACCCCCGTCAGTTGTTCAGTGTCTGTTATAGCGCCTAGTACCTAGCCTGTCTTGTGTATACTAGCCGATCTGAACTCCTGTTGCCGACCATGATTGCACCGACCACTCTCGATCTGAAATCCTGTTTCCGACCTTGATTGTACCGACCACTCTCGATCTGAACTCCTGTTGCCGACCTTGATTGTACCGACCACTCTCGATCTGAAACCCTGTTGCAGACCCTTGCCTGTATCCAGACTACGAGTTGCCTTATCCCTGGTGCCGCTACGATCTCTGTCTTCCCGCTGTCGACCTCTGGCCTGTCTCTGGACTTCCTCTGCCAACGCTCTAGCTATTGGTTCTCCAGACCTCCTACATATAAGCTCACATCCTTTGAGCCATTAAGTCCTGGGGGCAACCGATCCCGGGTAGGCGTATTCTGCGTCCCGGCAAGCGGGGGCTCCTACAGGTGAAGCTGGCTGCGGAGATTGGGGGTTGTGAGCTTACCAAGAGGGCTGGAGTTACCCCGAGCGTGACAAATTCGTCCAGTGGCGCCACTTTCACTTTGCAGTCATTCATGATTGGCGCCACTGAGCTGCACAGCCAATAATGTATTGACTGTGCCAGCTGTCAGTAAGCCCTGAGACTGCTCCATCCATCATACGCTGCAGCACTGTGCACTAAGTGGCTGGAGGTGGAGTCTTCCTTCCCTCAGAGGAGCGGGCAAATGTATTTGATTGTTGCTGGCTGCCACCACCATCCCCCACCCTTGCCATAGTGCTATCCTAGGTACGTGCCTAGTGATAAATATGGCCCTGGTGCAGACCACTTATTATAAGCCACCTCCACAACGCAACGTTTTGGGCTTTGCGCTGCTGATCTCAAAAGTCGGACATTGTCGCAGCTGTGTAATTAATTCTATTTAAATTATACAGCAGTGTCTGGTAGATCAGATGTAGTGTCCAAAGTAGTCTGAACAATGTAATGTTGGCATGTTGAGAGGTTTCTCATGATTAATCATTTCCTGTCCCAACCTCACCCCAGTTTCAGTGACACATCCTGCACCTGGCCGAACATGACAAACTTGTTTAGACAAAAAGCTTCTAGAAGAGCCTGATCAGAATAGGTTATGTGAGGAAATGTCTTGCATGGCCACAGTCTCTGCAGAGGACTCTTTGTGTGGCCACAAGATGGTGAGGAAGGGCCCATTTAGACCGGTTTAACTTTGGTATTTAGAACCACTAAATACCAAAGTATGTCTATAGACAGGGGTGGACTGTCCATAGAGGGATCAGGGCAAATGCCCGGTGTGCCGCACTGCTTTGGGGCAGTCTGGGCTGCTACCTTTACTAATAATATCACCCAACCCCAGCCCACCATCCTCTTCAGCACTCTATCCCCTCACCCAAGCAACCCCAGACCATGTCCTCATCCTAATGATATAGCCTATGTCTTGGAGCACACTGGGTGACTGGCAATGAAGCTGCAGAGATGCCACTGGCTGGTCATGGGCAGGCCAGATGCTGGCAAAATCCTGGGCTGATTTTTGGCCCCAGTCCCGACACTGTCTATAGGGAAATTCCGTATACATAGAACCTGTAGAATGGCCTGTCCTAAGTGCCACAGCGATGCCATGCAAAGCTTTCCTTGACAGATCTGATTCTTTTTACCCTGGGGGGTGTGCTCCCACAAGAAATCTGACATGTTGATTTAGATGCTTATGGGTTATCAATTTGGATATGGAGTTAAAAATAAATTCCTTCTGCTTCATGGGGAAAATGGAGGCTAAAAGACTTCTATGTTCTTTTACAAATACGTTATTAGTTGTTTTCTTGGTACACCTGAGCATTCCATACATAAATGTATACTTATGTTATGTAGATAGAACACGTATCAAAGAATATATCCAGTGAGTAACGTCTCATCTATGGAGTATATCAATGGACTTTGGATTCTGACCAAGTTCAGATATACAACTCACCAATTGCTTATCAGTTACTACTGCTGTTCTTTAATGGGTTATATCTTTAGAGACAGGACAACCGGTTTGCCTTAGGGCTTCTCACAGCACCATGATAAATAGCTATTTTACCATTATAACATTGACTCGGAGAGAGATTTAGGGAATAGAGTCTTCAGAGTAATATGGAAGAAAAGACTATAGAAGAGAGGAAAGAAAGAGGACTTCTATGTTCTAATCAGTTAGAGTTCTACCAGAAAGGTAAGATTCTAGGGTAGACTAGCAGCCCTGGACTATTATAGAATTTAGTCCCTTTGGTTGTTCTCTAAAGTCCCACTGAGATCCAGCACCCAGGGCCGGATTATGAGGGGGGGCGCATACCCCGGGGCCTTCACCACTGACCCTGCACAGGGGGCCTCCACCAACCTTTAGGTTATGTTTTTGCAAATCTGCAGCCAAAGCCACCACAGGGCAGGACAGAGAGTCTAGAGCAGCAAAGCCACCGTCAGCAATGTTACAGTGATGGGTCGTGCAGAGCTGTCACTGCACATAAGCCACCAAGCACAGCCGCTGGCACTGGGAATTGTTTTCTGCTGGTCCAGCTGGGCGACAAAACTACCCCCCAACCAGAATGCCAAAGCAGGAGTTCCCAAGCAGCACGCACCCGCACAAGGGTGGCACAAGGGACTCGATCTGATGTTCCAGTAAATAGGTGGGTGCCAGACAACCACCAATCAGTTACTTGGCTGGACTAATATTTTAAAGGAAAATAAAATACTGTATCTGGGGCCTCCACCACACTTAATCTGGCCTGGCAGCACCCTAACACCCAGTGTTATTCTCTGTATCCTCCAGGATAGAGTTATGACACACCCACTCCATCCATTTAAAACCCCAGAGAGGGTTGTAAGAGCTGCAGGGGGCAAAAGGTAGAATATAGTTTTTTTGGGTGCATCAATCCTCCACAGAAATGGCCCTGGCACAGAGTATAGGAATTCAGAAATTAAAGGGTAATTCCACTTTTGATGGCCTTTTTTAAAGTTTCCATTACTGTATCCCAAAATTATGTCTGCTAGCGTATCTGTTATTTTATTTTATTTCTGTTTGCACCTCTGTGTTATAAAGGAAAACAATTTTCCCTAGCAACATTGTACTTCAACTGGTGCATTAGATGTACAGATCAGAGACTTCCTGACTCTAGCTTGATTAATCCTCTTATTATGTAAGACACAGGCGACAGGCTTAACTCATTCTGCTTGTTTTCAGTAGGTAAAGGGTTACTGGGAGCCTTCCCAGCTGGGAAGGATCCTTAGTGCTGTGTGACTCAACGTGCTCACCTGTTACAGTGGAAGGATTCTGGGATATGTAGTCAGTACTTTTTAATTAAGGCCAGAAAAAACACTCTCATCTTAGGATCACAGACACACAAGAATATAGGAAATGACAATGCGCAAATTTGGCCACACAGTGCTCCCAGAATTAGTGACCCATACAAGACACATTGGTCACGCTTGCCAGGCTTGCTCAAGCTGAGCTTGTTGAGGAATGGCCCTATGACTACATTTGGAGTGTGGTTGTGTAAAAATGGAAATGAAAGGAGTAAACTTCGAAGCCCTGCTACAGCATCCACATCGTGCTGCAGGGAATGAAGGCACATGGGACAGGACAGTGACTAGTACTGGCATTCACTGGTGTGTTTTAGTCTGAATGCTGCATGCAGGGTTTGCTCGATCACAGTGTAATTGGGACTTGATCTCCATTTCTTTTACCGCTGTTTTTTGTACCATCAATTTTAATGAGGACATCATTAAACGTTATATTTTAAGGAGTGCTGACCTCCCAGCTTTTTTTCTTCAGTCTATGGGGTATGGGATGCCCCGGTCATTGCACCCATTGAAGCATATTTTTACCAGTGTGCACCGAATTTCCTCTTTTTTCCTCTTGCTCAATCACAGTGTAACCCAGGTTACAAATGTGACATTGCCCATTGATTTGTGAAAGGACCCCATGATTCCCTTCCCTGTCTGGTAGCTGATTGAAAGCAGCAGTACACATTGCAGCAGAGGCAGATGAAAACGGGATGGAAGTCGACTTTAAAGCGGATGGAAACCCTCTGCGGCTGGCCCTAGAATCTAAAAGACTCCAAAAATGGGTTTCCATGTGCTTTAAAGTGGACCAAAGCCCAGGTTTTTGACTATCCTGGGTTTAGGTTCTTTCCCCTGGGGCACCCTAATGCGTGAAACCCCCCAGATCGCCTAAGGCAAATCACCTCTTCCCCGTCCTACGGCGCATCCTACGTCCAATCAGCGCGCTCGGAGCCACTGATGTTACGTCATCTAATGCTTCGTCTATGAGCAGCAGCTCTGAGCGCGCTGACGGACGTATCCCCCGCTACCCTTTAACAGGGAGCATGCCTGCGTCGGCCATTCACAAATACCTGGCACGGCCACGTGCCCTGCTAGAGGGATAGATAGGATGCAGTGGCTTGCGCATTCACCGTTGCTTCGGGAGACAAGGTAAGTATATGGGGCGACCTGGGGGGGCTTCATACAGAGGGGCATCCCAATTTTGGATGCCCCGGGGGGGGGGGGGTCAATCGGCCCAGGCTGATCAGTGTGGGTTTTGGTCCACTTTAAATAGATAGTCTAAACATTTTGTAACACCCTACCCAGCTCTTACTTTCCCTGCGCTCAACTCAATTAAGGCAATAACATGAAATAAAACACTGCAGTCTGCATTGAAGCTGAAGCTGGGCTCTTGAGTGACAGGTCAATCACCTAATCTTGTGTGCAATGTGTGTCACTCAAGCCCGAAATAAGGGGATGATTTAGGCAATCAGGTGAGTTGTTTTGTTAATTTAACATCCCGATCTGCCTTAGCACGGGGGGGGGGGGGAGCTGGGTGTTACAAAAAGCTTGGACTTTCTCTTTAATGGTTCTGCAATGTGCAATGTGTCGCTCTATAATCCAGTGTTTAGCTCAGCTTCTTTCTTCAAACATTTTTATGGTGCATTTGTACTAATTTTATTGTTCAATGACTTCAGCATTAAGGAGAGCTGCACATAATGGCTGGTACCTATGGCTGTCAGAGGAGGGCTACTCCAACCCCAGCAGTGTGAGGAATACTCGGATGCGTTGCAGTATTTTTCGGCAGCCATATAATAGCCGGCTGCTTTGCAGTTCTGCTAGAGCCGGGTACCTATAAATCACAAAGCGCTGAAAGCCTGAGTTACCCAGAAGCATTCTCCTCTAAAGGGCATCGGAGACTGATCATCACATACGCCTTGGCATTGCTAAGATTTATTATTGCTGTGCCCGGCATTTATAACACCCGAAGACCTTTTTTATTGGTCAATACAGAATACATGAAGTATTTACATACACTCAGAGATTTTCAGGTGGTTTGAAATGGATGAGAAAAACCTACCTTGTTCCCGATCCAATGGCAGGTGTGTGAGCTATACTTTTATCCGGGGTGCGTGCCCGCGCCAGGCTTTTGTGAATGGCAGGAACACACCCTGTTAGAGGGTAGTGGGGATGCAGGTGCATATGGCTGCTTTCAGCTAGAATCATCCCTTAGCAGATACCTAGATTAAATTGATGAGCACAGGTGAGCGTGCCGATTGGCCATAGGGAGACCCGGGCAAATGCCCGGTGGGCCGCAAAGCTTTGGGGCAGTCTGGGCTTCTACCTACTAACACTCCCACCCAATCCAAGCCCACCATCCCATCCCCTTCACTGCGTTATCCCCCTCACCCAAGCAACCCCAGCCCATGTCCTCCCCCTAATGATTTGGCCTTGGAGCACACTGGTTGGCTGGCCAGAAATCAGCAGAGATGCCACTGGCTGGGCATGGGCAGGCCAGGTGCAGGTAAAATCCCAGGCTGATTTTTGGCCCCAGCCCGCCAACGATGAGAGCCCACACATGTGTCATAGGACTGGGGAAGGTGTGTTTACTAGGTAACCTGGGGGGTTCCAAATAGTGAGGCATCCCAAATCGGGGTGCCCCGGGGCAAGGACCAGGATAAATCAAAACTTTAAAAGAACCCAAAATGTAATTGCCTCCATGTTTCATATGTATTAACCCAAAATTCTGGGCTTGGAAAAATTATGGCCTCTGGGGTATACCAGGTTGTCCCACAGAGATATAGACAAGGCTGAGAACCTGGGTCATTTTGCCATAGGATGTCAAACCTGCCCCTCAGCGAGCTTTTCATTGGAGGAGAACACACATGGCCTCTTATGATTGAGTTGATAAGGACTACCAAATAATGTGCCCCATTGATACCTTGGAAGCCTGGCACCTGGAACACAGGGTGTACAAGCAGATAAGGCAACAAATGTCACCTACTGTCAAATGCCAGGCTTTTGTGAATGGCAGGAACACGCCCTGTTAGAGGGTAGTGGGGATGGCGGTGCACTTGGCTGCTTTCAGTTAGAATCATCCTTTAGCTGATTCCTAGATGAAATTGATGAGCACAGGTGAGCGCGCTGATTGGCCATAGGGAGACCCGGACAAATGCCTGGTGGGACGTGTAACCAACATATAACAAACCTCTGCTGGGAGGCTTCTGGAAAACTCTTGTGTGTCTGTGTGTGTGCGGGTGGGCGGGGCCAGCCATGAGAGAGAGGCTGGTGAGGTCATCCCTGCAGGCTATAAAAGGCACAGCACAGCTCTGAGAGAGCAGAGTCCATGAGGTGGGTCAGAGGGAGCACTTCTGTGTCTGTATGTGTTTCTGAGCCCACATAAATTATAGGGCCACAGTGAAGTTTTTGGATGAAATTAACACTCTCCTTATTTACCTCACTGCTGAACTGTGTGAGGGGTGTAAAGACTTACACTTATGAGCTTAGGCTTATGTGAAGCCTCCCGCGGAGCGCAAAGAAAAGGGCCTCAGCGCGGTTGGAGGACGCCCTTGGTAATTTTATTTAGGAGAGTTTTTGAGGCTGTAACCACTTGAAGAAAGAAATATCCAGAAAATATTTAAAGAAACAGCATCATTTTAGTCAGCAATAACAGGACATTTTCCACCAAGATCGTTTGGTTTAAGGATAAGTGAACTTTTATCAGTTCTCCTCACTATTTACAGCATAGTTACACATCTACCTGAAGTTTATTATATAGAGTTATTCTTACATTTTAAACAGATTGTGTGTGTATTGATAGATTGTTTGAATTACACAGAGCATACAGTGTGTTTTAAAGTTATCCAAATAGCCATATATGATAAAGTGACCTAGACACAAGTTTAGCCTTTGTTTAAGATATCCCCCCCCCCCCCATATTCTTTAAGTAGAAATTATACTAGATTCTTCTACAGTCATTTATTGCCTTAATCCAGTGGCTATATACACCAACTATTGAGTTCAATACTTTGCCTAATATTCAACCGTTACATTCTAAATTGGTCCTTATTTATCTGGTGTGGTGTGTTTTATTCCGTTATTCAGTCTACCCCACACTACAGGCCGCATTACTTTGGGGCAGTCTGGGCTGCTACCTTTACTAACACTCCCACACAATCCGAGCCCACCATCCCATCCCTTCACCCAAGCAACCCCAGCCCATGACCTCCCCCTAATGATTTGGCCCTTGGTTGACTGGCCAGGAAGCAGCAGAGATGCCACTGGCTGGTCATGGGCAGGCCAGGTGCTGGTAAAATCCCGGGCTGAGTTTTGGCCCCAGGCCACCACCGATGAGAGCTCACACATGTGCCATAGGACTGAAGAAAGAGCGTTACAAGGTAACCTGGATTGTTTCACACAGTGGGGCATCCCAAATTGAGGTTCCCCGGGGGTAAGGACCAAAATCAGGATAAATCAAAACTTTAAAGGAACCAAGAATGTAATTGCCTCCAAGTTTCATATGTATCAACCCAAATTTCTGGACTTGGAAATATGATGGCCTCTGGGGGATACCAGGTTGTCCCACAGAGATAAAGACTAGGATGAGAACCTGGGTAATTTTGCCATAGGTTGGCAAACCGCCCCTCAGTGAACACACACGGCCTCTTATTATTGAGTTGATAACAGCTGCCAAAAAAATGTGCCCCCCTTGTTCCCTTGGAAGCCTGGCACCTGGACACATGCAGATAAGGCAACAAATGTCACCTACTGTCAAATGTAAAATAGGTTGTGTTGGCTTCCTGGGCCAGATGTTGCCATTCATTCCCTGCTCTGAGCCCTCCTGGGCCCGGGCTTACTTTTCATGCATCCCTGCTGAGCAGTTCTCTTCTTAGGTATTCGTAAACAGGTTTTAATAATAGCTTCCTTACAAAACGTTTTTAGTCTCCAAATTTTAAGCTTGAAATACTTACCAAAGTTTGGAGGTGACCTTGCAGTTGCAACTCGTTTAGGAATCAATAGTTATTTGGGAAAGGCACGGAGGAGGTAATGTTTCATTCCAGTTTTAATGCGTACGCGTTTCGAATGAGGAAAACTCATCAATTTAAAGCTTGTTTGCTCGTTTTAATGAAGATTGTTAATTAAGCGCTGCAAACTGTTAACAACGTTTAAACATTTGATTCAGAATGCAATTAGATTCGTAATAAAAAGGAAGGGGGACATTTACATCAGCACTGTTTAAGGGGAAATATGTTTCAAGGACACCTGGAATTAGGGACCCTTTGTCCTTACCCCTTCTGCCACCCAAATACAGGGGTGTTCAGAAATTAGCAGTTCAACATCATTAACCTGATAAATATAAGTAATATTTCTACAGAGCAAATAATTTACTTGTAAGTGCAGGAAAGTAATAGAAAACCAGACACTCATTCTGAGTAATTCAATTGGAGCAAAACCCACGTCCCAACAACCCTGAAATATATAAGATTCCTGGGCCGCTGGATTCCCTCCCCCCGGGGCATCCAGAATCGGGATGCCCAGCTGTGTGAAACCCACCAGGTTGCCTGGAAACTCACCTTCTTTCCCGGTCCAATGGTGCATGCGCGAGCTGTGGCCGCATCCCTGCTATTCCTTTAGCAGGGCGAGTACCCGTGCCATGCATTTGTGAATGGACGGCGCAGGCACGCTCCGTGTTAGAGGGTAGCAGGGGATGTGGCCACCAGTGCGCTCGGATCTACTTGCCTTAGAAGAGCTATTAGACGAAGGGACGGGAGTGGATCCGAGTGTTCTGACGGGAGGGCTGAGCATGTTCCATAGGACTGGGGATGGGTGAGTGAGATTGGGCAACCTGGGGGGGGGGGGTTCCCACAGCAGGGCATCCCCGATCGATCAAATTCCAGTCCAGGCACCCGCTAACTTTCACATCCCTTACCATCTGTGGAAACTGGGCAGAATAATCAGTTTCAAAGCCTCTAAAAGTTGGTTGATTTGGCTGATTATATATACATACATGCATAATGCTGTATGTGTTCTATGTAGAACTGCTGGCCTTGCTTCCATTTCTAGAGGTGTCTGTGTCATAGCGCAGTTTTATGAGCCTTGAGCATGCTCTGTTGTGGTCAGAGACAGAGTGGCTGTTAGACCACCTTTTTGTTTGGTTCTGGAGAAATGCACCCAAAATTTAGATGAAGGTTTTAGACTCAAAAATCCCAGAATAAGTGGTCATAATACAAGAAGAAGAATTTGTTGGACACACAAAGTGGCATAAAAAATATTTAAGCCAACAATCTAGTATCCTGGATTAAGGCTGGTCTAACACTAGCGCGGATGAGGCGCGCTCACCCTTTCGGGTGAGCACTCCGCATCCGCCTGTGAAAAGCAGCTGATAGTAATCTATGCACCAAAGCCCTGGCAGCAGCATCCTGAGGACGCAGAGCTAGCGTTCTCCCTCCATATGAGTGGAGAGCGTTAGCGCTGAACACCCTCCACATACTGCACACAGCGATTGCAGGACACAAAGTGTGAGCACAAGGCAATTGGCCTGCTGTGAAGCCAGCCTAAGAGTTCAGCTGATACAGAGGTCACAATGAAATATTCCCTGAAAAGCAGATATCACTAAATGTGTCAGGATAGAGGCCAAATAGGTTGTGCATAACAATAAATATATGGACTTTGAGACTTTGCGTTACTGATAAATCATTATAATGCCTTAGTATAATAAAGTTTCAGAGGAGAGCTCATAAGGCAATGTCACGCATTGTTTATATCATTTGCAAGTTACATAGTCAAAAAGAAAGAGAATAAAAATATTTTTAAAATATTGATTTACAGTTTAAAGTGCTACTGGTAGAGGTACAAGCAGAGGAATTGTTACACCATTGTGTCGGGCTACATCTGGCAATGTCCTAAACTGGTTTCCGTTTTTTAAATTGAAGAAGAAATGACCGAGATATTGAAGTTTACAGGTTCAGCCAATGACATTAGTTTTTTCATCCCGTCCCCCAATCAGCTTGGCTAGGTGGGGCGGAATGTGTAATTTCTCCTCCTATTCTCCAGCCCCCTCCTCCTCCTTCTTCAGAATAGTGTCTGTCTGCCCGCCGCCCTTCCTCCGCTGATGCCAGTAGAGAGTGCTGTGTCTTGCCCAGGGCCGTATTTGGTGTTCATGGTGCCCCAGGCACTTTTTAAGTACTTGCGCCCCCTTTTTTTAAGTTAGGTCATGCTCCATATAAAAAAAAAGTGTGTAAGGGGAAAGGGTGCAATGGGATATAGGACACAAAGGGGGAAATGCAGAGAAGCAGGCAAGCATGTTCCATCTTTTACTGCGTTCTGACATACAGGAGTCACATGAACACACCAGTGGAGGGGAGATGCTCTGGCCTGTGTTCAACCAATTGCATCCCCCCTTCACACACTCTGCATCCTTCTGTGTCTAGGGAGGGGGTGCTTGTGCATTAATGTCCTGGCTATGTGAGTTTTAATTTCTTTTCTTTACTGTAGTAGTAAGGGCAGCACCCTCCCCTCTTCCAGGTTACCACCCTAGGCACGTGCCTAGGGTTGCCTAATGGTAAATACAGCCCTGGTCTTGCCCCGCTCTCCTCCCGGGCTGATGCCAGAAGAAAACGATGCAGCCTCTGTCCCCCTTCCCCTGCTCACCCCCGGGGCCAATGAGCTGTGTCTTCCCCCCACTCTCCTCCCAGGCTGATGCCAGGAGAGAGCGCTGCTGCCGCTGCCCCCCTTCCACCTCTCCCCGGCCGATGCATAGCTGTGTATAAAACTCATCTTTCTGGCAATCTCATGGCTGAGGCACATTTGGGCAGCCAATCAGGGCACTCTGCTCCAGTCAGCTCTGATGTCAGCGGGTACACACCTAGCTAAAGGTATAGCATAGCTTTGGCCATGGTCTGGGCATATGCCATCGGGGTTTCACACAGCAGGGCATCGCAAATCAGGATGCCTCAGGGAGAGGGAATCAGCCGGCCCTGGAGCCTCCAGGGCCAGACGCAGAGGTTGATTTTTCTCTTTACAGACGAGCAATGACTATCCAAGTTTCTGAAAGGGCTGGTGATCTCCCTCTTTGTGGGGCATCCTGATTTGGGATGCCCCAATAGGTGAAACCTCCAAAATCACTCCTAAACTCACCTCACCAGGTGATCCCGTGGTGCATGTGTGTACATTTTCTGCTGAATTATACAGAGGAAAAAATCATGAGAAAAGGTGTTTTCTCTCAAAATACCATGAGCAAAAAAAAAAATATGGTGCTAAATCAGCCCTTACAGGAGGCGCGTAACCACGCCATGCAGTTCTGAATGGCTGGTGTGTGGGGAGTAAGGACGCTGCTCTAAAAGCACAAAGCAACAAAGCAAAGGCTGAATGGAGCGCAAGCCAGTGATTGGCCAGTGACCTTCACATGCACTGTAGGGTCAAGGAAAAGTGAGATATAGGGGGTTATTTAAGAAGGGATAGCACCAGGTAGCGCCTCATAGTGGCAGACAGCATCTGGTGCTGGGCGCTGTACGCAAAACCACATTTATGAAAGCAAATCTGGTGAGCGACTCTAACAGCGCCATGTATTATTACAGGCGGCTCAGCGTATAGCGTCGGGTATTACTTTTCGCTCACTGTCGCTCTCCCATACATTTCAATGGCCGTTCATTTGCTTGTGTTTAAACAGCGTGTTTGACATTTTTTTGTTTTTGCTGAAATCATTGTGTGACCTCTCCTGGCTGCAAACAAACACTTTTAGAAACTTGTTTGACTTTTTATATTTTTATGCAGAAATGTCAATACAGGTCTGGCACTAAAGTATTAATGTCACAATGTTACAACAATGTCATTCCATGTGTTTTCGCTTTGTTACTGGTGGATATGTGTTCAAAAACAGACTTTAATCACACAGCGTCTGGCGCTCTATGCTATAGGGACCAAATTAGGCACGACGACACTGTGTGTGTGTGTCCTTTTTTGATAAGTATGGTGTGAAGCACTGAGTGCCGGACACACTGAGCTGGCGCTACCTTTCGCTCCCTGCAGCGCTGTACTGGTGTTAGAGCGCGCAACATACATCACATTCATCAATGCCAGCTAGGTTACTATAGTAAATGAGGCGCTCTGTTACAGCGCCCCATACCCGCTTACAGCGTCTACTAGTGGGCGCTCTAAGCGCCGCTATTAGACGCTCATCTGCCGATACCTGGCGTTAGTCATGAATCAGCCTCCACGGGGGGTCGAGGGGGTGCACACAATGAGGCCTAGCAAATTTGGATGCAACAGGCAGGAGGGACAATCACGCGTTTTGTTCCTCCTTAAAAAGATATTCTACTTTCAATTGAAAAACCTACATTCTTGTTGAGGAAAGGTGTGAAAGTGAAGGAGGGGTGGAAGGTGGAGATGCCAAATGACGACCCCCCCCACACACACACACACACACACACACATGCACATGCGCACACACACACACACACATGCACATGCACGCACGCACACGCACACGCACACACACATGCACACACACACTGGGACCTCTGTGTGAAAATTCAGTGGACCCACAAGAAGCCATTTCAGGTGTGGCCAACAATTTTTTGGGGGATGAGAGAGAGAGAGCCAACAGCCTCTGCAAGTGCTGCACTGGTGAACCAACGGAACATTTGTAAGGTAGATGGGATTTTTCTCCTAGAACGGAAAGTGCCCAGCACAAGGAATGGTGCATTTAGCCATCACGCCTTGCAGTGGGCGGAGCTATGAAAGTAATTTCTTTACGTTTCGGGACATTCCAAGGCACTCAGAAAGCCGCTGGATGCCAAGAATTAGCTTAAACAGTCAAACACCTTCCACTTGTAGACACATGTTTCGAGCATTTGGCTCTCATCAGCACGGGGCTGTAAGTATTTGGCTGTATGGGGGGCGAGACTTGGTAAGTACCAAAACACAGTCACAAGTCACCATGTGGAGAGAGCGTGTTAGGTGTAATTTAGCCCTTTTTTGTCCTTTACAGTCTATTACAGTGGTTTTTGACCTTTTTACGCCAAGTATTCCCTAACAATAAACAGCTACAACCAAGTATCCCCAAGGAGGAGATCAATTACCACTGTTACCAAAATAAGTAGGTCATGGGCCTTCTAGCATTTTTTTGAAGCGAGAAAGATTAATGTTTTACTGTTAAAATAATATACTAGACCAGTTGGACCCCTCTGTTGGTGCACTCTTGGACATTGCCGGGTACCCCTTGGGGTACGCATACCGCAGGTTGAGAAACAGTGGTCTAGTAAATGGGGAAAAAAGTCATTTAGTCGTCTTATTCGAAGCTCTATAGTGATTGATTACTCGGCTGAGCAGGAAGAATTGGGCGATGACTTACAATTAACTGATTCATCAGCTGTCTCTCACAGCCTGAGTTTCCCTTCTCCTGCTCATTGCTGTAATCAATCACTATAAACCAGACAGGAGAAAGGCATTAGAAATAAATCTATACTCACCTTCTCTAACCCTTAGCAGCTTCCTTTGTTTCAGCACTCACCCATCCTGAAGAATGATCCTGGCACCCTGACGTCCCATACAGGGAGAGCAGAGGCTTTTCCGCCTATTTGCTTGTAAATGGTGCACAACCAGGGCTGTTTCTAGGCCCGGGCAAGCAGTGCCATTGCCCTGGGTGCCAGAATGGCAGAGGGAGCCAAGGTGACTGCTGAAACTTCCCTTCTGATAATGAGTGTGGCACATTGCATTGTACTGGAGCATCCCCGGGTACTTTCCCCTGCCGGGAGTGTGTGTGTGTATGAGGAGGAAGATGGTGGCTGGGAAGCATGCCGTCATACTCACCCCGCCTCTCGCATGGTCCAGACTAGTGACATATACTGTCATGTGATGCCTATGTCACCAGTCTGAGATGCAAATGATGGGAAGCAGGGTACCTGAGCCAGGGTGAATATAAGAGCACACTTCCCAGCAGGGGTGTCACTAGGGGGGAACGGGGGGGGGGCACTTGCCCCGGGTGCAGCAGGTCAGGGGGGCCTGAAAACAGGTGGGGACACCATTTCGAATCTTTGTCCCGGGTGCCAGAAAGCCGAGCTACTCCTCTGTTTCCTAGTCTGCACTCCGCACAGGTTAGTGCTATGCCTCTTTCAAAGTTACGAAATTGTGCACTATCGCAAAATTGTGTAATATTAAAAATCCATATAAACACGTCGGCTAATGAAAGGAGGGGTCACTTATACACCAAAACTAAATAATACTCCCACCAAGCTTGTGGTTTTTCTTTCATGGTAGGAATAAAATCCAGGGGTGACAGGTTTAGCGTATTCAGGGTGACAGAGCCTGTCCCCCCGGATGTCCTCTTATTTCCATTAAAAGAATAAAAAACAATCCTGGCAGGATATTTCTTGATGCCTGGTGTATAAGTGAGCCCTCCCGCCGCCATCCAGCATATTTATATAGATTTTTATCATTGGGTCATTTTTTAAGTCATTTCCTTTTATTTAGATAGATTTACTGGTACTCCTTGGAGTGGAGGCAGCTTCTGAGCAGCTTCACTCAACCATGACTGACTGCTTAGCCAGCCAGTTAGTGCAGCATAGGCACTGCCATCGGGAATGTAGGGAGATCCAGAGTGGGATCCAGTGAACCCGTTAGGAGTGGGAGGTGGTGCAGGTTTTTTTTTTTTTTTTTTCTAGGCTGGACTTATGCTTTAAAGTGCTGTCCCCTGAGGAAGCTGCTTTGGGAGGAAAGGCGTTTTTTTTATTATGTCCTCATAGACTAAGAATGTGCATTCTTATTTCAGAATAAATTTAATTAAAGTGTGATTCTAAAAACAGAGGAAGTTAGAGACTTTCAGTAGAAACATGTGAGCACTTTAACATTTAATTCACCTTTAAAGTAGAGTAAAATTCTCAACAGTCGGGGCTTTCACTTTAGCGATTGAGCATTGCATTGAGCATGTGATTGAGCATGAACAAACACTCTGCAATGTCCAATCAGAAGCTGCACAAGCTCCGGTGACTGACGTCACCCGGTCCACAGCTGCTGCTCTCGTCCCTGCTCCCCACTGTCAGCGGCCAACATGACCTTGAAGCTGAACACAGGAGGATTGTGGGATAACTACACCTCCCGGGTCCAGCAAAATGGCGGCACAGGGGCACAATGTTCGGGAGCCGGAAGTTAGGTAAGTTGAGTTGGACATAGATAAGCATGCAGCGGTTTTCATGCTTATCAATGCCCTTTTTTATTTTGCATTAAAAAAAAAAAAACATACGAAAACATTCACTATGCCACTTTCGATGGCATTTTTTAAAGTTTCCATTATTGTGTGCCAAAATAATGTCTTCAATGTGCTAAGCTTAACTGTTATTTTTTTCTATTTGTTTGCAACTCTGTGTTACAAAAGAAAACGAAAAGTTTTCCTTAGCAACAATGTGTTTATGTTAGCAATGTACAACAAAGTGGTGATTTCTAGTACATATCAGAGACTTGCTCACTCTGGCTTGCTAATCATATGATTGACTAAGGCATGGGCGACATTTTGTCTCGTATCTTATTCTGAAATAAAGCATCAATGTTGTCCTCAAATATATTTTAGGAAAGTTTTTAAATCAGGACAAGTGTATAATGGGAACGTTTTCATCATATTTGCAGAGTAGCATCAAGCTGTATCAACAATTTTCAGTTCCAACACTAGATGGCAGTACTGCCCGCAGCTGTGTGTAGGCCACATTGTATATCAGTAAGCTAGTGCTGATCCAACCCCCAAACCATTATACTTGTAGCTGTCTACAAACTTTGCAGGGTGGACTGGTGATATGGTTGTATACAGGGCCGGCTCTATGTTTGCGGGGGCCCTTGGGCAAAAAAGTCTTAGTGGGTCGCTAAGTAGTGTGTCACATGTTACCTTCAGCTCCACTTCCTCAAAGGGTCATATTCTGCTGCTGATCGCCCTCGAGTCCTTATTCCCTTCCCTATAGCCACCAATCGCTCTCTAGTCCTTGTTGCCTTCCCTATAGCCACCAATCAACCTCTAGTCCTTGTTGCCTTCCTATAGCCACCAATCATTCTCTAGTCCTTGTTACCTTCCCTATAGCCACCAATCATCCTCTAGTCCTTGTTGCCTTCCTTATAGCCACCAATCATCCTCTAGTCCTTGTTACCTTCCCTATAGCCACCAATCACCCTCTAGTCCTTGTTTCATTCTCTACTGCCACCAAGCACCCTCCAGCCCTTACTGCTTGCTCTGCTGCCACTAAAGACTCTATCATTGCTGTCAGATGTCACCTGGTTCTCGCCACCTTTTGAGCTTCCATCAATTGCCCTCCATACCATGCCACCTTCTCCAATGTTTCTGATCATCCCTTGTTGCTGAGGGCAGCCATGAGCAGGTCTACACACAACACCTGGGATTTGGTGGTTCAGTGAGCCTGAGTGGGCCCCTGAAGATGCCAGGGGCCCTGGCAATTGCCCTGGTTTGCCCTGTGATGGCGCCGGCCCTGGTTGTATATGCCATGTGAACAATACCACATGTTTTATTCAGATAAACAGAAAAAAGAAACAGAAGAAACCAGAAGAAATCTTTAAAATATTTCTGAAGTTAAATAAATAAAAAAAAAATATATATATATATATATATATATAACAAAAAACCCTGACCTGCCTGTTGACAGTGCACCCCTCAACTGTCTTGCTGTGCTCCCCGGCTTCCAATCACCAGTAGTAGTGCAAAAGCTATGGTCTGGGAGGCTCAATATTAGCACTGAGCTTGAGATTTGGGTCAAAATTAAATTTTACAATTTACGAATTTTGGCCAATTCAGGTCATATCAGATACATTTTTTTAATTGATTAAAACAGGCAAACACCACTTCCTAACTTCCAAATCTACCTACCAGACAGCCCAGCCTTCAGGGCACGAGCTCTGCCCGTGTTGGCATACCAGCTCCGTATGCTCTTCAGCATAGGTATGGTGCTCTTCCAGGAGTCTGGTAGGCAAGTGTCTTGCCACCCTCTTACTAGTTCAGTTCTTACTAAGCAATGAAACAAAGAAAGGTAGTTAGCTTATAAATAAAAGCTATTTTAAGGTTTAAGCTGTTCTCTGTCACCTGCAACATTCATGTTGATTAATGTCTTCTTCCTAGTAGGTGGCTTGATTGAAGGTCTTCCCTGTGTTTTCTGTCTTGATTGAAGATGCTGGTCCTCTGGCATCCTCTGGTGTTCAGTCTTCAGGGGAGCACAAGTTTTTTTAATGATTTTTAGTAACAATGGTGGGGGTGTGAATTTTTTACTTGTTTCGCTAACTACAAGAGAAGTGGCTGGTATATCACCACTGCCAGAAACAGGCCTCTGGTGTGCTGGGCAAGGAGTCCCAGTAGGGAGGGTACACCTTTTTTTAATCACTAACTTTCTACATGGTGGTGGTAGGCTGTCAAATGTAATCTGAGGTATAAAAGTGTCATGTTACATTAAAAGCTGCTTTCACACAGCAGATATGCAGATTGCTCTTAATATATATCTGTGATCAAATTTAAAAGCTGGAACTAATCAAAGTAGATATTATCACTTTGACAGCCTTTCAAGCTGATTGAAACTAAAAAAAAATGATGATAGCAAACCAAGCCTCTTTCTCTGCATAGATCCTTTCAATTCATTGTGAAAGAAAGCTAGTTGCAAAGGTACTTCAGGACAGAGCAGAAACCGTGTTTCTGCTGTAATAGTTATTTAAACTCTTCCAGGCTTGACTATGTGAGTTATACATATATATTTTCTCCAAATTAAAAACATTTTAAAGAGCCTAGAATGCCTTGAAGTGATGGATCTGCGAGGCACAAGGTGGCATCAGCATTGTAACTGTTAAACGGTGTGGGTCATATTACCTCACTGAATATTAATATATGCATTTCTCCTCTTTTGAATGTAGTTTGAATTGATATTAGTATTTCTATGCATATAGCAAGTTATTAATTAGGACTTACTGTTGTATATCACTATAAGGAATGTAAATTCATATGCTTATTTCATATTTGTACTTAGTACTTTATTGTCAAGCTGCATCAGCCTATATTATCATATCATTTTGTATTGAATGATTGTTGACCCTGATATACCAGATTTATCTAATCATATTAAGACCTTACACACTTCAGTTCATTCCCCCCCCCCCTCTTTTGGATCATTGGTCATTGTTTTAAATTTATGGAGTTTTAATAGTTTCTACTAAATTCATATGTAGCGGGCACGTGCCTGGCCAATGGCACACACTCTGAGGAGCGAGGGGGGTTCTTGGACCTAGGGTAGGACGACTCAGGTTGGTGTGGCATGTGTACTGATTCAGTCGTGGCTGGTCTCCAAACATGACACTCCTTGATGCAAACAACAGGGTCTTTATTTGAAGGCTTCCATCCATGTTAAATAGCATAATCCAGTCCAGGCAATATCCATTGGTTACAGCAAACAGTCTTTACAGCTTCCAGTTACAATCACGGGCTCCTTCCCTCACTGTTGCTTAGGTCCTCCACTACATTAACACTTCCCCTCTTGAGCTTGCTACTAGCATAGAACACTCTAGAAGGGTTGGGTTCTCCCTTATATAACCTCTGAAATGTTGCCTTCCCAACTATGTTGCCAGGCCCAACCAATGGCAAGTAATGTTGCCAATGCCACCTGGCTGAGTCTCTATTTACTTACTTTAAGGGGTACGCTAGACTAATTAATATTAACGAACTACTGTTATTTTTAGGCAACACTAC
This sequence comes from Gastrophryne carolinensis, assembly GCA_027917425.1. Classification (NCBI taxonomy): domain Eukaryota; kingdom Metazoa; phylum Chordata; class Amphibia; order Anura; family Microhylidae; genus Gastrophryne; species Gastrophryne carolinensis. Next base: position 388,613,412 of record CM051239.1, on the reverse strand, counting down.
CGTCATGTGGATTCATGATGCAATGGCACCTAAGTTCTGAATTTAACTATTATTATGATGTTTTCATCACTATCAGGGCCTACCCCACTGACGGGGCTCTAACCTTTTCTATGTGTAGTGTTGACCACCGTTCCACCCGTCACACATATTTAATAACTTATATACTGGTTGATATTCATTTTATGTCATATTTAGTCCATTAACATAGGCGGGTGGTCTTTGATCGATGATTCAGGGTTTCTTCTTAATTACAGTTGTATTAATATCCTAGATCTATTTTTTCTTTCAATAAGCACTTTTGCCAGATTACAGAGAGAACAGGTCCCAGTGAGCTGAAGTGATTTGATGTCCATTAAGCTTACAGATTCCATAAGTGGAATGCTGCAGCTTTGCATGCAAAGGACTGTCATCTACTGAAAATTAAAGTTTTTCAGAACATGTAGATAACTTATTGGACATATAGTTGGGTATAATTGTGGCTTTCTTTTCAGAATGTAAATGGGCCTTGACAACTGAGCTGGATCGGGCCTAGAAATCCCTTATGGTACAGCGGTTACAGCTTAGAAGGCGCGAAGGAGCAGAGAGCAGCAGAGAGCATGGCTGGTGTTACTGCTTGTGATATGGAAGCTAATGCAGTATATACAGCAGATGCACATATGTAATTTTTATGAGCACCAGCCACTGGGCTGCATTTTGACAGCCTTCCATTACTAGAAATCAGGTCAGCGTTCCATGGAGCTGAATATAGTTCTCTCAGTAGCCGGTCATAGTCAAACAATATCTCCTTTTTATACTGGATCCGAATTCCTAGTGAGTCATGTCTGCTTTATATGCTGGGTGTACCTAGGAATGCTTTATGCTTGTCCTACATGGCTAGATTGCCATGCATTGATCATTGTCCATCATTTTTAATCAATATTGATAATATGGCATCAAATGTAAAGTTTGTGCAGCAGCTGATCCATTAGACCATCCACGGTGCTGTTTATTAGAACACTTACATGGGAACATCAGGGCTGCATGCAAACTTTTCCCTGTGACATTATAGGAAATCAAAGGAAGCCACACCTCTGGGTTATATTTATAGATGTTCTGTTTTCTAGAAGGATCTAGCACATCGCATACAGCTGTAATTACATTGTAGCAGTAGGTTATGTGGTTGCTTTTACAATGTAACAGCAGGAGGCATGACAGTAGCTACATACCTTGCTGTTACAATGTATCACAGTGAGATGCTGGACGACTATGTCCTGCTTGTTATATTGTACAGCGTTATTTTTATAACTCTTAGTGCTGCTATCTCTGTAAGCTTTATGATGGATCTGTATGCTTGCTGGGCAAAAACTACAAGCAGGTACTCACTTATAGTCCCCCGCAGCTTATCATCTCTATTCTACCTGCTAGCCGCAGGTGACTTGCCAGCCCCTAAGCCTTGTGAACTAATATAGGGGTCTCATGGTCCCCTTATCAGTTCACAAAGGGTTAACAGTAAAAAAATGACACCACGCTAAACCCTCTTCCCCTGCACCTAGCCATCTCCTAGGCAGAAATGACATAGGAACTAGGGTACTGTTAACAAGATCCAACCTTGGTGTATAGCACTGGCCCTTTTTCTCGAAGAACCCGCAAAAGTTTACTGACGCTAGGATCGATTTCGTCTGCCCCCGGCGATCCTGTCCCACAAAGCTCCGATGACAGCTGCCAAGTGATGGGTAGAGGGGGGGCGAGGGACTATGATCCCCACCGATCACACAGCAACCTCCATCAACCCTCTCACCTCCGCTCGCCCGGCGCTACTGTGCCTCTTGGGGGGGGGGGGGGGGCAGCAGAGATTACATCATCTGCCCCACCCACAAAAGGTGGGGCTAGCGGTCTGGTGATTGCGGAAGTGCTGGAGAGGGCATGTTTTGCCCTCTCCTCACCATGGAGTGCTGATGCCGGGCCTGACCTAGTCATTTCTGACTGCTGTCGCAGGATGCAATCCAGCGATCAGATGAGTTGCTGACTGCCAAGGTCAGACCGATCAGCTGTGGGGGACGAAAGATGAGCACCCAATTTATGGCTGGTCAATCCCTAATGATCCGATGAAACCTCTATAATAAAACACAGCATATATGGCTAGCATTAGATATGCAGCTGCATGATGTAGCACTAGCAGCCCATGGAGGCGTGAATAGTCGCATCCAGTCACAAACTTGCGCAAGATCATTAGAAAGCCGTAAAAGGAATAGTAATGAGGAGAGGACGGGGTGAGTGTAAAGGATGAGCTGGACGTGATTAGCATCAGCAGCGCTGCAAGACTCTCGAGATACCCGTCTGGCTGCTGTGACAAGATCAATGTTCCCGGCTCCATAAGTAGGACATTGATCCCAGCGAGAGAGGTATTTTTATATAATGGGTCAGTTTTCTAGTTCATAAAGGATTACATAGGAATATGCACAACTCGCTAGAACTGTATTCCTTCCAACACCAACACGTCTAATGACCTCAATTTCATCCAAGAAAGCGGGTCAGCCCATCTGCCAGCTGCAGGGTGAGCATCAGAATGGTGATTAGGGTAGCTGCCCATTTTGCTTTTTTGGAATACAAAATATTACCAGGATTAGCCAATCAGGGATCAGCTGTGGTGAAAAGCTGCAATAATCGATAGTAGCCAGCAAAAGCAACGTGAGTGATAAATAAGACGACAAAAATCCAATTAAAGTGGAACATCACCCTCCACAGCGAGGGTGTTGGTTCCACTGGGGCCGCCGTTAATATGACATTCTGGGGGGGCATCCACAATGCTGGAGCCCCCCCTGTGTATAAACCCCCTAGGCTCCCGTAAACCTTACCTTAAAGTGGATCAAAACCCACCCTTAAGGCAGGCATTCTCACTCACCCGGGGCACCCCGATTGGGGATACCCTGCTATGTAGAACCCCTGAGGTTGCCTGGAAACTCAACTTCTTTCCTGGTCCCGTTATCAGGGCACATGCCCGTGCCAGGCATTTGTGAATGGCAAGCACAAGCACGCTCCCTGTTAAAGGGTAGCAGGGGATGCGGCCGTCAGTGTGCTTGGATCAGCTCACCTTAGACAAGCTCTTGGATAAAGGGGCGGGAGCCGATCCGAGCGAAGGAACCAGGGAAGGGTGAGTGAGGGATCTGAGAGGTTTCACAGAGCGGGGCATCCCCTATCAGGGTGCCCCGGGGGCAAGGACCAAATCCCAGGATAGTCAAAATCCTGGGTTTTGGTCCACATTAATTTCGCTACCGGGAATCCAGCCTGTGATTGGTCACCTGGTGATTATGTGGGCTGTGACATTTGGTCACCGAAATACAATTCTGTGATTACCTGTAGAATTGGTATTATACGTATACAGCACGTCCTGTTCCAGAATATTCCTTACTCTTGGGGGTAATACATCCACAAGATGGCGCTGGACTGCAGAAAACAGCTTGTGGCTCCTCCCGGCCCTATATAAGTCAGGGACCTCCCACAAATTCCCCAGTATTGACAAGCAGTTAACAAGAAGTCTTTTGTATTCTAATTGCCCTGCTAATGTGCACCTCCCTGGTTAGTTATAAAATGGTCTGAGCGGCTGCCACCCCTCCTTTGTTTCTTTTGAATTTGTGCAAGCACATGGAGTGTGGGGTCTAGGCTGTATTGCAAGGTCTTTGACCCTTCCACCCCATGGCTTGCACTTGAGGTTTAGGGCAACCTCAGGTGAGCCTGCTCCCAATTTATCTATTGCATTGTATGTCCCAAATGGGGCTCTTAGAGACTAGAATTAGTACTAGAGTTAGGACTGCACCTCACAGGGGCACCTTGGCGCTGGTGGTGCAGCTTAAGCATACTTCTGCAGATGTGTGTGACCGAGCCCCCTGTTTTTAACCTAGTTTAGAGACAGATTGTAGGTTGGTCAGCAAGCTAACTGGTTTGAGTGCTGTGGCCCCTTTAAGACTTTTGTATTCTAATTGCCCTGCTAATGTGCACCTCCCTGGTTAGTTATAAAATGGTCTGAGCGGCTGCCACCCCTCCTTTGTAACATTCTCCTCCATCCAAGACAGTATCAGGGACACTTCCTTGAGGGCCCTCCGGGTCCCTCCCTGATGATTGATGTAAGCAATCGCTGTCTGGTTGTCCGAGCGGTCCTGACCAGCCCGACCCCGAAGGTGTGGAGTCAATTGGGCGAGAACCAACCTTATCGCCCTCAGTTCCAGAATGTTGATAGGGGTGTGGGCCTCCTGAGAGCCCCTCTGACCCTGGATTTTCAGGGATTTCCAGAAGCCCCCCCAACCTGTCAGACTGGCATCTGTGGTGACTGTCTCCCAGCACGGGGCCAGAAAGGATCTGCCCACCAACAGGTTCCTTGAGTCCAGCCACCACGAGAGAGACCGTCTGGCCAGAGGGGACAGAACCAACACCTGATCCAGGGACTGAGGGTCCCGATCCCATACCCACAAGAGGTGAAGTTGAAGAGGTCTCATGTGAAACTGAGCGTATGGAACCGCCTCGAAGCAAGACACCATCAGGCCCACCATCTGCATGCCCTGCCGGAAGGAGGGATGAGGGCAAGACATAAGAAGCCTGGCTTGAGCTTGAAGACTCTCCACCTTCTGCTGAGGGAGAAAAATCTTGACCTGATATGTATCCAGAGTCATGCCCAGAAAGGACCTCACCATTGTCGGTGACAGGAAAGACTTGGGGTGGTTGATCACCCAGCCGAAGGACTCCAGTGTGGACACCACCAGCTGGGTATCCAGCTCAGCCTGCTGGAAGGACTGAGATGTGATGAGAATGTCATCCAAGTAAGGAAGGATGCGAATGCCCTGCGATCTCAGCAGAGCCAATATGCCCACCAGCACCTTGGTGAATACCCTGGGAGCCGAGGTGATACCGAAAGGCAAGGCCACAAATTGGTAGTGCTGATCCTCCAGAGCGAAC